>OY744528.1:37691796-37946796 GCA_963556195.1 Sepiola atlantica
TCACTGAAAGGGTGCGGAGAATACTGGGGACTTTAGGATAGGTTATTGCTACTCAAATTCCAGAGAAGACGAACGGTCATTGCCAGCGAGAAATCAATGGTAAACGACTATTGCAGTAACGCAAAATGATTTGCAACAGTTGTCAAAAAAGGTGGGGAGTACTGGAAATCTGGTGACACTTTTTGTCACTCAAACTCCAGGGAACACCACTCGTTATTGTCAGTAAGCAATTATTTATAATTATTTGTGTGAACACTCCTCAATAGTAAACAAGCCGCGCGTGCGTGGTCCCCCTCTGTATGTGACTCGATGTGGCGAGTGTAAAATGCACAATTTAAGGCATTTTTGACCCCCCGCCCTGAACACATGTTTACGGGAGCGGGGATTTACCTATAAAGTATTCTTCCGAATAACTCCCTAAATTAATTATTCTTCATAAGAAAAGAAAAAAAAAACAATACAAAATATATGAAAAATACTAAAGACAACAGTAACTTAACAGCCAATCAATAACCAATATACTCCAACATGCGGAAATTGTGCACTCCTCATCAAATACAAGAATAACACTAAACAGACACACTCATATACATGCACATAAATATAGATAACTCTACCAGAAGCAGAACATTTTTTTGAGTCAGGAAAAACCATCCACTGCATGGATGGTTTATTATATAAACATAGTTTATAATATGGGATGAATAGAGAATTTTATAAGAATTATGGAAAAATGATGAATAGTACAAGAAAAGTTTTGAGATTTTCTTGTTTGGGAACTAGTAATATATCCCGGTGTTTAATCTCATGAGAAAGGACCAACTTTGACCTCAGCGACACGTGTGCAGCTGTGTTGAGAAGGACATCTTAGAATATTAGTTCAGTCAGTTTGAGGAGATCAAGGGCCACCTCCTGGTGCTAACACTTGATTTCGCTATGAGTTTAATTTATATCTGAGGGCTTTTTTCGCGATCTTGATCTTCCAAATGACCGTGTCTAAGTATTCTTTTAATTTGTTTTCATTTGAGCCAGTTGCCCCTACAACATCCGATATAATGTTTATTTCTTTTCAGGAACCATGTTGTTTTTAAGTCATTCTTAAGGTCATCGTATTTCGTAAATCTTTTTTTTTTATATTTCGTCAATCTTTTTTTAATATCGTGTAAATTTCTGTGAACAAAAAAAAAACGATACGAGAGAAAAATAGAGACTAAAGGATAGTACAAAATATTAATAAAAATAGTGGAATTAGAGAAAAAAGTGCAGGAAAATAAAGTCACGGGAGAGAGAGAGAGAGAGAGAGAGAGAGAAAGAGAAAGAGAGAGAGAGAAGGAGAGAGAGAAAGAGAGAGGGAGAGAAGGAGAGAGAGAGAGAAAGAGAAAGAGAGAGAGAGAGAGAGAGAGAAAGGGAGAGAGAGAAAGAGAGAGAAGACAGACAGGTAAGGCAACAATTTTTGTTCTCCTTAATGTAATTGAAAAAGAAATGTCTTTTGTTTTATCAACTGGTGTTCTGTAATTGTATCACCTTGCTTTTATCAACTTGAATTTTGTAAATTGATGTAAATAAAGACTAAAAGAAATTACGAAATATTAATACAAATAAAAAGAAATAATTTAATTATTTTAATTAAGTCACATTGTAGCAAAAGTACTACAAACGGCAGCAACTATCCGCCATTAACGATGTTTTGGATCTTTGCTTGCCTTCTAAGATGGGACTGGTTGGCGCAAACATTTAACTTCGTTTCTGGTTTGCCCAATCAGAAACAATCTCTCATGCGAGCAGAGATAGGTCCCGGAGTTTATAAAAGGGAGAGCTCGCTACTATTGCTCCTCTTTTGGCCACGAGACGGCACTGCTGTCTACCCATCCACGTCGCTCGGATCAACGACCTGCAAAGTTCCCACTGTTAGCAACGGCTAAATGACGTCGAAAAGACTTCCAAATCTAACATGGCTACAACCGTATACACGTAGACTTATATCATTGTAACACACACACACACACATACACACACATACACATACTTACAAACACACATGAACTCGGCGTGCCTTTAAACAACTAAACAAACGTACTTACAAACACTCTCCTAATATAAATTCTTCTCCATCCTTTAGAAACACGACACTCAATAAATCCTTCATATTATAAACTTTAAAACTTTTTCTTGATCTTGACCACTGGCCATATTATCCTTTGTTACTAACATCCTAATTCTTTATTACATGTTTACGAAGATAGCCAATAATTTTTAAAATAAATATTAGAACTGGACTTGGTCCATTTTTATAACATTTTATAAACCAATAGTGTAGCGATTGTGTGATGCTTCAGTGGTTAACTAGCATTTAGATGGGGGTCATATATAATCGCGGAAAGAGAAACCTGTTGAGGGTCGGAATAGAATTTTGATTAGATTGTTGACGGGTTAATGTGCGCCGAGAAAAGCGGTGATTAAAGTCTTGAAGCTTATCGTATAAGATAATCGGCGAAGTTACAAAGCGAAAGATGGATTTAGTTTGTTTAGAAACGATAATATAGGGTCGAGTTTATAAAATCAAGGTAATTTAATTAGGCCACACCTTGGATAAGGGGTTGCCCGCATAAATAGTCTATCTGGACTGATGCCGTTGGATAGCTATAAAATGGAAGTAAGGGACGATGTCTAACAGTGAAATAAAGGGGTGGGATTATGACGATTTTATAAATCTTTTGATATAAAAGATGTGGCTTCTTGACTCCAGACGCAACCCTCTACCTGTATAAGAGTCAGATACGTCCTCAGATGGGGAGGTACTGTTGCCACATCGTGGGAGGTATCGGTAAGAGAACCATTTCCTACTTTGACAAAGTACAAAATCGACTTCGAAATCTAGTGGGGGGTGACATATGTTTTCCCCTACATCCCCTTTTCTCACAGAAGAGACGTTGCTAGTCTTTCTCTACTCTATCGTTATTTTCATGGTAGGTGTTCGACTGAGCTCCAATCTCTGGTTGCTCTGTGTAAAACATTCACAGCAAAATCTTCTATCTACAAACACCGTAAACACCGTCAACGAGTTATTCCCCTTTAAACCCTGTTTTTCCTAGACCGAAATCTGTTCCATTTAACGCATATATAGGATGAATTCATAAAATTTGCAACGATATTTGTGGCCGAATGACCGTAAAGGATCCGATTTTCGTTAAAGACGACTTATTCAAGTCCTTTGGGCTGGGATCGAAGTGTAGCATAATTCTATGAAAAATCATATGCCCTTAATAGGGTTAAGATGAAAATTCATATACACTAAATGTACAAAAGCAAGGAAATTCCCAAATTTTTACACTTTTATTGTCATTAAGGGTATGACTACATATCAACCAAGCCATTTCATTATCACATCACTACAGTATAAATCTCTATGCATGAGTGGATGAAGTGTGTGAGGTGCACTGAAGAAAAATTCCTACCAGTAAAATACATAGCCCTGTTGTGCTCGCATACCCTTAATGACAATAAAAGTGTAGCAATTTGGGAATTTCCTTGCTTTTGTGCATTTAGTGTATATGAATTTTCATCTTAACCCTATTAAGGGCATATGATTTCAGTATACTGGCATTTATCATGGAATGTCACTACTTTTGTAAAGGCTATGCCTCAATACAATGCCTTCTCATAAGGTTTTTTGGAATTTTCTGGAAAACTAAGGTATATGGTAAACTGAAATTAAAATGCCATCAACTAGACCCTAGAACCTCTATCTCTGCCAAAATCAGCTGAATCCATCAAATAGTTGATGAGATACAGGGTGACACATACGTACGTACGTACACACAGATAACATGATTTCATGATTGAACTTTCTGGATCTCTGGGTTGCCTTGCCTAATGATGCTGAAATTGTACACACTTATAGAACCTATCAAATAAAAATGTTGTGCAAAGTTTTAACTAATTTGGTTTATTGGTTTTTGAGTTATGATTGATCAAAGAAATGAGATTTCCAGCATAGGCCATTCGTAAGGTCTATTAAGTGATAGAGCGCTCTCGCGTCTCCCTTGATTCAACACATTCGAGATATTTTAGGCAGGATGGCCCCTAGAGTAAATGTAGTATTGTGATGACTTCACTGATTCTAGGTAAGAGTATGATTGACAAAGTAGAATAGACAGAGGATGACTAAGGACCCTCATCTATCCCACACTTTTGATGGCCTTGTGTCTAATTTGTTACATTATATTTGTCACCTTAGAGCAAATAAATAATTAAAAGTGTAGTATCTGTTCTGTCGTCGGTCGTCGTCGGAAAAATCCTTCTTGACTGTGGACATTTTAATTTTTTCCCCATCCAGAGTGCCCCGTTTTTTAGGGAGCTAGATATCTCTCACATAAAAAGAATCGACCTTGTGTCTGAATTTGCCTTCGTGAGGAGGCAAGTAAATAGGGACTTAGCCGTGTCCGTAATGGTGTAAATTAATCACAGACCCCCCCCCTTCCCTTTTGGGCCTGGCATTAACAAAGCAAAAGGCTCGAAAATAAGACATATGACATCCGAACTTTTAGCTAAAATATGTCAGCGTCTTTTATGAAGATGGGGACAGTATTTTCTCACATCTGGAACTAATATGGATGGGAATGGTAAATTTCTGTTTCATATGAACCCCCGTTTCTTTTTGTCTCTAACAGAACAACATTAAGATTCCTGACACTAAAAGTTCTTGACGAAATGCATAATTCCCACGAAAGTGTCAACAGGAAAGGAAGGGGGATGTGATGGAATGAGGGTAGCGAAATGCGAAAGGGGGCTGGAAACAAACAAACAAACAAACAAACAAACTTTTTCAGGTCCTTGACCCAACCTGTTTCAATTTTTTTAAACCGTTTAATGGAGAAGGAGTTTTAAATTATGAATTGCGTAATAGATGTCGTTACATATGCGAAGAAAAGTAAAAAAAATACATCTTTTTAGATAAATAAAAGTGTTTTGGGTATGTCTGCAACTGAAACTACGTCACATTTCTAAAAAAATATTTAGAAATTTTTTTTTTCTAAATAAAAGTATTATTTAGCTTAATGTTCTAATCTTGGATGTTATTCTCACACACACACACACACACACATACACACACACACATACACACACACATATATATATATATATATATATATATATATATATAAATTAAAATGACAATAAAAGCCCTTTACAATGCAAGACAGATTTATTTATTTTTTTTTTTTTTACTTTTATCTTATATATTTCGGAGACAATCTCCATCTTTAGAGATATTTTTTTTTCTCTTTTTTTTTTTTATAAAAATAAACAAACTCTAAAGATGGAGATTGTCTCCGAAATATATAAGATAAAAGTAAAAAAAAATAAAAAAAATAAATCTGTCTTGCATTGTAAAGGGCTTTTATTGCCATTTTAATACTTATCATTCATTCAATGCTTAAAAAAAAGAACGACCAATATTTTAATATATATATATATATATATATATTCATGCAAGATCCAAACACAGCTTGTTGATCACTTTCAACTGCTCGTGTAAATTAGCCGCCGACTCGCTATTTACAAAGTTAAATTCCTCCTTAATTATTAGCTAATTCCCTATGTCCGAGGGGGTTAACGCTCTTGACTGCGAATCAGTGGCGATTTGTGATCGGAGTTCGAGCACGCCGACCGTTGAGAATTAACTTCCTGCACTGAAGATTGCGTTAGCATGAAACATCGATGTCTGTAGGTAATAAATAATTAATATTTATTTATAAATATTATATATATATATATATATATATATATATATATATATATATATATATATATATATATATGTGTGTGTGTGTTTATTTTTGTAACACAAAGTACTTATAATAGCTCAATAGTTTAAAGCTAGAGCTATGCTATATTCAGTATTTTTATGTAGTTCAATACCACATCAATATCACAGAGGACTAACTCACGTCATTTTTTACAACTTATTTTTTTATTTCGCAGACAATTGTCAGGACCGGCGGGACAGTTATAAAAGTGTGGGGGGGGGGGGCTCTCCTAAAAAGTGCGGGGGGGCCGGTTAAACACATGCATATATAACTTCATTATTGATGACCGTAAAGTGGGGGGGGGACAAGTTAAAAAAAAACATAATAATAACTTAACCCTAATCTAACCCTAACCTTAACACTAAACCCTAACTTTAACCCGACACATCTCTAGACAGGACTCATAAAGTAAGTCAAGAGCGTGTACGCACACTGCGCATGACTGGCGCGACTATTCTTTTCGGTAAATTATTTTTTTCCATTAGTGGAACTTCTACAACATGCCTAAGGGAAGTACTTACCCCGAAAATTGCCCTATTTTCAAAAAGAAATTACCCTGAAAATTGCCCTATTTTCAAAAAGAAATTACCCCGAAAATTGCCCTATTTTCAAACAGAAATTACCCTGAAAATTGCCCTATTTTCAAAAAGAAATTACCCTGAAAATTGCCCTAATTTCAAAAAGAAATTACACCGAATATTGCCCTATTTTCAAAAAGAAATTACCTCGAAAATTGCCTATTTTCAAAAAGAAATTACCGCGAAAATTGCCATATTTAAAAAAAATTAACCTGAAAATTGACATATTTTACAAATACACCGAAAATAGACGCATTTAAAAAATTACCCCGAAAATTTCCCTATTTTCAAAAAGAAATTACCCCGAAAATTGCCATATTTAAAAAAATTACCCTGAAAATTGACCTATTTTACAAATACACCGAAAGTAGACGTATTTAAAAAATTACACCGAAAATTGACCTATTTTTTTAAAAATACACCGAAAATTGACCTATTAAAAAGAAAAATTAAAGAAGAACCAAAAATGCTTTCTCTGTGGAAAAAACCCACACAAAGATTACATACAAATGAAGTTTTATTTCACTTTCAATGTAACTGGTTTTGATAAAGTTAAACCCAATCTTTTGACAGACAACTGTAGATGAAAGATACGCAATGACCTAACTGATACGCTTTTCGTCTTTCTTCCCTCTTTCTTCCCCTTTTCATGCTAATCTACGCAGAAATTCAACAGCTGTCGGAATTCTTTATGCGTTTTATTTTGAAGAATAAAAACAGCGGTGGAATGTCCTGTTGTTTTGAAAACTAAAATGACAAATAAAAGCTTGTTTTTGTTTCTTTAAAAATAGACTTTGAAAAGTAGAATAACGGGTTCAAATCTCGCCCAGTCTGATTGATATTCGTTTTCAAAGCAAATAAAATTTATTGTAAATTTTTTTTTAGCAAAGTGCAACAAGCCATATAAAAAGATAATTAGAAGATATTACATGTATACAATCTGAATGTTTGTCCAAGGCCGCTTTAAACATGGATATGGTAGTCATCGTCACGACCTCCTCTAGTAGGCTGTTACACGGAGCAGAAACACGGAGCAGAAACACGTAGCAGAAACACGGACAGAGAATGCTGCCTTCTTTTCTGTTGAGACGAAAGCTACGATGGCACATCTCCTTCGAGTGCGCGAACAGACCGTGACTTGGCGTTGAGATGAATAACTCAACAAAGCCATGACAATTCAGAGCGTTATTCGCAACAAAAAGTAGTTTTGCGTCAATGTCTGACAATAGATAAAATATAGATCCAAACTCCAGAGTCCAATCGGCAGTCAGCTGAGTGGACAGAAGCAGGTGAAAGCTATCCAAAGCGACCAAATACGCAAACGCCAACAGTTAAATGTTGGCCTCTTTATTTTGGGATGCGCAAGATATTTTGTTCATCGCTTACCTTGAGAATAGAAGAACCATCAACAGTGAATATTATATAGCATTATTGTTGCGTTAGAAATAAGATAGCGCAAAAAAAACATACAAAGATGAAGAAGAAGAAAAAGTGCTCTTTAACCATCGTGTCACAAATCGAGCACAATGACGACAAAACTATATGAATTGCAAATTTCTTCCTCATTTATTATTCTGTTCTGTTGGTCCTATCCAGCTGCTGCACTATCTTATTCTCTGTCGGCTTTCCGCCTAAGCAGGTGGTGATGTAGCAGTCTGAAATAGGACCTATTTCTTATGCGTCCACTGTGGGCAAGTTGGTCTTAAACTAACCAATCGGCTCACAGGGCGTATTGATTTCAGCTAGTCCCTTGCGGACTATTTGCACCCCCGTTGAACGGTGGAACGGATCGTCAGAGAGACCCTGTCCGTCAACCTAGAAGGAACTCTTCTTCACCTCTCTCCTGTCCCCTCATCCACTGGATTTCCGAGCACCGCCCCCCTGGCAGTAAAATAACTTCGTTTCCTTCCACCGGACACCAGTCCTACCTTTTCTATGCTATACCCCAACGGTATAGGATACCCAATAAAGATTTTTTTAATGTTAAAAGAAGCGTTGAGTTTTTCCTCGTATGACTACCGTCTACCGTGCTTATACTTATAGTGAGGCTACGACTACTAGCCTTAGCTATTATAGCTCCAGCGACTACTACCTGTTTGCAGACCTCAAAAGAGTGCCACAGGGAAAGTGATTTGGCTTTAATGAAGAAATCATATTGGAAACTGAGGTGTATTTGAGGCCAAAAATAAATTGTTCAACAAAAAGAACGCGCATGTGAAGTCAGTTCGACGTCAAAAGAACGAACCACTGCAGTTCTTGGAAAAACGTTAATAATTTAAATTCCGTGACGTATATATATTGGTTAAATTAGTGGGAAGAAATCCAGCAGAGTGCTCGATTATTGAAAACTAAATTCAAAATAAGAGTGTAATATTTATTTATATATTGTATTACATAAGTTTAGAACAACATGGTACCGTCGGTTTCGAATCAACAAGTGATCAACACATGATCGCGTCTTGTTGACATTCATCAGCTATTGTTGTGAGTTCTAGTTAGAAAATGGGGAGTCACGCGACGCGACACCTTATTTATTTATTAGCCTGTTTTTTTTTCGTATCAAGGGTTTAATTCGGCATATTTTACATAATATTGTGGAAGTCATATTTTGAAAAAGTTTTTTTCTTTTTAATAAAAAAAAAAACTGAGTTGAAATTACGTCACTAACAAAATACATCGACAACAAAAACAAAACAAAACAAAAAACAAAACCGCAAAACAGTCACAAAGTGAGCTCAAGCGATCATGACGATTTTGACGGTAGGGGCCCAAGGCACTATACTACTAATAAACTAATAAAAGGCAATATACTACTAATAAACTAATAAAAAGCAATATCTATTAATAATGGAGATTATATATGTGTCTGTCTGTGTGAAGCCAAAACTATACTATACAAGACAATTGTACTTATTATGACATAGTATATTATATACTATTTCAGACTAATGAACTATCTTTACATGCTCAATTCAGGGGCATAGTGTAGTGTAGTATATGCTCTGTTGTCATACCATCCTCCCAGGCATTACCTCCTCCTATTTGAGAGATGTAGCGGTAGTGTAGTATCTATTCTGTTGTCATGATATGACATTGTCATGATATTATCCTCCCAGCCATTACCATCTCCTTTTTTGAAAGGTGTGGATGTAGTGTTGTATTTGTTCTGATACCATCCTCCCAGGTATTACCTTCTACTTTTTGAGAGGTGTGGAAGTAGTGTAGTATCTGTTCTGTTGTCATGATACCATCCTTCCAGGCATTACCTCCTCCTTTTTTGAGAGGTGTGTAGGTAGTGTAATATCTGTTCTGTTGTCATGATACAATCCTCCTAGGCATTACCCCCTCCTTTTTTGAGAGGTGTGGAGGTATTGTAGTATCTGTTCTGTTGTCATGATAAAACCTCCCAGGCATTACTTCCTCCTTTTTTTGCGAGGTGTGGAGGTAGTGTAATATATGTCTGCTTCCATGATACCATCCTCCTAGGCATTATCTTCTCCTTTTTTGAGAGGTGTAGAGGTAGCGTAGTATATGTTCTGTTGTCATTATAAATCCTCCCAGGCATTACTCCCTTCTTTTTTTGAGACGTGTGGGGGTAGTGTAGTATCTGTTCTGTTGTCATTATACAATCCTCCCATGCATTACCTCCTTTTTTGAGAGGTGTGGAGGTAGTGTAATATCTGTTCTGTTGACATTATACCAACCTCCCAGGCATTAGCTCCTTTTTTGAGAGGTGTGGAGGTAGTGTAGTATCTGTTCTGCTTCCAACTAGCAAAAATATGCGACTGGAGGGAGCATATATTTGCTAGGTCTACTAATAAACTAATAAACTTACGATAAATGTCGTTGAAGGTATTCTGCCTTGTGATTGTTTACATATTACCTACGATCAAAGGACGATAATTGGAACCGTGCATTCAAACTGCCTGAGTGAATATGTTTATGAAGTGTATGGTATGATAATAGTAATAAGTGTGACTAAATGAATAATACACCTTAATTTAAGTTAATCTAACTGTTTTTCATAACATTGGATATGGTATAAAAAGTTTTTTTAAAATTATATATATATATATATATATATATATATATATATATATATATATATATATATATATATATATAAAGATTCATCTCCTAAACAAATTAACGGATTATTACGAATTTTGGAATATATATTTTAAAAATATATTTTTTTAGTAAGTGAGGTGTTCCTATCAAAACCAGTCCCCAAAATACTTTTAATCTCCTAAACTAATGACGGATCATTATGAATGAATTTCAGAATACATATTTTTAAAGATACAGTGAGTAAAATGGGAACATTTTTTTGTAAATATTAACATTTTGGAGGTGTATATATAAACATATAAATATTTTTTTTTGTATTTATTTATTTATTAACCGATGATTATGAATTTTGGAATATATATTTATCGGCATATGAATAACATGGGCACATTATTTTTTTTTTGTAAATGTTACCATTTATAGGTTGTGTGTACTCAAACTCGTACTCGCCAAAAAACACTTTTAAAATAAGTTAGATACCCACAAATTTATTATCATTATTATTATTACCATTACTATCAAACCTATTATTATTATGATTATTATTATTATTACTCACACTATTATTATTATTACTCCCACTATTATTATTATTATTACTACTATTATTACTGTTACCATTATAATAATAATAATAATAATAATAGTAATAATAATAATAATAATAATTATTATTATTACAATTACTGCTATTATAATTACTATTACATAATTATTATTATTATTATTATTATTATTATTATTATTATTATTATTATTATTATTATTATTATTACTATTGTTACAATTATTATTATTGTTATTATTACTACTACTACTATTGCTAATTTGTTGTAAGGTAGTAACATTTCAGTAAACTAATTAAATTGGGAGATCTAGTCATAATTAAAAGATTAAAACATAAATAATACAACTAGGATTATTTGGGGTTCATTAGTGCATGTTTGAAGGGTCAACGGACTTTGACCTATATTTGGCTGACATGAACTTGGATCGGATTTGAATCTTACCCTTTTCCCCTCCTTTTCTTAACATCCGATTTTTTACTGGTGACGTTTTCAATGCAGGTTATTTCACTTTTTTATTTTTATTTAGTTCTTGAAGAGATGTGAGAACATCGAAACGTTGGTTTATTGGCATAGACTATAATATTGTTTATGTAATTTTAAAAATTCTCTACTTGTTATTGAGCACTTTCGAAAATATTGGTTTCATGTTCATTCTATTAACATATTTGAACTTGATACATTAATATTACCCCTAATAAGTTGAGTATTGTTGGAGTTGGAGAAAGTGAATTCCCGTATCTCGCTAAAGAATATTCCTATACAAAGCAAAGAGGAATATAATGTGAAATTGATCCAGAGGACGGGGTAGCTGATCAGGAGAATGAGATGGAAGGCAAAAAACTTTCTTCGTAATAAGGAAGATAGCAGTCCTAAAGAAACATGGTTTCAACAGCTTAAATGCAGCATCAAGTGTTGAACTTATGAAGGGGTTTAAGAGCGATCTGTTCAACATTATAAGTGAATTGGAGTTCCGCAGGAATACTACTGAGTACTAAAGAAAACTTAGAGACACTGTAAAAGACATTACACGTTCGAACAAACTGTTTATAAAAGCGGAAAGACAAGATGAGTAAAACAGATTACAACAGATTACAACAGATTACAACAGATTACAAGATGAGTAAAACAGATTACAACAGATTACAACAGATTACAAGATGAGTAAAACAGATTACAACAGATTACAACAGATTACAACAGATTACAAGATTAGTAAAACAGATTACAACAGATTACAACAGATTACAAGATGAGTAAAACAGATTACAACAGATTACAACAGATTAGTAAATGAAAATCTTACAGAAAAGCAAGAAACCGAGATATTGCAAATAAAATTAAATTAGACAGCAAAATTATTACTGATAATGTACATATTAGTGACAGCGTATATCAACTGAGACCAATGTAAAAAGATAATGTACATATTAGTGACAGCGTATATCAACTGAGACCAAAAGATGCCTATATTCTGTTGAAGGATCACACACCGGACTTCTTAAATAAGCCTGTAAACAGATTAATAAACCCAACCAGGCCTGAAATTAGAAAATTAGCAATACCATTCTGTAAAATACAAATCAGATCATACAGAAAAAACATCTGAACCAATAGATCAACACCGCAAGTGCCATTGATTGGTTCAATAAAATAAAATGAAAGAACGATTTACTTTCATCCAGTTTGACATCATAGATTACTACCTTTCAATAGCAAATAATTCATCCCACAAAGCATTACACTTTGCAAAAATACACACGCACATTACCAGCAATCGAAATAAACCTTATATATAGATGCCAAAAGACTGTATTGATATATGATGAAGACTAATGGATAAAAACTGACTCTACAGACTCGTTCGATGTAGCGATGGAGAATTGGATTCGCGGAAATGTCTGACCTGGTGGGGTTGTTTATTCTATATAAGCTTACAGAAACGGGTTTGATTAGCATTAACGATATAGGGCTGTATAGGGGCGACGGTTGAGCTATAGTTAGAAATACCAATGGCCTCAAGACTGAAAGAATTTTAAAAATTATACACAAAACTGTAAAAGATTTAGAACTTGTGGAAATCACAGCGGAAATCAAGATCACAAATTTCCTAGATGTTACATCTAACCTAAACGATGGAAATTATAAACCTTATATGAAAGATAACTACGACTCAGTATATGTTAACACCAAATCGAATCATCCACCTAGTGTAATGAATATCAATTAGTCATAATTCATGTAATGAGGACATTTTTAATAGTAATAGAAATACATATAATAAGGCCTTAAGAAATAGCGGTTATACAAACACAAACACTAACATTGAATACCAAAATAGAGGGAATAAGAACACTAGAAGGAGGAATAGAAATCAAAGATAATTTGGTATACTCCCTCATTTAGTTTGCTAGTTAAATTTAAAATTGGACATTTGTTCCTTAGCCATTTAAATCGACATTTCCTAATAAATAACCCACTTCATAAAATGTTCAATAAAACACGATTAAACTTAGTTATAGTTGTACAAATAGCATGAAAAATAATTAAGAGTCATAATAGAAATATATAAAGAAGTGATGATAACAACTTACAATATAATAATAACAAGTATAAATGTAGCTGTAAATATAAGAATCAATGCCCGTTACAAGAAAAGTGTTTAAACAAAAATATAGTTTATTTAGGAACTGTATTCACAGAAAACAAGCCTAATCTAAAAAAATACATATGAGGCACAAGTACTGACTTTCAGGCCAAATACACTAACCACAAATTTTCATTCAATAACCAAGATAATAATAAAAAGGTACTTCACTATCCAAGTACATAATATCTCTAGAAGATGAGAATAGATTTCCCGTAGAAAAATTTTGCATTTTAAAAGTCATCGACACCCACATTGCACAATCCCACTTGTTTCCGTCTTAGTGAGAAGTTGACCATTGTTATGTTTCCTGATAAAAGTTGTTTACTAAATACACGAGCTGATATAGGGTTTAACTGTAGGCACTTCAAACGATTAACTCTGGATGAATTTGTGAACAATCTAGAAAATTTAACATAAATAACTTGACAATATAGTACACAAATTAATGCACCCCTGGATAAGAATAATGTGTTGTAAGGTAGCAGAATTTAAGTAAACTAATAAAATTAGTATATCTAGTCTTAATTTAAAGATTAAAACTAAATAATACAACTAGGATTATTTGTAAGCTCTACAATATTTTAATACGGGGCAATTGTTAAGAGAAAAGGGTTATAATATTACAAATTCAAATCAAGTGGTGTTGTTCTTAATGTTGCTACAATAATAGTGATGATAGTAGTAATATTGATAGTGGCAGTAGTGATAATAGTAGTAGTAGTAATAATAAAAATAATGTAATAATAAGAATACTAATAGTGATAGTATTTGTGATAATAATATAGTAGCGATAATTATTACAATAATAGTAATAATAATAATAATAGTAATAATAATAGTAATAATAGTAATGATAATAACAATAATTATAATAATAATGATAATAAACTATTATTAATTAATAATAATAGCAGCAGCAATAGTAATAATTGTAATAATGATAATAATAATAGTTTTAGAAATAATAGTAAAAATAATAGTAATAGCAGTTGTAGCAATAATAATAATAGCAATAATAGAGATACTACTACTACTACTAATACTACTACTACTACTAATAATAATAATAATGGCAATAGTAGTAGTAATAATAATTACAATAATAATAATTATAATAATAGTAATAAGAATAGTAATAATAGGAATGGTTATAGTAGTAGTAGTAGTAGTAATAATAATAGTTGTAATAATAATAATAATAATAATAATAATAATAATAATAATAATAATAATAATAATAATAATAATACCATGCACAACGCACTACATCCAAAAGACGATACAGACATACTCTACGTGAAGAGAAACGAATGGAGAAGAGGACTGGTAAGTATAGACGACTGTGTGGACAACACTAAAAAAGAGCTGGAGAAATACATAAACCAGAACACAGAAAGGCTGATCACCGCAGCAAGAGACACCGTCCTAACAAACAACTCAGGAAACACCGAAACCAGAAACAAACAGACAAGAAAAGGAAAGTGGGAAGAAAAACAACTACATGGACATTTCATAAAAATGACAAGAGAAGAGGCGCACGAAAATAGTTGGACATGGCTGAGAAAAGAACACTTGAACAGAGAAACAAAATCCCTACTGACGGCTGCCAAAACAATGCGATTATGACCAACTACATCGAAGCTAAAATAGATAAAACCCATGAAAACAGTAAATGCAGATTGTGTAGACAAAGAGACGAAACAGTAAATCACATAAGTGAATGCCCAAAACTGGCCTCCAAAGAACACAAAAGTAGGCATGACTGCGCAGGGAAAGCAGTACACTTGGAGCTATGCAAACAAATGCATTTCGAACACTCTGACAAATGATACAAACATAAGCCACGGACAGTACTCGAAAACGAAAAACACAAAATCCTTTGGGATATTGAGGTACAGGCAGATAAACTCGTACAAGCAAGGAGACCGGATGTCATAATAGTAAACCAGTAAGAAAAATCCTGCCTAATCGTACATTTTGCCGTCTCAGCCGATCACAAGGTGAAGACCAAGGAGACAGAAAAACAAAGCAAATACACTGAACTCAACAGAGAATTGAAAGGAATATAAAGTATGGAGAAAGTAAATATAATACCAATAATCGTAGGAGAACTAGGAACAGTTCCGAAGAACATGGAAAAAGACTGGGATAAATTGGAATCAAAGGAAAAAATGAGACCATATAACGGAAGGCAATGATAAAAACAGCTGACATGTTAAGGAAAATCCTTGAATGCGGAAACCTTTTCACATAAGCTACAAATCACATGCAAGGAGCAATACAAAGAAAACAAAATCACATAAAGAAGACCACAAGAAGCCAAGGAACAGAAACTGCAAGAAATTTATAAACTACCCCCCACAGAAAAAGGTGATGGCACCAGCCCCGACTGATACCACACAAAACAGTATTGAAGGGTTAAGGAGGATGGGAAGATCGAGGAGGGATAGCACTAACCAGACATCCGATGGAAGAGTGCAGAATGTACTGTGACATTGGGGAGGCTTATCGCCATCCAAATCCCAGAGAAGACCAATGGTCGTTACCAACGAGAAATCGATGGTAAGCATCTGTTGTGATAACGCAAATTCATTTGAAGTAGTTATCGAAAGAAGTGGAGAGCACTGGAAATCTGAGAAGACTAGTTGTCACTCAGACTCTAGGGAACACCACTGGTGATTATCAGTGAGGAATCACTGATGACAACCTGTGTGAGAACTCCTAGTGAGTAATAATAATTATAATAGTAATGGTAACAGTAGTAATAGTAGTAGTAATAATAATAGTGGGAATGATATGTTTGATAGTAATAATAGTAACAATAATAATAAATGCTACATTGGTTTATTTGTGAGACCTGCATTAATTCAAAATATTATAGTGCTAACTCATATATTTTGGTTGGTTATGTGGTAGTTCCCCGCTCAGATTAATAGTAATAGATTAACTAAATTTCTTAGGATGTCAAGATATTTATTAGTATTATTTAATATACAGTTAATTCTTCTGATCAAAAATGTTTGTAAGATGACTTAAACATTTTATTTAAATATTTAGATGAAATGTAATGTATAGTTCTAAATATGAATTAGTCTTGAGTCTTTTTAGCATCTTCTCATATATATATTTCTGTTGGGGTTCTCTCCCACTAATCTTACAATATATATATATATATATATATATATATATATATATATATATATATTAAAATATGAAAAAATATTTATTGTCTATATATTAATACGCTAAGGTGTACGTACGTGTGTCACGCTCCTAAAGAAATTCAATAAATAAACAACAAATAAATTGGACGGAGAGACTTGGAATCGAAACCGTAACATCTAGCTAAAAAGCGGTGACTTTACCACTGACCTAACTAAATGAAATTGCTAAATAGATCAAAATTAACTTAATTAAACCATTAACTGACCCCGCTCACTACTGTCGCTTCAGCATGGAAGGAGGATGACATTGTGGAAGGAGGAAGAGGCGACGTTGGGAGAGGGGAGCGCGTCATTATTTATTTAGTAAACTAAACAGTTTATGCACTTTTTCTTCGGTTAAACATTTGAACGACGAGAGAGAGAGAGAGAGAGAGAGAGAGAGAGAAATGTGAAATATTTTCATTTTACAATGCAACATTATCAAAAACAAAGGTAACTTCTATGAATTTCTGTGCTTCAAATACTGTCGCTTCAGCGTGGAAGGGGGAGGAGGAGGAGACAACGTTGTGCGAGTCATTATTCATTTAGTAAACTAAACAGTTTATGCACTTTCTGTTCGATGAAACATTTGAACGACGAGAGAGAGAGAGAGAGAGAGAGAACTGTGAAATACTTTTTCAATGCAACATTATCAAAAATAAAGGTAACTTCTATGAATTTCTGTGCTTCAAATACTGCTACATATATAAAAAAATCTAATATCTGTTCTTGAATATTTACGAATAAAACTAATGTTTGGAATACAGTGAATACTACGAGCTGTGCCAACGCGAACGCTGGCAGACGATAACTTCAAACGTTAAAACCATGTATTTCCTTTCTTTTGGTTGGAGAGACAGCCAGTATTATTATTTTTTTTGAACTCATATCAAGCAATGTTTGTTTTATTTTTTCTGTAAAACACAGAGAGCACGTACGAAAGAAAGAGAGAGAGAGAAAGAGAGAGAGAGTGTGTGTGTGTGTGTTCGTAAGAGATAGAGAGAAACAATAGAGAGAATAAACGTAATTGAAAAGTGAAAACGCAAGAAAAACAAATAAATAAATCGCAAAAAGTAAAAAAAATGTAACAAAAACGAAAGAGACGAAAGTCGTGATCTAAAGCAGAATAAGAAACAAAATCTAATCGAAAATAAAAATAACAAGTACAGTTTTGTTTTCTGTCGGTAAATCTGCCAGTTTTTACGGCATATCAACCCTTTTTTAGTAGATATGCGCAGTATCCATTGTACACGAGTTATTTGAATGCAAATTACTATTTAAAAAAATATTTCACTCTTATCCGGGGGGGGGGGCATAATAATGCAAGCTTAACTTACTAACAAATAGAGGGTGCTTTGTTACATTTGGACCCGCGCTAACTTTGACCCCGTCGTTAAGGTTAGGGTCAGTGGAGGGGGGGGGGGTAGGGTTAGCTATAAAGTTCAGGGTCATTGGGGATTAGGGTTAAAGTTAGGGTCAGAGTCAAAGTTAGCCCGGGTCCCAATGTAACAAAGTACCAAATAGAAACGTCAAAATAAGACAAGGGCAATGATATTGTACAGTTAACATCTGAGAAATTAAGTTTTTTATCTCAAATATTTATTTAGTTATTTTGTCAAATTCGTCAATCAAAAATGGCGTTCGCTTATTTTAGTGAGATGGTCGCTAATTTCAGACTTTATAAAAGTGTCCGATTACAGTAGAGGATCTCTTTACATTAGCGACTAACCCGAGATGTAGGGGAGGGCGTCACTCTTTTCCCAGGATTGCTTCATTGTCCTTGATCCTGACCTTATAATACTGAGAGTTTTAGCCAAGTTTTTTTTCGTCTTTGCTATGACTCAACCGAGGATAGAACTCTGGTATCCCGTCTCATTAGCGGAAACGCTTACCAAATGGGCCGGTTTCAGGCTTACGATATTTATTTATTATTATCATTTTTTAATATTTAAAATTTCTTCTTCTTCTTCTTCTTCTTCTTCTTCTTCTTATTATTATTATTATTATTATTTATATATTAATACGATAGAGTGTGTGTTATTTATTTTGTGTGTCAAGATTTGATACTCCTATTTAAGAAGATTTAGTATTTACTTTTGCCCCTGACAACGGAGGGGGGTAGGGCGAGGGGAGGGAGGGTGCGAGTTAGAGGGAAGTCGCGACCGATAGTGACTGCTAAAGAGACAGCTTTTGCCCCGGCAACCGAGTAATATGAATAAATATATATACTTCCATCCCGTCACGCAAAATGTTGGTGAGTAAAATATGTGCATATTTCTAGCCACCGGATAATATTATTAACAGTAAATTATACAGATTGATGTAGAAAACACTGTGGAATTTCCACAGGGTCCTGCTAGTTAAAATAATTATATATATATATATATTTCGAATAACATCGTTGATTGATTTGTTAATATTAAGCCTCTTTCTGATATCTGCACTTCTTGGTCTATGCTGTAAACTTACCCCAATGATAGTTCTTGCACATTTCATTTTAAAGACATTTTACACTATGTTGTTGGTACTAATATATTTTATTTCGCGTATGACGTTTGCTGGAAATAGTTATTCCAGTTAAGAAAACTGTTACAGTGGAGACATTTTCCCTTACTCGCCGAAAATTCTTAAACATTAAAGGAGAGTTATCATCTAATGAGTAGACTTCTACAGAAATAAATATCTAAAACACGTAATATTTTAAAAAAATTAAAAGGAAAGTTTCCACATTAATTACACGTTATTATTTGTTTTGTTTTTCACTATTAATCAAATTGCGCCAACTACTAAAACGAATTTTTAAAAAATCCTTTAATTACAAAAATTTAAGTCACCGAAATTAATTTCCGTTTCTTCGTAAACAAGTTAGTATAATTGTATGTTCTTTTTGCGGGTTTAAAATACGTAATTAGTAAATATCTAACGTATAATGTTTTCTTGGCACATTTTCAAAGTCAAACGCAAATAGCAACCCGTCTGATATATCGATACTTGATTTGGGCTAGCCTTTTTTTTTTCATTTCTTCATTCCTCTCTTTTGTTTTTACTTGTATTCACTCCAAACAAGGCAAATTGTTGTCATGAGACGTAAGGGCTACTGTGAATTAGTAGCGATATTTATAAGGGCATGCTAAGCGAGGAGCTGAAGCATTTGTAAAACAAACACAGGGATGCAGCATTGCGACGATGGGACAGGGGCTGGAGCTTGGTAGACAGTGTTGGACCTATAAGATTAGATGCTCTTTTTCCGACCATGTCCAAGAGGGAGAAACTAGTGGTTGGTGCACCGGACCAGATGTAGCAACAATACTCCATGTATGGGCGAATGGTGGCTTTGTATAGATATAAGATACTGCCAAGTGAGAGAAGTTTTCTAGCCTAGTAAAGGGAGTTCACCTTCTTTGCAGCAGCAGTTTCGTCATGAAAATAATTATTCCGGTTAAGAAAACTGTTAAAGTGGAAACATTTCCAAGCATTTGGTTAAATACGGCTGATAGATTTTTGACATTAGAATCTATTGCGAAGTAAATTTCTTGTTTCTTCTTCCAAGAAACGTCTGCAATTGTATTACTTAATGTCGCGTGATGTTTACAAACATTTTGAAACCCGATCTCCACCCTGGTACCGGGTTAGCTTGATAAGTGTGTGAGAGATATAAGATATGAATGGCCTCGAGAATGGGGAGTTGCTGAGCGCAATTGCATGTGATGAAGAGTGTTGTAAAATAGAATAGGTATATTTGCAATGTTTTTTTTATATTTAATATCTCCATGCAGAGAAAGAGAAAAACTAGATTTTTAACTTTTAAAGATCGTCCAGACACAAGGACATCCTCGTTTTTGAGTACTGGTACAGTTTTTGAACCAGACAAAACCGAAAGGAAATAAGACAACAAAGAGGTAGTTAACAAAAGTATTGGTTACTGGTACAACTTTTGAACCAGACAAAACCGAAAGAAAATATGACAACAAGGAGGTAGTTAACAATAGTATTGGTTACTGGTACAGTTTTTGAACCAGACAAAACCGAAAGGAAATAAGACAAGGAGGAGGTAGTTAACAAGAGTATTGGTTACTGGTACAGTTTTTGAACCAGACAAAACCGAAAGGAAATAAGACAAAAAGGAAGTAGATTACAAGAGTATTGGTTACTGGTACAACTTTTGAACCAAACAAAACCGAAAGGAAATAAGACAACGAGGAGGTAGTTAACAAAAGTATTGGTTACTGGTACAGTTTTTGAACCAGACAAAACCGAAAGGAAATAAAACAAAAAGGAAGTAGATAACAAGAGTATTGGTTACTGGTACAGCTTTTGAACCAGACAAAACCGAAAGGAAATAAGACAAAAAGGAAGTAAATTACAAGAGTATTGGTTACTGGTACAGTTTTTGAACCAGACAAAACCGAAAGGAAATAAGACAAAAAGGAAGTAGATAACAAGAGTATTGGTTACTGGTACAGCTTTTGAACCAGACAAAACCGAAAGGAAATAAGACAAAAAGGAAGTAGATTACAAGAGTATTGGTTACTGGTACAACTTTTCAACCAGACAAAACCGAAAGGAAATAAAACAAAAAAGAAAGTAGATAACAAGAGTAATGGTTACTGGTACAGCTTTTGAACCAGACAAAACCGAAAGGAAATAAGACAAAAAGGAAGTAAATTACAAGAGTATTGGTTACTGGTACAGTTTTTGAACCAGACAAAACCGAAAGGAAATAAGACAAAAAGGAAGTAGATAACAAGAGTATTGGTTACTGGTACAGTTTTTGAACCAGACAAAACCGAAAGGAAATAAGACAAAAAGGAAGTAGATAACAAGAGTATTGGTTACTGGTACAGTTTTTGAACCAGACAAAACCGAAAGGAAATAAGACAAAAAGGAAGTAGATTACAAGAGTATTGGTTACTGGTACAGCTTTTGAACCAGACAAAACCGAAAGGAAATAAGACAAAAAGGAAGTAGATAACAAGAGTATTGGTTACTGGTACAGCTTTTGAACCAGACAAAACCGAAAGGAAATAAGACAAAAAGGAAGTAGATTACAAGAGTATTGGTTACTGGTACAACTTTTGAACCAGACAAAACCGAAAGGAAATAAAACAAAAAGGAAGTAGATAACAAGAGTATTGGTTACTGGTACAGCTTTTGAACCAGACAAAACCGAAAGGAAATAAGACAAAAAGGAAGTAGATTACAAGAGTATTGGTTACTGGTACAGCTTTTGAACCAGACAAAACCGAAAGGAAATAAGACAAAAAGGAAGTAAATTACAAGAGTATTGGTTACTGGTACAGCTTTTGAACCAGACAAAACCGAAAGGAAATAAGACAAAAAGGAAGTAGATTACAAGAGTATTGGTTACTGGTACAGCTTTTGAACCAGACAATACCGAAAGGAAATAAGACAAAAAGGAAGTAAATTACAAGAGTATTGGTTACTGGTACAGCTTTTGAACCAGACAAAACCGAAAGGAAATAAGACAAAAAGGAAGTAAATTACAAGAGTATTGGTTACTGGTACAGCTTTTGAACCAGACAAAACCGAAAGGAAATAAGACAAAAAGGAAGTAGATTACAAGAGTATTGGTTACTGGTACAGCTTTTGAACCAGACAAAACCGAAAGGAAATAAGACAAAAAGGAAGTAAATTACAAGAGTATTGGTTACTGGTACAGCTTTTGAACCAGACAAAACCGAAAGGAAATAAAACAAAAAGGAAGTAGATAACAAGAGTATTGGTTACTGGTACAGTTTTTGAACCAGACAAAACCGAAAGGAAATAAGACAAAAAGGAAGTAGATTACAAGAGTATTGGTTACTGGTACAGCTTTTGAACCAGACAAAACCGAAAGGAAATAAGACAAAAAGGAAGTAGATAACAAGAGTATTGGTTACTGGTACAGCTTTTGAACCAGACAAAACCGAGAGGAAATAAGACAAAAATGAAGTAAATTACAAGAGTATTGGTTACTGGTACAGTTTTTGAACCAGACAAAACCGAAAGGAAATAAGACAAAAAGGAAGTAGATTACAAGAGTATTGGTTACTGGTACAGCTTTTGAACCAGACAAAACCGAAAGGAAATAAAACAAAAAGGAAGTAGATAACAAGAGTAATGGTTACTGGTACAGCTTTTGAACCAGACAAAACCGAAAGGAAATAAGACAAAAAGGAAGTAAATTACAAGAGTATTGGTTATTGGTACAGTTTTTGAACCAGACAAAACCGAAAGGAAATAAGACAAAAAGGAAGTAGATAACAAGAGTATTGGTTACTGGTACAGCTTTTGAACCAGACAAAACCGAAAGGAAATAAGACAAAAAGGAAGTAAATTACAAGAGTATTGGTTACTGGTACAGTTTTTGAACCAGACAAAACCGAAAGGAAATAAGACAAAAAGGAAGTAGATTACAAGAGTATTGGTTACTGGTACAGCTTTTGAACCAGACAAAACCGAAAGGAAATAAGACAAAAAGGAAGTAAATTACAAGAGTATTGGTTACTGGTACAGCTTTTGAACCAGACAAAACCGAAAGGAAATAAGACAAAAAAAAAGTAGATTACAAGAGTATTGGTTACTGGTACAGCTTTTGAACCAGACAAAACCGAAAGGAAATAAAACAAAAAGGAAGTAGATAACAAGAGTAATGGTTACTGGTACAGCTTTTAAACCAGACAAAACCGAAAGGAAATAAGACAAAAAGGAAGTAAATTACAAGAGTATTGGTTACTGGTACAGTTTTTGAACCAGACAAAACCGAAAGGAAATAAGACAAATAGGAAGTAGATAACAAGAGTATTGGTTACTGGTACAGCTTTTGAACCAGACAAAACCGAAAGGAAATAAGACAAAAAGGAAGTAAATTACAAGAGTATTGGTTACTGGTACAACTTTTGAACCAGACAAAACCGAAAGGAAATAAAACAAAAAGGAAGTAGATTACAAGAGTATTGGTTACTGGTACAGCTTTTGAACCAGACAAAACCGAAAGGAAATAAGACAAAAAGGAAGTAGATTACAAGAGTATTGGTTACTGGTACAGCTTTTGAACCAGACAAAACCGAAAGGAAATAAGACAAAAAGGAAGTAGATTACAAGAGTATTGGTTACTGGTACAGCTCTTGAACCAGACAAAACCGAAAGGAAATAAGACAAAAAGGAAGTAGATAACAAGAGTAATGGTTACTGGTACAGCTTTTGAACCAGACAAAACCGAAAGGAAATAAGACAAAAAGGAAGTAAATTACAAGAGTATTGGTTACTGGTACAGTTTTTGAACCAGACAAAACCGAAAGGAAATAAGACAAATAGGAAGTAGATAACAAGAGTAATGGTTACTGGTACAGTTTTTGAACCAGACAAAACCGAAAGGAAATAAGACAAAAAGGATGTAGATAACAAGAGTATTGGTTACTGGTACAACTTTTGAACCAGACAAAACCGAAAGAAAATAGGACAAAAAGGAAGTAGATTACAAGAGTATTGGTTACTGGTACAGCTTTTGAACCAGACAAAACCGAAAAGAAATAAGACAACAAGGAGGTAGTTAACAAAAGTATTGGTTACTGGTACAACTTTTGAACCAGACAAAACCGAAAGAAAATATGAAAACAAGGAAGTAGATTACAAGAGTATGTGGTACTGGTACAGTTTTTGAACCAGACAAAACCGAAAGGAAATAAGACAAAAAGGAAGTAGATTACAAGAGTATTGGTTACTGGTACAGCTTGTCAACCAGACAAAACCGAAAGGAAATAAAACAAAAAGGAAGTAGATAACAAGAGTAATGGTTACTGGTACAGCTTTTGAACCAGACAAAACCGAAAGGAAATAAGACAAAAAGGAAGTAAATTACAAGAGTATTGGTTACTGGTACAGTTTTTGAACCAGACAAAACCGAAAGGAAATAAGACAAAAAGGAAGTAGATAACAAGAGTATTGGTTACTGGTACAGCTTTTGAACCAGACAAAACCGAAAGGAAATAAGACAAAAAGGAAGTAAATTACAAGAGTATTGGTTACTGGTACAGCTTTTGAACCAGACAAAACCGAAAGGAAATAAGACAAAAAGGAAGTAGATTACAAGAGTATTGGTTACTGGTTCAGCTTTTGAACCAGACAAAACCGAAAGGAAATAAAACAAAAAGGAAGTAGATAACAAGAGTAATGGTTACTGGTACAGCTTTTGAACCAGACAAAACCGAAAGGAAATAAGACAAAAAGGAAGTAAATTACAAGAGTATTGGTTACTGGTACAGTTTTTGAACCAGACAAAACCGAAAGGAAATAAGACAAAAAGGATGTAGATAACAAGAGTATTGGTTACTGGTACAACTTTTGAACCAGACAAAACCGAAAGAAAATAGGACAAAAAGGAAGTAGATTACAAGAGTATTGGTTACTGGTACAGCTTTTGAACCAGACAAAACCGAAAAGAAATAAGACAACAAGGAGGTAGTTAACAAAAGTATTGGTTACTGGTACAACTTTTGAACCAGACAAAACCGAAAGAAAATATGAAAACAAGGAAGTAGATTACAAGAGTATATGGTACTGGTACAGTTTTTGAACCAGACAAAACCGAAAGGAAATAAGACAACGAGGAGGTAGTTAACAAGAGTATTGGTTACTGGTACAGTTTTTGAACCAGACAAAACCGAAAGCAAATAAGACAAAAAGGAAGTAGATTACAAGAGTATTGGTTACTGGTACAGCTTTTGAACCAGACAAAACCGAAAGGAAATAAGACAAAAAAAAAGTAGATTACAAGAGTATTGGTTACTGGTACAGCTTTTGAACCAGACAAAACCGAAAGGAAATAAGACAACAAGGAGGTAGTTAACAAAAGTATTGGTTACTGGTACAACTTTTGAACCAGACAAAACCGAAAGGAAATATGAAAACAAGGAAGTAGTTAACAAGAGTATTAGGGACTGGTACAGTTTTTGAACCAGACAAAACCGAAAGGAAATAAGACAACGAGGGGGTAGTTAACAAGAGTATTGGTTACTGGTACAGCTTTTGAACCAGACAAAACCGAAAGGAAATAAGACATAAAGGAAAGTAGATAACAAGAGTATTGGTTACTGGTACAGTTTTTGAACCAGACAAAACCGAAAGGAAATAAGACAAAAAGGAAGTAGATTACAAGAGTATTGGTTACTGGTACAGCTTTTGAACCAGACAAAACCGAAAGGAAATAAGACAAAAAGGAAGTAAATTACAAGAGTATTGGTTACTGGTACAGTTTTTGAACCAGACAAAACCGAAAGGAAATAAGACAAAAAGGATGTAGATAACAAGAGTATTGGTTACTGGTACAGCTCTTGAACCAGACAAAACCGAAAGAAAATAGGACAAAAAGGAAGTAGATTACAAGAGTATTGGTTACTGGTACAGCTTTTGAACCAGACAAAACCGAAAGGAAATAAGACAACAAGGAGGTAGTTAACAAAAGTATTGGTTACTGGTACAACTTTTGAACCAGACAAAACCGAAAGAAAATATGAAAACAAGGAAGTAGTTAACAAGAGTATTGGGTACTGGTACAGTTTTTGAACCAGACAAAACCGAAAGGAAATAAGACAACGAGGAGGTAGTTAACAAGAGTATTGGTTACTGGTACAGCTTTTGAACCAGACAAAACCGAAAGGAAATAAGACAAAAAGGAAGTAGATAACAAGAGTATTGGTTACTGGTACAGCTTTTGAACCAGACAAAACCGAAAGGAAATAAGACAAAAAGGAAGTAAATTACAAGAGTATTGGTTACTGGTACAGCTTTTGAACCAGACAAAACCGAAAGGAAATAAGACAAAAAGGAAGTAAATTATAAGAGTATTGGTTACTGGTACAGCTTTTGAACCAGACAAAACCGAAAGGAAATAAGACAAAAAGGATGTAGATAACAAGAGTATTGGTTACTGGTACAGCTTTTGAACCAGACAAAACCGAAAGGAAATAAGACAAAAAGGAGGTAGTTAACAAGAGTATTGGGTACTGGTACAGCTTTTGAACCAGACAAAACCGAAAGGAAATAAGACAACAAGGAGGTAGATAACAAGAGAATTGGGTACTGGTACAGCTTTTGAACCAGACAAAACCGAAAGGAAATAAGACAACAAGGAGGTAGTTAACAAGAGTATTGGGTACTGGTACAGCTTTTGAACCAGACAAAACCGAAAGGAAATAAGACAACAAGGAGGTTGTTAACAAGAGTATTGGGTACTGATACAGCTTTTGAACCAGACAAAACCGAAAGGAAATAAGACAACGAGGAGGTAGATAACAAGAGTATTGGTTACTGGTACAGCTTTTGAACCAGACAAAACCGAAAGGAAATAAGACAACAAGGAGGTAGTTAACAAGAGTATTGGGTACTGGTACAGCTTATGAACCAGACAAAACCAAAAGGAAATAAGACAAGAATGAAGAATTACATTTTATTATTCCTTCCTAAAGAATGAAATCTTATCGTCAGATAAATTGGTAATGGGATTCGAACCAACTGCTATAAATTTTCATAACGCTTTCAACGGTGAACTTTTTTCTTATATTTTCAACTTCTTCTATTTGCATCGGACATTTTTTATATTTGCCTTTATTTTATATTATTTTCATATCTTCTCAAATTATGACTATTGGTAATTGCCATTACTAACTTATTTGTTTGCATTCTTCTGACGATAATATTTCGTTCTTTGAAAAGCCACGGCTTAAGGAAGGAAGAATACATTTCTTTTCTTTGAAACACCTTGTTTGGAGCAACTGATGACTTAATAGATATTGTATTTTTACAATCTTTATTTTCATCTTTTACTTATTTATAAATATAAGAAAATGAATGATGACAATAAAAATTGGATAAAATACAATGTTTATTAATTCATAAAATATTCAAACAAGGTATATAAAAAACTATTTTCTTTTCCTTAATTCATTGATTTACAAAAATAAGCTCTTTTCATCAAAAGAAAAATCAGAAAAGAAATCAGGAAAAATTGTAATACAATATTTTGAATATATAAAATGTAGTGGGCAAAATAAAATCTTCAATGAAAAAAATATAAAAATATAACGTATTCATCTCAATATTTAAGGGGTTGGATAGAAGAAATAGATATAAGGTGAACAGTAAGAATTCAAAGTCAAAAATATAAATAGATTTAGAATTTTAAAAAAGTCCGTTGATAATAAAATTACTCACTAAAAATATATAAATATCTCCAGCAAAAAATGAATACATCTATTGCCAATCAAGTACTTCCTTGGCAGAACAAATAATATTAAAAGGGCTGTCCAAAAAATTATAAAATGTAGTAAATTCAAAATCCAAATCTAATTTAAATAAAATGTAAAAATATAGATAAAGAAGAAGAAAGAAAGAAAGAAAGGAATGATAACAATAACAATAACTAATATATAAAGAACTGCATAGTAAATATAGAATAGCGAAAGTTAAAAAATAATTTTCTCTGAAATTAATATCGATAGAAATACGGAAATATTCATACCTAGTGAACATAGTACCTAGAGATTAACATTGAGGATCATAACGAACATTTTAAAAGTAATCCCATTTGATGTAGTTAACATTAGTAACGAAATACTGGATAGAATATTAACAAGGATAAAGAAGAAAAAACGAAACTTGAAATGTGGTCATCTTCTAATGAGTTATTTAAATGGTTTAAGGATATAAAAACCGGAAAATGAGCTTAGATTTATACAATTTGATGCAGATGCATACTATCTATCAATTACGCATACACTTTTAGACAAGGCAGTATTAATGGCTAAAGAATCAATTGATATAACAAACTTGTAAATCGTATAGTGAAACTAGCTAGAAAAACATGAATAAATATGATGGTAAACTATGTACCAGAATGGATAGAATTTGAATTTTGATGTTACACTGGGCGCAGCGGATTCAGCCTACGTAACTGATTTGGTGGAATTGTATATTCTTCGGGAAATAAGGAGAGGTCTACCAGAATTAAAGTCATGACTATACAGAGATAATGCCTAATTTACTACGAAATGCTCAGATGGAAACTTTGAAATAATTTTTTAAAAACGTCATAATTTCCTTTTTTAAATTGAGCCTAAGATAACTATTGACAGCAATGATTAGAAAAAAAAACTTTTTGGATATTACCTTGAACCTTAATTAAAATTCATTAAAGCCTAACCATGAACATAATAAGAAAATACACTATATAGATAAATTATCTAATATCCCAACACCTATATTTAAAACATTAATAGCTAATATAACTCATAGAATTTCAAAACTATCATCAAATAAAGATATATTGTGTGAAAATAAACAATATTATAATTATGAATTGAAAAGATAAGGATATAGTGAGGGTATACAATTTTAAAATGAAGAAGCTGTAAACCAAAATAAGCATAGATACAGAATGAGCATATAACATGGCATTTAGAAAATAATGTAAATGTGATTAACAATACAAAACCCAGTGGTTAAAAATCATAAGCAAGTTGCTGGAAACAATATGATAAATAATAATAATATGAATAGTATAGGAACAATTAATAGAAAAACATAATACTACTACTACTACTACTACTACTACTACTACTACTACTACTACTACTACTACTACTAATAATAATAATAATAATAAGAGGAGAAAAATGATCTGGTTTTATCCCCCATATAGTGTACATATTAAGACGGAAATATCTAAGCAATTTTATCAAATAATTGTTAATAACTTTAACAGACATAACACATTAGGCAAAATTCAATTAAAGTATCATAAAAAGATACAATAATTTCATTGAATAAGTCTAAATTTAATAAATTAGTTAATGTTTTAAATGTCTTAAAATCAAAGAAAATGCATCTGCAGGGAAAATGTAAATTGCCCACTATACTAAAGTATAGTGTATAGAAGTATTAAGGAATTGTCAACTTCCTTAGCTGCATGTATTAAAGAACTTGAAGAAAAACATTAAATACATCACAGAATGCCAATATTAATAATGCTAATAAATACTCCCCAAATAAACGTAGGAGGGGTAACTTATGTCGCGTTAAATAATAAGCGAAAATTATTTGGTTTTATCCCCCATATAGTGTACATATTAAGACGGAAATACCTAAGCAATTTTATAAAATAATTGATAATAACTTTAAAAGACATAAAACATTAGGCAAAATACTAAATAAAAATCCAATTAAAGTATCGTATTCACCATGAAAAATATAAAAAATACAATAATTTCATTGAATAAGTCTAAATTTAATAAATTAGTTAATGTTTTAAATGTCTTAAAATCAAAGAAAAAGGCATCTGCAGGGAAAATGTGAGTTGCCCACTATACTAAAGTATAGTATATAGAAGTATTAAGGAATCGTCAACTGCATATGTTAAAGAACTTGAAGAAAAACATTAAATACACCACAGAATGCTAATATTAACAAAGCTAATAAATACTCCCCAAATAAACGTAGGAGGGGTTACTTATGTCGCATTAAATCACTGGAAATTCTAAATAATAAGCGAAATATTATAAACAACAGAACTGAAATTATACAAATGACATCATTTTAAATAAACAATTAAAAATAAATTAATGAAGCTTGTAATTTATATAACTGTGTAAAATACGTTTAAATATATTAAAAATATAATTAGTTAAATAATAATAATGATAATTAATAATAACACTAATAATGGGAATAAATTAAAATAATTATAAGTGAATGATATACAGACAGTACTTATAACATTTTAACATTTGGTTAAAATAGTAATAATGATGATAATAATAATAATAATAACAATTAAAATAATAATTAATTATAATAATAGTAATAATTATAATAATAATTTAAATAATTAAATAGATTATTTTAAAGGATAGTATTGCATATACTACTACTACTACTACTACTACTACAACTAATAATAATAGTAATAAGTATAATAATAATAATAATAATAATAATAATAATAATAATAATAATAATAATAATAATAATAATAATAATAATAATAATAAACAGCATCGCAGAAGACCAAAGGTCGTTGCCAGCGATAAATCAATGGTAAGTGACCTTTGCGATAACGCAAAATCATTTGCAATTGTTATAGAAAGAGGTGGAGAGTACTGGAAATCTGGAGAGACATAATAAGTCAATGTATCAAACTAGCCCCAAAAGAATACAAGGACAGAGACGATTGTGTAGGGAAGGCAGTACGCTGGGAACCATGCAAAAAACTGCATTTTGAACATGCAGACAGATATGAAAATAAATTAAGAGTTAGGGAAGAGACACAAACCGGAAACAATGCTGGAAAAGGGAAATTATAAAATTCTCTCGGACATAAAGGTTTAAGCAAAGAAATTCATTAATGCAAAGAGACTGGATGTCAAAATAGTCAACAAGAAGCAAAAAAACTGCCAAATTGTAGATTTTGCCGTCCCAGCAGACCACAGAGTGAAGATCAAGGAGACAGAAAATCGTAGCAAATATATGGAACTTTCCAGAGAAATGAAAGAGATATGGAACATGAAGAAAGTCAGTAAAATATCAATAATCATAGGAAAACTAGGAAACGTCTCGAAAAATCTGGGAAAAAGACCGGGATAAATTAAGATCAAGGAGAAAACGTAGACTATAAAACGAACGGCAATGTTAAAAACAGGTGAAATCTTACGAGAAATTCAAGAATGAACTGCAAACGCTAAAAAGTCACATGGAAGTTGCAATAGAAATTTAAAAAAAACATAGTTAAGGGAACTGAAACTGTAAGAAGGTCAAGTAGGATAGAAAGGAGAGTAGTGGGACTTTGGGCTTATTGCCACCCAAATCCCAGCGAGAAATCACTAGCAAGCGACTGTTGCGATAATGCAAAGTCATTTACAATAGTTATCATAAGAGGTGGGGAGTACTAGAAGTCTGGGGAGACTCGTTGTCACTCAGACTCCAGGGAATACCACCGGTTATAAGCAGTGAGCATCACGGATGATTACCTGTGTGAGAACTTCTAGTAAGTTAATAATAATAGTAAATTGTTATAAAAAAAATCACATCAAATCGAATGTTGAAAGCATTAGTACCGCTGATAACACTAACTTTAGATATAGTTCGAATAATAATAATAATAATAATAATAATAATAATAATAATAATAATAATAATAATAATAATAATAATAGGAAAAATAAATTAAGAATAAATTAAAATGGTACATAAGAGTTTTATATGAAACCGGAAGTTGGTTTAATTAGAGGGTTGGTATTAATATTTTTAAACTGCAATAATAATAATAATAATAATAATAATAATAATAATAATAATAATAATAATAATAATAATAGTTAAAAAAAATAGATGGAGAATTGTAAATATAAATAAACAAAAAATGAATCTTATTTAACAGGTGTTAAAAATAAATAATGCATCAGTTAATGTTATTTTTATGTTTTAGATTATGATAATGATTAAAATGTAATAACTAATAATAATAATGACAAGAAGAAGAAGAAGAAGAAAAAGAAGACTGGTAAGTATAGAAGACCGCGTGGAAGACACAAAAAAAGAATTGGAAAAATACATAACCCAGAACACAGAAAGGCAGATCACCGAAGCAAGAGACTGTCAAAATGACCAACTCAGAAAGTAGTAAAAACAGAAATAAAAAGACAAGAAAAGAAAAATTGGAAGAGAAACAAATACATTGACGATTCATAATACTGACAAGAGGAGAGACCCACGAAATGACCTAGACATGGCTAAGAAAAGGACACTTGAACATAGAAACGAATCGCTACTGACAACTGCACAGAACAATGCGTTTCGAACTAACTACATTTAAACTAACATAGATCAAACCCAGGAAAAAGATAAATGTAGACTCTTTGGACAAAAGATGAAACGGTAGACTACATAATGAATGCAACAAACTAGCATAAATGGAATACAAGAACATACACGACTGCGTGGGGGAAAGCAGTACACTAGGAACTATGCAAACGATTGCATTTTGAACACGCAGACAAAAAGTACAGACACAAACCGGAGGCAGTACTGGAAAATGAAAATCAAAAAATATTCTTTGGATAAGGAGGTAGAAACACATAAACTCATCCAAGCAAGGGGACGACCGGATGTCATAATAATTAACAATAAGGAACAAAATGCCAAATTGTAGATTTTGCCGTCCCAGAAAACAGCAGAACTAAGCGAATATGCAAAACTAGAAAGAGGACTAAAAGGAATATAGAACACGAAGAAAGTTAATATAGTACCAATAATCGTAGGAGTACTAGGAACAGTCCCGAAAAAACTTGAAAAAAAAACTAGGAGAAATTGGAATCAAAGTGAAGACTGAGACTATAGAACGAACAGCAATGATGAAAATGAGTGAAATCTTAAGGAAAATCCTCGACTGCGTAAACCAATCCACATAAACTACGAACACTAACTATCTACATAGAAAATTGCAACAGGAATAAAACAAAAACATGGACGGAGTATCAGGTAAACCGAGAGAATTGAAACTGCATAAAATTTTATGAACCATCCCTCCTCTAAAAAAAATAATGATGATAACACAACAACAGTGCAAACAATACTTGAACCGTAGCGAGGCTTATTGCCACCCACATCTCAGAGAAGACTAATGGTCGTTACCAGCGGGAGATCAATGGTAAACGGTTGTTGCGATAATGCAAAGTGATTTTCAATGGTTATCGAAAGAGGTAGAGAGTACTTGAAATCTAGAGAGACTTGTTGGCACTCAGACTCCAGAGAGGACATTGCCGGACCCGGGAAGAGACAGCTTTTTCTCCAGGCAACGGGGATAGGGAGCGGAGGTGAGGCGGCAACCGGGGAACAAACAGCTTTCGCCCAAGGCAACGGGGAGAAGAGGGTAAAGGGGAGGGAACGGTGAAGTCGAACGAGCAGGGAAGAGAGAGCCCCGGGCAACGCCGGGTACCCCTGCTAGTACATAATAAGTAGAAGATGAAAAGTATAAAAGAAAGTTAGAATAACACATAGATAATTTTATATCGGAGCCGGAAGTTGTTGAATATTAGTTTAATACCAGAGTTAATAGATAATTCAAACGGCATGATAAATAGGCTTTGTGATTTCTTGTGATTTTTTATTTAAAAAAGGGACAAGAAAAGGAAAAAAAAATGGAGAAATAAGGACTACTGACGAAAAGATTCGTAGTAGGTGTTACTTAATTATTTATACCTTTATACATGAAAATAAAAGGATAAAATAAATCCGACTGTATTAGTTAAAATGGAAAAGCGGAAAACATAAAACTCAACGTTTCGCATTACTGTTGCGTGTGCTTTTTCAAGAGTGCAATGCTAAAGGTTGCAAAAACGAGAAGATCTGTAATTTGGGGGAATGTAAAAATCCAAACGGTAGAAATGAGATGCTACAGAAGAGTGCTTGGCATCTCGTACTCAGACCGTGTCACAAACGAAGGAGTTCGCGCGCTCATCAACGCAAATCTGAACAACTACGAAGATTTGCTGACAACTGTAAGAAAAAGAAAGCTTGGAGGGTATGGTCACGTGACAAGGGGCAGTGGTCTCTCCAAAACCATCCTACAGGGAGCAGTGCAAGGCAAGAGAAGGAGAGGTAGACAACACAAAAGATGGACGGACAACATCAAAGAGTGGACGGGCTACAACTTCGCTACAACCCAGTCCATTGCCCATGACCGTCAGAAGTGGAGACAGCTGGTGTGGAGTTCATTGGTGCAGCGCCCCTACGACCCAGGAGGGGGTTAAGGGACCAAGTCAAGTCAAGTCATATAGTAATCAGGATATAATACATTTAAATCTATGTAGAAGATAGACGTAAATATATATACATATAGATAAAAATAGTACAAATAAATAAAAGTAAAAATAATAATAATAATAAAATATATATGTACTATATATATACATTAGAATTATATATATATATATATATATATATATATATATATATATATATATATAAACATTTAATGAATTTAAGCATTAATTTTACTGTTCCAAGGATTACAACATCAAGTCCATTATGGCGTACGATCGTTTCCAAAACAGTTTGGTCCAAAACATCACTTCATCAGCGCCTAGAGCAACACGTCTTACAGAAAATTAAAAAAAACAACTTAGTTCTAGAGAAATATCCGCTGACAGAAAGAATCACAGGTGGATATGTTGGTAGCATAGAAAAGGAAAACACACAATGATACTTATAAACAATGCACCGGTACTTATAAAAAGAATATAACACAGAATTTTCCAAAAATGTTTCCTTATTTTCATCTACATACGTATACGTTTCACCCTTTCGGGAATCGTCAGTGTAGAGAAAAGAAAGTAAAATCAATTTGCCGTTCACTTTCAATATAGGGTATTTCTACAGAATTGGAACCGAACTGTTTTTTTTTTAAAACACTAATTCTAAACTAACCCTAAACCAACCCAACCCTAAACGAACTCTAACCTCGGCAAAGATCACTTTGGTTCGGTTCAAATTCTGTAGAAGTTCTCTAATTTAGAAATAGATTGAAACTTATTGAAAATCGAGTTGGCCCTTCTAAAGAAACGAAACACAAATGCTAAATATTTGTCTATGAAATAAAACAATATTGTGAAACAGAACTATTTGTTATACTAAAATCAAAACAATCGTGTAATTAAACACAATAACGAATAATAGTTAATTAATAAAATGTCTTTTTAAAAACCAATATGTAAATTAGTTAACCTTGCGACTGATATCGCATATACAAAAGCAGTATATAAAAAAAGATTGCTCGTCATTTGTGTAAAGTTGAATTCACTTGAAATATGGCGTCTGACCTTATCGTTAATGCGACAAATTAGATCAGTGTTTCGCAACCTTTTTTTACTCTCGACTTACTTACGATCACTTGAAACTGTCGCGACACTTAATAATTTTAAATATTTTATAATAAAATAGTAAAACAAATAAAAAATACATACATAGACTTGTCTGATACAGTTTATTATGTTAGTATCCCAGAATTGTCAGTTATCTTGTGTGAAACCTGTGGCTGTTGTTTTCTTATGACTTCTTGAATATTTGGTTTTATGTGAGATAAGCAAACTCTCATTTCTTCTTCAGTGGAATGTAGTCTTTCTCTCTTCTTATTTTTTATATTATTTAAGGTTGAAAAGCCCAATTCACACAATCAAGGAGTAGAGAATTGTAAAAGAACTAAGGCCTTTTCAGATAATGCGGGAAATTCTTTTTGTATTGAAACCCAATGTGTTGATATCTACTTCAGAATGCTTTATTTTAAGACTGTAGTCACTTGAAATGGTAGCCAATTCTTCTTCGTATAAATTAAACCCAATATTAGAAGAAGCATCTACAAAAGGATTATGTACCCAGTCGTACTTTTCTGTGTTCAGCAACAGAAAGTAGTGATCGATGTTTTCTTCGGGCGCCGCCAGATGCTCAACCACGATAGGGATCATTTTCTTAGTGCAGTTAATGCACATTGTAAGAAACATACCAAACTCACCCAACTTTGCTCTGTTTTTACAAATAACAATTTTCTTTTTGAGGGCAGCCAACTTATCTGTCGAAGTTAGAATATCTTCGTTTCGACCTTGCATACTACTGTTCACAATATTAAGTTGACTAAATATTTCCGTTAAATATTCCATTTTGGTCATCCAAAATTCACATCGAAGATATTTACAGAATCTTTCGTGCTTTTCTTTATTAAAAATATTATTAATTCCTTCTGTAATTCATGAATGCGAGTTAACACTTTACTTTTTGACAACCACCGAACGTCGGTATACATGAGTCGGCCAACATGTTGAGAATTCATTGATTTGCATAATTCCTTGAATAATCTCGACTTTCTTGACCTGCTTTTAATGTAATTGACAATTTCAACAACTTGATTTAACACTTGCTTCAAATCTTCTTGTGATACTTTTGAAACTAAAACTTCTTTATGTAAAAAGCAATGAGTACGAACAAGATTTGGATTTCCTTTCTGTGCTAATGATGCACAACTTTTAATGCAGGCTACCATAAATGGTGCACCATCAGCACAAATGTCAACACAAAACTTCCACGTCAAATTCATTTTTTAAAGATAGCCTGCTATCATATCAAAAATATCTTGACCTCTAGTAGTTGTTGGCATTTCTTTACAACACAAAACTGATTGATTATTTCATCATCAATGAACCGAACAAATACAAGCAATTGGGCTATGTTACTGATATCGGTCGTTTCATCGACTATTAAAGCGAATTTTGATCATTCAAGTTTTTTCTGAACATTTATTTCAATATTTTCAAATAAATCTACAATTCACCTGTGTATTGTATCATTTGAAAGCGGAATTTTACTAATTTCTTGTTCAGCTGTCTCACCTAGCATGAATTTCACCATCTTTTTGCAAACGGGAAGGATAACTGACTCAGCAAGAGTGTGGGATTTGGATTTCATTGCTATTATTTCAGCGACATCAATTGAAACGAGTTGAGCTCGTTCAGACACGGTCATTGTTTTCTAAAAAATATTGCGTTGCTTTGATTGTGGTTGTAACAGTCTTTGAAAATAATTAAGATCTTTATCTTGTAGGTAAGAATGTTTAGTCGTGAAATGTCTTTGTAATTTATTTGGTACCATGAATTCATGAGCCATTTTTCGCCACAAACTATACATAATGGACATGGTTGAGCAAGATCTCTTGTCTAAGAAAACCCAAACTTGAAATAATCATCACAATAGTGTCTATTATGACGAACGTTTGTCTTTTTTGTGCTGTATTTTGTAGGTTTAATCGTATGTTCTGTTTAACACGCGTCACTTACATCCTTTCTTTTAACAGATTTATCCATTGTGAAGGGGTATCTATAACCAATTAACACACGCGGACTCTAACCAACAACGGTAAACAACAGGCAGTGTTAAACTGATTCGTGAGTCAACGGTCAACCTCTTGTGTCAAACTAGAATATTAAGTAGTGTTCAATTTTTTTTGACTTAATCACTTTTTGAAATATATGAAAAAATAATTATTATTCTACCAATACAATAACAAAAACTGAATAAACTTATTTAATAAATTCGTCAATATGTATATTTAGAAGATAGTGGAGATCGAACCATCAACCTCTAGGTTTTGGTCCTTCGTCGTTACTCAATGCGCAAAATGAAGACAAAAACTGACAAAAAATAGGTTACTAAAACGTTGTTTCAATCCGGGCTGTGTCTGGCACGTTGCGCATGCGTAAACCGTACGATCTGCTAAAAGGCAAACTAATTTAGGGATCTCCGTCAAACGTTTAGAGTCCGTTCTATATGAAGAAATCGGTGTTTTTTCCCGGATTTTTCGATATTTCTCGTCCGAAAGATGGACGATTCAGAAAACGTCAACTTTACGGATGTCTCGAGAGCCTTTTGCACACACACACACACACACACACACACACACACACACACACACACACACACACACACACACACACACACACATACACACACACACACACACACACACACACACTTCACACTTCCTCGATGTTTTTTGTCAGAATTTCTTCCGGTTGATTGTCTGCCGCTGTCTTGAATGTAACTCTACAAAATTGAAAACAAATAAATTCGGTTTCACAAAGAAGTGTCACACTTTTAACTGAACAGATTTGCCGTGACGACAGATTTGCAAAGTCTGTTCTAACTACGATAATTTATTAATTAAATACACCTAGTTGGCTACATCTCTTTACTAATAAACCAACAGATTTGCCGTAACGACAGTTTGTAAAGTCTGTTATAAATGGCATAATTTCTTAACTAAATATACCTCATTACCTTCGTCTCATTACTAATAATTGTTTAAGAATGACAGTAATTTAAAACACAGCAAAGTTAATTCGGCAACCGGCACTACGCGCGGGCAAACACGACCAAGGCGGAACAACACCACACACAACACCACACACAACACCACACACAACACCACACACAACACCACACACAACACCACACACAACACCACACACAACACCACACACAACACCACACACAACACATCACAATGACGCCTTATGGGCAACTGATCGACCTTGAGCGAAAGGTGCTAAGGTTGGTGACCGCCACTGATCGGTGAAATTTGGATGTGTGCATATTTATTAGAGAAGGAAAGTTCTTCGTTTCCGGGCATATCAGTAGAACATGAAACCCAGGTTTATGCACATTGTGTTTTCAGGTGTTCGTCACAAAGTTTCGCGACACACTTGAGGGAGCCTCGCGACATACTTGTGTATCGCGACGCGGCCGTTAAAACTCATTTATTTAGATGGCTAAAAATATTTGATAAATGTTCACTAATATCTTTTTTACTTGAATAAGAATTTTTCATTCCCTATTAAGGTTTCTTTATGTTTCTTTATACAATCGAACTATTTTAAACCTATGCGGAGAGATCCCTAAGCCGAAGTCGGTTAAGAAGACAAAATAAGTTTTCAATATTTTATAACATCTTTCAGTCTTCGAATCTCACACTAGACAATTGTTTGTTTTTATTTATTTATTTATTTAATTATTTTTTTGCTATAGCGTTCCAGTTATTTCCAGAACAGTTTAAAAGAGTCAACAATGCAGGATCATTTGTTGATTACTTGTTCATTTGAAACCGATGGTACCAATGTCGGTCTGGTCATCTCTTATACATATATAAACAAAATATAAATAAATATTACTCTCTTATTTCTTAACAATTGAGCACTCTGCTGGTGTTTTCTTCCCACTGATTTTACAATACACACACACACACACACACACACACACACACACACACACACACATATATATATTTAATTATTTCCACAATCAAACAATGACGTAATCAAGCTATTTGTGGAATTCTATGGTTTGCGTGGGCTGAGTCATCACTGATAATGGAAATATTCATATATCATCTCACATTAAAAAAACTAATATATATATATATATATATATATATATATATATATATATATATATATATATATATATATATATATATATATATGTATATACTTCAGGTATCAGGTCTGGTTGCAGACATCGATGACCATGGCTCTCTATCATTCGGTCTTTTTCACCGATATTTTGCTTCACCATGATGTTCTTTGCAAAGAGGTTACCTATAGTGGGTTGCAATTACCTTCTATAGGGGTAGTGCTCTTACAGAGCAGGAAGTCTTAGCCATTGTACAAAAATCAGTATCATCTGCCTAACACAAAACGAAGAGTAGACCAGTTTCTAAAATCCATTAGGCTGCTCAACCCTCCATCCATATATATATATATATATATATATATATATATATATATATATATATATATATATATATAGTGTAACCCGGATATAAGAGCACCGGATATAAGAGAAACCCGAATATAAGAGACATTGCCTCTGGTCCCAAATTACAGCATGTGTTAATGTCTATAAATTAGACCCGGACATAAGAGACCCGGATATAATAGAAATCCGGCTATAAGATACTTCTTCTCCGGTCCCGTTCTCCCCAATATAAGAGAGTTCGTTTTGAGTGACAGTGTGATGTCGTAAATCAGTCAAAAGGTGTTGCTAAAGGTTCTCATCTCGTTGGTGAGTCTTTCTATGACCTTCACTATAGCCATATCCATTAAATATTCGTAAAATGGTTTCTTTTGTTGTTGTTGTTAGAAGGCGAATCCGGATATAAGAGACTTATTCTCCGGTCCCAACAGCTCTCTTATATCCGGGTTTAACAAAGTGATGTGTGTACAATAAAAAATGACTGCCTTTTTTAAGAAAAAGTAATTTTTGACTGAATTATTTGTGAAAACTGATTGAAAAGTATTTTTATGTCTATAACTGTTAAATAAACTAGTGTTCTGTGCGTAAAAAGCGTTATATGTGATGTTTCCATACTTACATAAACAAAATAGGCCATACCCGGATATAAGAGGAACCCGGATATAAGAGACTTATTCTCCGGTCCCGACAGCTCTCTTATATCCGGGTTACACTATATATATATATGTATGTATGTATATATATATATATATATGCATATGTATGTATATATATATGTATGTATATATATATATATATATATATATATATATATATATATATATATATATATATATATATATATATATATATATACATACATACAAGTTAATTATTTAAAACCTATACATTACAGATTTTGCAGATGGACTATGGTTTCATTGACATGGAAAGGCATTTACTGTTAAGAAAAGACTTATAGATCCCGCTTTTGTTAATGAAACTATGGTCTATCTGCACGATCTGTGATGTATAGTTTTTAAATAAATATTTGGTGCTTTTTGAGTTTCGCTCCGACATGTAATACTTCTCTGAAAACGAAAATAGCTAAAGAAACGTATACACTTTGTTATGTACTTATGTGGTAGCTGAAAAGAAGACTGTACACCAAAAATTACGCAAATCCATCAACTATTTTAAAAATAAAATAACAACAACATGGTTTTTGATCTCGGACGTCATTTGTCATCAGCAAATTCTGCTTTGACAAGGGAAATAACTCATTTGTTTAACTAATTGCGGAAGAAACAAGTTATATGTACGATGTAAGATAAAACTAAAATAAATATTAAAAAGTAATACTTTGACAAAATGAAAATAAAAAAGAAGCACTAATATTTTGTGTATTACTCTCGCAAACCTTACGATCGAGCACTTTATTCATTTCTTTTCAATATGCCCTAACACGTACACACACACACACACACACACACACACACACACACACACACATATATATATATATATATATATATATATATATATATATATATATATATATATATTTATAGTGTGTAGATTTCAATTGCGTTGGGAATCCGAATAAAAGAGCTCAATGTATCTTTAAACAGAGCAAAATAGAATTATTAAAAGGAAAAAAAACTATACACACATTAAGGTTGTATACATTATAAATTATTTCGACCCTTTAATTGGGTCTCCTCAGATGTATAAACAACCACATCACATGGTTTTTTGATGTGGTTGTTTATACATCTGAGGAGACCTAATTAAAGGGTCGAAATAATTTATAATGTATATAACCCTAATGTGTGTATAGTTTTTTTCCGTTTAATAATTCTATACATATATATATATATATATATATATATATATATATATATATATATATAACCCACATAATCAACGAACACTAAGTAACAGGTAAATAGAAATAGAACAAAGAAGATCAAAAGAACATCACACGAGCCCAAGAGAACTGAAACTGACTGAAATACCATAAACAACTGCTGTCTTCCGAAAGGGTGAAAATGTACTCACTGTAAAAGTTCCAATCGCTGTTTTCCAAACCTGCATGTTCTTTTTTTTTCTTCACGTAATAAGTTAATCGCTTAAAAAAAATTTTTTTTTTTTAAACATAGTTCACCCCAGACAAGGCAGGCTGCCACTGTAGACGTAAGGGGCTACTGAGAAGAAAGAAAGGGGAGAAGGTTCAGGGGGGGGGTCAACCTAAATTGGGATCTGCGCAGCGAGATGTCTGTTTACATTAGTTTTAAATTTCTGCATGTCAGTACCGTCGGGGAAACAGTGGGCAGGGAGGGAGTTCCAGAGGCCAGCAGCACGAGGAAAGAAGCTATTGTAGTAGAAGTCTCTCCGGCATCTAGGGGCCTCCACAGTGAATGAATGGGATTTAGTCGATTGTCAAGTTGGTCTAGTGTACTTGCGTCCTTAATCTTCAATGCATAAAATATGTCTGTGCCTTTATATATATATATATATATATATATATATATATATATATATATATAGAGAGAGAGAGAGAGAGAGAGAGAGAGAGAGAGAGAGAGAGAGAGAGGGGGGAGGGAGAGAGAGAGACTAAACTAAACTAATAATGATGCAATTGGCTCTCAATAATCTTCAATGCATAAAATATGTCTGTGCCTTTATATATATATATATATATATATATATATATATATATATATATATATATAGAGAGAGAGAGAGAGAGAGAGAGAGAGAGAGAGAGAGGGGGGGGAGAGGGAGAGAGAGAGACTAAACTAAACTAATAATGATGCAATTGGCTCTCAATATAGTTCCGGGTACATTTTCTTCGGTTTATTTCTTTTAACACTCCTTACCTTAGAGTTATTTTCCCGCTCATCTTTCGTTTTTTCTACCTTTCTATATGTCATTTTTTCTATTTTTTGACACCCGTCTTTCTGGTCTTTCAATGATTCCACTTTTCTTTCTATCATAAACCTTTTTATTCTCTCCTTCTCATTAATATTAAATCAATCGTGTAAATGCTAACGATGTGTATAGAATAGTTTATTCGTTTATTTTCGTTTAAAACAAGTTTATTTGTTAAGACATTTATTTTTATTTTAAAAGAACAGTAAGTAAATTTAAAAAAAAACTGATTTAATCGAAGATGACGCAATAGTCCAGTCAAATAAGCCTCAATTTCAGCACAAGTTTTTTTTTTTTTTTTGCAAAATGCATTTCTATAAGGTCTGTATTTTAACATACAAAAAGTCTAGAAAACTCTACCGATGCGAAATATGCAAATTTTGGCATTTTTTATCAACAGGTACCCTGTATTTTTCAGTGAACATGATGTATGCTACCAATCGCACCAAGACCTCATTTGAAATTTATAGGTAAAAATTAGGATAGGAAATGGTGTATATAGAATGCTTCTTTTATCTCACAGCAAAAATTAACCTATATAAAATGTATTTTAGTATAAATCTTAAGTTTTGAGACAATTGCTTTCGTTAAAATACACTGTTTTATCGTATGCATTCAAAGAATATTCGCTTATCAAATTATTGGGATATTTCATCGAATTATTTTATTGGATATACTTTTACATCATTATGTTTCAATTTTTAAGAAATAATGAATATATCATAAATTACCCCCCACACACACATGCACACACAAAGAGGTCGTGTTTAAATCATCGTTTATTTATTTGTTTGTTAGTTTATTTGTCCGTTTGTTAGAAACTTTATGCAAAAAATAATCACCAGATTTCAATGCCTTTTTTTACCAAAGTTGTATCTTGGCACAGGGAAGTCCCATAATGAATTCTGAATCTGATCCAGTTGAATATTTGAATGCAAGACATTTTGTAATTCGGAAAATCCCTATTTTTCATCATTGTCAAAGTTTTTAAAAAATCGCATCTCAGTAAATTTCTTGTCTATTCTTTTAAATTTTAAAACATGGGTACCATATAGTATTACATATCACCAGATCAAATCTCACCTAGATCTAAAACAGATTCAGGATTTGGCAGCATTTTTCATTTTAACATAGAACATCTCATTTAACAACTTCATATGAATGTCCGTCAATCTGGCATTTCTCAATCAATCTGTGTAAACTTCCTATGTTTATATAGTGTCTCATTTTCAAAAACATTACCAAGTTTCACCGGCATAGTAGAGTAACATAAACCTTGGCGGAGGGTTGTGTTCTTCTGGTGCTTTTGTTATTCAATTATTTTGCAATAATCTAACTCAATGTTATCTTCAGGCACTGACAAATTGGCACAAGCTGTACAACAACACTCTCCAACTGTGTGTTCAACAATTAAGTCCATAATTTTTATATGTACACCGTGCTGTATTGCAATACTTTTGCAATTGCACCAGGTCAGGTTAAGAAAACTTTCTCATTTAACCAACTTATTTGTCTACTCTCCTCTGACAATAAAATATCATTCTTTGAAAAGACATGATTTAAGGAAGGAATAATAACATTTCTCTTATTTAACACCTTGTTTTGAACAACTGATGACTTAATAGATATTGTATTTTGCCCACTTTTTATTCTCACCATTTACTTGTTTATATAATTGCTCTATCGCGTATATCGAACATCAACTCTTCATGATAGGTTTTACTTTAAAAAGTTACATCTCATATCTTTATTCTCTTTTCCCTTATATATATATATATATATATATATATATATATATATATATATATATATATATATATATATATATATAAGGGAAAAGAGAATAAAGATATGAGATGTAACTTTTTATTATATATATATATATATATATATATATATATATAAAATAAACTTAATGATGAGAGTAAAAATATATATATATATATATATATATATATTTATATAATTTTTTATAAATAATGTTTTCAAATTAACACATGTGTTTCATGCCAAATCTACAATTGGAGGAGACAATCCCTTCCGGTCACACGGTTCGAACCCCAATACGAAAGTCATAGTTGACTATGTAGTCGGGACGCGTATCAATATGTCCACCACGCATTGTCTGGAAATGAGAGAGTGAATTAACGTCTAAATGACAAATTCGACGGCCATCTAGCAAGCCTTAAAAAGAACTCAATCGGCGTGACCTAGAGTATCGCATTACGCTGTAAATAACGGCTTGCTTAAAGTGATAAATCTAGCGAGACCTTTGAATAATTATTTTAAATTAACTTATATACACATGTGTTTCATGCCAAACCTGCAATAATCAGTATGGGAGGAGACAATCCCTACCGGTCACACGGTTCGAACCCCAATACGAAAGTCATATCTGACTTAGTAGTTAGAGCGCGTACCAATATGTTCACGATAGATAGATAGATAGATAGATAGATAGATAGATAGATAGATAGATAGATAGATAGATAAGCTCCGATAGAAATAAATTAAATTCAAGATTCAAGTAGGCTACGTTGCGAAGTTCTCTCCCTGTACAGGAGGTCGGAACATTTTTAGAGTCTCACTGCTTGTGTTTACATTTAAAAAATACAAGTCTTGTTCCTTTCGCATTTCAAAGCATAATTGTAACGACGGCCGCGTGTTAAGAATTCAGGGTTCGTAATACTTGGAAAAAGAGCTAAAATTGTTTGACAAGCGAGACGGTTACGTAATTTCCATACTGACGGGTGTCGAAAACACGAAACATATATATATCTACGAATATTACAAATATTTATTTATTAAATAATAATTATTAAGCTCCAATAAGTAAACTTTCTGAAAGAAATTACTGATAGTATTAGGGGAATGCATATTTTCCGTTCATGATTAAAAATGAATGAAAAACAAGCCAGCCGACCGGTTTCACCCTCACTCTATAAAACTTAATCTAGGGATTTGAAAAGGGGAGAAAACAATATATCTTTAAAATTTTAAATAGCATTATGTTATGTATACAATGTAAGGTGTGTCTTAGAAACTAAGCACGTCCAATTCTAGCAAACACTCTCGCTGTTTACAGAGGGAGGTTGTTTCGAACGAACATAGATTTTCTCCAAGATTTTGAGATAGAATAACGAATGAGCAAGACCCAAGATGATAAATGAATCAATGCTGAAATTCATTGTACACGTCGAGTTTTTAATCAAATGCTCCGTGATAGAAGACCCGTATGTATTTTTCAGAACGTCTTTTAATCGGAAGGATCCATTCCTAATTCTGCCAGGTATAATAGAATTTTAGTTAATTTGCCTAGAAAATGTCTTACTGTGCCATAAGCCACGAATGTAAATCGGACAAAGTATTTGGTTTTATTCCAGAAAAATTAGATATTTTCTATTTTACAACTGACGTAAACACATTCAGAGGGTAATTATTATTGAGCCAAATATTAGTAATGTTTCTTATTTCTTCGTCAAATTCTGATTTTGAACAAATCCTAAGGGCTCTATGTGCTAGGATCCAAATTAAAATACGTAGTAGGAAGATTCAAGTTAATAAAAAAAAAATGCATTAAAAACTTTTGGTATGGTATGGTTTGGTAGTTTTGTTTTACGGCATATCAACCCTTTTTGGGTTATTTAATGCCGAATATGGTCTTGTTTTCTTCTCTTTTTTGTTTCTTTCCCCTTTTAATATCTGTTTCTATTTAACCCATAGTTGGGACCCTAACAGGTACTACCACTCCGGGTCAGGGTGGACCTGGGAGCAATGGTAATTAAGAGGAGGCTCCACATTCCCCAAAGTCCGTAAGCCGGATCTCACCATCGGATGTAGTTTAAGGTCATATCCAGGACCGGGAGTAGGGTAGGAAAAATAAAAATAAAAAAGGGGAGGGAGAAAGGGAGAGGGGCTGTTGTTTTTGTTTTTGGTTTTGTAGAACATAATTAAGTTTTACAAACAAAAAAAAAAACAAAAAAAAAACGTCAATGTAGGTGAATTTCGTCTCAGGGAGCCACAGGGCAGCCTGATCTGGTATCACCAGTTAAAAACTTTTAAAAAAGGAAAGGAGGAAACAGCACAGAGAGAAATAAGGAAAAAGAAAAAAAAAGATAATAGAAATAAGTAGAAAGAAAAAATAGAGAGAGGAATGAAGAGGAGAAAAGAAAAGAATATAAGAATATGGGGTAAAGGAGAGTGACAGAAAGAAAGCAGTTAAGCAGACGTGACATAAAAAAAAATATGGGGCGTGTGGGGGGGATTTAAGCTAGGAGTGAACAGAGAAAGCAGTGGAGGTTAAAAAAGGGAAGGTTATTAGAACAAGGCATAGAGAGAAAGAAAATAATATAGAAAAAAATATGTGGGAGACGAAGAAAGAAAGGATGGGGGAGCGAGTTAAACAACATATATTGTAAATAAGAAAATATATTCAACGATAAAAAGAAATTAAAATTTAAAGTGAGACGTTTAAACGTTACAGTACGTAGAGCCCAAATTTAAATTTTATAAAGACGTACAAATAATCTAAAATGGCGAGATGATACGTGAAGGTCAGTGAAATACGTAATAAAAGAATAAAGGATTAAATTTAAAGTAAGAATTTTAAAAAAACTTTCAAAATTAATAAAGAATTTTTTAAAAATTCTATTTGAATTTAAAAAAATATTTTTTTAATAAAATTAAAACCTAAAAAAATATATTCTTTCAAAGAAAAAGAAAAAAAAGAAGTAATTAAAAATAAGTAGGATTAAGTCGGTGTATTAAAAACTATATTGTAATATAAGTCAAATTCAGAAATCATAACTTTGGTGATAGTTATAATATAATAATTATATATATATATATATATATAAATCCCTTCCTTCTTCTTTATATATACAGGGTGGGCCAAAATAAGGGTCCTATCTTTAAATTTGAATAACTTGAATTTGAATAACTTCCACAAAATAAAAGTTAAACTCACCAAACTTTATGTGTGTGTAGACTGACCCTTCCGAGATTTTTTGAAATAAACAAAACAAATTTTAGCCGAAAAACACTTCTTAAAACTTACAAAAACTAAAGTATTGTTTTTTACACTGTTTTGAGTTTTTTAAGCAAAAATAATGTTTTCTAAATGAGGGTACGTTCCTTAGGGCTAATACGGCTCATGCTTGCTTCGGAAGGGGTCCTTTACTTATTCTAAAAAAAAAAAAAAAAAATCAATAAATAAAAAAGTTATGAATTTTTAAAAATAGGACCCTTATTTTGGCCCACCCTGTATTAGAAACGGCCTACGCGAATAAACCAACGTTCCGAGGTTAACACGGTTCCTCGTGACTATAAATTCCCGAGTGTGTGTGTGTTCCTTACCATTCCTCGATGTTTTAGTGTCTAAATCTGGTTTATCATTTGAAACCTGTGTGTATAGAAAACCAACATTTACAGGCCTTTATCTAAATTGGTTTTCCTTCGCCCCAAAAGCAAGAAAAATAAATCTTATTGGTACTCTCACTCATCGAGCACTTATGATTTGTTCACCAACACGATTCGATGCAGAACTTGGTGAAATTACTAATATTTTTCTTGCTAATGGATATCCCATCAATACTATAAAAGGCACAATTGCACGTAAAGTTGCTTTATTTAATGGTGGTAAATTTATTGGCCCGTCACGTTGCCCTATTTATTTGAAACTCCCATGGTTGGGTTCTGACGGCCTTGACATTGTTAAAAGGATTTCTTCTTCTACTCAACGTTGTTTTCCGGCAACCATGTTGAGGGTAGTTTACACGACTCGAACCTTTTTCTCTTCTTTTCGTAAGGATGTTTTGCCAGCCATTCAAAAGAATTCTGTAGTTTATAAATTCATGTGTCAGTGTGGAGCTGACTACGTTGGCAAGACATCCCAAAGATTAGAATTTAGAATATCCCAACACATACCACGTGATATTCGCTTACACAAGGTTTCGAGATCATCCGGGAACTTCCAGGCACAGGAATCAGCCATCGGTAATCACCTCGTGAGTACAAATAGTTGTTCTGACAAGTATTCCGAAGGGTGGTTTTCTGTTTTACACAGTGCCAGGTCGAACTACCATCTCAATATTATTGAGGCGTTAGTCATTAACAACTCTCGACCTAGCCTGTGTAGACAAAAGAGTTTGAAGCATCAGTTGGAGATCTTTAATGATTCAAAGCCACCATAACGTTGAGAGATTTACCTTTTTTTTCTTCTTTTTTTTCCTCTCAATCGTTTCCTCCAACTGAAATAAGTTTTTTCCCCTCATATCTCATTCGACTTTTAGTTTTTAATTTACCATTCTGACGTTTCCTCTCAGAGGGTCAGACGATAAGGCCTTAAGGTAATTTTAACAATTTTCCTTTTTTTCCCACTCGTCTGTTTCATTGATTATAATAATGCTTCCTCTAAAATTAATCCTACGATTCTGTTGTACACGAAATTTACTTATATATATATATATATATATATATATATATATATATATATATATATATATATATATATATATATATATATATATATATATATATAGAGAGAGAGAGAGAGAGAGAGAGAGAGAGGTACTTTGCTTGAAGTATTGCTGGGAATTCTAGTAAATATCTTAAGAAGGCTGAAGAAGGCAATGCAGAGTGTCGAATAGGGTATAAGCTGGAAAGGACAAAAATAATTAAATCAAAGGGGGGACTTACTATTTATGTTTCTTTAAAATCTTACATAACAGCAAGTGTGGTGTCGGCTTTGTGTGTTGTCCGGATGATGATTAAGAATCATTTATTATTTCGGGAAAATCTTTCTTCTATCAAAAATTAGACACCAAAGGAAAAATCCGTCTGCGTCGAGAATTCTCCAAAATAGATGCCAGAGAGTAGGGTTGGGACAAACCAGTCCCGCAGAGAATAATAATTAATACATTTTAAATTTCCTAAAATAGTGTTTTGTGCATACATATTGTGTTATAAATAGGTGTGTAATATTAGGTTAATTAATTGTGTATTGCATGGTTATTAATTAACTGTTGTTTTGAAATACTTTTATTTGTTGTTGTGTGTTTTTGTTTTTCTTTCGTATTTAGTTTTGTCTTTAATATAAAGTAATTAATTAATATTCTTTCATAAATATATTTTTAATTAAATTTTATTAAATTTTCATTGGTTATCATATAGTCAAGAAATATTATGAATTGGGGGTTTCCTTAAATTAGATTATCGAATTAGTGAAATTTGTTACTAATTATAAGCATTTATATATTTAGTTTAGGCTTTATTGAATCTAGTTAAATTTGGATTTTAACCGTAAAACAATACCCGTGAAAGGGGGATAACTGTGGCTGATACTAAATTAGGTCTTAAATGAGAATCAATTCATAGATTCAATCGATAGAATTCTGTGTGTAAAATTATTTATTTATCTATATGTGTATTATTATTTATTTGTTTATTTATTTTGTTTTTTTAAATTTATTATTTACTTTTTGTATATTTATCTGTATACATTTTATATGTATTTAGATATGGGATAATATGTTATATATATTTAGATTAGGGGCAAATTGTTTAATTAATTAATAATGTCAAGGTGTGAGGTGAATTATTTTGGTAGGATAGTAAAAGTGGTTTTAGGTTGTTAGGGGTTGTTATTACCCCGGTGACTGAAGGTGTGTTGAGATAAATATTTGTATGGGAGGGAGCCTACTTTATTATTGTGTGTGTGAAGGTGGTGGTAGTGGATGGCTCAATATAGAAGTTAAGCAGTAATTAAATTGAGTGAGGGAGTGAAATGGTGACATTGGAATGCAATGCGTGTTAGATACGAGGGTTGGTCAGTTTGTGAGAGGGTAGATTATAGAATGAAAGGTGAGCAACGCTCGTGACGTTAATTGAGTGAGGGGTTTAATCTAGATATAAGGATCGATTTCGTGATCTTTAGATCCCCAATGTTTCTGATAGAGGCAAGGGTAGAGACGCGGATGTCGCGTTGAGTAGTGTTGTATAGGGTTGTGTGTTTGTGGAAAGAGTATAGACGGGCGTTCATATGTTATTTGATGCGTAGGTGTAACAGTCTTATAGTGCTTCTTATGTAGAATTTCTTGCATTTTGATACACTGTAATTTATATAAACAGTTGGTGCGGTGGCATAGATCAGTGTTAGGGATAGAGCAATTGGCTAGGGAGCAGGGTTAGGGCGTGGGGTTAGTATATCTTCTAGATAGATTCTGGCGTAGGGCGGTGCCGATGTGGGTTAGTTGGATGTCAAGGTTTTCTTTGTGTATGGCCTTGCGGATGGTGGTAGTGATTTTATTACTAAAAAGGGAGTTTTAAGAAACAGGTGTTGGAGAGGGTGCGGTTTCTGTGTGTTTTGGTCTTATTTAGGTCGCTATGGTGGAATTGGGGAAGCCATCAGTTCGGAGGGTTTGATGGAAGTTGTTTGTGTTATTTTGTCAGCCGTAGAAGAGAATTTATTTTGTATGCGGATGATCTCGTTGTGGGTATAACCTATTTTGGCTTTCAGGGGCAGGGCAGACTTAAAATGTATAAAGAGGTTTTTGCAGGCGGGTTTTCTATAGAAGTTGGTATGTATGGAGCTATCTTCAGTGATGTTAAGGTTGTAGTCAAGGAGAGGGAGAGGGAGCCAGAATCGTTGGGGCGTTCTATGGTGAATTGTATGTAGGGTCAGTGTTGTTAAAGTTGTTAAATATTTCGGTGGCTTTATCACGAGAGGATGTGAGGATAAGAATATATAGGAATGGCAGGTGCTTAGTGCTCGTTGCTTCAGTCGGTTCATGCACGTGATCACTAGGACACCAGAAAGGCTAGAACCTATGGGGAGGCCGCTGATTTATTATTTTTGTTCTTTCCAGCTTATATTCAATCCGGCATTCTGCATTGATTTCAGCCTTCTTAACATATATATATATATATATATATATATATATATATATATATATATATATATATATATATATATATATATATATATATATATATATATGCAAAGCCAGTTAAAAATTAAAGGAAAAACATTACCAACCACTACAGGTAAATACATTGCATTTTAATATCCTGGATCCAGGAAAAATGATTTTAAAATTACTATTACAAGTAAAGGCATTGACTGTAGTTGTATTTTTTTTTTCCTATATATTATTTTTCCTGAATATATATATATATATATATATAAACAAGTAAAGGATGAGAATAAAAACTGTACAATAAGGAACTCTAAAGCTAACCATAGAATTGAAACCCTTATATGTAACACGATGTAACTTTAATATAGGTTCATGAAATCTGAACAAAATATATTTTGATTGATCGAAATGTTTATGTTATATAAAGCAAATAGGTCTAAAAAACACATCAGACTTACCTTTTATTTATTGTTTCCCACTTTTGGGTAAAGTATCCGTGAATTCATGAATAAAAAGTGTGAATAAATGCAATATTATTGTTTTGATTTTTTAAAACTTAATTTTCTCGATAATATAACCTATGATCCGTTGAATTGCAAAGGAAAAAATGTTCTGAACAATAATTAATTTTTCAGAGATTGTAATTTATTTAAATGACTTCAAAATTTAGACATTTAAAAGTTAAACATCTATTTTGAATAGTTTTGCTTCCCAATTAAAAAAAAAATGAGAATATAATATAAACCTGTGATTAATCGTAAAAGATCTACATCGGCTTTGACCGAATAATTTATACTTTTTGATAAAATGTTTACTTGCTCGATGTAAGCACGCGTTTCGTTGAATTCCTATGACATTGTCAAACTATGGAAGGCCTTAATAGATTTTTTGAGCGTCAACTCTTTAAGAGAAAGTCGTCGCTTTTGCAAACGCATGTGTGTTATTCTGTTTGTGAGGTTTTTCTGCTTACATTTTTAAGCTAAAAAAACTGTCTTTGTACGACAATTATATAAATTTTATCATTTTTCTGCTTTAAAATTTAAATGCTTATCCATTCAAAATTACTTCGAATTTTAATTTTATCTGGCGAAAATGCGACATGACTTAAAACTTATTTTTACTTTCAATGGTCTCATTTATTTTTAATTGACAAATAATATTGTTAAATCGTTAAAAAACAAACCACAATACTTTTTCAATTTTCATTTTTAGTTTTATTATATATAAAATTTAAGCCAAACGCTAACAAACCAAAACATAGAAAAAATCGTTACTTCCATTTTCAAACTATTTTTTATATTTATTTTGATGAAATTTAAGTATCTTCCCTTAAAAGTTTTCATTTCAGTTATATTTTTTTAGTTATTATAATGTAGTATTAAAATTTAAAAAAACGGTAAACAAATTCTTTAAACAAATCTTTAATTTTTTTACAACATAATGTAAGTAATTTGTTTCCTTTTCGCTCATCCATACATATTCAACATTTCACATAATAATCCTATAAAAAAATCGAAGTTCGTCTTATATCTCAAGATAAAGAATTGGTTTCTTTCCTAGTTCGATAATTTAATCTTTAAATAAACTATTTTACTTAAAAAAAAACTTCTTATATATATATAAGTTTATTTGGGGGAGATTTAAAAACAAATAATTAAAAACGCATTTAAGCATCTGATGTAAAGTACGCAAATAATAATGACGTCATCGATTTTGTGGTGCGCTTTGGAGGTCCCTACTGTACAAAATATTATATTAAGTAGATACGTGCAAAATCAACGGCCGATCCCCCAAATGTAAAAATATTTTTACTCCTCCTGTCACTTAAAAATTCACCAAAAAACTAGGATATCAACTAATTTTAATGAAATTTTCAGTATTTAATTATCAACGATCACGGAATATAATGGACTCATTATTTTTTTAATCCTTGTGAAAATGGATTATTTTGTGAAAACAAAATACACTTCTATTAAAGTTACATTTTAAGTACTAATAAAAAACGCATAAATTAAAAAAAAAACTTTAATGAAAATAAAGAACTGTAGATGTTAACAATAAAACAATATTTTACGATATTTCGTATATATTACGAAAAAATCCCCTAAATTCCGTGTTAATAAAATCAATATAACTCGAAGAAAAATTAATTTCTCGAATTAAGGATATTATCATTGAATATAGCATTGCTCAATTAATATTTTCACACCGAAATAATATAATTCCAAAAAATATTTTATGTGATTTCAATGATAACAGTTTTCGGGGAAATTTAAAAGGTGATATTATTATATTTCCCTTCGCACATGAACGTGTAATAATCAGCGTAGGAATTTTTATTTATAATTTTTAAAATAAGAAACTTAAAAGAATTGAGAAACTATACCGTTACGAGAAAAAAATCATTTAAAAAATCGGATAATTTCTACTAACGATTAACTGAGAAGATGTATGGATGCCCAGTATTGCAATAAACAGACAAGATTTGCACCGCCACCCGCTGTCATCAAAATAAAAAAAATGACAGCGTGTGTTTATATGACAAAGAAATATAAACAACCTCGTTTTCATTTCGCCTATTTTTCTCAAATGTTTGATAAACTTAATTGTTGGCCTTAATTGTATTTCTTGTCCTGAAATAAAATTCTAATTTACTTTTTAAAGTTTTGAGAATCGAATTTTAATTCAATGTTTTAATCGGTCGCGGCCATTATTTTTTTCATGCATCAAAAGTATTTTTGCGACGTAAAAGGTTTTATTACATACAAAAACAAAGTTTGAACATTTTTTATACAAAAAACTCGTTTAAAACAAAATGAAAAGATGAAAACTAAAATATATTGGCTGATATTTAAACAAATTTAATATCACATTGGAAAATAAAATTTTATTGATCTCAATGAAACATTAAATGGCATTAATAAGTAAAAAAAATAAAGAAAATATGGTATAATAACTATACAATTTCTATAAACTATTACAAAAATATATCTTCTTTATAAAAGTAAAAATAATAAAATGATATATTATAGCAATTATATCTGGATGTCGCTAACAATCTTGTTTACATTTCATCACTTACAGATTTTATCATTACTCTGACATTTTGAGATAATTATGCAATTTTTAGTAAAAAGTATGTATATATTTTTTGTAATTCAGTGTCGTAAGACTTTAATGTACTCATTATCTTTAAAATAGTTCAAGAAAATATACAGTTATCTTTTAAAGAGATTTTTAATGAATTTCTTAGTTTCAATTTCACTGGACGTTTGTATTTTTTTGCTGATATAAGAACAGTTTTCATTTTAAAATTTGTTTTTACGCGTAAAATTACAATTTTTAGAGATTAACTTTAGGCTTTTATCTTTCAAACACGATCAAAAATTAATAAAATAATTATGATAAGCCCGGCCTACTATTAAGTCATCAGTTGTTCAAAACAAGCGGTTGTAAACAAAATCAATTATTTGCATAGTTATAGTTATTCGGACTACATTTCTTATCTTGAATGTTATCATCACAACGTTTCGGCCATTGTAACCTCCGGCCTTCTTCAGGTGTATCTCTTCGAACTTGAGAACATTTCTGTCCAACTCGGGAATCTGGACGGAATTTCGAACGGAACCATTTATTAGTATCGGATTACCTATTCAACTTGCTGACCTTTTCTGCTAGTGGTTGACCCTTTTATTACCCTTACGATACTAATTCATAAGAAATAGAAAATACCAAATCCCAAAAAGAGTTATTTAGGAGAGAAAATTTTTCAAATCAATCCATTTCTCGAAAATTCTTGGTCTGACGAGGTTGACTTTCTGGGAAAAGTGCAACCGAAACATGTATGCACATATGTAACCAATAATGTTTGAATAAATAAAAATGTATACTTATAAACAGCTCTACTTGTTATTGAGCACTTTTTATAAACACTAGAGTTTCTACGGATTTACATTTACAGAAACTAATACAATACATGTACGATATATATATATATATATATATATATATATATATATATATATATATATATATATATATATATAGCACTAGATAAAGTGAAAGAATAAAATAAGGTGCGAATCAAATTTTATTAGAATTCAATGTTGAAGCAAAGATACTGTTGCCTCTTATATCTTTTGTTGTATTAACCTTATATATATATATATATATATATATATATATATATATATATATATATATATATATATATTTAGAGAGAGAGAGAGAGAGAGAGAGAGAGAGAGAGGGGGCGAGAGGGAAAGAGAAAATAGTGATAAATAAATCAAAAGATTTATAACATTATTTATTACAATTCCAAGAATTCAGTCAACAATGGACTGACGTACGATCGTATTTTTTTTTATATATCACATGATTCACAAAAGTCTCTCCCTCAGCGCCATATTATATATATATATATATATATATATATATATATATATATATATATAAATCGTAATGCATATTATTTAAGCGAGGAATATAAAAAATTGCATTAATAAAGAAATTGTTGTTAAACCCTCAAAAGTTCAAGTGACAAAAACAATACAACTATTACAAATATTGAATTATAATAAAAACAACGGCATCGTTTCATGCTTCGACCAGAACACACTCATATATATATATATATATATATATATATATATATATATATATATATATATATATATATATATATAACATTGAATACGAATTTAAGGATAAATGATGTATCCTTAAATGATAATCTATCGCATACAGAATACCAGAACTTATCTGATTGCTGTGAAGCCTTTTAACAACAACACTTGAACTTCTGAGTACCTTGAGTATTCTTATTCCAAATTTCTTTACCATAACAGCATTTTTCTTGGCGATGATTGTCCTAACTTTAGGATCCTTTTATCCAAAAAATGAAAATCCATGGATTAAAGATAGAAGACTCCTTGCTTTTGAACTTCTGATGTTTTAATAAATATTGTATATGTACAAATTTTTATTTTCATCATTCATCCTCTGAATATATATATATATATATATATATATATATATATATATATATATATATATATATATATATGTGTGTGTGTGTGTGTGTGTGTATGTGTGTGTGTGCGTGTGTGTGCGTGCAAAGCCAGTTAGAATAAAATAAAAACATTACCAACCACTACATGTAAAGGCATTGCCTGTGATGGTAAGATCTTTCCTTTTTTCATGGATATTTAAGTGTTTTTTTTCCGAGAACTGTTCTGAAGAAAAACGTAATATTTCAATTTGAACGATCTATTTTCCTAAATGGCTCTTGATTGTATATTTGGAAATAACCATATTAAAACAGTTGTAAACGACGATATAAGTATACAGACATTTTTAATTTGGAATATGATTTAAACGTAATAGGTGTATTTTAAATTAAATATTCCCATTCCCTGTTCAGTGTGATGTTGGTGAAAAATTTGATCCAAGTAAAAATTGTTTTTTCTCACTCTTTTTGCCCAGGTAATTTTTTCTTGTCAGGAGAGTTTGGAAATTTTATTTTCTTCTCCATTAAGCAGTGGTTGTGGTTGGGGGACAACAGTTCTTGCTGATTTTTAAGCTCGCTGCCCTTTGCACTCTATGACCTACTATCATCAGTGCCATGTATTTGCCTGTCTCTCTTCGTCTCAAATTTTCATCATCATCATCATCATCATCATCATCATCATCATCATCATCATCATCATCATCATCATCATCATCATTGTTGTCGTCGTCGGTTTACCCTTTTACTTGCCCTCTTTCTACCATGTCGGCATGGGCGACGGCGGTGACATAACAGTTCGATAGAGGGAGAGGAGAATTTGCCGTGTTAAGAATATACCGAAGTGACCTTTGGAACATGTGCGGTCAAGATAGTCCCCCCCCTCCCCTGGCAAAACTCTCTTGGTGCCTTTTTTCATGAGTTCCGGCCTGATGAGCGTGAAGAAAGGATGTTTTAGCCGGGGCTCAGTCCTAAGAGATTAACGACGTTAAAACTTTATGCACAAGGACAGGGCGTCCTTATAAAGAAAAGTTTTATGTACTGTAAGATTTTTTCGTACCGATGAAAACTAAAAACGACGCCATATTTCTTCTCTCCCGGGTGGGAGTGGTTTTTCAACGGGGACAAAGATGCAAACCCGGCATTTATAACTTAACTAAGAATATTTTTCTTTTTTCTGTTTCTTGTTTTTAAATTATTTATGCCCTAACTCATGTGATTTTTACATTTATTTAGATTATTTTCCATTTATATATTTCTTTTATTACGTATTTTATTTTATCTTATTTTTCTTCTATTCTGTAACATGTCAAGACTGGTGGATTCATCGTGTCTCTAGTCAGTTCCATCTCTGATTTTAGTCACATTAAGTGATTCAATCATGAAAGAAAAGTTGAAAAAAGAAAGTATTCTCTAGCTAGTGAAGTTAAAAAAGGACCCCCGCACCACCCACTCCACAACTATAAAAAGACGACATTGAATTGGTCAGATATTTCCTTATCTCTCAGGCGCGAGTGGGTTTTAAACAGGGCCAAAGATGCAAATCCGGCATTTATAACTTAGCTAAGTTAAAATGTTTTTTCTTTTTTCTGATTCTTGTTTGTAAATTATTCATGCCCTTTGATAATGACTCGTGTGAGGACTCCTAGTCACTAAAACAGCTACAATCCTGAGAAATGTCCTCGAATGCGGAAACCAACCCACATAAGCAACGAGTGGAGAACAAAACAACAGAACCGGGGAAAATACAACCGCACGAATGAGGCGCAAGCATAGGCTGACGCCACAAAAATTATGGACAGAGGGTCGAGGAGGGAAAGCGCAAACCAGACCTCCACTGGAAGAGCGCGGACAGCTCTGGGACCTTGGGAAGGCTTGTTGCCACTCGGGCCCCAGAGGGGACCAATGGCCCTTATCAGCGGGAAATCGTTGGTAGGTGGCTGTTGCGATTACCGCAAGGTCATCAGCGGTGATGAACGAAAAGAGGTGGAGCATACTGGAGGCCTGAGGAGACTTGTTGTCACTCGGACTCCAGGGAATACCACAGGTTGTCGGCAGTGGGCGACCACTGACGATGACCAGTGTGATAACTCCTAGTGAGTAAATAATAATAATAATAATAATAATAATAATAATAATAATAATAATAATAATAATAATAATAATAATAATAATAATAATCCAGGAAATACCACTGGTTGTTGTCGGTGAGCAATCACTGACGATTATCTGTGTGAGAACTCCTAGTGAGTACAAATAATAATAATACCGACATATTATAAATATATATTACAACATATATTACAACATATAATATAACATTCATCTGGCGTTGCTCGTGTGGAGATATATTGCTGGTCGGAAATAATTTCAAATATAGTGTCATGTTTAAATGTTGGCCTTGAAAGAAAACTATAAAATAACATTTGCAGTATGAAGTCAAGTAATAAATAAACTCTTAGCGCGGTATGTATTCGTTTAATAAAATCTACATGTTGGCGCTGCGTATCTTACAGACCTATGTAAAACAGCAAATGGCTTTAACGAATCGAAACGAATTCTTTTAGTTAATTATTTTAAATCTTTAAAATACCATTAAAACTTATTATTCAAATATCCAAACCTTTTTTTAAAGATACTCTTCAGAGATATTCTTTGTTTAATTATATTTTTGTTTTATGAAACGAAGATAATCTATTTAAAAAAATTAAATTTAGTTTTTTAACGTTCTAATATATTTCAGTTAATTTATGAACCTAACCGATAATTGTCCTTAGCGACCTAGAGGGAATGAAAAGGAATATTTCAATAATTCCTTGAAAGATTTAAGCCTTATTGAAATCGATTTGTATGTTCTGCTGACATATCGATTTAAACAGACAAACATTGACTTGTTTGTTTAAATCGACATGTCTTCTTTTTATGCACGCAAAAATGAATTTATAAATTAATTAATTAAAATATTCTTTTTTTAAATCTATGTATACAAAAATTGATGACACGCCCGATTAAAGGTGAATGAATGCAGTCCTCTGCATATTCTTAAAAAAACGCTCAGGGAAGCGACAAATAATAAACGCACCGGTAAACCCCGGTGTACTATCGCCAGTAAAAACAATAACAAAGCAAAAAAATCATCATATATATATATATATATATATATATATATATATATATATATATATATATATATATATATATATATATATATATATATATATATATATATATATATGTATATATATATATATATATATATATATGTATATATATATATATATATATATATATGTATATGTATATATATATATATATATATATATATATATATATATATATATATATATATATATCAGACATAGCTGCTCATTTATGGAGTAAAAAGAGTGAAAATGTACTCACGAAGAGGCCAACTGATGTTTTCCAAATGTCCATGATGTTGTTTTTTTTAAAGAATGGGTGAATCGCTTAACAAACAATGCCGAAAAACGTCTTTAATTTTCAATGAATAAAATGTTAATACCTATCTGATGTCCAAAGAACTTATATATATATATATATATATATATATATATATATATATATATATATGTGTGTATTATATATATATATATATATGTATACATACATACATACATACACACACACAAACATATATATATATATATATATATATATATATATATATATATATATATATATATATATATATATATATATGACGTAATTGGCTGTCAAAGTTCCAGATTGCATAATTATTACAGCTCTTTTCGCTATTTCTTTTCTTTCTTTCTTTCTACTTTCTTTGTAGCTATGGTCCTTCTTTCCTTTCTTTTTATACTCTTCTGTCTTTCTTTCTCTCTTTCTACTTTCCTACCTTTCTTTCCATCTTTCTCTAATCCTACCATTTAAAAATTTTTTTTTTATTATTCTCTCCTTCTCATTCACTTTTATATCTTCTTCTGTTTTACTGTCTTTCTTCTTCAAGTGTTGCCTTCTTCAAAATCATCTCTCTTTTCTTTAACTAACTTCTTCCTCCCGTTCCCTCTCGCGCGCACCCCCCCTTCTCTATCTATCCCCCTCTCCCCTCTTTCTGTTTGCTTCTTGCTTAAGATCTTTCTTTTCATCTCAGTTTCTGATATGATTCTCTTTCATTTTAAAACTTTTTTCTTTTTGGCTTCATTCTTGTTTTCATGATTTATTTCCGTCTTTTATTTGCGAAAACACTTACTTGATTTTAAGAGGGTTGTGGAGTCTGAATCAGAAACGGAGTCGGCGAGAGTCGGGTATTTTGTAATGAATCAAAATCGGAGTGGACTCGTAAGAATGCTAGGAGTTGGAGTCGGAGTCGGATTTTTTAATCTCTAAAGAATCAACATACAATCTGAATATTGGAAGACTTTAAAATAAGGAGTCAGAATCGGAGTCTGAATTTTTCGAATCCTAGGAGTCGGAGTCGGAGTCGGAGTCGGAGTCGGAGTCGGAGTCGGACGTTACCACTGTCGATCAAATGAAGAGTCTCTCAGGCATATTTACGCAGTGTGATGATGTATGGAAGTGAAACTTGTCCAGTGAGGGTTGAAGATATACGTTGCATTGAGAGAAATGATATGAGAATGATATGATGGATGTGTAATATGAGTCTTAAAAACAGCTTAAGATCTGAAGACCCCAGAAGAAGACTAAATCCGGACAGTATAGGTAGATGTGTGCAGAACAGGAGACTTAGTATGGCGACGTAGAAAGAATGGGAAGCAGTGATGAGAATGGATTTTTAGAGAAAGGGGGATAAATAAAAAAACGGGCAAGTGATAGGTTATCTAAAAGATATCTAAACGCCAACAACAACACATACCAGCATGTAAAACAGACGGTGAACCGAATATGCTGCTGCTGCTGCTGATGATGATGATGATGATGATGATGATGCACAGATCATTTCCTCAATCTAGTAACATGAATAATATACAAAACAAAAGTGTCTGAATGTATTGCGCCCCCCCACGAAGACAGGGTTAGACACAAAGTAGGTTTTTAATGTGGAAAAAAAAATCAACATCCCCAAAATAGGATCTCATGGTTGAGATAAAAATTAAAATTGCATAAATCTAGAGGGATAGCTCCCCCACCGACCGAAGACCGAACGGATGCAACGTAGTATCAGAACAGACACTACACTTTGATCCCAGCCTAAATTTCATTTCCTATTTTGATATTTCTGTATTTCTTCAATGACTGAAAATGCCTTGGCAATTGGCGTCGGACCTCATATAACCAAACCTTCTGATCATTTTGATAAAAACATTCGTATAAAATATGGCTCTTCTTTATTTCCTTTAACTAGGGTGTGGGGTAACTTTTAGAAGGTGGAGTAACTTTTAGAGTTCTTTTCTCTCTGATTGTTTTGTTTTTGAAAAGTGTAATCCTTCTCCATTACTGCTGAAAACACAGAAGTTGAAAAGTTCTACATATAGAGTACGCCAAGGATTTTTAAAGATCGATTTTACGGCCATAGATCCTCGTTGAACAATGAAACATACAAGGATCACACTTCACTAACTCAACACTTCTAGAAATTGATTAAAGATAAAACAAAACACTAATATTCAAATGGGAAATAATTAAAAAGGCCAAAACATGAAAATCCCGTAACGCACCTTGATTTTTATATCATAATGAGAAACTTGATATTATTAGATTTTAAAATGTAAATTACTTAATAAAAAAAATGAAACAACAATTAACTGTAAACACATTACAATATATACGTTAAGTAGGTTTTAAACCACCATTATAAGTTGCTCACAACGAATAAAGGTACCTCCCATTTTCTATTTTTCTATCCCGTTTTTCCAATTTCTAGCTCTATTTATTTTATTTTACTTATTTTTTTTTTCTATATTCTTTATTTTTTTTTTTACTTTTATTTATTTTTTTTATTTAAAATATTTTAATGTTTTATTTCATTTTATTTAAGAAATTAATCTCAATTTAATTTTTATATTTTTTGGCTTCTTGATCTCAATTTTGTATTTTTTTTTTTATTATACACAGCTATGCGTTTAACGTGCGATTGTACTATGTATGCGTATATATGTGTTGGTCTGCATTTATATATATGCGGGCATATGTATATGCAGAGAGGTATGTACGGGGTGTGCATAAATAATTATATATATATATATATATATATATACAATAATATTTTTATAAATAAATATTAATTATTTAAATACCTACAGACATCGATGTTTCATGCTAACGCAATCTTCAGTGTAGGAACTAATTCTCAACGGTCGGTAGGCGCGAACCTCGATCACAAATCGCAACTGATTCGTAGCCAATTAGTTAGTAAATATAGAGGAACTTTAAATGTAAATAGCGAAATCGGCGGCTATGTACCAGGCAGTATATATATATATATATATATATATATATATATATATATATATATATATATATATATATATGTATGTCTGTATATATATATATATATATATATATATACATACATACATGCATATATATATATATATATATATATATATATATATATATATATATATATATATATATATATATATATATGCAAACATTATTAAATAACACGGATTGTTTTTGCTTGATAAGACTTTTTTTATTGTTTCAATTTTCCGAATCGTCCATTTTGTGTTTCGGTCAAATAATACACCACGATACCAACATCAAAAGATTAAACATTTTGAAGACCTCTACATAAAAACTAAACATCTCGCAATCTATAACGTTAATTACGAAACTAGTCACAACATTTTAAAGTGTCTAGCATAGTAATTAACGTTACAAAATTATTTCGCGATTAGAACGTAATTAAATTCTTTGCGGTTAAGCAATTACACTTTTGAATCTTGTACGGTCTGGGAACGGACACACGCTCTCATCTAACATCTCAATATTATAGACGTTCTTTTTAAGTTGGAATTTACTAGCCGTTATAATAAATAAAAAAGACTCACAGTAAAGACATATTTGTAAAGACACAAAGACTAACATCGCCTGAAGATGATTTGACGAATCAAATCGAAAGTACTTGCGAAAAAGGTAAGAAAATTGAACAAGAAACCCACGGAACTTATGTACATTAAGTTGAACCATTCGGAAAATTGAAAAAAAAAAAAAAGTCTTATCAAGCAAAAACACTCCGTGTTATTTAATAATGCATGCCTAAATTAAAGTATGCTGCCTAAATACACACAGATATAATATATATATATATATATATATATATATATATATATATATATATACAGAGAGAGAGATAAATGAAAGAAGAAAGATAAATATGTACGAATAACAAATCTATTTCAACTGTCATTCGTATATATTTATCTTTCTTCTTTCATTTATCTTTATAATTGCTCTATTTCGTATATTGAGCTTAAGCTATTTCACTATAGGTTTTATCCTCTAAAAGTATACTTTTAGTTTCATATTTTATATATATATATATATATATATATATATATATATATATATATATATATATATATATATATATATATATATATATATATATATATTAAGACTTACTATTGTGGTTAATTTTAGCGAAATTCGAAACCTAGACTCTAGTGGTTAGCGGTCGATGCTCTACAGAGTCACGGAATCTACTCCTGGAAGTCAAATAAATTATATGGTATAAAATGAAATTATTTAGTTTGTTTACATTTTGTTACAATACTGATAACCGTAAGTACTTAATAATTTTTACGGAAGAGTGTTGTTTTGTTCGCTAAGTGAAAACTATCATTTCCTTTACCAGAGCCCCCCCACACATAGGTGAAACGCATATATATATATATATATATATATATATATATATATATATATATATATATATATATATATATATATATATATATATATATATATAGTAATCCAGGTAAAGTAAACATCCACAGGATAAGGATCCAAAGAATTTAAACCGGTCTTATAAAGAGTGCTCAATATCGAATAGAGCTTTTATATATGATTATTTTTTATTTGCACAGACAAGTACATAATCTGCGACACTGGTATGTTGATGTTTTCGATCAACAGCTGTTAGAAACTGAGATCTGATCAGGAAGAAAACAAATCTGATCCTACTCTCAGTTTCTAATAGCTGTTGATCGATAACATCGACATGCGAGTATCTCGGATTATGTACATGTATGTATAAATAAAAATATCTATATATATATATATATATATATATATATATATATATATATATATAAAAAGTTAAAATGTTTTGAAACGTTCTTTACTCGATCTTTCATAATAACCAGTTATTTATTCGTTGTACCACCATCATCACGTACCTGAAGATAACTCATGCCAGTTGAAAGTACGGGCAAATACTATATATATATATATATATATATATATATATATATAGCTTGACTATTCCCTGCGGGAATGAAACATGGACGTCTCTGTGTAGCTTAATTGGCAGAAATATATTTTCATATATATATATATATATATATATATATATAAATAGTGAATTCAAAATAATTACTCACTAATAAAGTTTGTATACATCTGATAACATAATGCTCAATATCAATACTACAATTGTTATTAGTTGAGCAAATAAATAATTAAAGTGATTTGGCTTATATCGACATGCTAATTTTTTAAACCTATGTTTTGTCAAAACCATTATATATATATATATATATAATATGTTGAACACTATAGACAACTATAACGCTTCCCCATCCTCCTTGGGTATGTGTATCTTAATTTCAATTAGTCTGTGCTGATTGCTGGTAGCCGTATGGTCCCGAGCGTTTGTCTCGTAATTCTCACCTGAATCTACAAACTGCGTTGAATCCCATGCAACTGCTTGCAACCACCACTCCTACACTCATGAGGGCAAAAATCCCAACACTATATCGTCTGTAGGTAAAACACACTTTAATATTTAATAAATAAATATTTATAATATATATATATATATATATATATATATATATATATATATATATATATATATATATATATATATATATATGATAAACTCAGATATCGGAATTTTGAGACCCGACAAATTGTTTACACCACACTACCAATAAACATGCCTTTTAAAATACAGAGATATACACACAACATTATTTATTCAATTTAAACACTGTTATTTTAACTTCTCAAGCGCACGCGCACTGACGCGCACACATGCATACACGTACCTTCTAAACTTAACTAGATATAGACAATTGTGCACCGCGCAATAAATATATAAGTTAACAGATTGGTATATATTTGTATGTGTGTGTATGGGTGTGTATATGTATATATATGTATATGTGTTTGTGTGTGTGCATATTTATGTGGTTACAAACATACTTGCTAATCACAGAATTTCAATTTTAGATATAGACCTGTAAAAACATATTTCCTGTCAAACGAATACACCACCTACAGCAGATAATTGGATTTATCTAGTGAACATTAGTTTCTTTTTCCTTTCACTTCTTTTTCTGTCCTTCTTCTCCTACATACCGAATGTGTATGAGACAGGCCACCCGCCGGCGTTTAAAGAGAACACCACCACCACACCGAGCAGACAGATTTAATTTAAGAACTCGCATCTTTTCTTATTTATTTCATTTTCCTTCTCGGTACATACGTACCGGAATTAAAACAGACAACAAGCACACCCATATATGACCTTGAGAGGGGACCCCTGGTGACCAGTTTGTGAAATATTAATAATATTAATTTTAGTTCGCCGTTTTCAAGAACTCTGTTCACACTTAATAGTAGGTTTGAGAAGGGAATGGTTCCCGACATTTTTTTTTATAGACGATCCAAAAATAAAAACTGAAATTAGGATTTACTTTACTTTGCTTCTGAAATCGTCCGATAAATTCGGCACGAAATTTTAAGTTGCATGTTTATTTGTTTATTATTTTTCAGTCTTTTATTTACTATTATTATTTTTTCTCCCACTTGTGCGCTTATGATTTTCCGTTGACTGATTTCACCTATATACATCTAAATATAAATACACACACACACGCGCACACATGCACACACACACACATATATATAGCATATATTTATGTAAACACAATTACATGCGTTTGCGTTTCAAGAAATCTACAAACAACAGAATCGTATACGATCGTTTAGAGACGATGTATTTTATTATTACATCGTCAGCACAGGGTATATACACTAATTTAAAGGCATATAGACCACATTAATGTTCCAGATACTAACATCCTCAATTACATACTAAATTAGAAACTAAGAAATGAGTTTATTCCTCAAATTATAGCAGACGAGACTGAAACATTGTTTATGGATGTATCTAGGTGTTCAAAGATAAAGAGAACGGATGCAATATTACATGTAGGGAGTCGCTGGCTTTTAAAACCCCACTTTCTCGACCCGATCTTGGGTCACATCTTACTTGTGGGAGTAAGATAAAACTGGCCTTGTGCCTAACTCCTAGCGAGGAGTAAATAAATATTACATGTAGGGAGTAGCCAAGCAAAAGAAACAGCAAAACATTTATCATATTAGAAAAAATTTAAACGGTCTTAAGATGAAGAAACATCTACATATATGATCTTACAATGAGTAAAGGGTTAGAATGGCCTTAAAGTCTAATTATCAGTGGTAGAGCAATTAGTAACAAAAAAGGTTAAAGTAAGAAGCCTAGTTATAAAGCTATTCCTACTTCACTTGAAGTGGTAGAAAAAACCCCAAAGATTACTTAAAGGATGAAGTAAATGTTATCTACAGAAATAGTTAATATTGCGGCTCTGAGTTAAACAAAAATACTTGTAATTAAGAATTAAAGTTATAATTTTGATGTGCTATTTGAAATTTAAGTTTAAGCATCCAATATAGATTGCATAATTGTGGAATCCTAGGTTGAGGCAGGATCGGTGATACACCCTCCAGCTACAATATTCACCAATAATTATAATGATAAATTAAGTGGCAATAACGAGTAAGATTGTAGACATCTTTTTCATGCTGGTAGCAAGTTTAACTTAAACTGAAGATAAAAATAGGCCAGTTTTTTAAATTTGAAAAAGACTGACAAAATCTATGGAGCCATCACAAAGAGAACAAGGTTTATACGTATACAAGGAATCACAAAAATATACATAAGTTCAAACATAAATACAGCATAAATTTTGGCATATATAATTATACATACATATGTATATACAAAAATCTATACATACCTACACACACACACACACACACACACACATATATATATATATATATATATATATATATATATATATATATATATATATATATATATATATATACATTCGAATCGCATGACCAGTAGTGAATAGTCATATCTCTATGCTGATGAGTCCCGATTATAAAAGGACGAAACGTATACATACATAGATAATAAACAAAACAAATATTTATTATTTGTAGCTCCTAGAAAACCCGTCTAGAAGGGCACTGTAAGTGTAGTATTAACACAGCATGACGTCGCTAGCTATATGTGCAGCGTTCCTTTCATTAAGTCGAACGCTCTTATGACGTCAAGCCGCCAGATAAAGAGTTAAAATTATCACTGTTTATTCGCTGTTCAGCGTTGGCCGAGTAGTTCTAGACGTCGGGATTTGAGTTGCAAAATACTCGGAATCCGGGGTTTTGAATCACATGAACAGTAGTGAATAGTCATATCTCTATCCTGATGAGTCCGGATTATAAAAGGACGAAACGTATACGTACATAGATAATAAACAAAACAAATATTATACATATATATATATATATATATATATATATATATATATATATATATATATATTCACACAGGCGTAAGCATATATACACAAACATATTACAGAACAGGATACATATATCCATAGGTTTACAGACAATTCAAACACCAGAAAAAGGCTACATATACATATACATACGCATAAAGAAGACAATCACAGACAATACTATATTTTAATAATAGCCAGGATGTATAGACAATGTTATTATTTATATATTACATTTTTATAGATTTTGAATTTTTTTAGAATGCGATCGATTCAAACATTGAAAGGCGTAGATAATACTCCAATGCTTATTAATCATGTTGTAACCCCCAATGGGCGATCTAAAAGAAAAAGCAAGTCACTTTCTCGCCTGGAAAAAGTGAAGTTGGGGATCCACAAGTCGCTTCTATTTGATCATGCAAAACTTCCAGGGAGTGTCGGCTTACAATAAATTAAATCATCCGTAAACAGACTAACACTTTCAAGTTTTATGAAGGTAGACACGCAGACCAACTAAATAGCGCGTTAAATGATATCCATTAACTCCGCACCGTTTAGACATGCCGGTGTATTAAAGGGAGGTAATATTGGTTATAGCTTCACAGCGTTTACAAATTGTGTAAATGAAAGACAATTCCGCTTCCCTCGATATATGCTAGCCTCCCAAGCGATGTTGCTATGAGTTTAAATGTCTAGTCCTTCAATTATGGTGTCGAGCGAGCCTAAATTATTGATTAATTAATTATATAAAACAAATAAAACGAAGGGATTTTGGATTGGCGTCTATGAACATTTATCATAGAGAGGTTATCTATTAATGCTGAGTGTTATATTAAGAAGATAGTAAGTCTCAGAAAGTGTTCAGTCTACCAAGGGAGAGAACTCGCAATATTGTTCAATTAGAATTTTTTTCATATTTCTCTCAAAGTGCTCGACTTGAACGGAGCTTTTATTAATAATTATTTTTTATATATATATATATATATATATATATATATATATATATATATTTCATGTATCCACATACAATTTTATAAGGAGATATAATTTTTTATGTATCAATTTTCAGTATTTACTTCAACAGTGCTCGATACGTAAGTAGAGCTAGGTAGTAAGCTAGTAAAATTGCCATGAATATATTTATATATTTTCATAGCTTACTATATATATATATATATATATATATATCGATATCGATATCGATAATTGTACTTCTGGTATTTTACTTTTTTCATTTTGCCTCAGTATGTTCTCAGAAATCAACGGGCCCTTTTCTGGGCTAACACTTGATCTTTATATGAGATACATAGATATCCTAGTGTTGAATTAAAGTTCTCTTTTACCTCTCAAACGTTGAATTAGTAATGAAGTTAAATGCATTCAATTTCCTCTCTCCATTTGACCAGTTAACTAGGTTATAGTACATCTTTATTGTGGTCTCTTGGCTTTGCAGGATTCCAGGACAATAATCATCTAGTCTGGTGGAGGATTCCAGCTTACTGCATTTACTAGAGGCAACATCACTGGATTATGGTGCACCATTCCTCGTATAAGCAAGTGTGGGGTATCCATACCGTGGGGATCCGATTTTGGGCTTCGAATACTATGTTATTTTTAATATTTAGTCAGGGCTTACTCATTAGGGAAAGTATCTTCATGCCAGGTTGTCCTGAAAACCCTATGTACAGAGAGACCTCGGACACTTGAGGACAGTGTGTCGTAGGCATTCAAATTCTCTTCAGTAGGCATTCAAATTCTCTTCAGTAGACATTCAAATTCTCTTCAGTAGGTATTCAAATTCTCTTCAGTAGACATTCAAATTCTCTTCAGTAGGTATTCAAATTCTCTTCAGTAGACATTCAAATTCTCTTCAGTAGGTATTCAAATTCTCTTCAGTAGACATTCAAATTCTCTTCAGTAGGCATTCAAATTCTCTTCAGTAGACATTCAAATTCTCTTCAGTAGACATTCAAATTCTCTTCAGTAGGCATTCAAATTCTCTTCAGTAGGTATTCAAATTCTCTTCAGTAGGCATTCAAATTCTCTTCAGTAGGCATTCAAATTCTCTTCAGTAGGTATTCAAATTCTCTTCAGTAGACATTCAAATTCTCTTCAGTAGGCATTCAAATTCTCTTCAGTAGACATTCAAATTCTCTTCAGTAGGTATTCAAATTCTCTTCAGTAGGCATTCAAATTCTCTTCAGTAGGCATTCAAATTCTCTTCAGTAGGTATTCAAATTCTCTTCAGTAGACATTCAAATTCTCTTCAGTAGACATTCAAATTCTCTTCAGTAGACATTCAAATTCTCTTCAGTAGGCATTCAAATTCTCTTCAGTAGACATTCAAATTCTCTTCAGTAGACATTCAAATTCTCTTCAGTAGACATTCAAATTCTCTTCAGTAGGTATTCAAATTCTCTTCAGTAGACATTCAAATTCTCTTCAGTAGGCATTCAAATTCTCTTTAGTAGACATTCAAATTCTCTTCAGTAGGTATTCAAATTCTCTTCAGTAGACATTCAAATTCTCTTCAGTAGGTATTCAAATTCTCTTCAGTAGGCATTCAAATTCTCTTCAGTAGGCATTCAAATTCTCTTCAGTAGGTATTCAAATTCTCTTCAGTAGACATTCAAATTCTCTTCAGTAGACATTCAAATTCTCTTCAGTAGACATTCAAATTCTCTTCAGTAGGCATTCAAATTCTCTTCAGTAGACATTCAAATTCTCTTCAGTAGACATTCAAATTCTCTTCAGTAGACATTCAAATTCTCTTCAGTAGGTATTCAAATTCTCTTCAGTAGGCATTCAAATTCTCTTCAGTAGGCATTCAAATTCTCTTCAGTAGACATTCAAATTCTCTTCAGTAGGTATTCAAATTCTCTTCAGTAGACATTCAAATTCTCTTCAGTAGACATTCAAATTCTCTTCAGTAGACATTCAAATTCTCTTCAGTAGACATTCAAATTCTCTTCAGTAGACATTCAAATTCTCTTCAGTAGACATTCAAATTCTCTTCAGTAGGTATTCAAATTCTCTTCAGTAGACATTCAAATTCTCTTCAGTAGACATTCAAATTCTCTTCAGTAGACATTCAAATTCTCTTCAGTAGACATTCAAATTCTCTTCAGTAGACATTCAAATTCTCTTCAGTAGGCATTCAAATTCTCTTCAGTAGACATTCAAATTCTCTTCAGTAGACATTCAAATTCTCTTCAGTAGACATTCAAATTCTCTTCAGTAGGTATTCAAATTCTCTTCAGTAGGCATTCAAATTCTCTTCAGTAGACATTCAAATTCTCTTCAGTAGGTATTCAAATTCTCTTCAGTAGACATTCAAATTCTCTTCAGTAGACATTCAAATTCTCTTCAGTAGACATTCAAATTCTCTTCAGTAGACATTCAAATTCTCTTCAGTAGGTATTCAAATTCAAAAGAGAGAAGAGGGAAAAATGGTTCTTTGTCATCTGCAGTCTTATAATCATTATTCTATCTCCAATTTGTCATGTGCATATCTTGTTTTATCGCGCGTGTGTACGCGTGTACGTGTGTACGTGTGTACGTGTGTACGTGTATATGCGTGTACGTGTGTACGTGTGTACGTGTACCTGTGTTACCAGTGATTTCTCGATGGCGGTGTTTTATTTTCTTGGAATCTGAACTACAATAAGTCTTCTCGTAATTCTATTATTCTCCATTTCCTTCGTTCGGTCTTTCTGTCCTCTCATTGAAACCCCGCTTTCGGGTTGAGATCAAAGTGTAGTATCTGTTGTGTCTGTCATCAGTCAGTGAAAAGAATTCCTTCTGGACTGGATCAGTTTTAATTTTTGTCCAAATCCAGAGTACCTCTTTTTGGTGAGTTGGATTTTTTCCACGTTAAAACGAACCATGTGTCTAACTTTGTCCTCGTGGGGAGGCATATAAATAGAGACACTCCATCTTGTGTTTGCTTTTTAATGTTATTGTTATCATTTTCCTCCCCGCGCCCTTCTTCTTCTTCTTCTTCTTATTCTGTTTTCTGTTTTATGGTTATCATTCCCCCCTCCTCTTCCTTCTTTACTCTTTCCTCTTCTTCGTTTATGTTAGAGTCATCATCATCATCATCATCATCATCATCATCATCATCATCATCATCATCATCATCTTCTTCTTTTTCTTCTTCTTCTGTTTTATGGTTATCATTCCCTCCCCCTCCTCTTCGTCCTTTACTCTTCTTCGTTTATGTTAGAGTTATCATCATCTCCTCCTCCTACTTCTTCTTCTTCGCATCATCATCATCATCATCATCATCATCATCATCATCATCATCATCATCATCATCATCATCATCATCATCTTTCTTCTTCATCTTTTTAGTTTCATATTTGTCATCTCCTTCTTCTCCTCTTCCTCTTTCTCCCCTCCTTCTTTGTAACCATTTTTTGTATCATAAAAATCAATCAGTCAACGCCGTAAAATAGAACCGTAAATCTAAGTTCCTATTTTATATCCACTCGAAAGTCGATTTCTGCATGTAAAACATTTCAAAACTCTATTGACGTTCACCTTTTTAGGACCTCGTGTCACTTGCCTAAAAGCTTCTTAACGCCATAAACTTGTTTTCTCATACTTCAGTTTTATGACCACTTTATTTATGTTTTATTTATCCTCTTAAAATTTGTTTATGATAAGTTAATAGTTTGATGAGCATCAACTTTGAAAATCATTTTGTTTAACTGTAGACGGACGTTCGTCCCACGGACGTGTCGGCCCACGGATTAAATGGTGAAATACACTCTGAAAAGGTTTTCATTTTTTAATCTAAAATGATTCTCTCTAAACTAACTTTAATTTAAGATTGCAATTTTTCAAATAATTGTGTCCTCGTGCGATGTCACCAAAGTTGGTCGTCGCGATTTTCGGTTGGTCACTTGGTACCTGCTCGCGAAAGGTTGTTGATATGATGAAGACCTGGAGATGCCGAAAGGTCCTAGTCCGTCGACTACCGCTCTTCCCACGTTGTGATTGAAGATCAAGAGGGCAATGTCCGGCGCTGGTTAGCAAATTTGGCACCATTGAGGAGCAAAAGCCACTTCAATTTGTTTGAAGTGGCTTTTGCTCCACAATAAGTAAAAAAAAAAAAATCCGACGGTTGCGTTTGTAGAAACGTAATTATTTGGTAAAATGCAGAATTATATTTGTTCAGCACTTGTAATTTCTGTGTTTTCGGACCAGCAATTAATGACAAGTTAGGATAGCGTTTTTGGTCTGTCAATTTCAACTCAAGTCTTCCGTTTGTCTCTGACCGAAGTGGGTTACAGTGGCGAACAAAAAGGAGTCCCCGAAAGCCTTAGCGCCTAGCCTTATATTAAGAATTCGGTATTTCGGAACTAGTCGGGTTCCGCTTATTTTCTTATAGATTTAAATTAATGTATTTCAAAAACACATTAATTCCATATTTTTTTTGGTAACTTAGCAATTTTTGATTTACGGGGAAATCCCTCCGTGACTCCTCTGAATTGTCAACGGATTTTCACTCTTCATTCTTCCGCCTCTATTTTTATCTCTCATTGTCACCTTAATAGAGAGGGGGGGTCCTTCGGCCTTCGAACCTTCCCTTCCCTCCCATTGGGGCTTCTCCGATCTGGCGTATCTTTTTGGCAGCTAATTAATCTTCAATGACTTGTTTACTCGTTCCAATCTCGGTAATGAATATCGGCGTGTTACTTTAGTTACAAAAAAAAGATGTCTTGTTATCTGCGAACCCCAGCAGGACATTTCTGGTCACTCGAACTTTTGGAATTAAACGATTCGGGATTAATGCAATTTCTTATATCCTCTGACATTATCACTTCCTAATTTTCCAAAGTGCGAGATAAAAAACCCAAAAAAAACAACTTTTCTCTCCTTTTCGTTCAGTGCAATCCCTCGCTCTTATATTTCTAGTTTTCTTTTTTGCTTCCTGATTTTACAGGCAGGTTACTTTAATTTTGAACCTTTTTAAGCCTCACCATTAATTGACACAATTAGTATTTATGCAAAATAGCACACCAAAGAATTTCAGTACTTACGGAGATTTCCGATTCTTGACGTAGAGACTCGAACACTCACAGAACAGAAACATTTTTTGCAAACAAATTATTTAACGAAAATTATGTATTTTTTGTTTTTGTTTATTTAGTTTAATAGATTTCCTTAGTTGGTATGTTACAAATGGGCATCTTCATAAAAAAACTCTATGACCCCAAAAAAAGAAAATTAAAAAATGCATAATTCCATTTAAGCATAAAAAAAGTTGATTTTTCATTATTTTGTTTTTGTTTTGTTTCTATTTTACCTTCACCCGACAGCAGGCACGTAGCCAGACTTCTAACTTAGGGGGGGGGGGCATTTTTAGGGGGGGGGGCAAGACATTTTTAGGGGGGCAAGGCATTTTTAGGAGGGGCAAAACTAATATTGATATTCTAATATGAGTGACGTGTTGGTTCAGTGTGTGTGCGTACTGATATATAAATATAAATAAGTAGATACAAAATTTCAATTTCTTTTATATAATCTAAATATATTGTTGTGTATTTCGGTAGGTACATGTAAATAACAACATCGGCATAGTAAAGCACATAAAGCATAGTAAACACAGTAATAATAACATAAGGTTCGCAAAATAAGGTAGCTACTTGCTAGCTCTACAGAATTCTATTATAATCTTCTATTTGTACGTGGGGTTTATACCCTACCAATGCTGTTTTTTCTTTCAACTTCATCTCGGGTGAAATCTGGGATGTTTTTTCTATGTTAATTAAAAAAATGTTGAATGTAACATTCACAATTTTTAAAATTAATAGTTGCAATTGACAACAAAAAGAAAAAAACGTATTTGAGATTCGTGATAAAATACAAAAATAATTTTTTAAACTAATTCCCACTTTCATTTGAAAATAATTTAGGTTGCTAGTATTCATTTCTATCTTTTGAATGAAGACAACACTTTCTTTTATAAGAAGCTGGCAGAACAACAACGTGAATTCATTTTGTGTTTATATTACATCATTTGAATTATATTTATAATTATGAAATTGATAATTTATTATATTAAATAGTGTGAATTAACAATATTTAAAAATATATATTTGGTAAGTTGACAAAAGAAAAAGACAGATACACTGACAATCTCTTTCACCAAGCAGGAAACAGGTGAAAAGATTCGAGGCTTTGTTTCCCTCACCACTTGATCTGAAACTAGCGAAGTTATGTTTGAGTTTGAGAACACGTACATTTTAATTTTTTTTCTTTTTACAAGGTAACATAAATTTAAATCATATTTAGATGTTATTATGGTCAATAGATTTATTTTAACTGGTAGTTTAAAATCCGTAAATTTTTATTATGGTATCATTAGTACCAGGAATGGAAAATTAAGTTTTAAACAAAATAAAATCCAAAGAAGCGTTTTTGAAATCGGAAATTATGTTAAAAATTGGTGGGAGGTACCCTCTTTGTGGGTGGCCCAGGGCCCCAGCCCCTTGGCCCCTTAATCCGGCCCTGCTGTAAAATATATTACACAAAAGTAAATACTGGTTCATAATGAAAAAGTATAGTTGACTAGGAAATATAAGAGCATTTATATTTATAATATTTTTTGGATCACAAATTTTAGGGGGTGCAAATGTAATTGCAGGGGGGGGGGGGCTTGCCTCCCCCTGGCACCCCCTGGCTACGTGGGGGCCCGACAGAGCACGAACCAACAGATGGCGATAATGAATGGCAAATGAGTTTTTGTTTATTAGTCTATTCCAGGAATTAAAATAGGAGAAAACCTGACTTTACTTTATATTTAAGATTTATATAATAGAGATGTATTGTATTGTTCAGCACAGACAGCTTTTTTGCTATTAGTCAATTATGACAACATATTTTAGTAACAACCAAAGCTTGATTGAACATCTAAAAATTTACATAGTAAGTAAAGCTTTTCTTCATAAATAAGAAGATATTATAATTTGTAATTAAAATTCAACTTTAATTATTGGTACTTCTACAAAATCTGAACCGAACTGTTTTCTTTTACCCTAATCCTAACCTAACCATAAATTAACCCTAATCTAACCATAAATTAACCCTAACCTAACCATAAATTAACCCTAATCTAACCGTAACCTAATCATTAACTAATCGTAACCTAACGCTAAAATATCCCTAACCTAAGTTTTACGTTCACTCTGGCAAAAGTCAATTTGGTTCTGTTCAAATTCTGTAGAAGCATCAAATTTTATTCTGAGCAAATCTTTTGGCAAATGAAGACAACAATATAAGCTACGCACATAAGTATAATTTTTTAAATCATATTTGTGCGGTTATCATTTTTTTCCACTGATTAGATGATTTGAAACGGGTTGATATGCCTGAAAACAAAATAGAGAATAGTGAGCGGACTAAATATAAAAAACGTAAACACCGATTGGAAATGAAAATGTTGCTGTTTCAAAACACGCACCGATCGTGATAATGAATAACGAAAGAGATTTTTGTTTGTAGTTTTTGTTTTTTAGCTTATTCTAGGGAATTGAAATTGGGACACTCTTGATATGTCTTTAAAAAATATAATTACGATATTTGAAATTAGTTTTATTTATTCAGGTGATCAGAAGAACAAAATGGTGTATGAATTAGCATTAGAACTCGTTTTTAGGCGAAACTTAATGCACGTATAAAAATGTAGCCCTTAAAATAGTCAGTGGTAGACTTTTCTCTACTCTTCCTCTCTGCCCGAACAATGTATGCGAGATAATAGAATATATATATATATATATATATATATATATATATATATATATATATATATATATATATATATATATATATTGGTACAGAAAAGTCGGTTTCAAGCATAGAAGGACTTAGCCATTCGGCTCTCTTCAGCTTCTGTTGTTATCTGTTGAAACCGACGGTACGAATGTTGTACTAATTTTTCTGTACCAAAATAAATAAATATTACGCTCTTAATTTTAAATTTTTAACTTTAATTCTCAATTAATCGAGCACTCTGCTGGGGGTTTTACTGTTATATTACAAAGAAGTTATATATATATATATATATATATATATATATATATATATATATATATATATATATATATATATATATATATATATATATATATATATGAAGAACAAAAGATAAATATATGATGTATATCTTTAAAGTAGAAGCTATCGTGAAAAATTGATGCTTGATATACGAGATAGAGCAATTATATAAACAAGTAAAAGATGAGAATAAATGTTGTATAAAAGACAATATCTATTAAGTCATCACTTGTTTCAAACAAAGGGGTTCAAATAAAATAAATTTATTATTCCTTCCTTAAGCCATAGATTTTCAAAGAATGAAATCTTATCGTCAGAAGAATACAAACAGATAAGTTGGTAAAGGGAAATTACCAAAAGTCACAATTTGAAAAGATATAAAGATAATATAAAAAAAATGTCCAAATGCAAAAAGGAAAGGTTGAAAATATAGGAAAAAGTTCACCGTTGCAGGGGTCATGAAAATTCGTAGAACAGGTTTGAAGAACGGTAAAATTCAGGAAAAAATTGGCATAATAAATTGTAAAATCTGTTGAATTTTTGGAAAGGAAAATCCATTAAATGACTCAAATGATCCAATTGGAAAAGGTTGCAATGTAAAAGTTTAGGATATAAGTGGTGTATTAAAAGACATTTTCGCCGACTCGACATGACTTAAGGAAGGAATGATAAAATTTATTTTATATGAAATCCCTTGTTTTGAACAACTGATGACTTAATAGATATTGTATATCAAATATTGTACAATCTTTATTCTCAGCTTTTACTTATTGTATATATATATATATATATATATATATATATATATATATATATATATATATATATATATATATATGAAGAGTTCGAATGCAAAAAGCCATAAACGCCATTTTCAAAATCACGAAACTGTCCCTACAAAAAGTGTTGCATTTCAACACTCGACGACACCCCAAAACTATGTGTTATATAATATGATACCGAAATAATTTCTTTTTGATTTCAATTAAAATCAGCTTTCATTCGAAGTCGAGACTTAATATATTCGTGTTTTTATTGTTTAAGGGCTCAATTTAAACGAATTGGATTTATCGCGTTTTGCGTTCGAACTCTTCATATATAGTTTACAACAGTCTTCTAATTATTGATAATTAACAACGATCCGGCTAGACAACGACCCCTGAAAAAAATCACCATTAGTCCTCGTTCCAGTAGAACAGAACCTACGACCCGACTTAGTAAGTCTTATCATTATCATCATCATCATCATCATCATCATCATCTAGAGCACCGCAGAAGTGAGTTGGTATGTAAGAAATGAGCATCTTTATAAAAACAGTATGCAATAAAAATGATAAAAATGCATAATTCAATTTAAGCATTAAAGAAAGTTGATTGTCTCATTATTTTGTTTTTGTTTTCCTTTTCTATTTTTCCTTCACCCGACAGAACACGAACCAATAGATGGCGATAATGAATGCTTTTCTTTATACAGTTTTTGCTTAATAGCGTATTCCATGATATCGAAATAGGTGACAATCTTGATATGCCTTAAAACAAAACAAATCACAATTACGATATTTGGGAGGTGACGGTGGCTAAGTGGTCAACTGACAACCTGGGGTGTAACGTTCGAATCCAGTTCGTTCCACAGAAACACTTTCACTTGGTCATTCCTGTAAGTACCTGATGTATTTCTAGAAAAATATCGAGGAACGACAGTAGAAACATCTAATTCATAAGACATTAATGATATTTAAAGTTGGTTTCACTAATAAACCAGGTACTCACGATAGGCACCATGTGAAGGTCGTCAACGTCTTTAAATGAAAATGGTGCTTAATACACGACAAGATTTGAACTCAGCACGCCGAGTCATCAGTCTGCGTTTGTACCCATATCGCCATCGCCATTTTGACTATTCTGTATTACGTAAGATGTTAATATTTCGTTTAATCTCGTCGAGTAGAAGATTGGACATGTTTTATTGTCTCCCCCATAATAAAATAAAGCATCTATCATCATGGAAAATAAATGTTGGATTAGCCCTAAAATGTCAAGAGATGTTCAGATTATTTAATTACGGCAAATTCACTTATTACAGAATACAAAAAGACATATACCTGATCACAGTAAGTTACCATGACAAAAAACTCTAAACAAAATGGCGGAGGGGTTAATTTTTATTTTCGTGGCAATCTGAAGAAAACATGAAACTAAGAAAATCTATAACAAGGAGAAAGAAGAAAAAGGAAGGAAAAATAGGAGCGATGGATCGAAACACTTTTGTTGGTTTGTTTTTAGGGGGTATATTGTTTTGTTGCTAAAACTAATGAATGAAGAGAAACTCTTAAGCTATATAACAAATAGGTACTGATATCGATCCTGACCCAGTTTCCGTGAGGTTCGACTCGGAAGCGTTCGGCTGTCCTACGCAAACGCCCGAGAGTTGACGAGCCGATTTGTAATAGACGACAATTTTGATACGGTGCTGCGTCCTATGATAATAATGTTTTGCTTGTTTTTTTGTTGTTGTTAGGGTTTAGGGTTAGGGTTTAGGGTTAGGGTTAGGGTTTAGGTTTTAAAATATTTATTTGATAACAGTAATTTCGCTCTGTTTTGCATGTTTTATTTGTTTTGTTCAATTTCTTGCAACTATAACTAAAAATTATAGGACGCAGCAACGTATCAAAATAAGAAAAAATATTTATTTGATAACAGTAACTTCGCTATGTTTTGCTTGTTTTTTTTTTTTTTGTTGTTTCTTTTAGAAAATTTCTTGAAAATATAACTTACAATCACAGGACGCAGCACCGTATCAAAATTGTCGTCTGCTACCATTCGGTTCGTCAACACTCGGGCGTTTCTTTAGGACAGCCGAATGCTTCCGAGTCGAACCTCACGAAAACTGGGTCAGGATCGATATCAGTACCAAAATATATAACCTCGTGTGTGGTTTCATACCTGAGTGACTTTTGAAAATTATTTGAAAGTTTTCCTGTGATTTGTCTATAGAAATTTAGCTTGAACATTATTTTCATTGGTTTGCTTTGAAAAAGAAAAGAAAAGATGAGTGAAATGAAGGAAGAAGACAGTTTTGAGGTTGACGGTTTGGATTTTGAATTTGTGGAGATTGTTAGTTGGAGATCAAATTCACCGAAGAAGACTTTTGAAAACATATTTTGAGTTCATCAATTATCGAGAAAGAATGTATTTGGCGAATGAGCAGAAACACTTATGTGAATAAAAATGTATTTTCAAGTAAACTCGGAACATTTATTAAGCTATTATATATTTAATAATATATAAAATACATACTGACCCGATAGGTCAAAAGTCGTTTCTCTCCCTCCTTGACAAGGTCCAAAAAAGAATCGCCAACCTAATAGGTCCCTCACTGTCAACCAAGCTCCAGTCCCTGTCCCATCGCCGCAATGTAGCATCCTTGTGCTTGTTTTACAAATACTTCAATGGATTATGCTCCGATGAACTTGCTGCTTTGGTGCTCTCTTCGACGTAAATACACTCAACCAATCAGACAATCAACTAAATCCCATCCATTCACTGTGGAGGTCCCCAGATGCCGGAGAGCTTTCTACTCAAATAGCTTCTTTCTTCGTGCTGCTGGCCTCTGGAACTCCCACCCTGCCCCCTGTTTCCCCGACAGTGCTGACATGCAGACATTTAAAATTAATGTAAACAGACATCTAGCTGCACAGATCCCAGTTTAGGTTGACCCCCCAACCTTCTCCCCTTTTCTTTCTTCTCAGTAGCCCCTTATGTCTACAGTGGCAGCCTGCCTTGTTTGGGGTGAACTACGTTAAAAAAATAATTTTAAAAAAGTATATATATATGAGGACGGTCTTATGATAACAGAACGATACTACACTGCCCTTCTTATTAAAAGATAAGGCAATAATAGATTCAATCAGTTTTTTAAAATTCATTTAACAATGCCTAGTCATAAAAACATTATTTTATTATAGTTCCTTGGTCTTTTGGCTCAGATCAAAGTGCAGTATCTGTTCTGGGCATCGCAGCAACATCAAACGTTAATCTTAAAAACTATAAAATAAATAATAATACATTATTCCTGATATGGAAGCCTCAAGGTTCACTTTCTTGAATAGATTACCTGCTAGAATTCGCATCTTAGCATCACTGTTCATGTTCACTCTTCGCGACTTTTCAGTACATTCTTTACGCTACATAAACAACGTCTTCTACCAAGAAAATTATTTATTAAATTCTTTAAGCAAATCGATCACTTCTCCATTAGTAAAATGTTTCGCTTCTGTCGATCCATACTAAGCTTACATCTTTCAGCGACATTATTCCGGACGCAATACACTTAAGCCAAGTACATTTCGAACACGTTTAATATTACAAAACAATTAGTAATTAGGTTTATTTTCATTACTACATATTACAACGTACATCAATTTTTGAGGCTTTTTCTTTTCATAACACAGCCTTTTCATACAATATCCTTCAGGAGAAATCCTTCAAGACTGCGCCCATTTTTCTTTGGGGCCCAATACGAAGTGCTTCTTTTTGCCAGAAGATGGATTTTCCCCAATTAAATATGTTAACTATCATGTACTTTCACCATACAATTTAATAACCATAAGATACCGTAAAAATGGATTTTAACTTGGAAATCCTATCTTAAAACTGCAGAAGTATCCTTTTCTCTTCTCGATCAGTGAAAAATAAATCCTTCTAGACTGCGGCATCTGGGGACCTCTTCAGTGAAGGGTGGGATTTTGTTGCTAGTCAGGTTGGTTAGGGAGTGTACAAGTGAAGTTAGCTCGTCAGACCACATTCTGGACCCAATCCGAAGTGCTCATTTTTGCAAGGAGATGGATTTCCCCCAATTAAAAACCGACCTTTTCTCTAACTCTGTCCTCGATTGAAATATTAGCTGATAGATAAAAGGCATTTAAAATTTTTTTTTACGATTTCTCCACTGTTAACTATTCAGCAGTTTTTACCATGTTATTCCTATTTACTTGCCTCCCCACGAGGGCAGAGTTAGACATAAGGTCTGTTTTTAATTGAGGAAAATACATATCCCCACAAAACACAGCACTTCGGATTAGAACAAAAATTACAATTATCAGAGTCTAGAAGGATTTATCCTTCACTGACCCAGGAGATAAAAGAGTACTTCTGCAGTTTATGGACCCAGACCGAGCTATTTTTTGGATAGGATTTTCAAGTTAAATTCCATTTTTACTGTATCTTTTGTTTATTAAATTGTTAGGTGAAAGTACAGAATTATTAACAAAGCCCCTCATCATTATGTTAAAATGGATTTATAAATAATAACGTTATTATTTCAGCTCGGTCCGTAAAGTTAATTCTATTTTGAAAAGTAACAAAATGAAAATAAAAACAAACCGAAAAGAAAAATATTGTATTCAGTGGAGGGGAGGGGGCATAAAAATAAGCACCGAATTGTATTTTTTAAACATTAAATGCACACTATTCTTTTTTCTTTTGAAATGGTTGCGATTCATAAAGCAGACGATTCTCTCATTCGTTCATAGTTTTCCCGGGAAACGCCTGGCCGCTGGTCCAGCTAGTATATATATATATATATATATATATATATATATATATATATATATATATATATATATATATATATATATATATATATATATATATGTGTGTGTGTGTGTGTGTGTAGAGAGAGAGAAAGAGAGGATTATATCTATATAATTATGTGTGTGTGCATCACCATGTTTTATGACCACAAAACAATTTACAATTCCCCTTCAATATCACCCCCTCCATCTCAAAATACAAAATGGCCCATGCTAAAATTGTTACGACAATATTTATTATTTTAAGCAACGCTCGAGAGACGACCTTGAATGAATTTTTTTATGTAGCAAGCTTAAAAGCCGTGCTCTACGCGATCTTTAAAACTATCTACTATGAAAGCAAACTACAACACGTTCTTCCTACAAGACTAGTAAATATACCATAGTATTCTGTTGATAAGAATATTAACTTACAATGAATAGAACGTTTCACAAGAGCAAGATGACAGATGCAAAAAAGGTTGGCTTCCTCTACCGGGTTAGAAAATATCTCACATCTGCCAGTATCCTATATCTCTATAAAGCTACCATTCGCCCATGTATGGAGTATTGTTGCCACATATGGGCTGGTGCACCAACCACTCTTGAAAAGGGTGCAAAAAAGATTCTCTAACCAAATAGGTTCCTCGCCGTTTACCAAGCTCCAGCCCCTGTTCCATTGTATCAAGGTTGCATCCCCGTGCTTGTTTTCAAGTACTCTCACAAAATGTCCTTTGACGAGCTAACTGCACTTGTACACTTCCAGTGTAAATACTCCCTAACCAACCCAACTAGCAACAAAATCCCACCCCTTCACCGATGAGGTCCCCAGATGCTGGAAAAAATTCTACTCTAACAGCTTCTTTCCTCAGACCGCTTGCCTTTGGAATTCCCTCTCTGTTTTTTTAATTTTTTTATCATAGTTCACCCCAAACAAGGCAGGCCGCCACTGTAGACGTAAGAGGCTACTGAGAAATAAAAAGGGGGTGGGGACTTCAACCTAAATTAAAAGCTGTGCAGCGAGATGTCTGTTTACGTTAGTTTTAAATTTCTGTATGTCAGTAGTGTCAGGAAATCAGGAAGCAGGGAGGGAGTTCCAGAGTCCAGCAGCACGAGGAAAGAAACTTTTGGAGTAGAAAGCTCTACGGCATCTGGGGACGTCCACAGTATATGGATGGGATTTGGCAGATTGTCGGGTTGGTCTAGTGAATTTACGTCGTGGGGGCACCAGAGCAGCAAGTTCATCAGAGCACAATCCATTGAAGGGAGGGGGGAAAATGGGAGGGGAGGAAGGGGGAGAAAGGGGGGGGGGAAGAGGAAGGGAGAAAGATGGAGGGAAGAAAGAGGGATGGGAGAAAGAGGGAGGGGAGAAAGAGGGATGGGAGAAAGAGGGAGGGGAGAAAGAGGGAGGGGAGAAGGATGGAGGGGAAGAAGGATTGGAGGGCAGAAGGATGGGAGGGCAGAAGGATGGGAGGAGAGAAACATGGGAGAAAGAGGGAGGAGATAGAGAGAGAGAGAGAAAAGTTTTTAATTTTTCTATTTTGTTGTCCCTGCCTCCGGGCAACACTGCGTAGCCTTGCTAGTCCAAAATAAAGGAAATGAAACAAAGTTATGACCCCATACCTTGTATTCTCGTCGTCCCCAACCGTACAAACATGGAGAAATTTAAATGTAATATGAAAAACAACATCTTGCGGCACAACTCCCCACTTAGGATGTTCCCTATAAATCTGGCCCCTAATCACAGTTGCCCCTTGCGTCTCAATGGCAATATGTCTAGTTTGGGGTGAATAAAAGCAACACAAAATAGAAAGTAAAAATTATCGACTTAAATGAACCCTGTGATTACTTTACGTTTTGCGGAATACGTATTTCTTATTTTCAAGCAAACTACATAAACGCATTATTTCTTATTTTACTTTTTAAAATTATGTTGTAATTGTTAGTGCTGCAGCGTAACAGATAATACATTAATTTTTTATTAGATATACTATCACAGTGACACAATGGTTTCTGTAAGACCACCGACGTTAAGCAATGTTGAACCTTGCCAGTAGTAAATGGGTGACCATTTTAGGAACATCCGATTATGTATGTAAAACACATCTCTTTAAATTCAAATTAATTGTTGACAGTCAGTGTATACGATTGATGGAACACAAGTTGCTACTTTTTTTTACTGCTAACGAGGTGCCATGTAGGGAACGACTGGCTCTCTACTGATGTAAACGTGGACAATGATTCATGTTTAGTGGAGTGCATAAATGTATGCTACAAACGGCAGACCTGCAATGGGAGAAATATTTAGCCAATAAATTGTTTAGCCTCATTTAAAAAGGGTTCATGCTTAGAACGCAAACCACTTCAATTTTACAGAAGTTATAGCCAATTTAACTTATAGACTCCCTGGTCACCTTGTTTTTATGTCCAGTGATTAAACAGCCGATAACAGATAAAGACAATGATCGGACGAGTTCGGACTAAGATCATGAGGAATGTTTGTGTAAACAGAGAAATCCATAAACTTTTACCAAGTCGACAAAGTTATTTGAATAAAGAATCTAAGTTCTTTTGTTCCATCCAGCTTCTCATTTTACAGCATGGTCGTGAAACAGCAATCTCCCAAACTTGCTGGGGAGTTTCAGCAGCCCCCTGGAGGCTTCCTAAATTTTATTCTCATCCTTTAATTGAAACATTGCTAAAAAAAATACACCGTCACTTTTAACAAGAAAATCATAATTATAACACATTTAGGTAATAATAGCACAAGTAGGAATGGCACAGGTAAAATGGCACGATAAAACTGGCGCAGGTAAAATTCACACAAGTGAAAGTTGCACAAGTAGATAAATAGGAAAAATGGCACATGGGAAAAATAAAGATAAAAATTTCACAATTTGTTTATCAAAATCTAAGATGCAATACATAAAGGGAAGACATTAAAAAGTTTGTCAATGCAAAAAGAAAGTTATATCTACATTTAAAAAAATTTAAACCCTACCCATATTTTTTTTAAAATTTATCCCTGGATTTATTTATTATATTTATTCCTTACGTATGCAGCTAACAACTAATAATATATAATTACACATGTACTAGTAATATACAATATAATATAGTAATATAATATAATAATATAATAATTGAAAATAATATAATAATATAATATAGTAATATATAAGTTTAATTACGTTTCAACATAATATAGTAATATATAATAATATAAGATATATAATAATATAATATACATATAATAATATCTATTAATAATGAAGATGATATATATGTCTGTCTGTCTGAAGTCGAAACTCCATCAGAGTAATATTACTATTTACTTAGTCTGCCAGCTTCTATATATACTACTACAAATACCGCCGTAAACACTATGCGCATTTCTCAATTTATATAATTAATTGCTTTTAAACTTCTAATAAATTAGTATTCGCAAATATACACTCATGATTGTTTTCTTCAGATTTCCACATGTATTCACGCTATTTTGCTCGCTAATAACCTTACTTATAAATTATAATTATTTCTTTTATTATTTATATATATATATATATATATATATATATATATATATATATATATATATATATATATATATATGAAATGAGTTACGCAGTTAATCTACCTACTGCGAAACTGATTGAACAGCCAGCATTACTCGATTGAATCGGTTACCTCCCTCTGATTATTCAGTATGGACGCAAGACGGGCGCGTTATTTGAAATGTAAACAACATGCTGGCATTTATCTTGTTACTTTTACTCTGATTTTTTTTATTAAAACGTTCTGAGTTTGTTTATTTTCTTAATCTTATTAGCCATTATGTTTTAAAACACAAATTTATTGAATCAAATTGTTTAATTAAAATAATAATTGATGTAAAAATTACTATTTAAAAAAACATACACAGATTATCATGAATTTAGTTTAGGTAAACTTTTTTTTTCGAGAGCATTTAAAAAACTATTCATGCTTAGTGTATTTGATTTTTTAATACTTTTATTTTAGGTACACTTTTTCTGATTTGAAAAACTTCCAATACTATCATTTATTCACGACCTTAACTGTGTTTATAATTTTGATTTCACCTTATACACCGTAAAGCTTTTATTTACAAACTGTTTTTATTATTCCGTGTTTTATTTATTAAAATAAAATATGTGATTTTTTTTCTTCTCTGGCAACAAAAAATTAACACATTGTACTGGAAAACTATATAACTGATTTTAGAATCAAATTGTTTAATTAAAAAAAAGGTCATTTAACAAAAACACACACACACACACATTATAATGAATTTAATTTAGGTAACCTTTCTTCCCAAGAGCCTTTAAATAACTAATCGCGTTCACTTTATTTGATTTTTTGGTGCTTTTTTACTGTAGGACTGCGCTAACTTTGACCCCGTCGTTAGGGGTAGGGTCAGGGTCAAAGTGGGGTTTAGGGTTAGGGTTTAGAGTTATGGTTAGGGTCATGGTCAAAGTTAGCGCAAATCCTACAGTAAAAGAGTACCGATTTTTTTAATGTTTTATTTTAGGTACACCTTTTCTTCCGATTTGAAAAATACTGTTCGCTGTATTTAAATTATTAAATTGTTGATTTTAACAAATTTATTGAATCAAATTGTTTAATTAAAATAATAATTGATTTAAAAATTACTATTTAAAAAAACACACACATTCTAATGAATTTAATTTAGGTAAACTTTTCCTCTAGAGCATTTAAATAACTAATCGTGTTCGCTGTATTTGATTTTTTTTACTGTTTTATTTTAGGTACATCTTTTCTCCGATTTGAAAAACTTCCAATATTATCATTTTTTAACGTGTTTAATGTGTTCAGGATTTCGGCTTGACCTTTTACGCCATAAAGCTTTCATTTACAAACTGTTTCTATTATCAATGTCTAACCACCCAAGAAATATGACTGGGGCTCAATCGGTTTACGGGTGAGCATTCATTTTTGACGCGGCAGCCTAGCAAAAATATGCGACCGGAGGGAGCAAATATTTGCTAGTAATAGTAATATAGTAATATATAATAATATAATAGTAATATAGTAATATATAATATAGCAATATATAATAATACATGTACTAGTAATATATAATAATATAATAGTAATATAGTAATATAGTAATATATAATATAGTAATATATAATATAGCAATATATAATAATACATGTACTAGTAATATATAATAATATAATAGTAATATAGTAATATATAATATAGCAATATATAATAATACATGTACTAGTAATATATAATAATATAATAGTAATATAGTAATATAGTAATATAGTAATATATAATATAGTAATATATAATATAGCAATATATAATAATACATGTACTAGTAATATATAATAATATAATAGTAATATAGTAATATATAATATAGCAATATATAATAATACATGTACTAGTAATATATAATAATATAATAGTAATATAGTAATATATAATATAGTAATATATAATATAGTAATATATAATAATACATGTACTAGTAATATATAATAACAGATATACAACTAAAATTATTGGGGGCACGATCATGTCTTGATGTGCATGGTCGGGGTTGCCTTCCAAAAGTTGGAAGCCACTGTTCTATGTTCTTGCTTTGTGCCATTTTTCTATTTATTAACTTGTGCCATTTTTACCTGTGCCATTATTACTGTGCACCATTAAGAAAAGGACAAAACAAAATATGTGAGTTCATCTGGCTCAAACTTAAAGTTCGTCAAACTTCCATTCTTTTGACAATCTGTATAATATTAAATTAAAAGAATTGTATTCCTTATAAAATATATCATCTAATGAAGAAAAGCTGACAATTTCATTAAAATTGAATAATTGTTTGATTTTTGGTTTGATTACAAAGAGGAGGACATCTGGTGGGATCCCGGTCGTATCATAGATGGTGAGGGGGAGCACATGTCACCTCAGTATCGGCACTGAATGGCAAAACATATTTCTTTGCCAGCAGTAGGAAGCTTCAACCCTGAGGACGTTTGCATATCACCCTGATACTGTTATATATCGTTTAAGGGTCTTAAAACAAATGACACAACTTGACCTTTTGGAATTCCTTTCCTGCTCTCTGATTACCCAACCGTATCAACATGCAGAAATTTAAATGTAATGTAAAGAAGTATCTTGCTACCCAACTCCCTAACTAGATCGCCCCCCACCTATAAATATGTCTTCTATGACAGTAGCTTTTTACACTTTAGTGATAATATGTCTTGTTTGAGGTAGACAAAAATTTTTGTTAATAATTTTTTAAAATGTAACTGGTTTCTTACTAGTTAACATCCGTATGTATGTACACTTGCGAAAGAGTCTGGCACAAGGCCTGCCCATTGGACGTTTTCAATACATATTATGTTAGATAGTGGGGTGCCAGAGAGAGAGGATGCTCCAAAAGGTGGGTGGACTGAACGTGGAAGTTGAAAATGGTGTCACTTCCGCTCGGGGATGATTCTGTCTCTCGACCGCTAACCAGCAGATAGATCAGATGTGAAAAACTCGAAGTCCTCGCCAACCCGACAGGGGGCGAGGACAGTAGACACAGATGGCAAAAAAGTGAAAAGGTATTTCTCCAAGTAAAATTCTTCATTCTCTCTCTCCCGTACAAACCATTTAATCTCTGTCTCTTTTTTTGTGTTTGAATAAAACTTCTAAAAACCAACAACAGGCGTTCGCAATGGTTTTGTCAACAGCGATGGCAGTAACGACCCCCAGGGGCAGACCAGCCTGCATGCGTCATCAACTTGGCATACAACAAAATAAACAGGGGTATAATGGTTTATATACTCGAAGGTAAGCGACAATGCAACAATTACACTTGATATTCACATGCGTCTGCAAGCAAGTCGAGCACATACAGAAATTTAAGTGTAATGTAAAGAAGTATCTTGCTTCTCAACTCCCTACCCAGGTTGCCCCCTATAAATCGGTCCCTATAAATTGCCCCTATAAATCGGTTTCCTATGACAATACATGTTTATGCTTCAGCTGCAATATTCCTTGTTTGGGGTAAACAAAATCTTTAAAAAGAGATTTTTTTAAAATGTCACTGGTTTCTTACTACTTGATGTTCGTATGTATTTGCACTTGCAAAAAAGTCTGGCACATGGCCTGCCCATTAGACGTCTTCAAGACATATTACACTTGCCATTCACATGCGCCTGCAAGCAAGTCGGGTAAATGTCACTGGCTGCCCTCAATGCATTATATTACAATCTTGCTATGCATTTAGCAATGTGACATTTTCTTATTGGTTTGAAATTCAAACTCTTGATTTTTAGGCAAGGACAAGCTCAGCCTGAATAGCCGAACTGCTGTAGTTATCATTAATTAAATCGTGAATTTTACATGGTGCCTCTTACATGTTTAACTTGTAAACATAATTCGTAAAATATCAAATGAGATGCTACTCGACTAGAACGGTCCAATGTTGGGTGTTTTAGAAGAAAAACAAAACAAAACAAACAAATGAAGCCTCACAGTTGAGTCAGGAACAGCTGATTTGCAGGTGAGTAACACACCAGTAGAGAACATCCCATATCATGCTAGGTATGACCTGTCTATAAAAAAAAAAGAAGGTAGGCATGCAAAAACAGGGAAAAAAAAAACAATAAACAAATATAAGAGCACGACATCAGTGTGATTCACAATCGGGCCTACACCAGGATGTAACGTTACCTTCGTCCTCACCTTCTTTGCCCAAATTGTAAACTGAAGGCGTCTGTCAGTGAAGTCGTTAATGATACATACGAAATAATTTTACTTTGTTTGCATACAACAGTGGCACATGAGTAATTAAGTTAGATTAATTATGATATAATTAATTTAAAGAGAAAACCTCTTTAAATTGGTGCATGAAATATCGCTAAAGTATTGTTCCTCCAACCGATTTAATTTGAAATGTTATGTTTTGTAACGTGTATCAGTAAAAAATAAAAAAATACTTTGTTTATGTTTTCAAATGCTTCGAAGTGCACTGGGTCCAAAAAGGTTAGCCAACTGCATTCGGAAACTTGACAGTTGCCGACGTATCAAACAACTACAATGAGTAAAGAAAGACTTTTTTTTTATAAATCTGTGTTGTGTTTATGACACCGTCGCCAACAAACTGTATATAGGTATTATGTAGAAAAGTCCCGCCACTAATGAAAAATGAATTTTGAAAAAAAAGAAAAGAAAAAAAGAAAAAAAACAAGAAGAAAAGGAAAAAAGAAAAAAACAAGAAAAAAACAAGAATAAAAGAATAAAAGAAAAAAAGAAAAAAGAAAAAAGGAAAAGAAAAGAAAAAAGAAAAAAGGAAAAGAAAAGAAAAAAGGAAAAAAGAAGAAAAAGAAAAGAAGAGAAAAGAAACGAATAAAAAATATTTTGAAAAAAGAAAAGAATAAAAGAAAAAAGAAAAAACACAAGAAAAAAGAAAAAAGGATAAAAGGAAAAAAACAAGAAAAAAAGGAAAAAAGAAGAAAAAGAAAAGAAGAAAAAAGAAACGAAGACAAAAATATTTTGAAAAAAGAAAATAATAAAAGAAAAAAGAAAACAAACAAGAAAAAAATTAAAAAATTAAAAAATTAAAAAAGAAACGAAGAAAAAATATTTAAAAAAAAAAAGAAAAAATAGCCCTGCAAATCATGCACAGTGCATAAACAATCCCTTGACTTACCTTTATGAGTCCTGTCTTGTTGTAGGATTAGGGTTAGGCTATGCAAAATGCATAATAAACGCCACTATGGAACGCATCGAGGAATGATGTACAGCTATCTATGTGAGTTTATGTGGAGCGAGAAATATAAGGGAAAGTATGTTTTATGCAAATATTCAATGACATGAATGAATTCCACCATCTTGAGTAAATAATAAAACGTTTTTTAAAATATAATATAAACAAACATCTTGCTGCCCAACTCCCCACCCAGGTAACCCCCTATATATCTAGCCCCTACCACAGTAGCCACTTACGTTTCAGTGGCGATATGCTTTGTTTGGTGCAAACAGAAACTAAAACAAACAATCCGCATTTTGTCTGTTTTGTGTGTGGTTGTGGTATATTTTGTGGTGGGGGTATATATTTTGGCGGGAGTATATTTTTTGGTGGGAGTATATTTTTTGGTGGGAGTATATATTTTCGTGGGACTATATATTTTGGCGGGAGTATATTTTTTGGCGGGGGTATATTTTTTGGCGGGGGTATATGTTTTGGTGGAAGTATATATTTTGGTGGGGGTATATATTTTGGTGGAGGTATATATTTTGGTGGGAGTATATTTTTGGCGGGAGTCTTCTACATTAGATCCCATATTTGACACATCAAATAAACCCTTTCGTGCATATTTAATTCAAGATTTATCTTATGGTAAACGTCACTTGGTGTTAAATATTTAATATAAAATATAAGCATTTTAAGTTGCTGTAAATATTGGTTGTGAGTAAAGTAATCAGTGACAGACATTTTGCTTTTTCAGGAAGTAAAGTACTAGACCGGACCGGAAACGTGCTTTGCCATATAAAAAAACTCTCTTTTGATTCAATGGTCTGGTTCCTAACTCCCTGAAAAATTAAAATGTCTGCCACTGATTACTTTACTCACAACCAATATTTATAGCAACTTAAAATGCTAATATTTTATATTAAATATTAAAATTTGTAACACAAATATGTTAAAAATGAGTGGGTAAATCAAAATAAATTCTTTTTGACTAATTTCCCAATTGTATTTTCTTTAAAATAATTTATGTCGCCAATAGTAATGTATCATCGTTATCATGACGTTAACAATGATGCATCATCATCATCATCATCATCATCATCATCATCATCATCATCGGTTTAGAGCCCGTTTTATATATAATGGCATGCTTTGAGTGGCTTTAAGTAGTTGAGTACCAAACTAACCTATCTCTGGCCAGGTCTTTATTTATCCCTCTTTCTCCCATTTATCACTTCCTCCCATGTTTTCCTTGGCCTTCCCATGTGAACTGAACCTGCTATCTCAACTGTTCTACATCTACTAACCCAAGAATTCTCATCCATTCCTTAAACGTGGCCATACCATCAAAGTCTCATGTTTTCTTTAGCCTTCCCCTACCACCTCAAGCATTCTCATCAATCCATTCATTATCAGCATCCACATCGGTTTAATATCTGTTTTAAATTCTGGCATGTGTTGGACGGCTTTTAGAAATTGATTTCAAAACTAACCTATCTATCCAATTCTGTATCCCTTTCTCTCAAACCATCCTTATCACTTCCTCCCATGTTGTCCTTGGCCTTCACCGACCAACTGATCCTGCTATCTCAACTGTTCTACATCTAGTAGCCCAAGCAGTCTCATCCATTCTTTCAACTTTACCAAACCAATGAAGTCTGCTGTTTTTTGCACATCTACCTATACTGTCCAGATTTAATTTTCCTCAGAGGTCATCAGATCTAAGTATGTCTTTAAGACTCACATCATTTCTCTCCATGCAACGCATGTCCTCAACCCCCAATGATTACCTTATTTATTTCCGCTGATAATTCATAGATGCTTATGAGTTTCTCTACATGGTTCACAATGCGTGTGGGCGTGTGTACTGTCCACGTGCGTTTGCTATCCACGTGTGTATTTACAACAGCAATCCGTTTCGTTTTGCTTATAGGTACGTGTTGACATGTTTGTTTACTTAGCTTATCACATCCTGGACCCCCACCCCAGCCGCTTATGACACGGAGAAGGTCAGATAAGGCAGGAGGGATCTCGTAATAGCAGCACCTGTTGTTTTCAATTTCTTACATTGTGTGGCCATTTTTCTCGGGAGGTCAATAACTATATTGATATCATTACGATTTGAACAGCTAATCTTCCTGACATGTTAATAAATTTTCCACTGAATACAAGTCATCATTTCTAAAATAAAAATCCTCCAAGACCATGTTGAAATTTATTTCTGACAATTATGTATCCTTCCCCCCCCCCCCCCGTGATTTGTACATATTTTGTATTTTTTAGATTATTGATTTTTTTGTTGTTATTCTTTGTTTTTGTATTATTGAAGTTTTTGTTTTTGTATTTTGGATATTTTTTGTTGTTCTGTAGCAGTCTGAAATTTCTTATGCGTCCACTGTGGGCAAGTTAGTCTTAAACTAACCAATCGGCTCACAGGGCATATTGATTTCAGCTACTCCCTTGCGGACTATTTGCACCCCTGTTGAACGGTGGAACGGATCGTCAGAGAGACCCCGTCCGTCAACCTAGAAGAAACTCTTCTTCACCTCTCTCCTGCCCCCTCATCCACTGGATTTCCGAGCACCGCTCCCCGGCAGTAAAAGAATTTTGTTTCCTTTCATCGGACACCAGTCCTACCTTTTTCTAAGCTATACCCCAACAGTATAGGATACCCAATAAAGATTTGTTTAATGTTAAAAGAAGCGTTGAGTTTTTCCTCGTATGACTACCGTCTACCATGCTTATACTTATTGTGAGGCTACGACTACTAGCCTTAGCTATTATAGTTCTTTTGTTTTTAGTAATATTTTGTTATTCTTATTTTTTTGTATTTTTGATTTTGATTTTTTGAAACTTTGTAAGGGAAATCATCCTTGATGTCAGCTCTGTGGAACTAACGTTAGAGAATCCAGCATACCCTGAGAATGGTCGTATTTCTTCCAACTCTTGTAACAAGAGTTTGGCACATGGAATTTCTAAACACATTGATTCCTTCTTCAAAATTACGTTGTGAAGAAACTGATTTGAAAATTGATTCGTCTATGGGTTTTTTTAATGAGTTTTTATAATATTTGACTACATTTTCAGCCACTTTGAACGAATCCCCTCGAAGTCGTCATGGGTGAAATCGAATTTATTTATTTCAAACAAGTTTTTTCAACACAGTATTGGCGTTACAAGAAAATTAACTTTTTTTTAAACAAGAGTCTTTAGGCCTTTAAACTGGCGATTCTCTCTTCTGCGTCTATCTATATGATGAAGTAAAGTCGATGTTTCCCCTGCTGCTCTGACTATTATAGATTTTGAACCAAAAGCTGCATATGCTAATCTGTTTCACTAATCACTTAGAGCACTTCCTAATGCGTGTTTCCAGAAAATATGCATAAGTTTCGACTTCTTTCAAAATTAATTACATTTATTGCAGATTAGTTTCTTCTCCGAACTATATATTCCACAATAATGGTAGTGGCAGACATTTTAACTCTCCTACAATTATCTACTCTCACATCCCTCACATTCACTGTGGAATTTCCTTACTAGAGATACTTTCATTTTGTCCTTAATATTGTCTACATAATACACTAGCTTTTAAATCTAAATAACGATCACTCCCTTTCACGGATTAACCGAATATCGTTCGGCCGTTCTGAATGCCTGTTGCTTATACGTTCTGTAAACATTCTTGGTTCATGGATTACGCATTAACGAACATACATTCACAAATTCCGACGACATCTGCTTTCACACGTTAGTACATTTTTGACATTCGAAAAATAAATCATTTCTTCAATGGTGTTTTGAATTGGCTTATTAAGCGAATACTATATAAGTCAGGTTAAACATGTCGTCTCTCGACAGATGCAATTTGAGAGTTACACACAAGGTCGTTTTTTTTGTGTGTATAAATCCCTCTCTCAAAATAAAATTTAAACTGCCTCAGTCTAGAACGATTTCTTCTTCAGCAAAATTTTAAAAAACAATTTCCTTGGAGATATTCTGTATTGGATATTTTACTAAAACAATATTTTCATTATAACCCATTTAAAAAGTATTTTCAAACAAACAAAAAACATTGATTATAAATATTTCTTGAGATGTGCTTTAAAAATAACTTAAAAATGTAAATGAATACAAATGGAAGGGGAACTTTTTCTTTTTCTTAAGCGGCCCAAAATAATTGATTGGGGGGCGAGGCAATCATACTGTAGGTATATCTAACCTAATCCTAACGCTAAACTAAACCTAACCTGTAGCCGAAAGTGAAGATTGTTTTTATTTGAAACTGGGTACAATTCAGACATTTGTTTAAAACTATTTTAGAAAGAAGAAAAAACAAACTTGGTTACACGTCTCCATTTACCGCTAGCTGGCCAGAAAGTGGGTGCTAATTTTACATTAATTTTATATAAGAAAGTGATCCCCTATGCTAAAATCTATATACATTTACGCATTTTTTTAATTCCTTTTGTGGATGTTTTTTTAGGCTGTTTATATTTAATCACCATAAAGAAGTAGAATTTTTTGTTTAGGGTTGTAGCTATGGTGGGTTAAACAGTACTATACTGATACTTTTTCTTTGTTTGTTTGAGACTGCATCTAAGTAATGTTAAAAGTCCACAGAGCTTTAATGACCTCAAAACTATCAACGATCAAGTTATGAATACATTCAGGGATGCATGTCGTGCACATGGACTACTTGAGGATGCTAATCACTGGGATGCTACTTTACATGAGCCATCTATATCTGAAACTGCAGGTAATTTGAGACATTTGTTTGTCATCATGTTGACTACATGTGCAGTGTCTCATCCAAAACGACCTGAGGTTGATATAATATTTTCAGACGACACCTTATAAGTTATATATTCGATATGAACCAGAGCCATATTGAAGCTCTGGTTCATATCGAATATATGACTTATAAGATGAATGGTAAAACACTGAAAAATTGGGTCTTATCTCAGCTGATCAATCTAATACACTTCCGGTCATTATTACATGGACGTGTGAAATTATGGGTAGGCTCCCCACAATGTCTATACATATTGGCACCAGAAGGTAAAAACATGAAATATTGTGTATCAAAGAGCTTTGTAGAGGAGAGACCCGTCGGACAATGAATGAAAAGTTAAAAACAAAAAGAATTCTCTAGCTAGTGAAGTTAAAAAAAGAGACCCCCACCACACACCACACACTCCCCAACTATAAAATCTGTCTGTCGCTCAATTTCTATAAAAAGATGCCATTGAATTGGTCATATATGTCCTCTCTCCCGGACGGGAGTGGTTTTTCAACAGGGCCAATGATGCAAACCCGGCATTTTATAACTTAGCTAAGTTTAAAAAATTTTTTTTCTGTTTCTTGTATTCAAATTATTCATGACCTCACTGTTGATTTTTACTTTTATTTAAATTATTTCTTATTCATATATTTCTTTCTTTTACGTATTTTCTATTTTTTTCTCCTATTCTGTGACATCATAACTAAGTGTCCTATCTTCTGACTAATACAAAAGTAGAGTAGCCTGCTTACCCACCTTACTGGCCGGTGAAATGTCTCCACAGTAAATATTACTTATGAGAGGGGAACCAATCTTCAAATTTCTGTTATCTCTGGAAGATGATGCATAAACTTATTCTATCTCCATTATTAATATATATATATATATATATATATATATATATATATATATATATATATATATATACGGAATTTTTTTTTACCTGCGGGGCCTCTGAAATACCTGACTAATACACGGGCGCAGGATTACCCCTCTTGGTGTGATTGACCCATAGACCTTGTCAGGTAATCAATCTAGGAGAACGAAAACTCTGATATAAAAACTATGCTACTGACTACTCACGTCTTGGCAGCAAACCGTTGGGGGAGTGAGGCATCCTTAGTCCTGATCGACAGCCTTTCTTGAGCTGGAGTCTCAAACAAAATATCCGGATTACAAACCTAAAATTGATTAAGGAGCAGATGGGCTTTGCCCATAGCCCGGTCTTTGCACTCCTTCTTTGTCTATTAGCAAGGCGCAGAGGTACTAGGACAGCGACACCTCAAAGACACCCAGTGCTTGACCTTGTTTCCTGACTTGGACAATGAACGCCGTCTCCCTTTCTCTCTATCTGGGCAACTTAGGGAAAGTTTTTTTTGTCACTAAGTCTCACATGACTAGTCTGGGTCGCTCTTGTTCTGGTAGGTTGAGGTACAGGTTAGACAGCTTATCTGGCTGCTGTTTCCGACTGGTTATGCAGGAGCCCAAACTCTTAGGTAGCGGTAAAAACGGCTGCTCCATCAACAGTTGTATAATATCGTTGGTAACTGTATGTGAGATGTCGTCATCTACAGTTGTCCCCGATGGGCTTTCCCGAGGTCACAACTCCCATAGATCAAATCTTGACTAATGGTCTAGATGTGTGAGCTTATTTGCACCAAACATGCACCCACTTTGCCCTCCCCACTCTATCTAAAACCAAAATGACAATACAAAGAAAAAGAAACAAACCTAAACCAGACACCCACCAAAAAACCTCTTCACCTTTGAGGCTAGCATTTACAAATATCGGGGGACTTAGAACCAACATCAATGATGTAGAAACATTTATCCTAGTAAACTCCCCGGACATCCTAGCACTAAGTGAAACAAACCTACAATCCTCAATCACCATTTTGACATGACTGAATACCTCCCACTCTACCGTAAAGACTCTGACAAACATATGCACGGGCTAGGAGGTTATGTTTGGAACACTCTTCCCTTGACTAGAGAACATAGGCTAGAATCAGATGATCAAGCCTACATGTGCTTTAGATAAACCTTACAGCACAGCATTAGTTACTGATATTTCTTATACCGATCTCCTTCGACACAGGACTGTACCCTGCTTAATTTTATCTCTGAAAGCATAAATACAGCACTCCTACTTGACTCGAGAGCACAAATATATGTATTTGGGGATTTCAATGCACATCACCGTGACTTCTCCAGCAATAGATACGCAGCTGGTAACTCCATGTTAGTTTCTCCATAGCGCACTCCCTCTCACAGACTGTCACTTTCCCAACCAGCCTCCCTGATCATATGGACCAGCAAGCCTCAGTTCTCGACCTGTTCTTGATCTCACTGCCCGAGACTTGTGTGATGAATGCTCATAGCCTGCTTAGGAACGCTGATCACCTTGTGGTAATGATTTATATCACCCTACAATCTTGTCCCAAAGCTTATGAGCAGTTGCTCAAAACGACGAAATAGTACAAGCAGGCTGATTTTGATTCATCAGTGTGCAAATGAGCTAACCGAATGGGTCAAAGCAGGCATTGAAGTACATGTCCCAATGCAAAAATTCTACAGCAAGCTCCACTCTCCACAATGGTTCACCTCGAACTGTGCAGCTGTTATTGTTCAGACTGAAATCTATAGCGTCAAGAAAAAATTGTAAGACTGTGATAGATGAAGCAAAGAGAAGGTATGCAGAGATAAGAAGAAAACGCATTCAGTCGCAGAAACTAGGTACTCGTGATTTCTGAAAAATCTTCAATAGTGTGGTCAACAATGGGCAATCAACAATTCCCCCGCTATCAAACCAAAATTATGTCGTTTGCACAGCAACTGACAAGGCTGAACTACTTGCCCAGTGTTTGTCCTTAAACTCTACTTTGGACTCCGCAAACCACCATCTCTCAAAATTCCCATTGCAGAATGAAGCCACATTTCATGACCTCAACAACAAATGCCTTGCTGAATCTTACTTCCCTGACAGCTAGAAAATTGCCTCTGTGGTATCAGTCTTCAAGAATTCTGGAGATAAAACTGACCTTCAGAATTATCGCCCCATCAGTCTACTCCAGCTCTTCGCTAAAATCTTTGAATCCTTAATCAATCTAGCGATAGTCCGGCCGTTTGTTAATGCTAAACTTCTTTCCGGCCATCAGTATGGATTTAGGCAATGACCGATTAGTGCGGATATCTTAACGGTCATCTCTGAACGTATATACCATCCACTGGACAAGGCAGGGCAAGCTAGGGCGGTAACACTTAATATATCTAAAGCCTTTGACAAGGTCTTCTCATAAAAATTAATTCATATGGTATTACTGGACGAATATTTAATATAATTAGATCCTTCCTAACCAAAAGAAAGATCCAGGTTGTCCTCAATGACCGTTCATCCAAACAACATGACATAAATGCAGGTGTACTCCATGGATCGATCCCTGGACCTTTATTTTTCCTGCTTTTCATAAACCACCTCCCCGATGACATTGTGTTTGAGATGGGTATATTTGCCGATGACACTACACTTTACTCTCGTCATGTGGGCAAAACGGATGCACACATATCCGAGGCAATGGCTAAATCCTTAGAAAGTGACCACCAGTCTGTAGTGGAATGGGGTCATAAATGGATGGTAACATTTAATGCTGTTAAGACAAAGCTCCTTTTCTTCAAAAACTACAAGAAACCTCCCCAACCACCGATTACCATGGCAAATAGCACCCTACTTGAGAGTCTAACGTTCAAACTCCTCGGCCTAACATTCACAGGTAACATTAATTGGAACAAATACATAGAAGACATTGCCAAGGCTACTGCAAAGAATGTGGGCTCCCTATACCATGTTAGAAAACTTCTCACACCTGACATTATCCTATATCTCTACAAAGTCACCATCTGCCCATGTATGGAGTAGTGTTGTCACATTTGGCCTGGTGCACCATCCACCAGTCTCTCCCTCTTAGACAAGGTCCAAAAAAAGAGTCGCAAATCTAATAGGTCCTTCACTATCCACCAAGCTCCAGCCTTTGTCCCATCGCCGCAATGTTGCATCCTTGTACTTGTTTTACAAGTACTTCTATGGATTGTGTTCCGATGAACTTGCTGCTCTGGTGCCCTCTTGACGTAAATACACTCGAACAACCCGACAATCAGCTAAATCCCGTCCATTTACTGTGGAGGTCCCGAGATGCCGTAGAGCCTTCTACTCCAATAGCTTCTTTCCTTGAGCTACCGACCTTTGGAACCCCCTCCCTGCTCTCTGTTTCCTCGACTGTACCAACATGCAGAAATGTAAAACTAATGTGAATAAGCATCTCGCTGTACAATTCCCAATTTAGGATGATCCCCAAAACTTTCACCTTAATTTTCAGTAGGCCCTTACGTCTACAGTGGCAACTTGCCTTGTTTGGGGTGAATTATGTTAAAAAAACATAGGTATCTACAGGGACAATGGTTTCGGCTGCTTAACAACCAAAACTCACCAAATGATATTTGCCTCTAATTAATTGCTGCAGAGTCAAAGTTGACTTTGCAACTGTGTTTGAATCCTTTGACCGGCAGTAATTATCATCTCCTACACTGATTGCGTAAGCATGGAACACATGTGTCTGTAGGTAAAAATAAATATTTATATAAAAAATATTGTTATCACACCTTTCAACAAGGATTGGGCCTCTAGTAGAATTTATAATAAGCCGTCAATCTATGCGTAATGCGATGTTCCGGCCTCTGCTGTTGAACACTATATGAATAAGATTACTGTATATGTCCGCAGATTGGACATTATATAGAATTTAAATTCTCTTATTCCTCATGTTAATTGATGGTTGAATACCAGGCTGCAGAGTCAAAGGTGACTTTGCAACTGGGTTTGGATCCTTCAACCGACAGTAATTATCATCTCCTACACTGAAGACAGTGTAAGCATGAAACACATGTGCCTGTAGGAAAACTAATATTTATATAACAAATATTGCATATATATATATATATATATATATATATATATTTTAAAGATAAAAGATGAGAATAAAACATTGTAAACATACAATATTTATTAAAAACATAAAAAAATTCAGAGCAAGGAGCCTCATATCCTTAATCCAGGGATTTTCAAAGAAAACATTTCTTCTCATCAGAGGATGGGGAAGCCGACAATGCGATTATAAATATTGTCGGCAACAAATAACTATTAAGTAAAGAACAAAATTATGGGTAGAGGTGAAAAGTCTTATTTTGAGGTGTGAGCGTAAAGTCAAAGTGGATGTTATCTAATAACACGTCAGGACAAAATGAAATAAAAATAAAAATAAAAGCATCCGTTATTTAGGGATGAATGCTTGAAAAAGAAAGCGATACTTAAATTGTTTAGGAGTTCAAAAAGTTTTTGCAAGATGTTGGTGGTCTTTGGTAATTGGTAAATTCCAATTTATCCTGTGTAGTATTTGTATCTGTTTGTTGCTGGAATTTTTTCTTTTGTTATGGTTCGGTGTATATAAAAAATTGAGGATTTCGAACAACCATTGCTTCCTGGTTGAAACGAATATCGGTATGTTATATATATACATCCATATATAGAGATCCGGTAGTTTAGGTCAGAGCCGAGTGGAGCGTTGTTATAGACTGAGGCGTTGGATAAAGAAAGTCAATTCTACACTTAAATATTATATATATATATATATATATATTAGTAGTAAGTTTTTGAAAGGCTGTGGGCAATGCAATTCCGGGTAAGATGCAAGTTGAAAGGAAAGGAACAAAAACAATAAAAATAAATCGAATACGATATAAGACTTACTATTTATTTTTCCTTTTTTTTCCTTTTTTTTTTTTTTCTTACATAACAGCAAGAGTGTTTTAGCTGTTCGTGTGATGTCCGGGTGATTAAAAATCACTATTTGATATTTCGGGAAAAGACATCCCTTTTTCAAAAATAATTAGACCAGAAGAAGAATAATATTTTATTCTTCTCCGACTGTGTAGAGAATAATACAAAACAAAATGGCTGCCAGATATAGACCGCAGCAAAAAAAACAAAAAAAAACAAAAAACAAAAAACAAAAAAAACAGTTTCACAGGGAATATAAATTAAGTTAAGTTTTATTTTAATATTATGTTAAATATATGATTGGTGTTTAGAATATTAGTGTAATGTTGGTTAGGTGTATGGTGTTCGATAAACTGTTAGTTTGGAATGTCCTGATCCATTAAATCATTTTTATATATATATATATATATATATATATAAAAATGATTTAATGGATCAGGACATTCCAATTGTTCAAAGAATTAGAACAAGTCTAGTATGGCGTACGGTCGTTTCCGAAACATTCTGGAAATACTTTAATTTTTATTTTTTCAATTTAAAAATTAAAAAATTTTTTTTACAAAGCCACTCCAGAACGTCTCTTCATCAGCGCCTTTAGCAGGACATCTTACAGAAAATTAAAGGAAGAAAATAACAAGTTCGTTCCTAGAGGAACATCCATTGACAGGAGGAGATGCAGGGACAAATATTAGAAAAAGGAATAATTTACAAATATAAAATAAGAATATAGAGATAAAGCGATAATAATAATGATAAAAAGACATTATAAACATTATCAAAGAGAGAGAGAGAGAGAAATTCTCCGTTTTGAATAAATCTGTTCACACTTTATTGACGGCTTGAAGAAGGGAACAGTTACCGAAAATTCCCTACAGAATATCCTAACGAAAAAGAAAATCGAAAAAAAGAACTTAGGATTTACCTTGCTTCTAAAATCGTCCAATACACTCATCATGAAATATTAAGTTGTACGTTCATTTGTTTATTATTTTTTTTAATTTATTTTTTCACCCACTTGTGTGCTTATGATTTTCCATCGACTGATTACAACCATATACACATATATATAGTAAAAAACATGCCCTTTTATAGCGGGATTAAACTAATTTCAAGTTATGAGGGGAAGTGAGAAAGCAAATAGCAAGTCAAACTTATCCCACCTGAAATAAATCCATCAATGGTGGGTGTTTTTTTTTCTTTAGGTCATCAGAAATAATAATAAATTTGAAGTCCCCGACTTAACTTTTATGTGCTTCTGTGTAGCGCTTGTACACAACACCTTGTTGATCTTTGCCCTTTATCGTCCCCATAACGAAGGAGTTACTATGTTCGGAATAATCACTGAAAAAATTGAGTCAGTGTCTGATCATCCTTCTACCAACATCCACATCTGTTGTGACTTTAATGTCTACAATGTTGAATGGCTAATCTATTCCAACAAAATTGTAAGTAACGGCGGCGTCACTTCCGTTCTAATCGTCATCTGTTGACTCTTTCTTTCTTTCTCTCCCCCTCTCTATTTACCTATGTCTGTATCTGTCTCTCTTTCTTTCTCTCCCCCTCTCTATCTACCTATGTCTGTATCTGTCTCTTTGCTTCTCTTTCTTTCCCCCCCCCTCTCTATCTACCTATATCTGTATCTGTCTCTTTGCTTCTCTTTCTCTCACATTATTGTTTTATAAATAATTGGTCCCCCGATTTATAAAATCGGGGGGACTTATGTTTTGAGGCATGTCCGTCCGTCCGTCCGTATTTTTCTCCGCAACCATCCATTGAATTTCTCTTAAATTTTGCATGAAGTTGTAACTTTGGTCAGGTTAGAAAGTGACATTCTCCGATTTTTGAAAAAAAATCTGGTTAGCCCCCCAGGGGGTCAAAAGGCCCCGAAATGGCAAAAAATGACATTTTTTGCCCCATAACTTTTCATCCACCCATTCAATTTCTCTGAAACTTGGCCAACATGTGGAGGCAATTGTTCCTAATAGAAAATAAGTATAGCTGACCTTAGAAAAAATCTGGTTCGCGCCCCCAGGGGGTCAAAAGCCCCCAAAATGGCAAAAAATGACCCTTTTCTCCCATAACATTTGATCCATCCATTCAATTTTTCTTAAACTTGGCCAAAATATAGAGGCAATTGTTCTGGATATAAAATGAGCATCCTTGACCTCAGAAAAATTCTTTTTCGTGCCCCCAGGGGATCAAAAATGCCCCAAATTGCCCAAATTTATTGCATTTTACACTCGCCACATCAAGTCACATACAGAGGGGGACACGCACGCGTGGCTTGTTTGACTTGCTTTGGTTTGTCTTCACAATGGCAGCCATGATTGTTTATTTATTGTTAGTTTGAAATTGTATTTCTTGTCCTGGAATAAAGTTTTATATTATTTTATTTATTTTATATATTGTTTAAAGGCAAAAAATGTCTACAGCAGTAAAAAAAAAAAAAAAAAAAAAAATTGATGATGAAGTTAGGTTTTGTCATGACATTTCTCTTACCTATGAGCTAACCCAGATTATCCACAAACCCACTTTCATACCTGATACTGATGGACACTTTGCAAGCCTTCTTGATCTTTTCCTGACAACTTGCTCTGAGCAGAGTTCATCTGCAGTTCTACTCCCTCTGGGATCTTCAGATTATTCGGTTATCTTCATCAACTCTAAGTTCAGGGAGACCTCACATGCCCCTTTCCATCGCAGAGTGTACTCAAGGGTCGATTAAAATAGCTTTAGCTCCGTCATCTAAGAATTTCCTCTACATTTTATTTTCAGGAAAACTGTCCTGTAGCACTTCCAATATGTCCGACTGGTTAACCATAAGTATTGAGTGTGTTATACCCCCTAAAATGGCGTTCACGGCTGTTAACGATAGGAACTGACGACCTGGGTGTGCCAAGTTCGAATTCAGCTTGTTCCATGGAAACACTTTCACTTAGGATGTTGGCAACCTTTACGTGGTCCTTCCTCTAAGTATCCAATTTCTTTCTAGAAAGAATTCTGACTCGTAAAATATCGGGGAAACCAATGCCAACAATAGAATCATCTGATTCATAATACCAACAGAGATACAATAGCCAGCCACAGAAGAGTTAGTTTCTTGGAAGCATGCAACGTGTGAACTTGAAAAACTGAGATCGGCTGGCAAAATATGATTAAACAGTAATTTCCGATCTCTCTCTTTCTGACCCTGCCACACTAGTCAGTAATGTGGAACGAAGATCAAGTTGAATACAGCTCTTTTGTCTTCCATCAGTCTTGGGTCGATTTAGTCCTTTTTGAAAGTTTTAATAATGGGCATTAATTTCAGGACAATGGAAGGATCATGTAGGGGTGCGTACAAGAACAAACAGCTGACATGGTATGGTAATAATTGTGAACTTTCATGAGTTTTTGTAAATATGATGGCGACTTGGTTTTCGGCATGTATGACACAAGATTGAAATGCAACACCTTTTTTTTCTCTAGCCGAAATTACTAGCTCTCTCTTTGAAAAAGCCCCTTGTTTTGATAAGATCTTAGGCTTGACTTTCATTCCAGATTTTAAATGGAAGACTTACATCCAATCTGTTGCTAAGGTCGCTGGAAAAATGTTTGGATCATTCTACTGCTCCAGAAAGTACCTGATTCTAGATGCAATTCCCTATGTCAGATATGTCCCAAGATGGAATACTGCTGCCATATCTCTGCAGATGTCACACAGAACACTCTTTCCTGACTAGCAATTCAGTGGGTGAAAATTCTTCTTTTTCCTGCAACTGCTTTCTCACAGAAAAAAAAAAAAGAGAGACCTTATACTTATTAACGGGTTCAAAGGTTTATGAACCCGCTCTGAAATGGGTCCTTCTTCTAATAGTAAATAATAAGGTATGAACAATTGCAACCTTTAACATAGAAATCTAGCGGGGGGGGGGGGTGTCCTCTTCCCTACAGTCTTTCTCACAAAAGAGACGTTGCTAGTCTTTCTCTACTGTATAGTTATTTTTATGGTAAGTGCTTGACTGAGCTCCAATCTCCGACCCCCCCCCCCTGTAAAACATTCACAGCAAAAACTCGTTTTGCTATGAATAAATTTTCTTTCTTCCTCTGTGTACCTAAAACTAAATGGGACTTCAATGAGAACACGATACTATGAGACTGCTTCCCAGCTTATTACAACATTGTCGTTTTCAAGTCAAATGTTAAAAAATTCTTGTTGACCCATCCTCTTAAAAAAATCAAATTTTGCCCAGTTTTAACCATCGCCTCTAATCCTCAAGGTGTTGTCTCACTGTCCACCTGACAAACTGATTAACTCCTATACTCGAGTGGTTTTTAGGCCTTGATAAGCAGTGACTCATTAGTAAAAAAAAGTGGCCCTTGACCTTGATAAATTATGACTCAATAGTAAAAAAAGTGGCACTTGACCTTGATAAATTATGACTCATTAGTAAAAAAAGTGGCACTTGACCTTGATAAATTATGACTCAATAGTAAAAAAAAATTGTAGATTTGAACCTTATTTAAAACAGGTAGAAACAGTTAGAACCGTGGATATCAAATTGGGGTCTCTAGTGGGTGATGACCTATTCTCTTTCCTGCAGCAATGTTTCTGACAAAGTGGAAAGAATTGCCCTTTTTTCAGGGTTGACTTGTTTTGAGTGGGTGGTATAAAAAAAATGTAAAAGTCGCATAGCCTGGACGTGCACGAGTGTCGTTGCCGACATTGCACACTGCCCATGGCCGTAGCGGCGGTGATTTGTTAAGAATCACTGTGTCTAGGGCACAGCATATGGAAGGCGGAGCCCATCCCTCTCCTTCCGCTGCCTTGAACCTTCCCTGAGTTTTAGTCAGGTACCCATTTACTGCTGGGTGGACAGAGGGAGTTTTCAGACCCGAAAATTCGCATGCCGTGAGTGGGATCGAACCCGGGTCGTCCAGCCCAAAGACAAGTGCTATAACCACTTGTCCACAGGCCCTCCCTGTGGTATGTGGAGATTTAAAATCTTCTCACAGTATTCATCATCTTTCAATTGTAAATCTATCTATCTCATTAACCCTTACCTGTAAGTAGTTATTTAGCTTTGATAACTGGTGACTCATTAATAATAAAAAAAAATCTTTGTGAAATCAGTTGATACGGTTCCCAGGCGTCCTGAGAAGCTGGTTGCGAATGCTGGCACCCATATTGAATTTTAAATAAAACCCCATACTTTCTTAAACTGATTTCTTGTAAGAATTATATTTCTGTATTCGATTACAAACATTTAATAATACGAGTTATTTTCCAATAATCCTGTAGTTTATTTAAGGATTTTCTCGTAAGTTTACTTAAAGCGATGTAAATGTTACTAAAACATCTTCAAGATGAATGGCAGACAGAGAGTGGCTCTACCTTCATAATTTCGTTAAAGTGGAGGTTCCAAAAAGTTCTAATCAAATCTTGGTTATGTAATACAATCTCAACTTTCATCTGATAGTTACAGGCTGACATTTAACAAAAAAGAGACATTAAATGTACAAGGGCGAATAACTCTTTATTCTTTAAATTATTAGATTTAATGCGAATTATCTCTTCTTGTTAGTCTCACGTATACATTCTTTTTTTTTTTTTTCAAAGGGAGATAACAATAGAAGTTTATTTTAATCAGTTGAAATTTGGTAAAATAAAGATGTATTTGAATAAGTCCCTATTTACTTGCCTCCACACGAAGGCAAAGTTTTTCTTTTTTTTATCAAGACTTAAACTTTATATGTTATAAAACTGTTTTCTTGAAAAAACAAAAACATAGAAAATCAGTGAAAAAAATGAATACTGATAAACTTGAGAATTTAAAAAAAAAATTCATTTTTCTAAGGCAGTTTCTCTGGTCTATTTCCTTTATATATATATATATATATATAATGTATTCACTATCAACCAAACCATCTAATGTCATCTTTCTAAATTAAAAAAAGCACTAATTTCCCATGAAGTAATTTGATAATATGTAGTATCTGTTTTCCCCACTAATATATATATGTACACATATTATCAGCTCCTTGCTAGGAGGTTACACACAAGGTTAGGTGTGCTTTTGAAAAGCCAGCGTACTAGGATAAGTGCACCCTGGCCTACAAAAAATGCCTGAACAGTCCGTCGGCATTCCCCGGTAGGGTCGCCTCAAGCAATCTCAGAAGGTAAAGCCTGGGAAGAGGAACTTATTAAGACTGAACAGAACCATACCTCAGCCCGACAGCAACAAAGCCACTGTTGGACTAGAAAACATTTATGTACACATACATGCACCAGCTAATTTTACTATATTTAATAATTACACTAGTGAGTTTCAACTCTGTTCAGGGAAGATTCTTGCATATTAGCTAAAACAGAAGCAGACTATTTTCTATACGAGAGAGAGAGAGAGGGAGGGAAGTAGAAAAGAAAAAAAAGACAGTTCAGTTTATGTACTTAGCAACATAATTTCGTACCTCCTGCTGTAGGTCAATCAGTTAGCTTGCCGTACTTAGAGACAGAGTCTGTGGGTTCGAAACTTACTTGGGGCAGAATTATTTTTAGTTTGATTTTTTTCCCCCAAAAATGAACTATTAGCAGTTTGTTTAGTTTTACTCTTATTTTTTCTGTAATCTACATAATTTATGGAAATTTCCTGCTAGTCGACCTATATTGTTGGTACACTAATATTTCTTTCACATTGTGAACAAGCTCAGAATTGCATACACTTCTCTCTATCTTTTTCAGAAAAAAGTCAGTTTCTACCTAAGCTAATATGCAAGATTCTTTCCCGGAATGGAATCGAATTCTTTATGAAAGTGATTAGCATAATTAAATATAGTAAAATTTCTCCTACGTTATCGATTAAACGTTGGAGTTTTTCAGTCAGTGTTAATCGAGGGCCTGGTTTTGAGTCTTGAGGTTGGTGCGTTGGTTGGATAAAGCTACACTGATAAATTTTTATAAGATGAAACATATGTCTGTGGATGTTACATATATATATATATACATACATACTAGAATACCAGTCCCAGGACAGGTATAAGCAATATGTATAGCATTTTGAGCTACACATTTAGAGATATGTAAGCTATACATATGCACTCATCCTGTAAATATGAAATGTCATTTATTTCTGACAGTTACTAAACATTTATTTGGTAGAAAATTGTATCTTGCTTAGTTTACTTTTTTGAGGGGGGTATGGTGCAGTTTTCAGGGTACACCCTCTAAATGGTAAAGTATACAAAAAAAATGTGCTTACGTTACCATGTTGCCTAGAATATATATTCCATAATTTGTAATGATCAGTTCATTAGTTTAGGGGTGAATCCTTATATATATATATATATATATATATATATTTAAGCAAACATTGTTATTTTTTCAATTTTTCTAATAAATTTTTTTGTGTGTAAAAATCAAAAAAAATAACGAGCCAATCGATATGTATCACTAGCACTTTCGATTCTTCGTTAAATCATCTTCAGGTGACAAAAACAACCTACAATAAATAAAATTACATATGAAACAGTAACAACATTTTAAAATGCTTAATATAAATACAACTCATTCTGTGATCCTAATTCTGGCAAACCGGAATTTAAATTGTAAACGTTCTTCTGGTTCTTTTGACATCTAATGGCTTCATATACACAATCGCGGCTTTTTAAAAAATATTCTCTTCTTTTCTCTAGTTGTTTTGTCTATTTGGTTATTGTCAACTAAAGATGATTCAACAAAGAATCACAAGTGTTAGGGATACGTATTCATCATCATCATCATCAACCGGTTTATTTGTTGAATCAGGCCACAATTAATCCTCTGATGAGGGTGGGGCCTGATTGTCTAGTCTCGAAATCTAAGTCTTCCTCTCCACTCCTGCCTTTGGCAAGGCTTGATGGAATCCATACCCATGGCCTTCCAATCACGTTTGACTACGTCCTCCCAAGTCAACTTGGGTCTGCCAGTGGTGAACATTCATTAATTTTTTGATTGACACAAAAAGATGAAAAATAATTTATAAAATAAAAAGGTATAATCAAGCAGTAGAATTCTGTTACGTTTAACAATGTTTGCTTAAATAAAAGAGTGCTGACTAAATACACAATGTATATATATATATATATATATATATAAGAATGACTTTCGTATTAGGGTTAGAATCGTGCGAGCAGAAGGGATTGTCATCTACCATACTGATGATTGCAGGTTCGGCATGAAACGTGTATATAGGTCAATTTGAAAATAATATTTATATATATATATATATATATACACACACACAAACATACCTAACTTTATATATCATTAAATATGATAGACGTTCTGTGTCAATTTGATTTGTAGATCATTATTTTTAAATTTCTAACAAACTGATGTAAGTCAGAATGTAAAGTAAACAACAAACTTTCAAAAATTCTTGTCGTCTTGAACTTTATTTTTTGAGCTTTCGACAACCTTTTGTCATCTTCTGGAGGTTGGGTTTGCAGTTTCACGGAAGATCGATCCTTTTGCGTTTGTTAATGCTGAAACACAACACTCATCAGAAACGATTCCTTACGTACGATTAACCAAACACACGGTGCTATTTTACTCATAGCTGGAGGGAAATGGTTATCTATCCTCCAGCCCTCCTCCGATGTTATTGGGATTCGTTTCTATCGTATGATGGGTAAAGTTACAAACGATGAAAACACACAATCTGATGGCTGGAGGATAGATATTAAAAAATATTAAACTATATATACAGCCGTCTCTTATATATACAGCCGTCTCTTATATATACAGCCGTCTCTTATATATACAGTCATCTCTTGTTTGATGATGGTTCATCTTATTTACATTTGTAAGAGAGAGAAAGACTGAAGAAAAAAAGGGGGCGATCATTAACTTCAAAGGAATCCTAAAAAATGTCGCTCGCCACTTGTTCAAAACAAATTATTATTGCATAAGACCATTATCTTTATAAACAAAGTTATTTTGTCCCCTATTTTATTGATCATTATAGGTCTGTAAACACGAACAGTATATAGAATTCTGCTTTGGCTACGATTTGGCTCAATTCTTGATGCATGTTTTCACAAAATATGCGTCCGTTTCATTCGCTTTCAATCATTTTGAGATTTTATCTGGCTTCACCACTTCTAACATCGTCATCTCCATAAAACAAATTATTACTGCATGAAACCATTATATTTAATGTTTTCTTTAAAGAAAAAAACAACAAAAAGTTTAGCAAGTTGAATCATACAAGCAAAATGCTGAAAAAACATGTCTTGATGGATTTTTAATATGGCCGATATAAACAAATCAAGCACGGCACAAATGGAGTTAACTCTTTTTATAATATGGTACAAGGGAAAGATAACCCATGTTCCTAACATTTTTTTTTATATTATTATTTTCATTTTTTGTCTTTGCGTCTTATGTTGACGTTAGATGTTTCGTGAATGACTTCTAACTTCCGTCTGTTTCCATTTCGCTTGTGCCAATCGTTAGGATCAGATTGGCATCAACTGATCCCCTCCATGACTTAAGCGGCCTACTGCGCAGCTTTGGACCATAAAAATCGATATGGAGCATTTCAGATGACTGACGGCTGGTGACGTGGCCGTACCAGTTGAGATGTTATTGTATGATGCAATTTCTTGCCTTTGCGTCTAATATTGAGGTTAGATGTTTCGTGAATGACTTCCAACTTCCGTCTGTTGCCATTTCGCTTGTGCCAATCGTTAGGATCAGATTGGCATCAACTGATCCCCATCCATGACTTAAGCTGCCTACTGTTCGGCTTTGAACCATAAAAATCGATATGGGACAAACTTTAGAGTATTTCAGATGACTGACGGCTGGTGACGTGGCCGTACCAGTTGAGATGTCATTGTATGATGCAATTGCTCATCAAAGTCTTTATAGTGAGACTGGCAACTTTTTCCATCTGATGCACTGCAGTCAGGATCGTGTTGTTTTGATGTTTCGTTGTCGACATGTCTCACAGCCATACAAGAGTCTTTGTGACATTATGAACAGAGTTAACTCCCCTTTGTACCCTGTTTAATTTATTTATATTGGCCATGTTTCAAATCCGTGACAAGATGTTTTTCCAGTATTTCGCATGCACAAATCATACATTTGCTATCACTTACTGTTTTTATTTCTTAAAAAAACAAAAAACAAACATTAAATATAACAGTTTTATGCAATAAAAAGTTCTTATTATTTAATGCTGAGCGTTTTCTTTTTGTGATTCCGCTAAAGTTTATAGAATCTTATCATTATAATCTTATATTAAAGATAATAGAATCTTATCATCTCAAATGTATTTATTTCGCATTGTTGTTTGTTGCATATCGTCTGATATCCTGCCTGTATAATAGATATCCACTATATATTCTACAACTTAGGCTACCTTAGAAATAAAGCCAGGCCAAAACAGTAAAAAAAATTATACATGTAATAATATAGCATAACCCTTAAATGCTTTTTGTTTCAAATATGAAACATTCCAACAAAATGCTCTGTTTAACATTCAATGAAAATGTGTCAAACTGCAACTTGTTTCACATCTGCAACGAGCCTATTGGCAAGTGTGAGTATTTATTTACCTCCTCTTCAGGAGGTTAGGCACAAGGCCAGTTTTATCTTACTCCCACAAGGTAAGATGTGACCCATGGTCGGGTCGGGAAAGTGGGACTTGAAAAGCCAGCGCCCGAGAAGGTGAGCACTCTGGCCATTAAAAATTGCCTGGGCAGCCCCGTCGGCATTCCCCGGTAGGGGCGCCTCAGGCAGTAAGCAATAAACTTACACCTCCCCAAAGAGGGGAGGCAAAGCCTGGGAAGGTGGAACTCCTAGAACTGCACAGGACAAACCCATAGACCGGCGGAATCAAGCCCCGAAGACGATACCAGTCTATGGGGTGTAGTATCCATCGGAACAGATACTACACTTTGATCTTGAAGTGCGAGTAGGTATTAGTATGATGTTGCATCAGCACACCCGCTAAATAGGTAATCAGTATCTCTGATGTCAGATATAATAAGGTGTTTTCTGTTCATGCATGTATTATATGCATTTTGTTTTGTTTATGCTATGTGATATTACGGCCAAAATCAATTGATATCTTTTTGTCTTATATTTTATATATTATTTTTTGTAACAATTATGCCATTTGTTGCCCATTTGCAACATCATTTATTTTTGTTCAATAAATATTTTTTTCCCTCAATTCATTTATACTACTTTATATTACCCCTGTGAAACGTTTTTCACTTGATAAAACTTTTTTCAAACCAATATAAAAAAATGAAGCATTTAAGGGTTAATTCAATATGAAAATAAATATTCTATATTGATTTTAATCATAAAATTAACAAAAAAATAAAAAATAACAACTTAATCCTGTTACATTATTTTAGTTGTAAAAAAAAAAAGAAAGTGATATATATTTTTTTTACATGTACGGAATGTTATTTAATACTATAGCTGTATAATTGTTTGTTTTGTACCGTGTGCGTACATGTGTGTGTGTGTGTGTGTGTGTGTGTGTGTGTGATAGGTATTTTAAATTGTTTACTCAACTATCAGGCTAAAATGCTATAAGCAAGGTTGCGGAGTCAGAAGGTATAAGGTCTGACGGACTCCTAGAATTCCAAAACATCCAGCTGCCTGTTAATTCTTCCGACATAAAAAAAATCTTACTCCGACTCCTTGCATTCTTACGAGTTTGAATCCTTCCAAAAGCTCCGACTCCCTCCGACTCCGCAACCCTGGCTATAAGCTATCAGTGAATTCAATTTGTGTCGCCATCATAGGAAGATGATGGCTGGCTGTAGAATAGGAAGTGATGGAGACAAAGGAAGTATAAAGAGAAGAAAAAATTAAAATATTTAAGGTAAAAAGAAAAATGAATGGAAGTTTTGATTGAAAGATTTTGTGAAGAATCAACCACCAGATTAGAGTGAAAATTAATATTTGGGGACCGGTTGAAAAAGAAGGAGAAGACAAAAGGAGAAAACAGGAAAAAAGAAGAGGAAGAGAGAAAAAGAAGAGGAAGAGAGAAAAAGAAGAGGAAGAGGGGGGAAAAAGAGAAAGAGAGAAAAATAAATAGAAAACAGAAGAAAAAGAGAAAAGGATAAAGAAAAGAGGAAAAATAAAAAAAAGAGAGAAAAAGGAAATAAAGAAAAAGAGAAAAGAAAAAAGAGGAAGAGAGAAAAAATGGAAAAGAGAAAGAAGAGAAAAATAAAAAATAAAAGACGACTATAAAAAAGACAAAAACAAAAATAAAGATAAAAAAGGAGGAAGAAAAAAAAAGAAAAGAGAAAAAGGGAAAAGAAAAGAAAGAAAAAGGGGCTAAGAGAAAAAGAATTAGAAGGAAAAGTAAAGAAAAATAAAGTAAAAAAGTAAAAAAAAGAAATAAAGAGAGTCTAAGAGAAAAAAAAAAAGGATGAAACTGGTCATTCTTTCAAGTCTTTCAGTTTGCTGCAATTCCATGAAATAAGACGAAATCGCTTTCATATGATCTCATTAGCGGTTGGGACTGGTGGGTGTAGGGAGTGAGCATCTCTTGAAGTTGTTCTTTTTGTGATTTTAACTGGGGCAGGGGTGGAGTTAAAAAAAGAGGAGAGAAGGGGTGGGTTACATCCCAAACATCATTTGTTACAAATGGAATGTGATTCAAAAACAGTCCTCTCTACCCCAGATGGTAGGAAGTGGGGGACAGTTTGTCTCCCCCCACACTCCGAATTTAGTCCTCCCCGGCTGGCAGGGCATCTTCTAACCGTTTGATGAATTTCAGACGGATTTCCGTTATACTATCACCTTTCAGTTGATCTTGAACAATCCGCACATCCACATCCATTTGTACCTGAAACAAACAAAGAAAAAGAAAAATTAGGAAAAAAATAAAGTTGCATACAAGTTAACCATAAAATGATCTGTGAGTTGTTAAGTGCAGATGTTGTTTTCTGGGATCATTTTGATGCATCAATTCTTTCATAAAACAAAGCATTGTAATATTACTTACTTCTCAACATGATTACATCACTCAAGGGAAACCAAATAAAATGTATTAAAATTTGTAAACCATTTTGGATAATTTGAACTACTGTTCTAATCTTGGATGTTATTCTCGCAAAGTTTCAGCCGATGTCACCTCTGACCTTCTTCGGGTGAGCCTTGTCGAATTCAGAAACCTGTATAGAATTTTGAACCTAACTCTTTATTTAATCCACGAGGATAGCTTACTCTTGTCCAGTCAGCTATGACCGGGTAGAAATCTTAAGTTATGCGTAATTGTATTTTTAAGTATCGCCCATACTAAGATTAAACCTTCAACCTCCAAAAGACTGTCACTTAGAACTGATTAGTACTTAGCACTTTTATCCGTTGCACTACAAGTCCTTACAGACAATTCTAGTATCTACTTTGTAGAATGTTTGCCAAATTTGAACAAATTTTATTCTACTTTACTCGAGCGATATAATTCTGTAGAGATTAAGATAGAAATAAATTAAGTCTGCTGATCCTAGTCTGCCTTTTATTTATATATATATATACATATATATATATATATATATATAACCCTGTGTACATTGTAGATGTTTCCTATTTTAAGCAAGGCTCATTTTTGAACTGATGTGTCCCAATTTATCAAGGCAAAAAGCCACTCGAGGAAAAGAGTCAATGAGATGGAATGATTACCAGCTGAAAGATGAATAATCTCATGAGAGGATTGAGAAATGGAATGAACTAAGTTTGATTACTTTATGACAGGAATTTGAAGACGACCATGTTGTAATCTGCAGTCAGTAAGGGAAGCAGTCACACGGCAATGTCTTCCACAGACAAGAAGCCCCTGTGAAGAAATTATGTTTGCAAAAAATTTTGTTTGACACTAAGCACATGGAGGAAGAAAGTAAACTTTCTGGAGGTTGTGGTAATAAAGCGAGTTCTTGCTGTGAATGGCTTACAACCAGAGATTGGGCCTCAGTCGAGCACCTTCCAGGGAAATAATGACAGAGTAGAAAGAGACTAACAACATCTCTTCTGTGAGAAAGGGACTGTACAGAATAGAAGAGATCATCCTCCACTAGATTTCGAGTGCTCGGAACAGTATCTCCTCAGATGTAGTAGCAATCTTCCATCTTAGTACATATCTGACTCATATAGGTAGACGATTGCATCAGGAGTCAAGTACTTTCTGGAGCGGTAGAATGATCCAACCATTTTTCCAGCTACCTTAGCTACAAATTGGATTCAAGTTTTCCATCTCACTAGAACATTTTTGAAACGATTTATTAAATAACAAATGCTTTTTTTGAGCTTGGAGTTATCTGCCCTTGAATGATTGTGAATTTGGAGTAGAATAGTGCCATTGTCGAAATGTGCTTTTAAAGTTGGAGTTATCTGCTCTTGAATGAATCCACTTAGTTTACAATGGTAACAAGTGGCGCTGTTGGTGAATTTGCATAGCAGTGATATTACTAGCTTAAGAACCAATCCTGCTTGGCTTACTCAGAGATAAAAAGTATAAATAGTGCCTATTTATTGCTATTAGCACTCTCTTTACTATAGAATTTATGCTGTTAGACAAGCGCTACAAGCAACAGAAGTTGACACAATTTACATTAAGTCCTGGCAACTCTATTGTAAACAGCTGTAGTCGAGTAAACAAATGGTAAGTAGTTGGCTCAATCGGTAGTGAGGTCTAGTTGTAAGAGTGACTGTAGTGGAAAAATAGCAGCATAAGTTTATCCGTCTTTTTTTCTTTTTATACAAATAAATACACATTGGTCCTTATTATAGAGTGGAGGATTATGTTTAATTCTAATTAAATTCAAACTGCAGTGCAAAGAATTGTTCAGAATCCTCAAATTTGAGCCAAATTCGATCTTTTTAAGAACCTATGATTGGGATTTAATAATACAAAATTAAACATTTTCTAAACCCAAACGTTAAAATGTGTGCGTTATATTTTCGCACATTATTGACCCGAACAGTATGTTTTCGATTGCTTTGAAGTCTTTGAGGGTCCGACCAATTTGCAATTATTTAAGGGTTCAATGATGTCCCAGTATTATTAACCTATTCTGTGACATATGCAACAGTTCGTTTTATACTTTGTTTAGTAACGCCACATTAATAAACCGAGTGTAACGTTAGATTGGGAAGCCTTTCTACCTCCAACTGATTGTACATAATCTTTGTCTCATTATCACAGAAACAGCTGTAGTCTAACTGACATGTTGTAGTAGTTGCCTCAATTAGTAGTGAGGTCTAATTGTAAGGGTGGTTTAGTGGATATATAGCAGCAGAAGTTTCTGTTTTCCTTTGTTGTTAACAGCAGGGTTGCAGAGTCGGAGATTTTGGAAGGAGTCGAGTTGAACTTTGAAGAATGCTAGGAGTTGGAGTAAAATTTTTTAACCTCCGAAGAATCAACAGAGAGTTTGAATATTGGAAGACTTTAAAATAAGGAGTCGAATATTTTGGAATTCTAGGAGTCGGAGTTGGAATTTTTTGTATAATCAGAGCCGGCGTGGGACCTTATAACTTTCTGACTTTGCAACACTGGTTAATAGTCGTTTTTTTTTTAATAACAGTGGTCGTAAAAGTTAATGACATTATCATTTCGGGTTTAACAACCATTTCGGGTTTTACTTTTTCATTTAAAACATACAGTATACATAGATAATACACTGTAGGTATTTCTCTTAACCCATCCCCCATAGGGAGAGGGAGCGGCTGTCTTAAACATGACTGCTCTCCTTCATGGTTCAGAACCCAGAGAAGGATTTTATCAGCTTATCGTTATCTGCTAGGAATCACTAGACTTCCTATCTATGACGTAACATTCTAAACACGTAGCTCTATTCTACTCTTTAACTTCTAATGGAATTTTCAGATTTCTCCTTATGTGGAAATTCCGTTTTTAACATTATTTTAACACACCAACATCCAATCTTGTGACAGGAGGGTTTTTTTTCTAGGATTTAATGTGATGTTCTCATAATGGCTTAGAGTGTTATCCTTTATCAAATACTAACTACCTATCCGACTAAAAAAAAAAAAAAAAAAAAAAATCAGCAAGGGGGATAACTCATTTAAAATTGAAGAATATAATAGGAGTTGTCTACCTTAAGTTTAAAAATGTGCAAACAAATAAACAAAAATTAAAGATTAAGAAATAAAAAGACTTCACTGCGTCCCGGGCAACACCGGGAAGGTACAGCTTGTAGATAAAACGAATCCGATTGTATAAATATTACAAAGCCATATTTAAAAAAAAAAACAAGAAAGAAATAACAAGCAGAGAAAATAGAAGATGAAAACCGTTCACTTGATACATAAGGGGAGTTCACTTAAAGAGTTATCGAACTTGAAAGTGCGTAATTTCCAATCAATATCTAAAAAGGTTAAAGTTTGTACGTAAGCAAACTGAAACGTGATTTGTTGACAAAAAAAGGAATAGGCGGAGTACACAATAGTTTTTACGATATCAATACCCAAGTTCGAATCTTACGTAAGTCTAAAAAAATGTTCAACTGGATACATGCTTTATAAACATTACAAAAATATATTTTTTTAAAATAACCTTATTTTTTGGATGTATTTTTATGTAATTATTTTTATTGGTGATTGCAGCGTTCGTTGTTTTTTTTTTGCTTACTATTATTTCAATTGTCTCACTTCCTAAGTGATTAAGATGTAGAAAATTGCATTATTAGTCACCCATAACTTTATAGGACGTATTTTTCGTTAATATATATATTTTTGGACTATAGACATCAATATCGAAGGTTCGATCTCTGTGTAAGTTAGCCATGCTGATGACGGCTGTGAGCCAGAAACACGTGTCCATGGATTACTTTTATGTACGTATAAAATAAATAAAAATATATATATTAACTTATTTTTTGGATAATATATATAATATAAAGGCTATTCGGCATTAGTTCAAAGCACATTATTTTTGCTGAAAAACCTGATTTCTACTGTTTTTGGCCAATAAAACCAATACGTAAATACATTCATCGTAGTTACTTACTCTTTTATGCAAATAATAAGTAGCATTTTTTTTTTCCACAAAATAGTTTTCTTCATAGTAGCTATAAAACAATAGAAGCTAGGTGAAAATGGAAACTGACATACCCAGGTATTGTACCAACACTGTTCAAGGAGGGGTATAAACTAGTAGTTTTTTATCGGTACCACTGCTTTCTTCTGAATTTTTATTAATTTCCCTCTCCTAGACAGGACCAAAACAAAATTATTTGAACAACTAAAAACCTGGAGTATGTAGGGAAGGGGTGTAAACAAAAATACAATAAAAAAAGTATGGAAATAATATACAACAAAAACAAAAAAACTTGATAACACTTACCATTTCTAGGCATCCTTTGAGAGCACCACAAATAATATTTGAATAATTCAAGGCATTGTGTCCTTCTGGTAACTCCACGAATTCTGTGAGTGGATTGTTTTCTATCAATAACGAGAACTCGTCACCAGCCGGACTCCAATTAGAAACCACGGGAGTTATACCAAGATACATTTTAAAGCCAGCCTGAAAGAAGAATTTTAAAAGGATAAATAAATATTCTTATGTATTATTCGGACTACTATTCACATCTTGGTTGTTCTTTCCACTAGAGTTGCAGTCGGAAGGTATAAGGTCCGACTCCGAGAATTCCAAAATATATGATTCAAACCCTCAGAATCCCAAAATATCAGACCTTATTTTAAAATCGTCCACCTTAAACCTCCAGAAGAATGTCATTTAGAACTGATTGTTCATCAACACCTTTATCCGTTACCTCATAGGTCCGTCTTGGAGTTCATATGTACACCCATAACTCCCTCCCACCATTGAGGAGGGGATGGAGGAAGCAGCTATTGAGTTGAAAGAGAAAGATCTCCCCTACTCCGATTTAGAAATGGAACTGTAATTTTTTTTACCTAATTGATTTTCTGTCATGTGATGAGGAACAACAAAAAAATGGAGAAGAAAATATTTGCGACTTACTTTCGATATTACATCTGCTGTTTCCCGGAAGTCATGGCATCTTCCAGCATTGGATCTGGCCAAGAAATCTTCTATGAGTCGTATTCCCATATTATAGCCCCTGGCACAAAGAAAATATCAAATCAGCTGTGATGGATGCACACACAAATATATGTACACATTCAACTATATTATATTACTGTTTTATATCATACTGGCAAGGTTACCTGGCATTGCCCAGGAGAATGGATAACAAAATAGAAAATTTTAAACTGGTTCAATATATAGAAAGTAGAAAAAAGAAAGAAAGAAAAAGAAAGCTGACTGACTGACTGACTGACTGACCTAATTTCAGTGTTTTTGAAACAACTTCCAGTAAAAATTTAAAAAAATGGAGTTGTTTTTAATATGCGTTAGTTTGGTCCATGGTGATCCTAAGGGAACGAATATAATCATTCTTTCGTTCGTTTAATTTTTTTTTTACAAATAAATATCATAAGTGCAAAATATTAATAAAACTTGTTCATACAATATTGTTTACAAATCAATCAGAAATCAAAAATCATCATCATATTCAGTTTAACGTCTGTTTTACATGCTGGCATGTGTTGAGCGGCTTTTAGTAATTAACCTCCAATCTAACCTATCTCTAACCAGGTCTTTATTTATCACTCTTCTTTCTCTCAAATCCTTCCTTATCATTTCCTCCCATGTTTTCCTTGGCCAACCCCTGCTACTTCAACTGTTCTACATCTACTAACCAAATCACTCTCATCGATTCTTTCAATGTGAACAAACCAACAAGGTCTCCTATTTTGCACACACTCCCTATAGTGTCAAGATTTAATCTTCCTCTGAGGTCATCAGATCTAAGTCTATCTTTAAGACTAATTCTATTTATCTTCCTCCCACAAGGTAAGATGTGACACAAGGTCGAGAAAGTGGGAAAAAAACAGCGCTCGAGAATTTGAGCACTCTGGCTATTTAAAAATTGCCTGGGCAGCCCCGTCTGCATTCCTCGGTAGGGGCGCCTCAGGCAATTAGCAATAAACCCCTTCTCAGAGGGTGAGAAGGCAAAGCCTGGGAGGGTGCACCTCCTAGAACTACACAGGACGGACAACCAATAGACCGGCGTAAATCCAGACCCGAAGGCCCGGACAATACCTGTTAATATTACACATCCATCGTATCATATAATTTCTCCCAATGCAACATATGATCCTCACTGACAAGGTTTCATTTCCATATATCATTACATTATGTACACATGCCTGAAAGACGCTTTTCTTGGTCGATAGTGATAATGCTACCTTGTGTCTAACCTCCTGGAGAGAAGGTAAATAAAATGCTGTGCTGATTAGTAATGACAGAAGTTCCCAAATTTACTCCATCCATTTCTAACTCTTGTTATCACATCAAACAAGCTTCTCTCTGTGCTCGAATGGCATCACCAAGGTAACAGAACTTCTGGACAATCTCAATAGCATCTCCATCCAAATGTACTTTCTCCACAATTGAGTTCTCATCCATCTCCATTTTTTAATACTTTTTGCACACAAATTGATTGTCATCTCTCAACTTGCCTTTAATTCCACTGCACTTTTTGTGTACCCACTACTTACTAAAGGTGACCTTTTTCTTAGTATCTCAAATTGGGGTAACCATTTTATTGATGATTCATAATTTTTATTCTTTATTTGTTCTTTCCACCAAGCGCGACCTGCTCGTTACCTGTCTGACCCCAACGAGATATGCTCACCTCGACAGCCAATGCTCATAAAACAAAACGAGAACTTAATTTGGACCAACTCCAATAGAAAGAAAGAAAAATTAATCAGCAGCTGACTGCTTGACCTAGTTTCTGTGTTGTTTTTCGAACATTTACCAGTGAGAATGAAAGAAAGTAATTTTTTCTTGAATTAAAAATTCACTGAAAATGTACTAATTTCACTTCTCAGCATTCAGACTGGGATCAAAGTGTATCTGTTCTGAACTCCATCAGTGAAAGAAAGATCCTGAGGCAATATTTATTTTTTTCCTTATCCAGAGTGCCTCTTTTTGGGGAGCTGGATTTTCCCCACATTAAACACTGACTTTACTAATTTGGTTTGTGGTGACCCAAAGCTAATGAATATTGAAATATTTTTTTTTTACCACAACTCGATCCAGACCATATTGCATGTGAATATATAAGTCTTAAGTGTATCTTTGGTAGTTTCTGAGTTTTTGCCAAACACGTACACAGACAGAAAAAAAAAATCCTTTGTGTAATAGACTACACTGCGATAGAAAAAAAGGGTAAAGAGGTTTTGTAAACTCACATTTTCTCCAATTGCCGGTTGACGTCTTCGTCGTTTTCATAATCCTTCACCAACTGAGCAACAAGTGCTCCATAGGTGAGAGTAAATAATTCACCATTCTATTCACAGACAAAAAAGAAACAAAAAATTATTGATACATAAAAAAAAGTTTAAATAAAAAAACAAATAACCAGTGAAATAAAACATTTGCCAGTTGTCATTATTACTAGTGCACCCGTGCTGTCAAAAAGGAGGCTGAAATAATGTGGTTTTTGTGAGTGGTAAAACACGAATATGAAGAATAAATTGAATGAAAACGCTTCTGTATAGATCAGCAATTATAATTATCTACTATATTAATAAAATAAAATAGATTTTTCCCATTTCACTTCAGTTACAATAGGAAAAAAAACGAACACTTCCGATGAAAATCTTTCAAACTCAACACCAACAGCATTTCCTAAAGCGTGTTTCACGAAACTATGCTTACATTTCGTCCCTGGTCACAAATTATCACATTTAATCTGAATAAACTGCTTCTCTCAAATACATACTCCCACAAAGAAGCTAGCAAAGAGTTTCACTCTTTTATCATTAAGTCCTCCCCTTCCAGTCACATTCACCATGTTATTTTCTTTAATCGGTATAATCATTAAGTGACCGTTTATTATTTCATTTTTTAACCCATACTATTTCCTACATACTACAGTAGATCTCTAAAATAAACAAGAAATGCTCCCTCAATTTCACTTATATTCTACCTGGCATCCTGAATGTATTCATAGAATAAGGGAATATCAGAATGGTCTTATTATATAATTACAACTGGAAAAGAATTACTTTATAATGAAGACTTAATTGTAGTCGTTGTTGTGCGACATGTCCATTGAATGTTTGTCCCAATGTCAGGTAGACAATTTTAGGTAAAAAGTTATTTCCTTATAAAAATATTCAATTTCTCTTTTAAATATTTAATCATTATTTTCTAGATGGAAAGTTCCATCTAACAGATACCATACTTTTTTTTATTGCTTCATAACTTATCCATAACTTTTAGAATTAAAGTTATTTGGAAAAAAAACATTTGTTGTCGTGTTCGCAAACAATACTAATAGTTCAGTCAACTGCTGTTGATTAATGTTGGCGTTTGCTTGAATATATACTGAACTAGAAGAATACATGTCCCAGGATGGGTAAAATGAATTCCCCAAACAGAACAGTTTTGCACCACTTTTATGTCAACTTACAAATATTAAAATCAAGATACAATGTCTAAAATACCTTTTCCAATTTTGATAAAAATCCATAACATGAATTTGATTCTAGAAAAGGTCTAAAATTTAAGGCTTAAGCTTAAAGGGTCTTAAGAAGAAACTGAAATTTAGGGAATCTTGCTTTATTCATATGGCATTATCACGTTGACACACCGGTTCTCGTTAGATTACAAAAGTTAAGCAGCATTGAGTCTGGTCAGTACAAGATGGGTGACCATTTGGGAATAAAAGGCACTGTATGTGGAAGGATGGCAACACCTCCCTTCAAAAACTAATGTTGTCAAAACTGATTGCAGACTGACAACCGTAAACAGACGTTATCCTCTATATGTCCATTGTTAACAGTATGATGTTAACCAGGTTAGTGAGTGTAGTGTCTTTTTTTTCCTCTTTTAATGACTTTGGAGCAAATTTAATGCAAATCTGAAATATTTGAATGTTCAAATAGGAGGTTGTGCCCATATTAGTCCCCTTAAAACCCCTTTAAAATACTCCTACGAAACTGAATTTGGGGAATATTTGTTAATTGATGTCTAATATCTATTGTTAAAATTTCACAAAAATCGGGGGTATCTGAATTTTCAAAATTTTTTAATTTTTTTTATGGAAATCGCTCCAGACAAGGCATGAAGCCACTTAATTTAAGGAGCTAACAAGAACGAAATATGATTATTGCAAAGACAGGAGATGCCTATTGGCCTTAGACTTGAAAAGACCAAGGCTATAGGTAGGAGGAAAACAGTCAGCAGGAAGAGAGTTCCACAATCCTACAGTTCTTGGAAAGAAGGTACTGGAATAGAAGCTGTATTACAATGAGGTATAAAAACAGCGAATTGATGGAGACCACTAGACCAACGAGCTGGAGAAAAAGAAGCAGGGAATAGATCACACAATTCTCTTTGCCCACAACTAAATTAAACTAAATATAGCCCACATTTGAACTATTTACGTCTAGCAACGGTGTTCCAAAATTCATAATGATAGGTTAATTAGTTTAGGAATGGATCCTATACATAGATATATATATATATAAATATATACACATAACTAACTTTAGATTACCTCGTTCAGTATTACAAAAGGAATAATTATTTACCGTATAGTGAGTTAGTGAACATTTGTTTCCCTAAGGCTTTTTACTTTTATAATTTAATAACAATAAATACATGTTAAAATATACTTAGTTCTGGGATTGAGTTATGTTTGAAAAGAAATTGTTTTAATTGTTCTAATTAGCCTTTATTTAAAATTAACTGAAGTCACCCACCTTTCTCTTAGCTATCTATATATTTCTCTCGGCCCTTCTCACTATGTTGATTCAACCACTCTATAATATTTCTTAATATCTCTGTGAGCATTGAGAGAAAGAGTGCTCTTTTTTTTCAGCAGAGTCATCTAATTTACATATGTATGTCTGTACACACCACGAACACATATGTAAATTAGATGGCAACATAGTAAGTCTCTTTATTTCTATAAAAGAAAAATAAAGAATACTTGGACAGGGTGCAAAAAAGAATTTCTAACCTAATACTTCCTGCACTGTCTGTCAAGCTTCAGCCCCTGTCGCATCACCACAGTGTTGGATCCCTGTAATTGTTTTACAAGTACTTTCACAAAATGTACTCCGATGAACTTACTGCACTTGTACCCCCTCAACAAAAATACCCCCTACCCATCCGATTAGTAGCAAAATCCTACCCCTTCACTATAGAGGTCCCTAGATACTGAAAGATTCTTTACTTTGATAGCTTCTTGCCTCAAACTGCTTGCCTTTGGAATTCCCTTCCTGCTCTCCAGACTGTACCAACATGCAAAAATTTAAATGTAATGTGAACCAACATCTTCCTGCCCAACTCCCCACCTAGGTTGTCCCCCTATAAATCTGGCCCTTACAACAGTAGCACCTTACGCTTCAGCGGCAATATGCCTTGTTTGGGGCGAATTAAAGGTAAAAAAAGACAAAAGAAAACTTAATTGTACGAAATTATTCAAAAATAAAATTTTATATCTCTGTATTAATGAAACTGAAAGAAAATTACATGCGCGTTTGTGTTTTTCTCGCTTAAACGTAACTTTAATAAATGCACGTTGAACTTTTATTTTTTAAATTTATTGTTAATTGAATATTTATCGAAATCCAAAATAAAGGGAAAACTGAAACAAATTTGTTAAAATTCTATTTTAAAAAAAAAATGTAAACATAACTATATTTTTTATTATCACATAAAATTAAATGTACACTTTTTATTCGTTAAGGCTGTAATGTTGAACATGACCTACAAGAAACGGCTAATTTTTTGTAAACAGACTTTTCTTATTACTTTTCATTTAGTGTTGATTCCGTGTTTCAATTTATTATTTTTTTTATTTACTTTTTTCAAATCTTCTGTTTAAGATGTCTTTTTTTATAATTAAATTTAAGTTTTTAGAATATTTTTTTCTAATTTATTCATGATTTCTGTTTAGAAACGTCTATTTTAAACTCTTCATGATTTCAATTGTCATATCTTTTTATTTATCAAAAATCTCTGGTATTTCCATAGTAGAGGATCCATATTGACTCGAATGTTTCTGATTGCGATTTACAAAACAGATGAGAAATGGCTGAGCTGTTGTACCAACATTAGATGAAACAACTTTTTAATTTTCTTCCTGACTTTAAGGATAGGGTCAATTTAAGAATGGGTTGAATAATTTTCTTCAAATCAGTAAGTGAATCAATTTATTAGTTTTTTTTTAGGAAGTTTTGGACATTTTTAACGACAGCTAACAGAACAAAAAAGTTAAAAACAAAAACGCAATAAATAAATGTTACAAAAGGCAAGATAAATTACTCTTCTACCTACCTGGATAAGTTTGTTTGTTTTAACTTATTTTAAAGCGTTTTTTTGTTTAAAACGAACCTTGTGTCCACCTGTTCAGTTAAAACGCAAAAGAAAATGGCTGAAAGTACATAGAGTTTCGATAATCGCTTAAAAAAACGAAACTTAAATCAAAATACTGGTAGAACATTACATTTTACCATGATTGGTGACATTTATTGGATGTGTTTCTAACACTATTTTGTTTATTTTTCGATTTTTCACCGATTGTCAAGGACCCCCGTGCAGGGCTCATGAACAGCCATTTTGTTTTGTGTTCTAACTGAACCGGTGGACACCAGGTTTGTTTTGAACAAAAAAAAAGAATGCATTAAAATATGTTAAAACAAATAAACTTATCCAGGTTAGTAGAAGAATAAATTATCTTGCCTTTCGTAACATTTATTTGTTGCCTATTTGTTTTTTTGACCCCCTTTTTCGTTCTGTTAGCTGTCGTTATAAATGGCCAAAGTTCTGTTTTTTTAACTTTATTTTTTTTTTACCCTAACCTAACCTGGGTTTGCATGCGTATGCTTTAGTGTTATATGTCTTTTAAATTTTTTGCAGTTTTCAAATTGTAAACTGCTTCGGACATTCCTGGTTTGTTCCGTAAATCTCAATTGGAAACATTCAGGCCGATATGGGTCCTCTCCTATAGAATCACCAAATCCCTTTGTATTGTAGTACCAGACGATACAACCTCAACCATTGGATATCAAGGGCTCCAAGAGTGCGTCCAGTCTGGAAAGTAGTAATTAATGGTTTCTATTATATCTCCAGGGAACAGGCTTTAGTTTGCTTTACATCGTAAACCGACAAAATGTTTATGGACCGGTGTAGTAAATAGTGTTGACAACTGGGATTTTCAAAACCCGCTAGATTGAGAAAGCAAAATCGCCAGAAAAATCGCTAGATTTTTAACTACTCGTCATTATTGGCAACTGAGATTTTCAAAACCCACTAGATCGAAAACAATAAAATCGCTAAAAAAAAACCCCACTAGATTTTAACTTTGTACCCTATATATATCAAAATGACTGCCAAATTTTATCGACTACTTTTGTCAGTTTTTCAAAGCTATGACAGCGAAAATATATCCACTGTACAAATATTAATTTATCTGTTTTTGTCTATTACTTAAAAAAATTATTTTGCAAATATTACTTTGTCGTCTAACTTTTGCGGATTATTTTGCAAATAAAAGTTAATTTGTTTTCATAAATATTAATTTGTTGCCACCTGGACCTAGGGTTAGTAGGAGGTTTAATGGAGTGTATATTTTGTTTTGTAAAATAAAACAGTGTTTATTAAAAATTGAAATATATTACAAATTTAACATCACAATAATGACGTATCTAAATATAGAATATTGCCGAGAAATTGTTCACAAAAATGAAATTATATTTGCAAAATAATCCGCAAAAATCGGAAAATTAATTAATATTTTCAAAATAAAAGCTATAAAAAATATATTAAATTAAAATCCTATTATGAGATTATCCATTATAATGCATTTCGGTTTCTTCGTAAGAAAGTCGGCCATTTTAATATTTTGTAAATGATTGAATTACTTAGATATTTATTCCATACTTACCTAATTTTCCTACCGTGCCAAAATGACATAATTCCCCCTCCCCCCCCAAAAAAAAACATGCACCCTTCCTACTACTAACCCTAAGTCCGAGTGGTAATACGAAAAATAAATAAAGAATAAATTTAACAAAAGCCGAAAACGTGCGTGGGGGTAACGGGCTGTAAATAGTCAATTTATTGGATATTAAAGTTAGTTTTTTTGTTGTGTTATTTATTTATATTGAATAAACCGTTGTATTGTATCACTTATCTTTCGCAGAAAGAAAACAACAACAACTATTTTAGAATGCATCAGTTTTGCATATACTTGTAACATAAAATGATCCCCCCTATTTCCGGGCCATTCTAATTTAGTAGGTAAAATAATTTAGTTAACATTGGTTCTCAGAGTGTAAGTCGAATATTTTTATTGGTAAATTATGGGGATGCAAAGTAAACATTTCAAAGTTCACTGCCTCCTATCTCTCTTATCAAACCTTTTGTAATGTTAAAAATCGAAAATTAAACAAAATGCAGGAAGAACATTACATTTTCGCACGATTGGTGACATTTATTGGATGTGTTTCTACCAGTATTTTGTTTAATTTTCGATTTTTAGCGATTATCCGAGTGATCATCGTCGACATCTTATCGACGCCATTTTCTTTTTGAGTATGAACTGAACAGTCGACACCATGTTTGGTTTTAACAAAAATATGCTTTAAAATAAGTTAAAACACAAATAAACTTATCCAGGTAGGTAGAATAGTAACTTATCTTGCCTTTGGTAACATTTATTTGTTCCACATTTATTTGTTGTTGTTATTTTGTTTTTTTACCTATTTTTCGTTTGTCCGTGTTTGAATTATTTTGGTGGCCTTTTGTCCGGTGAGCTTTTGTCTGGTCGTGATCACCATTTTATTTTTAGAACATTAACATTTTTATTGACATGTAAAACTACTGCAGATTTGCATATATCTGTATGGAAGGTAGCTTGAGAAATAATCTCATGATGACTAAAGAGAAAATGAATACAGAAAATAGTTTTACTGAAATCTTAAATTGTGTATGTGTATGTGGCAAACGAAATCGCCAGATTTTAAAGAAAAAAAATCGCTAGCCGCTAGATCCAAATTTTACTAGCCAGATTCAAATCAAAATCGCCAGATCTAGCGGGAAACCCGCTAAATTGGCAACACTGGTAGTATTGATTTACTCCTCTCCAGGGGTTAGGCACAAGGCCAGTTTTTATCTTACTCCCACAAGTAAGATGTGACCCAAGGTCGGGAAAGTGGGGTTTAAAAATTGCCTGGGCAGCCCCGTCGGCATTCCCTGATAGGAGCGCCTCAGGCAGTAAGCAATAAACTTACTCCTCCCCAAAAAGGGGAGGCAAAGCCTGGGAAGGTGGACCTCCCAGAACTGCACAGGACAGACCCATTGACCGGCGTAAATCAAGACCCAAAGGCCAAGACAACACCAGTATGGGGTGCAGTATCCATCGGAACAGATACTACACTTTGATCTTAACCAAAAGGCCAAGGGCAACACTGGTAGTAGGGACGATAAGTTGTCCCCCTTCAAAGCTATCTCTTTTTGTGGGGGTTGGGATTGAGAGTTGTATCCCTTTGGGAAAAGGTTCCTCTGAATCCTAAAAAAGAGATAGCTTTGAAGGGAGGTAACTTTGTAGTCCCTACACCGGTAATCACTATCATCAGCCACATAAATTATTTTGAAGGAAATTCAGTTGCGAAATTAGTTAAAAACAACAATTTATTTTGGTTGCGTTTAAAAAAAGAAAGTTTGGTAATTACGTCGTTTCACGACATGTAAATTTATTGGAAATACCATATGCAGTAGCTCAAACATTGTATCTTTGAAAGATTAATGCCGTTAAAATCAATTTAGTATTACGTATGAAATAGAAGAAAAAGAAAACACGTTTTACATTAGTAAATTAGCCGACATACTGGCATAAAGCCAACATGGCTGGTAGCCGATATAAAACTGGGAATGTAGAAGAGGTCAAACGAAAAGAAGTCTTTTAGTGAGTTATATTAAAATAATTTATTTAAAACAATTAAAATATGTTTCAGAACATAATTCTTGTGTTTTCGGAACATGTCAAAAATTTACTTTTCGTTTGATCTCTTCTACGTTCCCATTTTTATATCAACTACCGGCCATGTTGGATCTATGCCAGTATGTCGGCTAATTTACTAATTCAAAAAGTTTTGGATGTTGTAATTTCATACGTAATACTAAATTGATTTTAACACCAATATGTTCAGCATGCCATAATCTTTAAGCTACAATTTTTGAGCTACTGCATATCGTCTTTCCGATAAAATTACATGCGTCGTGAAACAACGTGATTAGCAAAAGTTTATAAGCCTTTGAAGTTACAGTAAATATAGGTTCCGAGTAAAGTGGTCATCTTTGTGTAGTCAGAGGAAGTAAGGTTCATGATGTAGGGTAACCTGGGGCATTAGACATCAGTAACTAGGTAACCTTCACAAACATCTCTATAGCATTATTATGGCACTTGTAGGACAATAAGCACCAAGCTTGTCTGATCACTGACCAATCACAGACCTTGTCTGATCACTGACCAATCACAGAATCTTGTTTCTCACGAGTAACATTTACTGAGTCAAACAAAAGTAATCATTTTGTGCCAAATTGAGAAGCTGTTTTTTCTCCACATCTGCAGTCATTTGGAAACAGACTTCAAAACTTTATGCTCCATAAGGGCAACTGAACAAAACTTTGTTTCTCTGCGAAACCACTGAGCCTGCAAACTGTTTCTTTGCTGCTGAAGCAATGAGATATATCAGAGATAAGTACCAAAACATTTTTACACTTGATTTAATTCAGATTTTCATTTTTCAGAGCTGGAAAGTGTGTCATGGTGGTCTGCATCCACAGCCTATCAAATGTGATCATGATTTCCACACCAATTTTAAAAACTGCTGCAAATTAAACTTGCCATGTTTTTGTATGCTTTTAGTAAGTTAATTGCTTTGACTGGTACTCATTTAAGCATGGTTCATGTCATTGTTTGTAATTTATTTGTTTAAAAAATATCTTGATCTTTGAAAAAAGGTGGTGCTTAATGCCCTATGTCTGTATTTCTCTGAACGAAAAGAGTTAAAAATCTCTTAAAGTGATTTAATTAATAAGAAACATGATTATATTAGTTAAGTTTGACCTGTTTTTATTATTGAGGAAGTTATATAAAACTAGAAATTTGTAATAACAAGTCAACATTTACTGATATTAATACTTGGCCATACAGGTGCCTAATGCCTCGTTTAAAAATTGTTCACAACTATCAAAAGAAGACTGAGGGTGGAAGGAGTAATCTGGGCCAATCAGAGGAGATGATTGTTGCATATGCGGGCTGTCATGAAGAAGCAAATGTCTGCCAATCAAGCAGTCAAATATTATAAAGTTAACGAGAAATCAGGACTCTTATTATCCTTAACCCCCACTCATGGACCTTCATCCTCAGACATGACTGTTTCCTTTCTGACTTCATCATATTCATCTGATTCATTGAAAGACTTCTTTCTCAAACAAATAACTCCCCACTTTCGATCTGCAGCAAGAGAGAAATCAGCTAGAATACAGCGATTCTGCTATGTGGAGAACGTCACAGCAGATGAAAGTATCACCAGACTCATGGAGACATCTGCTACTAAGGAAGTTGCTAAAGAATCCAGAGGACGTGGCAGAGAGAAAGGAAAGTGGAAAAGCAAGGATAAAAGAACACCAGTACAGGAAACACCATGGCCACCACAATCAAGAAACCCACTGTTAACTGACATTGAGGAATGTTGCAGATGTGGTAAAGGGAATGGCATTAACTGGGTTCAGTGTGACATCTGTGATTCTTGGTATCACATACAGTGCACGAGCATCAACATTTCACTGGAAGACCTCCAAAATGAGGAATGGGTGTGTGATTTTTGCACACAGTAGCGCTGGTACTTAATGCCTTGCGAGATGGTGCCTATTGCCCCAGTTGACTGACATTTGTGGAAAGCTAACCTGAGTATTTAAACAATTCAATAAATATATTTGCTTCTCTGATGAACACATGTTAACTGGTATTTGTTTAAAAAAAGACATCACAGATATATCTTGACAAAGAAACTTTGAAAACGATATTTTATGCAGATGAAACATAGAGTCAGTGAAAAGGTGGTGCTTAATACCCCAGTTTACCCTAAACAAAGATGGTTACTTTGCTCAGAACCGATATTTATGGTAACTTATAAACTTGTATTAATTTTACGGTACTGATATCGATCCTGAACTAGTTTTCGTGAGGTTCGACTCGGAAGCGTTCGGCTATCCTACGCAAACGCCCGAGTGTTGACGAGCCGAATGGTACCAGACGACAATTTTGATACGGTGCTGCGTCCTGTGATTGTAAGTTATATTTTCAAGAAATTTTCTAAAAGAAACAACAACAAAAACAAAACAAGCAAAACATAGCGAAGTTAATGTTATCAAATAAATTTTTTTTTTATTTTGATATGTTGCTGCGTCCTATAATTTTTAGTTATAGTTGCAAGAAATTTTTTGGTACTTGTTCAGATATTGACCCTAATTTCCGTGACTGCCCGGCAGCAGCAAGCCGACAGCTAACGGAAGCGTCCGAGACCTGCCGAGTCGGCAGACGACAACAATGGAAGACGATGAATATACGAAAAAGAAATGCATATATTTTTATACAAAAAATGAAATAAATGAACAAACCCATAGCTGAAATAAATAAACTTCTTTTTTATTATTATTTTTTAACCATTTTTTAAGAACTTTTGTAGAAACGCTAACTTTTTAAACCATTTTTTTTTTAACTGAAATAAACTGTTTTTTTAAACTTTAAAACGCGAAAATAATAGAAACTGTTTTTTTTTTTGTAACTTTTGTAAACCATTTTTTTTTTTGCAATTATGCATTGTTTTTTTTTCCATTATTTTAGCTTTTTTTGGAGGGGTTTTCTTTTTTTTTTGCATTAGGCATTTGTTTCCTTCATTACATTCTTTTCCTGGAGGGGTAAGGGCTTGTTTTTCGTTTTTGGAGGGGGGCTTAGCGAAATACAGGCAGAAGAGGAGGATGGGGTCGTTGCCGAGGATGTGGAAGGAGGCGGAGCAGAAGATTGTTGGTCGCCGACGCCTGGATAAAGTACGGCTATCTGCGACAATATGGCGTCGAAAGGGTCTTTTTTGAAAGTCTGACGCCACATGAATTCCTGCAGATAGCCGTCTATCAGGGTCCTGCTCATCCCGCATTCTTTCTTGTTCCTCTGCTTCGCTTCCTTCCACATTCTCTCGACATGATTAGTGCATGCCCCCGTCGTCGGGTCCACGAAATGTTGGGCGTGATTCACGGTTAGGTGGCGATATCCATCCTCCTCTCCTAACCTGCTGTAAGCCCTCCAGCAATCGGAGACGACCGTGGTCCCAGGGGCGACGTACTGTCTGATTATTGGAAGGAGGGTTTCGGCATTTGTTTGGTACCGTCACCAGGAAACCCTCCTTCTCTGCGGGATCGTATCCCCCGAAGACTCAGAGCGGCTGAAGAACACGGCCGACGTTGTTTTTCCTATGGTCGAACAGACTCTCGTCTATCTCAACCGTCGTATGCCCTGGGCCTCCGAGTCGTCTGGGGTTTTGGGCTAGGTGTTCGCTGCACACCTCCCGCAGGAAATTTTTCCAGTCCACTTGCGTGGCTCTAGACAGTACGCCGCATTCCTTTAATAAGTTTTTCCCGGTCACCATATCCTGGGACCACAGGTATATCATCTTCAAAATTGTTGAAATTGCGAGTTTTGACCGCGAAAAAAAACGTCCCCGATCGCAACAAAATCCAAGCCCGGCATTCCTGGGTGGGGCATCTCCAGGCATATTTCTCCGTCACATTCTTTCGCGGTACTAGCCGGCAAAGTCGGCCACCGCCGCATCGCATAACTTTTGCCAGCAGAGCTTTCTGCTGGCAAAAGTTAATGCACTGCTCCGGAGAGGCAATTGTACGACACAACACTTCGAAATTCATTTTCTACAAGTGCCAAGCGTCTCTCCTTCAAATCAATATCGTCTGCCAGCCTCGTTTTCGATTCGGCAGGTCTCGGACGCTTCCGTTAGCTGTCGGCTTGCTGCTGCCGGGCAGTCACGGAAATTAGGGTCAATATCTGAACAAGTACCAATTTTTTAAACAACAAAACAAATAAAACAAGCAAAACAGAGCGAAATTACTGTTATCAAATAAATATGTTTAACCCTAACCCTCACCCTAAACCTAACAACAACAAAAAAACAAACAAAACATTATTATCATAGGACGCAGCACCGTATCAAAATTGTCGTCTGGTACAAATCGGCTCGTCAACTCTCGGGCGTAGGACAGCCGAACGCTTCCGAGTCGAACCTCACGAAACCTGATTCAGGATCGATATCAGCACCAATTTTACTTTAACGCAAATAGGTCACAAATGAGTAGGTAAATCAATGACTAATTTGACAACTGAAATTTCCTTAAAACTAATTTATCTCGCCAATAGTAATGATTACCGTTTCTATCTCCCAAAATCCAACTTCTAGTCCACGTCCTGGGAGGCGGTAACAAAGATTAAGAAGTTGGAAGTGCTGTGTATCCTAAAAAAAAGGATGCGACTTTGAATATGTTTTAAATTATTTTTCTCCAAGCTCTCCACTCCACTAAATACGGCTCGCTGCAAAATAATGTTTGGGTTCCTTTTCAGTATTTAAAATTAAATACCAAAACGAATAAAATAACCCAAGATAACTGATACAAATTTTTGATACATTTATAAATCATATAATAATTTAAATTCATCAAATTAATCCCTAAATAAATAACTGTTACTTATATCAACGAACACAGTTAAAAATAAATAATTTAATAGCAGACGGTCATCATATTTTTGTTATTGATACCAAAACGCTTTCTGTTTTTGCTTTTAGGAACAATCAAATAATATAAAAATCTGACATTGAATCGAAAATTTATTCTTAGCTCAAAAATAACTTACAACTTTACGGGGATCTCCTGCTCTGTTACTTTGTCTAGACATATTTTAAAATATGAAGAAAACAAATTTTTACAACGATTCTCCTTCTTCTGTGTCCACCTCTTTACGAAGATCGAATTAAGCAATAAATGTAAAACAATTTCTGATTCGTTAACAGCATATATGAAATAAGAAAATTGACCAATCAAAAGATCGCTTTTTATTTCGCCTCTACCGGAAGTAAGTCTACCGGAAGTTCACGGACACGTGCAAAAAAATCCAAAAAACAAGATGGCGCATATCCATTTCAAACTTTAATGAATTGACTTAAAAATAAAGAAATGACGAATTATAAAGAAGAACAGAAGGACGAGATCGATGCCCTGGAGGCAATTTATCCGGATGAGATAAAAGGTAATCGATGTTCATTCAAAGATTTATTAATTGAGTGCTATAATAATTTTTTTTTAAATTAGAAGATTGTTCGTGAGTGTCATCACCACACTGTCATTCCTTGCTGTATTGAACACGTAATGTTTTTTATGTTATGATTTTTACTTTCATTTTTTTCTTTTTAAGTAATTTCAAATCTAAAAATAAAATGATTATTTTCCTAGAACTTCTCATCATACACTAATGAAACCGAAAGAACAAACTATGCACATAATTATTTTTGTTAACTGAAAATAAATAAATAAAATCGCATGCCAGAAGTCTTATATCGGTAGTTAATTTTTTTTTCATTAATTTAAAAATGTCAACAGTGTTATATTTTCATGTTTCTCAGCAAGAGGTATACATAAAAAAAATGTTTGAAAAGTTTAATAGTATTTACATTTTTGGCGAAATTGCACTGTAGTTAACAGTCGAGTAATCGTAAAAAAAAAAATAAACACAAATAATTTATAGCAAACGCAGTAGAATTAAATTTTACTAATGACGCGTATACTTTTAACGTGTGGAAACTAATTATTTTTTTTCAGAATTTCTATGATCGTGTTTTTTTTATGGACAAACAAAAAACAACATGGCGCCCGAAACAATAGCTTTAAATCTCTAAACTTGGGTGATTATATGTGGTTTTACGCGTTTTTCTTTTTCTTTTTTTGTTGTTGTCTGTGTAGGGGGGTGGTCTTGGCACTCGAACATAGAGTTAGTGGTAAGGTAAGTAATTTCTTCTATCTTTTTAGCATGAATTTAACGAAGTAAGGTCTCACGTGGTCAACTATTTTGGTTTTAGTGTGACGATAAGCCACACGAACATCGAAAACAAATTCTGAAATAATTGTTTTGTTTTTTTTACGGTTTCAGCACGTTAAAAGCATATTTACAGGTTGATAGATAATGAAATTCGTTTGTTATAAGTTTTTTTTTGTTTTGTTTACGATTTCTCGACTTTTAACTATAGGCCAACTGCAGTTTTACCCTAGTTTTAGAGGTGCGATTTTTTTCCCTTCGTGTGCTTAAAAAGAAAAAAGAACAACCAAAAACGTTATCACTACTTTTGAACTATTTTGTTTTTGTTTACCATGCCGTTCATTGCCGTTGATAATTATTCTCTATCCCAGTCAAGTGATTCTCCGCCTCGGGTATGCTCAGAATATCAATCCATAGATGTAGTTTGGCCGTATTTGGAACATGAAACAACATACGCTTTTAGGTGAAAACAGCTGTAGGTTGAATTAATTGGCAATCATTTGTGTTGTGACCTGATTGGCAGACGTACAATGACGTCGCGCAAATCACACTATACCCACCCACACACATATATACAGACAGAAACTAAACCAGGTGACCTTTTAGTTTTAAAAAGACTGCCAATTTGTGCAAACAATTACTACCTCCGTACTACCTGGCCTTCAAGATTACAATCAAAGTGTAATATCTAGGAAAGATACCATCCACTCCCAAATTCCATTCATATTTCTTTTGCTCCCACTTAAGTCCCACCCCCACTTAGAGATTGACCGGATTATTTTCGGTGCTAAACAAACCAGACAACAGTGTGCGGTTTACTCTTAGAAAGAGTTGGGAGAGTTTTACTAACCTGCCCCTGATTTTATTTCATTTCTTTGTTTTTTTTTTCTTTGTTCCACTCCCCATCTTTTTTTTTTTTTTAATGAAATTGTAAATATCTTTTTAAATAAAATTGGTTTTGAACATGGCCATCCCTACTACAGGCCAGGCAATCGTGCAACTGGGGTCTTTTACTGGGGGCCATGTGAATTTTCTTAAATATTCGATATAGAAGTTGCAAACTATATCATCAACTGGTGTGGATCCTTTTTTTCTTTTTAACCACAATATACAAGTAATGATCTTTTGAATTAAGTACAAAATCTCTAAAAAAAAAATCCAACATTGAAATAAAAATTCTTCATTGAAATATGCATTTGCCTTTGTTTATTCAAAATTACCTGTCTCTTCATTTATAGGAATTCGTCAATAATTGTAAAATTTATCAATTAGCTCATTGTGATTCTTATTATTTGGTATGTAAAACACATAAAAACATCAAACTAATCTCACAGAGAAATTTTACCTTTGTTTGCAAGTTCTATATCGAATATTTAAGAAAATTCACATGGCCCCCAGTAAAAAAACCCAGTTGCACGATTGCCTGGCCTGTAGTAGGGATGGCCATGGTTTTGAACCATTAGAGATAATTTAAGTAAATTAATCCATAAAGTAAATATGGTATTGTTGAAGTTGTAGCAGTTACCTCCTCCTTTCAAAACATAACTACACCGGTTTGCCGGTAGGTGTCGCTTTTTCACCGACAGGTGGCACTGTAAAGCGACACCAGAGTTATCTGCCCTTCGGACTATAAAACCCGGTGCGAAACGGAAATTCCCTCTCTTTTTCACCGACCAGCATCGGAGAACAATGCTGGCACCAGCGCTCCGTTTCACTCGCCTTTTGGCCTCGACAGAATGACGCTGACACTAGCGTTCCGTTTCACTCTTCTCTGGTCGACAGAACGACGCTAATACACTAGCGTTTCGTCTCACGCTTTTCTCTTCAACTAGTCTCGGCAAAACAACAACCAACACACTTTTCTTCCGTCAACACGTGGGCAAACAACGGTAAGAGTTAACAACTCATTTTCTTTGTATACGGCTTTCAAAGACTTTCCTCACGCCGGATTCATTTCTTCTTATACCTTTTCAAGAACTGTTTTTCCATCGACACACATGCATACATCACACACTTCATCATTCCACGTACACACACGTTCAATAAACGTTATTTGAACTACTTCATTTTTGTTCATTAATTATTACTCTGTCTTTGCATGCAACATTGCTTGATTTACTGAACACGTCTATAATCGGGGGAACACGACTCTCGATCCGAACAAAGTGAAGGTGATGGACGAATGATATAAGTATGAAAATAACGGTGCTTTGAATGCGTTTATTTAAGAGTATTTATTTACTCCTCTCCAGGAGTTAGGCATGTGAGGATGGCTTTGGGCTTTCCATGTCAAATCATCCAGGGCTTGAAACCCGTGTCCTCAGATTTTGTTGTAACTTGCACCACAGATGGACATCATAAAAACTAAGAAATCCTGAAAATTTGAGCATGCAACTCCAAGCGGTTTCCGATTTAGAGCATTTTCCGTGTCGTGTAAATTGCACAAGATGTCTCCCGGGCGACATTTTAATAATTACATTTTCTTGAATATTTTCAGTTTTGAACATGATGTGACGCTGAAAATTTACACAGGTATGTTCTTCAACACAAGGAATCCAAAAATGGCATCAGCTTTGCTCAGAAATGAAGCCTTCTATGAGATTTTATCAAATTTTGAATTTTTTTTACATGTGCACCAATAGGGGGCAAAAAAATGATGTAGCTGATATGGTAACGGGTTTTTTTCTTTTGGACATTCATGTAGACACTATGAAGTACCTCTGGACCAAAAATGGTAAATAATACTTTTTTTGTTCACTCACAGTGTCTATTCAAAGTTAGGTCTTTTTCCGAGGGTTCAGAAATACCCTATTGGGGGAAGCAACTAGTTTGGGTATGTGACATGAAGTTGGAGGGACCGTTCATCTAAATTTATATAAAATTCACATTGAAATAAGTTTTAGAAAGTAAAAGTTAAATAGTAAAAAGTAATACAGTCTCACAGTGATCAGATATTTACCATAAAAGCAGACTTCACAACATAAACCAGCATACGACAACATTATCTCCATACTGTTATTTTCTTTATGCCACTGAAATGCAGAAATCGTTTTTTCATACTCCTCATCAGTTATCTTGTATGTTCTTCCTGTATATGTTGTTGGGGAAATAGCACAAAGAATTTTCTTGATTGGAACAAACCATGTATCATCAATTTGCGGCCAATTGAATGTCTTGCGTGGTCCATGAGGGTGCATGAACTTGACGGTTACATCACCTTCCTCTGCATTAATTTCATTCACAATGCCAATCCACCAGAAAGAATTATAAACACAGGTTACATATTGCATTGGTGAAATGTCAGAGATTTCAAGAATTGATGGCAAGTTAAAATCATGGTTGTCTGTATATGATTCATCCTCGCTGGTCAGCTTATGACCAATGTTCGATGTTGACAACGGGGCAGAATGGTGGCTGCTTCTGCTTCCTGGTACTGTGTTTCCCCTGGCAAATCTTGCCTCAAGAAACTTTCTCACCTCCTCCATAGTTTCCATACTAATATCAAAGAACTTGATTGCAAACATCTCCAGGCAGACTTCTAGCATGGCTTTATAATCCAGGATTTGATTATTCAGAGGACGTTGAAGCGAAGTCCTGTTCATGTAGACATAAATTTATGAAGTTTTTATAATTTTTATATTGACCCCCACAGCCATCACTGAAGTAAGTCATTTTGTTAACATGGGGCAATAATGCACGAATGTAGCGAACTGTCATTGTCTGGGTTTGATACACAAATGCAGTGTCGTGGGTGTTGTCATTAGAAATAAAACAATGAAAGATGCTTCAGTGTTCCACCGGAATCTCGGTAGTAAAGCACTACAGGGTGCAATATTCCTTGCTCCAATGAAAACTTTGGATTTTGTCTTGTATGAGAAATTGATAATTTTCTGCAAAGTCTACAAGGACAAGCACCTCATTCGAACAAAGATTCTTTCTTTTTAGTCAAGTATCTAGTTTGACATTTTGTTATATATGAGTTTCGTGTGAGATTGTAGATTTTGTCAATCAAGAAATCTTTGTATTTTTCATACATTGTTGTACGAGTACTTAATGTGGCACGGTCAGTTGTGTCCCATTGACTAAAATGAAATTCATCATCTAGATCCACATCAACCAGCTTTTCAAATGCTTCTCTGCCAGGACATGCCTGACAACGGTGCATCATGCATTCCTTGTTGGAAGAATCACAAACTAGTTTTGAGATCAAATCCTTGTAAGTCACGTCCCAACCAATAGCGTCTACAAGAAGTTTTGCATTCTGATGTATGCTACACACGCAAACAGAATGGGTACCTTTAGATCCAGCTAATACACACCACTTTGGACGCAACTGAGAAAATTTGGAAAACCCCACCTTGACATTGGGATACTTCTGTTTAAAAGCAGCATACAATTCATCCAGGTTACATAGTATTAAATGCTTTCGTTTGTGAACACCCTTTGCAATACTAACATAGTCCTTTTTGCCTGGCATTTGACGGCTGTATTCATCATTTTCATACATGTGTACTACCAGTTCTGCTGTCTCTGGGGAGAGTTTTTTCCCTTTGAGAGAAAACCACTCACATTCTTCAGTTCCTTGGCAGTTCGAACAACATACTCTGACACCTTGAAGAATTTGGAACAGTATTCACGAGACCACGAATCAGGAGCAAGTGTCATGATTTGGATTTGATCTGGAATCGAGGCTTTCTTCAATTTCTCCTTCATCAGATCATGTAATCTATCCAATTCTAATGCTTTCTCTTTGATTTCTTTTTCAATATGCACTGATTCTGACACAGTCAATTCTTCAGCGTCGACAGGTCGCTTTTGAGTGTTCCAATCACTTGTTCTAATTTCCTTTTGGCACTATGAACACGACTATGAGGAGCAACACCATGTAAAGCGACAGGAGAAATGTCCATGGATTTCAGACTAATATTAAAGGTTTTTTTGTGGGGTTTGCAAAAGTTCACATGTGTAGTCTGCATCTATCCTGTCTGTATCATCGATCAGTCTCACATATTTCATCATATACTGAGGACAAAGAATGCGTCCTGGTGTTACATTGTACCCTCTCACCCCCAGCTCTTTTGCCATCACCAACGATATCAGCTGTACGCCTTTAACTTTACTTTTATGTTGTAACAATCCACCACGGCATTTCTTTGAGGCCTTTGCTCTATGTTCAAACACATTTCCAAAATATTTTTTGTGATGAAAGCAGATGGTTGATAACTCGCCTTTATGTTCCTTGAGCCCAGCTCTCCACAACAACGTCTCAACAACGTCTTTGTTCAAGTCTGACCGATTCTCAATTCCGTTGGAACGATCGTAGTCTAATTTGTGACATTCCAAATTGAGTTTGACACCAACAGAGCAAGCTTCATCTGTCATCTTGTTTTCTTTTGTTTACTGTTGAATTGAAGACAAAACAATAAAATAGAATATATAGAGATAATCAGATAACTTAAGTTTGGTAGCAGGGGATGAATAAGCAGTTAGTGAAGAGATTTATACACATTTTTCCAGTGAATTGAAAGGAAAATCAACATTTAAAATATTCATAAATTAGTGCCTACCTCAAATTCTTCTATATTTTCTACAGCTAATTTCTTGGTATAAGAATCAAGTGCTGCCTAACTTTCTTGCCTGCATAATGGAATAAACAAATTGCACCAACCACTATTATATATTATAATTAGGTATAGATAATGTTTTTCATTTAAAATTATTTTAGGATTGTTGCAGTACATTATGATGAACTAATCCAGCTCCGTTGCATATGGGACACGTTTTACTGAAAAAATTAACCACCAACTAATGCAGGCATAATAGGCAAATAAAAACTTTGTTATACAAGAAATATGATCAATATTTAAGCAGCTATTGTGGTTCAGTAGCCAAAATTGGCATAATCATTGGATTCTGGTGACATTGGACCAAAGCGCCGTTGCGCATGGGACATTTTGATGATGTTTCGCTCAGTCATTTTACAATGGATGGTGTTAACAACCCGAGACTTTTTACCTTAGTAAAAACTGCTATGCAGTTATTAAATAAACACAAACAGTGCTAACTTCATCTATCTTATAAGTCATAAGTAAAATCATTCAACATTTATTCTCAGTTAAAATTGATGAGAATAACCCATGTAGATAATGTTGTCATGTGCTGGTTTTTGTTGTGAAGTCAGCTTTTATGGTAAATATCTGATCACTGTGAGACTCTTTTAACTTTTACTTTCTAAAACTTATTTCAATGTGAATTTTATATAAATTTTGATATCGCATATCCAAACTAGTTGCTTCCCCCAATAGGGTATTTCTGAACCCTCGGAAAAAGACCTAACTTTGAATAGACACTGTGAGTGAACAAAAAAAGTATTATTTACCATTTTTGGTTCAGAGGTACTTCATAGTGTCTACATGAATGTCCAAAAGAAAAAAACCCGTTACCATATCAGCTACATCATTTTTTTGCCCCATATTGGTGCACATGTAAAAAATTTCAAAATTTGATAAAATCTCATAGAAGGCTTCATTTCTGAGCAAAGCTGATGCCAGTTTTGGGTTCCTTGTGTTGAAAAACATACCTGTGTGAATTTTCAGCGTCACATCATGTTCCAAACTGAAAATATTCAAGAAAATGTAATTATTAAAATGTCACCCGGGCGACATCTTGCGCGATTTACGCGACACGGAAACTGCTCTCAAGCGGAAACCGCTTGGAGTTGCAAGCTTAAATTTTCAGGATTTCTTAGTTTTTATGATGTCCATCTGTGGTGCAAGTTACAAAAAAATCTGAGGATATGGGTTTCAAAATCCAAAATTTCTGGATGATTTGACATGGAATTATCCATTGGTTCCCTGTTTGGGGTCTGGTATTTTAGACTACAGTCGCGTCTTTAGGGATTACCAAGCCACCACACTAAACAATTGATTTTGTGTAGATAAATTGAGACCGATTCGATAACAAAGGATCACCAGTTAGCGAGTGTTAACTTTTAACAATATAATATTGCTAATAAAAAGAAACTGCAAAGTAAAAGAATAAAACTTTTATATGTAAACAATTTTACAAAAATGTAAAATTTAATAATAAAGTTTGAAGGATAAAAAAGTTTGAAACGACACGATGTGTTAACTTTGTCCTTAAAGTTTAGTATGCGTGTGTGTTTGTTGGTTAAGCTTGTTATTGTGGGAAGACAGCAGGCGTGCTTACAAGTGGATTGTTGCTGTCTTCATTCGTAGCGAGACGCGTTGTCTGGTCTCGCCAAGAGAACTGATTTCTTTCCGATAATTCCCTGATTTTATTAAAGTTTTATTTAGCACCCACTTGATAAACATGTGTGAACACTCTTCTGAGTTCACACTCCAGCCACATCTGTTATCACTTATTTTTATGATGCTGACAGGTACTGTGATCCCCTCTTCAAGAAGAAAGAAAGAAAGAAGAGGGAGAAGAGAAGAGAGTAAGCCGAACGAACCTAGAAAGAAAATGGGTAGCTAAACAGACTAGCACTTTCCTTCAATGCCCGTTCGTCTCATCGATCTATTGATCTGCCACAGGCACAAGGCCAGTTTTATCTTACTCCCACAAGTAAGATGTGACCCAAGGTCGAGTCGGGAAAGTGGGGTTTGAAAAGCCAGCGCCCGAGAGGTGAGTGCTCTGGCCATTAAAAATTGCCTGGGTAGCCCCGTCGGCATTCCCCGGTAGGGGCGCCTCAGGCAGTAAGCAACAAACTTACTCCTCCCCAAAGAGGGGAGGCGAAGCCTGGGAGGGTGGACCTCCTAGAACTGCACAGGACAGACCCATAGACCGGCGTAAATCAAGCCCCGAAGGCCAAGACAAGACCAGTCTATGGGGTGCAGTATCCATTGGAACAGATAATACACTTTGATCTTAGCCAAAAGGCCAAGTAGAATAGACAGAGGATAACAAATGACCCCTTCCCTACTCGCCACACTTTTTGATGTTTTTTTTTTATTTGTGAACAAATAATTCAAAGTGTAGTATCTATCTAGTCGGTCTCGGGAGGCCATCTTCCTAGTCATTACCTTCTCCTTTGGTCATAAACCAACATCCCTTCCAATCGTCTAACTTTGCCACTACAGGAGGCAGTTGAGTTAAACAAACTACCTGGTCTTCGGTCTAATATCAAAGTGTAGTGTCTGTTCAGAGGATCAGAAATCCTTCTAAACTGAGGCAATTTTATTTTTGTCCCAATCCAGAATGCCCCTTCTTTGGAGCTGGATTTCCCCCACATTACAAACTGACTTTGTATCTGACTTTGCCCTTGTGAGGAGGCAATTCAATAGAGACAATCTATATGATAATATGCTAAGGCATTACATGTCCATACGTACGTTATCACCCTTCACCCACATAAAAAATTGAGATTGTTTGATCAGCAACGATGGTGATTAGTGATTAATCTTATATCACTATGGTAAAATATTCCAACTTTACCCATTTTTGTTCCAAAATCAAATTATGTCGTCCCGTCGACTAAAACAGTAAAACTTTAAATAAATATATTTCAAAAAGTGACATTCGTTTTATTGATTGGAAAAAATATTTAGCTGACGTTTATTTTTATGGTAAGACAGAATATTTATTCTTTTTAGAAAAAATTAAATGATTACAATTTTAAATGAATAAATAAATAAAGACATATTCGTTTTATTTATTTATTTAAAGAATATTTTGTTGACAATGACAATTTTTTTTTTTTTAACTTCATCCCAAACTTGGAGACTGAGATTGCAGACTGTCAGAAAATGTCAGACCCCTGACCAAGGGGATAGAAGATGATGATGTCACGATAACAGGAATCTGACGATTAAAAAAGTGAATGTATGACATCCAAGTGTAATTAAACTACAGCCCACAATCCCAACCCAACCCGTCAAATTCCAGCAGTGAATTAAAACCAGGAGACAGAGATTAAAATCTGAGCCTTCCAATCGGGTCATTTAAAAGGTTTGGTTACACAGGAACAAACCAGGTGTCTTTAGATCCTCAGAAACAGACAGGAACAATCGTATCATATTGACACTTTTGGAAGTCAATTTCTAAAAGTAGTCCAACACATGCCAGCATGTAAAACAGACGTTAAACCGAATATGATGATTAAAAAGTCAAATTGATAACTTTTAAATAATGCAATATAAAAAAAAGACGTGTATTCATTCAGATATTCTCCTCACACAGGCAATTTATTGGCAAAAACTAATTCTACTACAAAATTAAGATTTTTTTCTAATTGAATATTATTTTGAAAAAAATACCTAATTAGGTTAAAAAAAGAGAATATTAAGAATGAAATTGCATGAATCTGTAATTTAGTTGGCCCCCACCCTTTCTTCTTCTCACCCCCTCTCTCACAGATGTGATGTGGCTGGTCTCAGTATTTTCTTTAAATACTATTATGGCATGTGTTGTTCAGAACTATCAGATCTGTTCCTTGCTTCCTTTGTTCCAGCTCGTTGGTCTAGTGGTCTTCACAAATTTGCTGTTTTGATATCTCGTCATAATACAGCTTCCTATTCCAGAACTTCAGGCTTGTGGAACTCTTTTCCTGCTAACTGTTTTCCTCCTACCTATAACCTTGGTCTTTTTAAGACTTAAAGTCAATAGGCATCTCCTGTCTTTGTGATAATTATCTTTCATTCTTCGTAGCTCCTTACATTAAGTGGCTTCATGCCTTGTCTGGGTTGATTTCCATAAAAGAAAATAGCAACAAATAAAAAAGAATTTCATTCTGTGAGGTTGAAGGTAATATGTTTGTTTTTCGCCTCTGCGTGACTTACATATTTTCTTTATTTACTATTGAATGATTGTTTATTGAAAAAAAAAAAAGCAATAGTGTAAAGTACTAAAAATAACGTTTTTTTTTTAAATTCTATTTAAAAAAAGTAATTTAACCATGAAATTAAATTTATCACAAATCATTTCAATTTCTTAGTAAACAAGTTAGTCATAAAAAGAATGAATTATTTTGACATTTTGAAAGGAATTTGGAAGCATTTAAACTGTCGGATAGAAAATGATTTCTGGTTTAAGTTTTTTTTTAACAAATCCTCATGTATTGAAAGCTTTGGGAGCTAATCACATCGAATAATTTTATATATAGTTTTATAACAAAAAAATCGTCATATAACTGCTACACTATTTACATCCAATAATTTTATAAACAGAGTTCAAAACAACATTGACAAAATTACTTATAGTTTTATAACAATTGGGTTCAGTTAATAATTTAATGACCAAACGAAATATTTAAATTCCCAAATCTTGTTTAAAAGAAAAAGTAAAACAAACCCAAACAGCATAGTTTAAAATAATAAAAAAAAAGGAACAAAACAAAAATGACAGTAAAACTTTCCAAGTTCGACAAGATGCACCTGAAGAAAGTCGGAGGTTGGCTGAAATTTTGTGAGAATCCAAATTATCAATCCACATCTCAAAAATTCAGAAACCTAAGAAATGAAAGTAAAAAGACTCCTGCTAGATACGGCTTGTAAATAAATATATACAAATTGTCTCTTTTGACTTTCTGTGCTTTGAATGTACAAATAAGTGAATTATTGAAAATTGAATTTTATGAATCCGACTGATGCAAATGATTCTTCTTTTATGGTAAATATATTTTGTTTTTATCCTTTTTTTTTTTTTTACTTTGCAGTGTTGGAAACTGAACCCAATTATGTATTTGTGATCGAAGTTGCCCCTCAAGGAATCGAGGAAACTGATGAACTGGGTAAGGTCAACCCCATTGATTTAAAAAAAACAAAAAAACTTAGAGTGAAGTTTATTTGTACCAAATATGGTTGCATTGCAGAAAGGATAGTGAATTTTGTTCACATTTGCATAGGTGGCATTTTTCAGGGTCATTAAACAAACAAAAAGTAAAATATCAACGAAACAATTATTGGTTATCTGTTGATACACATTCTGCATAGTTAGTAAGAAGTTTACTCTGTCGGCGGGGCCATGAATTCGCCCCCCCCCTTCCAAAAAAGGCAGTAGGTGGCGACCGATGATGCCTTAGGACAGGATTCTGGTGGCTGAGTAGTCCGTGGCCTGGTGATTTGCAGCAATTCACTTTGCCCCTCTGTTTGGCTGGTCACGTCATGCCCTAGTATCTATAAGTTCATCTCCAACTGTATTATTCAATCTGGTTCTTATAAAGATCAAAACCTTACTTCTCCTTTTGATTTTCCTCCCAGATAGATACTTGAAGGCGGTGGCTGACGGTCAATCATGTTGAGAACAAAGAAGGTTACCATTGCCGAAGAGTAATGGATGATTATTGTGCTGTAAACCAAACCATTCTGGGAGTTATGTTTTCTAGAAGTAATGCTTCCACTCTCACTGAAATTTCCTTCTAAAGGTTATGTTTTCTAATAATTATCTTACCTATATAATTCTATTTAACACCTTTATTCGGCATTAAATAACCCATAGATGGTTGATATGCCGTGAAACGAACAGAACCATACTAAGAAGTACTAATTGTACTGAATCACCCTGAAACAGGTTGCCCTCGTCTTTAATATGTGTTTACACAATAGTCAAACTAACCCATAATGAACACACTAGTCAGTAATACAGTCTCCAATTCATAGTAAATAACAGCCATCCATTTTATTATCTAAAGATTCAAGTTCAAACTACAGTGCCAGCAGTGACTTTCTTTATTCGATACTTCTACAGAATACAAATCAAACTAAACCGACTTTTACTGGATCAAATTTCCAAAACCAGCTTGAAACATATGAAGAATTTTACAAATTGGAAGCCGCAAAATAACTGTGTGGCAGACGACAATTAAAGACAACGTCAAACCTAAAATGAATTTAACTGTGTTAACAGTTAACAACTGCTTCTTTAAACTCTAAACTAATCCTAACCTATGTACTAATTAATTGTTCGCTGACGACTGACACCGTTTCAAACAAGGAGAAGAAACAACTTCTTAGAAGAAATAAAAAGATGGAAAAGTTGTTTCATGGTTTACTTTCGTCCGAAATAAATCCTTCTTTATGAAGAAAAATACATTCAGGTGAGTTTTATTCTTTTATATGATTAAAAAAAATGTTTTTTTTTAATTCTTTAGAAAAAGTTTCTTCATTCGGTACTAAACGACTGTTTGACTCGGCTTTTCTGGCTGTTTACGTAAATCTCATTCGGCAAAAGTAGGTTTAGTTCGGTTCATATTCTGTAGAAGCACCGTTTATTCATATATGATAGTATGTTGTCACCTTTTGTCATGTTTTGATTTTATGGCATTTCAACCCTTTTCGAGTTATTTATTGCCAGATCCAGTCATTTTAGTAATAGTTGAAATGCTTCAAGTTCTTATATCTTCAAATGTTTATTCAGTGATTTAAATAACTAATTTGGAATAACAAAACCTGGCACAAAAGGATATGCCGGAATTTCTTCTTATTGATACATGGCTTATTAGCCACACTATTTGTATTCTTTAATTCAAGTTGAAGCAGATTTATTTGGCAAAAAAAAAATAGCAAAGTGCAACAAGACATGTATAGAGACAGTTAAAAGTTATTTACATCCATGTATAGTCTGACTGTTTGTCCAATGCTGCTTTGAACCTGAATTTGGTAGTCATCGTCACTGTTGAATAATATGAGGGAGGGGAGGGCGAGTTGCCACTGTGAAGAAAGAGGGTGATGTCATAATTCTGGTGATTTTCGTTTTTTCGGTGAGCACAGCCTTTTTAGGTTAAGGATTTTGTCCGCATTGGACATCTATCAGAGCGGACATCCACCTCCCCGCTTGTGATACTTAAAATCGACCACTGTTCACAGGGATTGACTTTTCCAGAGAAGCCAATTAAATGTGTGAATCTATTTGTGTCATCCTCTGGTTTGTTTTCAGACAGTTTTCCTTTTTCTAGCGTGATCAACAAGAAACCCTTCGAATTAAAGATGGTGGGCAAGTAAGCCAACAACTTGTTATCGTCGCCATCGGCAGAGGAGAATCGGGTCAGATTAAAGCATGGGACGAGCAGCTGTATTCAACAGACGCAACCTCCAGGTTGTTCCATGAAGGAGAAACACTGACAGAGAATGCTGCCTTCATTTTATTGAGCCAAAAACGATGGTGGTTCGTTTTTTGCGGATGCCTGCTGAGACCACAACTTGGCACTGAAGTTAAAAACTCCTCGAAAGGTAGATTTACATTTCTGTTGATGATGATGTATGCCAGAATCAAGTCTCCTCGCGTCTTCCGCTGCTCAAGTGAGAATAGATTTAGTCTTTGGAGCCGCTTTTTGTAGGTAAGTGTGTAGAGTCCTGTCACCATTCTGGTTGCCAACCGTTGAACACCCTCCAGGTGCACGATATCTTTTTGTAGATAAGGATTTGGGTGCATGTTCAGTGTTTCGGGCAGACGGAAAAATTATTTATGTGTGAAAACAATATTATTTACTTACTCAGTGGTATTTTATTGTTCAATGTTGAAAAAAGTAGGAAAAATTATCCACTAGAACTTTAATTACAAATATTTTTCCATTCTCCGTATCGTACAAGTCACTTCGATGACTATGCCTCCATCTTCTTCCGTTGGACACAAGTCAAGGGCAAATAATTTGCAAGGGCGGGTAATCATGCAAAGGGTTATGCAAGAATGATGTAAAAATTGTGGAAAGATACCCAGTTTCAATTTAATTACTTTAATTTTATTTACTTTCACATTAAATATACTCATTACAATAAATTATGTTTTTTATCAATGTACTTGTTTTTTATTTTTTTTGTTTTTTAAATGCGTATTATCTGCCCTTGCAAATTATCTGCCCTTGACTTGTTGCTTGGATGGCATACTCAAGAATGGGTCGTACCAGAGATATGTATAAGAGAGGTTGGTGTTAATTATATTGATTTTCTTATTCCATTGGTGTATGTATTTCTCTGCATGGCAAACTGACTGAATGTGACGGGATGATTTTTCATCACGTCTTGAGTTGTATGCTGACTCATGAAAACTATTCAAATTTTTCCTTTTGAAACGTACATAAAATTCATGTTTTTTTTTGCGCCTTTTCATTTCGAAACTTGATTTAAATGCTATTATAAATTTACTAGATTAATACCTGTCCCAGGACGGGTAAAATTAATTCCACAAATAGAACAGTTTTGAACTACTTTTATGTCCCCATAAAATAAGATTAAAATCAAGATATAATGCGACTAAACCTATTGTTTAGAATCCTTATTCTAATTTTGATCAAAATCCATTAAATGATTTTTGATTCTAGAAAATGTCTAAAATTTAAGGCTTTAGCTTAAGGGGTATTAAGAAGAAATTGAAATTCAGAGAATCTTGCTTAATAGCACTATGGATGAAATTTAATGAAAATCTGAAATATTTGAATTTTTAAATGGAAGGGTGTTTACTCATATCATGCCCACCTAATACCATTTAAGATACTCCAAAGAAACTGAAATTTAGGGAATATTTATTAATTAATATCAAATAGCTGTTGTTAAAATGTCATAAAAGTCAAAGATATCTGGATTTTCACAAAGGACTTCCACCCCTATTTGATTTCTTTGCATAAAACTAAATTAAACTAAATATAGCCCACATTACGACCCCTTTACGCCTAACAGCTGTGTTCCAAAATTCATAATGATCGGTTAATTTGTTCAGGAGTTAATCCTAAAAAACATCCTAGAAATATGTAAACATATACACATAGCTAACTTTATATAGAGATGAATACATTGTATATTGAGCTTTCACACGGCACTTTGGAATCTGTTCATCTTAATAACTCTAAAATCCGTTTTTATATTATCTAAATGAATAACTGTGAAAGTTTTTTTTTTATTTATCACTCCTATATTATAATCAAAATGGGTTAGGGTTATTTAAATCAATATTTATTTACTCCTCTGCAGGAGTTAGGCACAAGGCCAGTTTTATCTTACTCCCACAAGTAAGATGTGACCACAGCTTGGGTCGAGTAAGTGGGGTTTGAAAAGCCAGCACCCGAGAAAGTGAACACTCTGGCCATTAAAAATTGCCTGGGCAGCCCCGTCGGCATTCCCCGGTAGGGGCGCCTCAAGCAGTAAGCAATAAACTTACTCCTCCCCAAAGAGGGGAGGCGAAGCCTGGGAGGGTGGACCTCCTAGAACTGCACAGGACAAACCCACAGACAGGTGGAATCAAGCCCCGAAGGACAAGACGACATCCGTCTATAGGGTGCAGTATCCATCGGAACAGATACTACACTTACTTCCTAGCGTGTGCCAGGTAAGTATTTATTTAAATCAATAATACAACATAAAATCTTTATTCTATATATATACTGAAAATAAAAGATTAAGAGAGATCCTTTTGATTGTCTAATTAGCATAACTATTTTTTAAACCGTTCATAATTAATGTTTAGTATTATTATTTTGGAATTGCATTGACTTATGTTGGCTATCTATATGCAATAGTTTTGTTTATATTAACAGTAATTAATTAAAGTTATTTAATAAATAAATCGGAAAAATATCTAAAACACCTTAAGTTTTAACTCCATGCGCTCACTGACGGCCTTACCGGCGAGGCAGAAGCGAGAAAGGAAAAGGGGATTGGGAGGGAGAGTGTGCTTGTCTTGGCTTGCGAGTGAAGCAGAAGCGAGAAGAGAAAGGGGGAGGAAGAGTGTAGTTGTCTCGCTCGATCCTCCGCTAAATTCTTAAAATAAAAATTTCTACCTTTTTTAACTTGATAGAAAGGAGAAAAGAAAAAAACAAAACAAATATTGTATCATTTAACGTTGGGAAAATTTTCGGATATAAATTAAATTTTTAGGGCAGTTCCGTCAAATTTAGGGTTAGTGTTAAAAACATATTAACTGCCTTAACAATCTAAACCCTAAAAACAAGAATCTCATTTTGAAGGGGGAAGGGGGTAATTTAGCTGAGGACGTTACTCTACAAATTTACCAAAGTTTATTAAAATTCCATGAAAAATGCCAGTATACTGAAATCATATGCCCTTAATAGGGTTAAGATGAAAATTCATATACACTAAATGTACAAAAGCAAGGAAATTCCCAAATTTGTACATTTTTATTGTCATTAAGGATATGCGAGCACAACAGGGCTATGTATTTTACTGGTAGGAATTTTTCTTCAGCGCACCTCACACACTTCATCCACTCATGCATAGAGATTTATACTGTAGTGATGTGATAATGAAATGGTTTGGTTGATATGTAGTCATACCCTTAATGACAATAAAAGTGTAAAAATTTAGGAATTTCTTTGCTTTTGTACATTTAGTGTATATGAATTTTCATCTTAACCCTATTAAGGGCATATGATTTCAGTATACTGGCATTTTTCATGAAATGTCACTACTTTTGTAAAGGCTATGCCGCAATACAATGCCTTCTCATAAGGTTTTTTGGAATTTTCTGGAAAACTAAGGTATATGGTAAACTGAAATTAAAATGCCATCAACTAGACCCTAGAACCTCTATCTCTGCAAAAAATCAGCTGAATCCATCAAATAGTTGATGAGATACAGGGTGGCACATACGTACGTACACACGGATAACATGATTTCATGATTGAACTTTCTGGATCTCTGGGTTGCCTTGACTAATGATGCTGAAATTCTACACACTTGTAGAACCTATCAAATAAAAATTTTGTGCAAAGTTTTAACTAATTTAGTTTATTGGTTTTTGAGTTATGATTGATCAAAGAAATGAGATTTCCAGCATAGGCCATTCTTGAAGTCTATTAAGGGATAGAGCGCTCTCGCGCCTCCCTTGATTATGAAATTCTTTGAGTAAAAACCATTTTTTTTTATCCCCCCCCATCCCAATTAATTGCTGCCCAGAGGGCGTGTAGGTTTTGCTAGTATATATATATATATATATATATATATATATATAAAAGCACACTTGCATATTATGTTATTTAAAACATTTTTTTCTTTTCCGAAATATCTAATAAAAAATGTTTATTTTCCAGCCATGGTTACCATTCAGTTTTCACTCGACGATACTTACCCCGACACAGTTCCAGTGATGGAAATAACAGAATCCGAGAATTTAGATGACCAAAGATTAGATGAAGTAATGGACCACATAAACACTGTGGTAAGTCCCTATTTAGTTGCCTCCCCACAAGGGCAAAGTTACACACAAGGTTGGTATTTTTATGTGGGGATATCCGGATCCCCAAAAAGGGTCACTCTGGATGAGACAAAAATATCAAAAAGGATTTTTTTTCTCCTCCGACTGAGGACAGCACAGATATTACACTTTGAATTATTTATTTGTGAAAACAATATGATTATACAATTTTAACAAATTAGGCACAATGCCTTCAAAAGTGTGGGGAGTATGGGCATTCTCTAGAAATCCTACTAGTTCAATTAGCAGTCACCACAATACCACATTTACTTAATGGGCTACCCTACTTAAAATACTCACACCTGTCAGTATCCTATATCTCTATAAAGCCACCATTCGCCCATGGATGGAGTATTGTTGCCACATCTGGACCGGTGCATCAACCACTAATCTCTATTGGACAGGGTCATGGCCATCCCTACTACAGGCCAGGCAATCGTGCAACTGGTTTTTTTTACTGGGGGCCATGTGAATTTTCTTAAATATTCGATGTAGAACTTGCAAACAAAGGTAAAATTTCTCTGTGAGATTAGTTTGATGTTTTTATGTGTTTTACATACCAAATAATAAGAATCACAATGAGCTAATTGATAAATTTTACAATTATTGACGAATTCCTATAAATGAAGAGACAGGTAATTTTGAATAAACAAAGGCAAATGCATATTTCAATGAAGAATTTTTATTTCAATGTTGGATTTTTTTTTTTAGAGATTTTGTACTTAATTCAAAAGATCATTACTTGTATATTGTGGTTAAAAAGAAAAAAAGGATCCACACCAGTTGATGATATAGTTTGCAACTTCTATATTGAATATTTAAGAAAATTCACATGGCCCCCAGTAAAAGACCCCAGTTGCACGATTGACTGGCCTGTAGTAGGGATGGCCATGGACAGGGTCCAAAAAAGAGTCTCCAATCTAATAGGTCCTGCACTGTCAACCAAGCTCCAATTCCTGTCCCATCACTGCAATGTTGCATCCTTGTACTTGTTTTACAAGTACATTAATGCAATGTGCCCCGACGAACTTGTAGCACTTGTGCCCCCTCTACGTAAATACCTCCGACTAACCTGACAAGCAGCAAAAGCCTACCCCTTCACTGTAGAGGTTCCCAGATGCCGAAAAGCCTTTTACTCTAATAGTTTCTAACTTCAAACGGCTAGACTTTAAAATTCCCTTCCTGTTTCTCCGACTGTACTAACATGCAGAAATTTAAATACAAAGTTAACAGACATCTCGCTGTTCAATTCCCTACTTAGAGTGTACCTGTAGGCATGGCTCCTAATTCACAGTATAGTAGCCCTTTACGTCTCAGTGGTAATGTGCCTTGTTTGGAGTGAATATGAGTAAAAAACAAAAATATTCCCAATAGTTTGGATTTAATTTTATATATATATATATATATATATAAAATTAAATCCAAACTATTGGGAATATTTTTTTTTTGTCGCTCCTTGAAAGTAGAGCACTGTAATTGGTAGTATTAACACAGCATGACGTCACTTGCTTATAATGCATCATTCCTTCCCTTAATAGAAGTAGAATGCCTCGACGTCAAAGCCGCCGTTAAAGTGTTAAAATTATCATAGTTTATTCGCTGTTAACAATTGGCCCAGCGATTAGCGACGTCGGACTGGAGTTGAAAAATACTTGAGGTCCGGGGTTTCGAATCGCATGACCGGTAGTGAATAGTCATATCTCTATGCTGATGAGTCCCGATTGAAAAAGGACGAAACGTATACGTACATAGATAATAAACAATAACAAATATTTATTATATATATATATATATATATATATATATATATATATATTAAGCTGTTTTTTTTGACAATGCTATTGTTTTCATAGATAATATTACTAAACAAGCAATTATTTAGTTTGCAGGGAAATAAGCCAAGAATACCACAAAGTGAAAAATTAAACTAGTACAGGATGCGAACCTGTGCCTCAAAAGAGGGACCACCTAATATGGGTGTCATCTTGGACAACTTGACTAACGAGCCATACATCCAGAGAGAGCAGAAATTGTACACACAATGCTTCAAGCAAACTATATCACCTTGAAATATTTTTAACCAATATAATTTAAGAATGTAATTCCTTTTAAGGTATATCTTGGTAGGTATGAAACTTTGGGAAATTAATAGTTTTAATTTTGATATACAATCAGAAGAATTACAAGATGATGATTGGTAATTAATCTGATGTCGCTAAGGTAAAAAAAAAATCCCACTTTACCCATTTTAAAATGAATTGTTCCCAAATCTAATTATGTCATCCTGTAGACTAAAACTACAATTTTAAATAAATACATTTAAAAAAGTGACATCCGTTGTATTGATTTGAAAAATATTTAAAGAGAATATTGTTTTAAAAAGAATTAAATTGCTACAATTTTAAATAAATAGGAAACAAATTAATTTTATTTAAATAATATTTAGCTTAGAATGACAATTATTTTCACGGATAAAGAAAGTGTTATTGTTTTCTTAATAGTATTGACCCTGAAAGACATCATTTCAAAAGGAATATTATTATTAACAGTGACTTATACAGATTGATGTAGAAAGCACCGTGAAATTTCCATGAGGTTCCGCTAAGGAACCTCATGGAAATTTCACGTTGCTTACAATAATATAAGTATTTCTTTTGTCAAAATATTTTCTTTTGTACCCTATTAAATATTTTTATAATTATTTTTATAGTCATCCACAGACAGACTGTTTCGCTGTATCACAGCTCGTCAGTGCGGCTAGACAAACACCTATCCCAAACCAGGGATCGAACCTACAACCATCTAGTTGACAGTTGGTAGCTCTAACTACTAGACCACGGGACAGGTGCTGTTAGTAAATGATATATACAATGCTTTTTATATAAGTATTGACTGCAACTTAACACAGTGCTCATTTGTTTATTTACAAAGAGCTTTGCATTATGCTAAATAGTAGCAGGCGATATCATTAACGATGGTGTTCAACACTAGAAGGGGTGCTTATATATAGTCATTAACAGACACTGTTTAGCTGTATTACAGCTCTTCAGTGTGGCTAGACTAGCACCCATCCAAAGTCAGGAATCAAACTTATTAGCAATGCAATGAATTTCTCATCAAATTGCTTAACATTTGTTAAATCTATTTAAATGTGTTGACTTTATAAAGATTTATTTACGTTTTTTTATTTTGAATCTATAAAGATAAAAGATTTTTTATATTTTAATTTTCAGAAATATGTTTAGATTGATTTAAAAAAAAATTATTTATTCAGACTGATTTATAAAAAGTCTAATTTACATTTCGGAATTTAAGATGAGGATTGATAACTTTTATTTTGAATCTATAAAGATAAAAGATTTTTTATGTTTTAATTTTTAGAAATATGTTTAGATTGATTTTTAAAAATAATTATTTATTCAGACTGATTTATAAAAAGTCTAATTTACATTTCGGAATTTAAGATGAGAATTGATAATTTTTATTTTGAATCTATAAAGATAAAAGATTTTTTATATTTTAATTTTTAGAAATATGTTTAGATTGATTTAAAAAAAAATATTTATTTAGACTGATTTATAAAAAGTCTAATTTACATTTCGGAATTTAAGATGAGGATTGATAATTTTTATTTTGAATCTATAAAGATAAAAGATTTTTTATATTTTAATTTTTAGAAATATGTTTAGATTGATTTTTAAAAAAAATTATTTATTTAGACTGATTTATAAAAAGTCTAATTTACATTTCAGAATTTAAGATGAGAATTGATAATTTTTATTTTTGTTGCTACTGTAGACATAAGGGGCTACTGAGAATTAGGGTGAAAGTTTAGTGGGGGTCATCCTAAATTGGGAGCTGTGCAGCGAGATGCTTGTTCACATTAGTTTTAAATTTCTGCAGGAAGGGAGTTCCAAAGACCGGCAGGTCAACGAAAGAAGCTATTGGAGTAAAAGACTCTCCGGCATCTGGGGACATCCACAGTGAATGGATGGGATTTAGCCGATTGTCAGGTTGAGTGAGTGTATTTACGTCGAGGGGACACCAGAACAGCAAGTTCATCGGAGCACATTCAACTGAAGTACTTGTAAAACAAGCACAAGGATGCAACATTGCGGCAATGGGGCTGGAGCTTAGTGGATAGTGAGGGACCCATCTTATTAGAGATTCTTTTTTGAACCTTGTCTAATAAGGAGAGACTAGTGGATGGTGCACCCGCCCAGATGTGACAGCAATACTCTATGCATGAGTGAATGGTGGCTTTGTAGAGATATGGGATACTGTTAGGTGTGAGAATTTTTCTAGCACGGTAAAGGGAGTCCACCTTCTTTGCAGCATTTGAATTATTCGGACGATTAAATAAAGGGTTTAGTTTGAAATTCCATACAGCTTCCCGAGTTCGACAAGAAGGTTGGAGATTGTTACATCGTCCATAATGTTGTGAAAATAACAACCAAGATAAGAAGAGTAGTCTGAATAATTTAAATAATACAACTTATTTATTTATGTTTGTTGATGTTTGAAAATATAATTTCTTTGTTGTTTTTCGAAGAATTTATTTTCAACTCGTAAAATGCCTTTCAATTTATCTATACCTAACTTTTTTCACAAATGATTAATGCCTTTACTGTCAACATATCTTTTTTGTTATTATATAAAGGGCAAAAGTCAGAAACTACAGAAGACACACCAACAAAGCTGACATATTCTTTTTCAGCATTGCCTCGGACAAAATGGACACTTCTATTTGTAATATTAATTCTCCTGGGGGTCACCAAGAACAAAATTAGTCGGCAGGTTGTAGCTGACATGTTAAACGATTTTTTTTTTCTTTTTTGTCAATCGACCGTTGGCAACAAAAATACAATTTTCTTGGCCTTCGGGCTACAATCAAAGTGTAGTATCTGTTCTGTCCTCGGGGAAATCCTTGACTGAGAAGAGATGAAAGAGAGAGACCCACTTTTTAATTCTTCTATTACACTGGGTAATCATTCTAGTTAAGAAATAATTTAATTTTATTTGGTGAAACTGCATTAAGTATTGATTAAACTAAATACATTTGAGAAAAAAAAATGCATGTTTTAACCGATTTGTTTTTGTAAGATTTTTTTCATTGTTTTTTTATTTTTTTTACATTTAGTTTAAGAAAACATGGTAAAAATAAATTAAAAATTAAATATTGAAATATAAAAAAAGCTTGACTACCTGCGAAAAAAATTGTTAAAAGAACGCAGCAAAATGTGAATAACCCGAACCTATCCGACTAGCAGCAAAATCCCCCCCCCCTTCCTTCACTGCTGATGGCCCCCAGATGCCGGAAGATTTTCTACTTCTTTCCCCAGATCACTTGCCTTTGGAATTCTCTTCCTGCCTCCTGTTTCCCCAACTCTACCAATATGCAGAAATTTGAATGTAATATGAACAAACATCTTGCTGTCAAACTCCCCACATTTCACAAAAATCTGAGGTATCCAAATTTTCACAAAGAGCTTCCACCCCACTCTTTTCTCCCTTTGCATAAAACTAATTTAAACTAAATATAGCCCACATTACGACTTGTTACACCTAGCAGCTACGTTCCAAAATTCATAATGATTGGTTAATCAGTTTATGAGTGAATCCTATAAATACAAATATATTAGCATATACACGTACCTAACTTTATATGAATAGAGATAATGTTGTTTTAGATATATGCAAGACATAAAACTGTTTTAAATCTCACTACATTTTCAAGTGAATTTATTAAAGAATAAATAGTTTTCATGTATAATTGTCATCTGTAAGAATCCAAAGTAGAATTTAAAAACTAATTATATTATTTTTCTAATAGAACAATATACGTTTGTAACAAATTTCCAAATCCGGTTTAAAATAACTCTAATTTTAAGAATTCAATTCAGTTCATTAAATTTGGCAAAAAATAAAACAAGCATGCTTCAGTTGCTATGTAGGGAAAGGGGGGGTAGAAATTTGCACAGAAGAGGATACAGTAGCCAGCACCTGTCAAATTTTGCCTTGAATTTCTGTATCCAGTGATTCTGATTGAGAAAGCGGCCCATCCTCCGATTCACTTGAAATCGGCTGGAATGAATTCAGAATTAGTGGTAAAAATATTGCATTTACAGGAATATTTTTTAGGTCTATCTGATTAAATATTTAGGAGAATTTGATCATTCTCTAAAAATCGGCACAAACCTTCCGTACAACTTGACATCTATTATATAAAGGGCAGTTGTAGCTTTTTTTTTTTTTCATTTTAATTCAGTTAATTTGAAGAGATCAAGGGACTCCCTCTTTGGGCCTAACACTTGATTTCCCTATGAGGGTTCTCTTAAGGATAGATGTTGTCCCTTTTAGGGATGCTATCTGTACTTCCCTACAGTTTGGTTTGCCAGGGATTATATCTAAGTACTTAATTAGATTTTTTTCATTAGACCAGTTGCCCCCACCACAACCACTATGTTTATTATTTTCAGGGACCATGTTATTTTAAAATCATTCTTGAGGTCCTCATATTTGGTTATTTTTTCGCATTCGACTCTATTGAGGCCATAGTCATTCGGGGCGATTACGTCAATAATGAGAGCCGTCCTTTCAGGTTTGTTCCAGATGACAATGTCTGGTTTGATGGCCTTGTCTTTTATGTATCTGCCTGTCTGTGCTCAGCGAAAAGTAAGACCTGCAAAGTTGGTATATTCTCGATCAGCATTGTTCTGGGAGAATAATATCTAAAATTTAGAAAAAAATATTCATTCTTTTTACCCTAAACTGGTGCAGATTTCGTCTTGTGGGAGGAGGTCTCCCACTTTATGTACTAAAGGGAAGTAACCGTATTTTTTTTTTATCAAGGAGTGACTTCACTTATGCCGACTCATTCCTCGAGGAATCTATATGTATGTGTGTGTATGTCAGGAGAAAGGGGGGGGGGAGGAAGAGAGAAGGAGAGATAAAGAGATGTTACAGTTTTGCCCGGGCAATAATAAGTAATAATAAGTAAATAAATCTATTTTTTTTTCCTTCAGGCTCAAGAAAATGTTGGCATGGTGATGGTGTTTACAATTGTTTCTTCTGTCCAAGAAAAAATCAGTGATATTATTGAAGAGACAAAAATAGAAAGAGAGGAAGAGAAGACGCGGAAACAAAAAGAACATGAAGAAAAAGAAAGGGTAGGTATTTGTGTCTATCTATTTGTATCAGCATACAGAAATTTAAATGTAATGTGAAGAGACATCTTACTGCACAACTCCCCACCAAAGATGACCCCGTATAAATATGACCCCTAATCAAAGTAGCCCCTTACGTTTTAGTAGCAATATGCCTTGTTTAAGCTGAATTTAAAAAAAAAAAAATCGATCAATCAGATTTGAAAAAAATTCCCATATAACCAGAGTTGCGAAGTTAGAAGGTATAACTTTTGACTTTTAGGATTCCCAAAAATCTGACTCTACATACAACTTCAATTATTTATTTTTTAGTGTGCCCGTATCATAAAAAAAGACTGCATACTTTTCTTCATTGCTTCTGTTGCATAAAAGTACCACATGTTTTTTTTTTTATTTTTAAGTCTCAATAATGTTATTTGGCATAATGCTTTGAGTGTTCGCTAATGGACTGGGAGGCTTGGGTTCAATCCTCGGTCGAGTCATATCAAAGACTCAAAAATGGTAATTAATGCCCCCTTGCTTTAACACTTGGCAGTGGAGTAATCCTGGAAAGGGAGCCTTTTGATCGCCTTCAACTATTGTCGACCACTTTACTTACATTTTTTATTAATAAATCATGGGCTCTTAAACTTGGGACATCCAGAAAGGTAAATATAATAAAAAAAATAACATTATTAAAAGAAAGTCTGTTAAAGTGTTGCATGAAGTACTGTTGCCACCTCTTGGCTGGTGGACAAACCACTAGTCTCTCCCTCTTAGACAGAGTCCAAAAAAAATTCTCTAACCTAATAGGTCCCACACTTTCTACCAAACTCCAGCCCCTATCACATCGTAGCAATGTTGCATCTCTGTGCTTGATTTACAAGTACTTCAATGGCGTATTCTCCGACAGAACCTGCTGCACTTGTAAACGTAAACACCCCTGACCAACCCTCAAGCAGCAAAGTCACACCCCTTCATTGAAGAGGTCCCCAGATGCTGGAAGGTAGAAATACTGTTGTAGCTTTTCTTGAACCGCTTATCCTTGGAATTCCCTCCCTTCTCCCCTGACTGCATAAACATGCAGAAATTCAAATATACTGTGAACAAACAACTCGCTTCACAACTCCCTAACTTAGGAGTAAAATAAAATGTCAGCTTTTTTCAACCGTAAGACTACTTTAATTTTAAAACAAGTCGACTGGGAAAAGAAGCATCGGCAAATATAGAAATTAAGAAGGGAGATAACTTCAAATCAAATTTTACCCTTTTTTTCATTACAGTGACACTGAAAAAGAAAGAGCGGAAATTACTCATTCGTAGCTACGTTAAAAACAATTAAAATCATGACCCTTTTCTTTTTCTTCCTTTCGACAATTTAAAACCAGCGTCAAAATTAAGTTTCTTTTAAAAATCCATTTTTTCTTAATTTTCTTTTTACTTTTACTTAAAAAAACACAAAAATAAAAATTTCAGTTGTTTATTTTTGTTGAGACTCAAGTGAAATTCAAAATAAAATAACAGCAAAACTTATGGATATACTTACTTATCAGTGGAAAATATTAGTGCACACCAGAAATTACAGAAAATAAGCGAGTAGAATTTTAATAAAAAATAAAATTAATTCACTATTCGTAGTCCACAAACTCAGAACAAGACTGTGTAGTTCTTCATATTATAAGGGAGATAATCTTCTACGATTATCTCCCTTATAATATGAAGAACTACACAGTCTTGTTCTGAGTTTGTGGACTACGAATAGTGAATTAATTTTATGCTGGCTTGACGCGAATGTCGTTCGAAGTTCGTCGGCTACGAATAGTAAATTAATTTTACTTTTGATTAAAATTCTACTCGATAATTTTCCGTGATTTTTGGTGTACAAAGTGCTTTTCTCTGATAAGTATATCCATAAGTTTTCCTGTTATTTTATTTTGAACTGCCATTTTTCACTTGAGTCTCAATATAAATAAGCACCAAATTTCATCTTTCTCAATAGAAATCAGGAAAAGGGCGATAACTCCAAATTTTACTATTTTCTTACAGCAACACGGACAGAGAGCAGAAATTATTAAAAAAAACAAAAAAACATGAACTGAATTTAGTGTTTGTTGTGACATAAGTACAAAATACTAAATCCAATTTTATTTTTAATGTTCATTTAATTCCGAAGAAATAAGAATTGAGTAAAAATGTTTTTATTTTCTAGAAAATATTTGAAGGCACCCGAGTGACTGTTGAAACATTTTTGGCTTGGAAGACCAAGTTTGATGCTGAAATGAAGGACTTTAAAAAAAGTGAAATAAGTACGTCCAGTTCAAAGTTAACAGGTCGGTATCAAGTCGGACATTCCTTCTACTTTTTTTTAAATCTCTATTTTTAAGAATTTTATTTATTTATTTTTATTCATTTTTTTGTCCTATTTTATTTTTTTCTTATCTCTATTTAGTAATAAGACTTTACTTTTTCTTGCATTTTATATCTATTTTTAAATATTTTGACAAATTGACTTTCTTTTTCTTTCTCCATTTTTATCATGTTACTTTTGGTTTTATACTTTTTATTTTTAACTAATTTACTTCATGTTATGTATTTGGATTATTCAGACTACTGTTTTCATCTTGCATGTTATTCTCACAACGTTTCGGCTGATGTAACTTCCAACCTTCTTAAAATGTGTCTTGTCGAACTCAGGAATCTGTACGGAATTTCGAACTGAACCGTTTTTTTAACTCACAGGGTTAGTAAAACCAGTTCGTCATTGATAATCGACCTCGGAGCATCTACAAAATGTAATTTACGATTGTTATCTCCTCTTTGTCCTCCTTATCATCATCATCATCATCGATTTAATGTCCGTTTTACATGCTGGCATGTGTTGGAGGGCTTAGAAATTGACTTCCAAACTAACTTATCTCTGGCCAGGTCTTTATTTATCCCCCTTTCTCAAGTCCATCCTTATCACTTGTAACTATTTTATCTTGACCTGACCCTGCCAACTATTTTATCTATACCTGATCCTGCCAACTATTTTATCTTGAACTGATCCTGCCAACTATTTTATCTTGACCTGATCCTGCCAACTATTTTATCTTGACCTGACCCTGCCAACTATTTTATCTTGACCTGACCCTGCCAACTATTTTATCTTGACCTGATCCTGCCAACTATTTTATCTTGACCTGACCCTGCCAACTATTTTATCTTGACCTGACCCTGCCAACTATTTTATCTTGACCTGACCCTGCCAACTATTTTATCTTGACCTGACCCTGCCAACTAGCCTTGCTACTTTGACTGTCTTACATCTACTAACCCTAACCTGACAATCAGCAAAATCCCACCCCTTCACTGTAGAAGTCCCCAAATACATTAAAGCTTTCTACTCTAATAGCTTTTTTTCTCAAACTGCTAGCCTTTGAAATGTCTCTCCCTGATCTCTGTTTCCCTAATTGTACCAACATGCAAACATTTCTTAAATGAGAACAGTAGTCCAAATAATCAATCCTCTTCTCAAAATATCTGAAATAGAATATCAAATAAGTTGTTGATCCTGGATGGATCAATGGACACAGCCAAATGTCCACAATGTTTCTGACGCTCTATTCTTTGTTCTGTGCCTATTTCGGATCAATTAATTTAGCTGTCTTTTGGCGTAGTCGATACCCTCCTAAGAATTTCAAATAGAACCCTTAATTTTATCCACAGGAGGTGGATTGCTCCTATTTTGCGTTAGATGCTTTGGATTAGTTAAATATTTTTTTCCAGTTCCTTTATTTGGAATTCAACTTACAAGATCTATGAAACCTTTTTGATACATAAGTAATAAGATTTCTTTTTCTCTCTCTTTCTGTTTTTCTTTTTCTCTCTCTTTTCTCTCTCTCGTTCTCTTTTTTCTCTCTCGTTCTCTTTTTTCTCTCTCGTTCTCTTTTTTCTCTATTTTCTTTCTCTATTTTCTCTCTCTCTTTCTCTATTTTCTCTCTCTCTGTCTCTTTTTTCTCTCTCTTTCTCTTTTTCTCTCTCTTTTTTCTCTCTTTCTCTATTTGCTTTTTCTTTTTTCTCTCTCTCCCTTTCTCTTTTTTTCCTTTTTTTCTTCTCTCTATCTCACTCTCTAGAATGGTATTAAATTTCTATACTAATGTACAATCTACTAATGTTTCCCCAATAGGTCGTCTAGTCTCTATATTAATAAAATCATGAGACAGCTTCATAATTACACCTTGAATAATTGTTATTTATTCACTATTAATCGAATATTTAGTGAGATAAAAAATACTATTTAAAAAAAATTTGTAAACTATATTTTGAATTATTTTAAAAAATACAATAGCGTAAAATAAAAATTAAGAAAATCTTATTAGAAACAATTTAATTACGAAATTAAATTCGTCAGAGTGCATTTTGGTTTTCTTGTAAACAAGTCAGTTTTTTGTTAATGGTTAAAAAAATGAAAGCTTATGGCCATAAGCCTTCAGACAGAATATCAAATGCAAGGGAAATAACTAAGTTTTACTAAGCGATTCATCATTTATTGAAAAGAGAATTTCGACCGCCGAAAACGCACGCAACTTATTAGACAGTGTGCAGTCTTCTTTTTAGCTACCATGTAAGTACATAACAAAGTTTATACATTTCTTTAGGTATTTTTTGTCGTTGTGAAAGTAAAGAAGCACCAACACAACTGCGACAATATGGTAGATTTTTATTTTTATTTAAAAAAAAAAAAAAAACGAAAAAAACTACGATCATTTTTAAAATAACAGACTTTTTTATTACATGTTCAAAAATTTATAACATATTAATAAAAAAATGTAACAATGTTGATTAACAACCGTCAAAAATTCAACTTGTTAATTAAAGAACAAAAACTAGTTTACAATAAAACTGTATAAAGAAAATGAAAATTAAGGGAGGTAATTCTGTGAATATAATAATTGATTATTCCCCCTTTTATTTTTTCAAGGGGAGATAATCTATTAAATTAACACGATTAACTCCCTTACTTTTATTTTTCTTCATGAATTTTTATTGTAAACTAGTTGTATCTAACCGGCGTTGCCAGGGAGTATGTTTGATTTCATCTTTGTCTCACAAGCACGAAAGAAACCACATAAAACTTGAGCCTATTTTTCAGTGCTTGCGTGAAGAGAAAGGGAGATCCTAAATTATCCATTTGTGAGAAACCCTTCACACCTCTCAAGGTTCATAATACTAGAATACCCTTACACCTTCTAATAAATTAAAGAGTTAAAACCATATAATACTAAAAAGCATTGGTGCAATTTTAGTTAAAGGGCGATGCAGTTAATTATTTTCATGTAAAAGCATTATTTTGTACTTACTCAGTCATATTTTAGCTCTCACGGCACGAAAAAGAATTTAAAAATATCAAGCAGAACTTTAATTAGAACGATTTTTCCATTTTCATAAAACGTCGAGTCGCTGCCATTTTCGGAGTGGCCGGTTAGCTAACTAAGGGCAGATAAGTGTCGCGAAATTGGGTCCCCTAGGTAGGCACGAAAAGGTACAAGAAAATTATATCGTGGAAAGTATCCCGGTGAACAAAGTATTTAATTTTCTATTTTTTTTATTTAATAAATATATATTTTATTATTATTGCTTATGTGTTTCTTTCTTTTTATAATCCTAACAATAAAAACGGAGTTAATGCCCTTGTCTATTCTATCGACCGCTCACAGCGAAAATGTCGGCTCGGGTGCAAATACAGGTTGTACATCGAAATGGAAAAATCGTTCTAATTAAAGTTATGCTTGATATTTTTAAATTCTTTTTCGTGCCGTGAGAGATAAAATATGACTGAGTAAGTACAAAATAATGCTTTTACATGAAAATAATTAACTGCATCGCCCTTTAACTAAAATTGCACCAAAGCATTAAATAATAAAAAATTTGTAATAAAAATATTTCTTGCTTTTATATAAACATTGTCAACTACTAGAGAGTGCTCCATTTGTTTATTTACAAAGAGCTTTGCATTGGGTTAATAGTAGCTGGTGATATCGCTCATAGTGCTCAAATCGCTAGAAAAAAAGCTGTCCCAGGATGCATAATATTAATTCCCAGAACAGTTTTGCACCACTTTTATGTCCCCCTACACACATTAAAATGAAGATATGATTCTACTAAACCTTATGTCTAGATCCTTATTCCAAATTTGATCAAAATCCATTACATGAAAATTCTTGAAAATGTCTAAAATTGAATATTTAAGCTTAAGAGGTCTTGAAATCCAGGTAATCTTGTTTAATTTGTGTTTAATGACTATGGATTTAATTCAATGCAAACCTGAAATAATTTTCATTGGTGTCTAATTACTATGGATTAAATTCAATACAAACCTGAAATCATTTTCAAATGAGAGGTTGTGCCACGAATATGACCCTAAAAACTCTTCAAAATACTCTAAGGAAACAGAAATATTTATTGATGTTTAATGCCTATTATTAAAATTTCACAAAAATTGGAGCAATCTGAATTTTTGCAAAAGTCCCCTTTTACCCCGTTTACATAAAACAAAATATGTTGCGGCATCTATGAAAACATGGAAACAGAAAACAGCTCACAAATGACTGGGTCAAAGTATGATGACGGCATTCTTCTTTTTATTTTTTTAAAATTACAGATTTGCGCACAAGTTGGGCATATACTTTTTCTTTAGGTCTTTTTGTTTTTGTCTTTTCACAAAAGTCTCTTTTATTTCCTTCGTCAATTCGATGACAAAAATGTCTGTTGGATCGGGTGAATGGATTAATCTCTTATACTCCAAGTTCAAGAAGAGGTACGGCTGCATTGTCTTTTTTCGAAAGGATTTATGTAGCGATTTTACACTGAAAGTCTAGAAAAAGCCCTGCGATTCGACTCTGGATCGAATGGTCTTTGTTGGCCGCACAGTTTACCCCCCCCCCCCCATCCCTCTTCCAGCTGGTCTTACTTGGTATCACATTTTGCATCCTGCCTGTATGTCTCGCTGACGACTTATCAATTTCTAATACGCATATTTTCTTTTGATCTGAATTTGATTATCACTGCGTAAGTCTGATTCTCTTCCCTTTTGTATTATGCATTTAAATTTTCCTTTTGATCAGTTTTTATTCCTCAACTGTGCACTTCCGCGTTCTCTTTGTCTGACCCTTTTTACTCTTTGCCCGCGAAAGGTCAAACGTTTAGTTGAGTCTGTTTATCTAATCTGACAACTTTTTGAACTTACTTCAGCCCCAAAGTTGTTTTTGAATTTTATGAACAACTAATTCTGTCCTCGTCTTTATCAATTGTTGGCCGGTAATGACCTCAACCTAGAACAAAAAATTATATTTTGAAAAAAAAAATTAAACAAATTTAGGGATTTGAGTTTTCCACTTTGTAGCGGAATTCCATTTTTTTTTTTTTTAAATCCAGAAAGTGTTTTTTCGCTTAAATCGCTAGAGCCTCTTATGGATTTGAGTTCTCTGCTTTTTTATCGAAATCCAAATTTTTTTTTTTAAAATAAGAAAAAGCTGATTTTCCCTCTTATGACTGTTCTTTCTAAAAACTGAAAATGTTAATTTTGCTGTGAAGGATTAGACTTCAAGCTATTCATGGTGGGGGAGTTAGACGACTTTAGTTTCATTAAAGAATCACCTTAAAAATGTATATATTTATGTATATTTTAGAGGTGAAAGATGAGAATAAAAAATTGTAAAGATACAATATTTATTAATCCATGGATTTTCAAAGATAAAACATAATCCACCCTGACTTTACGCTCCCATCTCAACATAAGACTTTACCTTTTGGCCCTTATTTTGTTTTTATTTTGTTTTATTTTATGTAAAATTTTCAAAGTTAAATGTTGCCGATAATATTTACAATTACATTGTCGACTTTTCCCTATCCTCTGATAAGAAGAGTTTATCTTTGAAAATCCATGGATTAAGGATATGAGGCTCCTGCTTTGAACTTGATGTTCTAATAAATATTGTATCTACAATTTTTTATTCTCATCTTTCACCTCTAAAATTGATTGGTCTATTCAATATATTGAGCTTTATATTATCACGATAGATTATTATTATTAAACGATAATTCAATTATCGTTATTTAATTCAACATTTAAATATATTTATGTATATATAATTTATTGTAAGCCTTGAATTTTCTTTTGTCTTTTACAGGAAAGGAATTATTTTTCCAAGATTCTTCTATGATTGTATCTGATATGGAATTTCTTCAAGGAGGTATGTCGCATAATTTTTATTTACTTTTTTTTAATGTAGATGTGCCTAATCTTTAATGAAGCTCTATCCGTTTGTCTGCAACGCTTATGTTTGAGATGGAATTTTTATTACGAAACATTCAGATTGAATGAATGCATCTGAAAAGTGGATCTGTTCTTATTTAGCTTAAACTTTGAAATGAGTTGGTAATATTCAATGAGTCTTTGAATTGGATATTCTCACTCTGGCTCTAATATATATATATATATATATATATATATATTAAAGCTAGAGTGAGAATATCCTAGTTTACTCATTGAATATTACCAACTATATATATATATATTTATATAAAATTGAAAATAGAAGCCTTTATCAATGCAAGATTAATTAATTTTTTTTTACTTTAATCTTATTAATTTCGGAATAATATTCCATCGTCAGAGTTGACCAGTATTGTGTCATTTAAAAAAAAAAAAATTTTTTTTTTCATCAAAAAACAAAAATAAATAAACTTTTCCTTTTGTTTCTTTGATAAAATGTCTTTGTTATGATGTATCAACGCCGATGTCGTTGGCGGTTATGAATTCAAATTCTGGTTGTAGAACGAAGAAAGCATTGGCATGCTCGTAGTTTAAGAAAATGGGTCATTCATTTCAAAGCATTGCTGGGTCAGTATTATAAAATTGAAAATAGAAGCCTTCATCAATGCAAGATGAATTTTTTTTTTTTTTTACTTTAATCTTATTAATTTCGGAATAATATTCCATCATCAGAATTGATATATATATATAATAGCTCTCTTTATTGCTGAGCCCTTTAAGAGAAACAAAAAATAAGCTGCAAAATTAAAGCTTACATTTTTGAGTTCTTTCCATTGGATTTGTCGAACACTGTGTGGCAGCTTACTATATGTTCGCTTGTAAAAACATAAATAGACTTTATTTCTCCTCTTTCCTCGTAGCTGTAATGTTGGCCACATAGATTAAAGGGTTCAGACTTGACTCGTGTCTGGGGTTCGAACTGTGAAACTGGCAGAACAGTTATCTCCACACTGACGATTCCCTAAAAGGATGAAACATGTATGTGGATAATAATTAAAAAAAAAAAATTATTTAAATATTATTTATATATATATACACACTACAAGAATACCATTCTCAGGACAGGTAAAATTACTTCTCCAAACAACAATTTTGCACCACTTTTATATCCCTGTATGAAGATTACAATCCACATCTAATGCTGCGAATCCTTATTCCAATTTTGATCAGACTGCATTACATGAGTTTGATTCTAGAAATGTTTAAAATTTAAGCCTTAAGCTTAAGGAGTCTTGAGGAGAAATTGAAGTTCAGGGAATCTTTCTTAATTGGTGTCTGACTGTGGATCAAATTTAATGCAAATCTGATATATTTGAATTTTCAAATAAAAGGTTCTTTTGGGAAGAATAATCTGAATCGGAAAAATCAAAACTTTTTGCAGTATTGGAATCGGAAAAATTTTAGACTAATTTCCGATCCCAAAAACGATTCTTTTAATCTTTTTTCTTAACAATAAAAAATGAAACAAACACACTGTATTTATTTATTAGAAGATTGTTTATTTACAACATAAGACTAAGGGCCACAGGATTACAGGTTAGGAATCCCATTCCCAGATTTAGCATTGACTCTCCGAGTCTAATTTAATTTTTTTATTGGTAAATTATTGTAAATGTTCAAATTTCTTTTTGCACCTATTTGCTAAGAGTTCACAATTGAGTATTAAAACGCTTGGGACAAGTTTTGTATTTTGTTGGCGCTGTCCTGACCCTGGCCGTTGTCCGGTCACTGAGTATATATCCTCTGAAATAATTCATGTTTTATTGTATTTTTTTCGGTTTGAAATTTTAAAAAACTAATGGTTATTTCCCTTTGAAATTAAATCAATTTTCAATTTATGGAGAATTTGAAAACGTATGACTGCTAAACTATCTCTAAAATAGATATTTTTGCTGAATTTAGGTAAAAATGGCACCTGTAATAATGGCACAAGTTGATAAGTAGAAAAAAATGGCACAAGTGAAAAATATTGATGTAAATCTCACAATCAGTTTATCAAAATCTTGAATACAATACATAAAGAGAAAACATTAAAAATTTGTCAAATGAAATTGTATCTATATTTAAAAGTCCCCCCCCCCCCCAAAAATTGAGATTCTACTTTTTTAGGCGATCACATGTGAACACACTGAAAGAAATAAACAGTTACTTTAGAATTTAGAGTGAGGGGGTATTTGCACATATAAATTTAACGTAATATGATCCCACTTTCCGGGCCATTCTAACTTTTTAGGGCAATTAACTAAATTTTTTTACCGCTAACCCTAAGTCCGACTGGCAAATTCATAAAATCACAGACGTAGGGTTAGTAGTATGAAGGAAGCATGACTATTAACAATGACATTTTATACTAAAGTTTGATCAGGAACATTAACATGGCCAAGAGTTAAAACAAACAAAATTGGTTACATGTCCTTAAAACGCTTGTCTGGTCTAAAAAGAGTGATCATTTAACATTAAATTTATGTGATACATACTTTTTGTTGTTTTATTTATTTTTACTACTAAGTTTTTCAAGCTGTTTACATATAATCGCCTAAAAAAAATGGAGAATCGCATTTTTCTTTTCGGGTCAATTAGCATAGGATGCAGAGCTCTAATAATACCGTATTTTCTTTCATAACAAAAAGTTATAATTGCGAATTGGCGAAAAACAACAAAAGAAAACAAGCATCGATAATTTCATAATGCAGTATTTACAAAATACCAGAAAAATGTTTAAAACGTAAATAAAACATTTTTGTCAAGAAAAAAGAAATTACTGATAAACATTTATTAGTAATTATAAAAAAATAAAATATAAAGCAATTTATTTAAGAATTTAGAGCGTGGGATCATTTTCACACATAAATTAAATGTAAAATGAGCTCCTATTTCAAAGACATTCTAGCATTTTAGAGCAGTTAACCAAAAAAATAAATTTTTCTATGAGAGATAAATTATGTGCGTTTTTTTTTTTTTCTTTTGGAGGAGGGGGTCTACTTTTTTAAGTGATTTCTTTTTTAATTTAATTTTTTTTAAGTTAGTTCACCCTAAACAAGGCAAGTTGTCACCGTAGACGTAAGAGGGCTACTGAGAATTGGGGTGACAGTTTAGAGGGTCATCCTAAATTGGGAGCTGTGCAGCGAGATGCTTGTTCAGTTTAGGTTTAAATTTCTGCATGTATATACAATCGGGGGAGCAGGGAGGGAGTTCCAAATGCCGGCAGAACGAGGAAAGAAGCTATTGGAGTAGAAGGTTCTCCGGCATCTGGAGACCTCCATAGTGAATGGATGGGATTTAGCTGATTGTCGGGTTGGTCTAGTGTATTTACGTCGAGAGGGCATCAGAGCAACAAGTACATCGGGGCACATTCTATTGAAGTACTTGTAAAACAAGCACAAGGATACAACATTATGGTAATGGGGCTGGAGCTTAGTGAATAGTGAGGGACCTATTAGATTTGAGACTCTTTTTGGATCTTGTCTAAGAGGGAGAGACTAGGTTTAGTGATGAAAAATTAAGTGAACATCTCTAAAAAGTGAGAATGGCTCAGAAATGATGATCATTTTACGTTAAATTTATATACGAAACTGATCTCCCACTCTAAATTCTAAAATGTTTTTTTCTTTCTTTCTGCCGAGTTAAAAAAAAAAAAAAGAAAGAAAAACAAAAAATGAAATTAAAAAGATGCCAGATAGATACACTTAGTTTTGGATGAAATTGAATTTTATTCTTAAATTATATTTCTTGTCATGAAATAAATTTCTAATTTACTTTTTTAAGTCTTGAAAATGTAACTGTAGTTCAGTGTTTTAATTGCTGGTGGTTATGTTGTCTAAAAATAGTTTTAACTAAAACTTTATTACTTTTTTCTTCTTTCAAATAAATCTTGTTTACAAAGAAACCGAAATTCATTATGATTGTAACAGGATTTTAATTTACTAATTTTTCATATTAATATATAATTGAAAAAGATATTACAAGTATCGTGTTCTTAGAATGTCGTTCTAAGAACACTTAGAAAAATCGATTTCATTTGCTTTAAAACAACAGTAAATATTTAAAAATATTTATTTTTGAATATCATTTGGGGCAGGAGGGGGGGGGGGGCTAAACCTCTATTTAAAACTATATCCCCCTCAAGAAAGCTACTAAAATATATTTTCAATCAATATTTATTCCATAGTTGCCTAATTTTTTTGACCGTGCTAAAATTGCCTAATTTTCCGGTGCCTTATTTTTGGGGCACCAAAAATTCAAATAACGACAAAGTAATACAAATCGGCTTCATTTTAAAAGAAAAAAAATCTTTAGTTTCACAATTTTCAATCAATTACAAGGAAAACATTTGAGAAAAATATTTAGAAAGATCTACCTGTGTAATAGAGGTTGTGTATTTTTTACGTTTTTCAAAAATATATGCAGACATTACATACGGGTTTAACAGTAATTTGAAAATTTTTAAAAAAAAAAGCAACAAATCTCTAATTACATATTTAGAAATTTTAAAAGAATCAGAATCTGGAATGTAGAACAGAATCAGGAATTGTAGCGGAATCTGGAATTTAGAACAAAATCGGTAATTGTAGCGGAATCGGGGGTGGGGGTGGGGGGAAAGGAAATATTGCAATCGTCCCATCACTAATTATGTCCTCTAAAACCTTTTAAAATACTCCGAAGAAATTGAAATTTGGGGAATATTTATTAATTGGTGTCTAATACCTATTGTTAAAATTTTACGAAAATCAGAGGTATCTGAATTTTCATAAGGAGGTTCCACTCCCTCTTTGCCCCCTTTGCATAAAACTAAAACTAAATATAGCCCACATTATAGCCCTTATGCCTAGCAGCTGTGTTTCAAAATTCATAATGATCTGTTTATTAGTTTAGGAGTGAATCTTGTACATATAACCATATACACACACCTAACTTATATGTATATATATATAATGTTTATTATAAAAATGGCTTACTTTTATTTAAATCAATAATACAATACAATACTTTGAAACACAGTATATATAGTCAAGAGGAAAGACCCATAGACATTCATTTATTTGTTAAATAATAAAATAAAGAAAATAATAAATTACGAAAACATTTCTTAAAATAGGCTCATTAATTATCAAGGGAGATAATTTAAATTAAATTAATGTCTTAGCCAGCTAGAAAAATATACTGATGAGGTTTAAGAGTTCACAGAGAGGGGGAGGGGTGACTGCTCTCTCTGCTCTTTTAAAAACAATAAAAAAGAAAATTTTGTGTCGTTCTCATCTCTCCTCCCCATTCTCTCTCATGCCAAATTTTCTTTTTTATTGTTTTTAAGAGCCCACACACTCCATCACTCAGGCAAATTGATTTCTTCTTTCTTTCCATTTCTTTGGTCTTATTTCAAAGAGTCATAAATTTGTCAAAATTACCAAAATGTTAATATTGTTGAGCCGTCCTCTCTAATAATAAAATTCTGCCCATTTACAACCATCGTTACTGATCTTCATAATGTTGTCTCACCGTCCACCTGACAAACGCATTAACCCTTATCCTCGAGTGGCCTCTAGGCCTTGATAAGTGTTGACTTATTAGTACAAAAAAAGTTTATAATAGAAAGTTTTTGTTTTGTGTTTACAAGAAACTTAGGAATGAAATGTTTATTATTTAATATGTTGGTTTCAAGTCGCGAGCTGGCAAAGCCAACTAGTTTTACAAGAATGAATGCTTGTTTGGTTTTGATTGTGTCCCTTCAATCAGTAGACGACCATGTTGAAAAGTCTTTCTTGCTGAAATCGTTTGAAATCGCATTTTCTTTGATCTGTCACATATAAAGTTAGGTATGTGTATATGTTTATATATTTTTATGTACAGGATTGACTCCTAAACTAATTACAAGATCATCTTTGAACACTGCTGCTCAGCATATAAAAAAGGAGGTTGAAGCCGTTTGTGAAAATTTAGATACCTCCATTTTTTTTTTGAAATTTTAAAAATAGTTATGAAACATCAATTAATAAAATCCACAAATTTCAGTTTCTTTGGAGTATTTTAAAGGGTTTTTAGGAGGCATACTATGGACACAATCTCCTATTTGAAAATTGAAATATTTCAGATTTGCATTAAATTAGATCCATATTTTTAGTTATCACCTGTAGTGAAGGTAGAACCTTCAACCTCCAGAAAACTGTCACTTCGAACTGATTGTACTCAACGCCTTTATCTGTTGCGGCAGAGGGCCCGTGGATTAAGTAAAGGGTTCAGTTTGAAAATCCGTATAGGTTACCGAGTTCAAGAAAATAAACGTGAAGGTTACACTGGCCAAAACATTGTTAAAATAACAAACATGATTAGAATAGCAGTTCAAATACAAATCGTGTAAATTTTTTATTATTAACAAAACTTTAACATTTTTTTGCTTTTGGCCTCAACTCTATCTCTATAATAACCATAATTCTTCTTCTTCCATATCAGCAGCCAGCTGTTGCGACTGACAGGCTGGTTGGTTGATGATTATTCTTGTTTTTTTTTGTGTGCGCTTGAATTTTACTAAGTACTTATGCAGGATAGTGCACCAAAGAATTTCAGTACTTATAGAGATTCCTGATTTAGGATTAGTGGTAGGGTTCGTAAGTGTTTTTTGGGAGGGGGATTATTGCCATCCGAACTTAGGGTTAGTGGTAGGGTTTTAGGGGAGAGAATCTGTTAAATTTGTGGTGCGCTATCTTTCACAAGTACCATTTAAGTAATAAAACTTAAATTGCCTTGGAAATTTATCAACCAAAAAAGATGAAAAAAAAACCCCACATAATCTACTAGATTTTTTTTTGCTAATAGAGTAATATCATGGAAACAAATAGCCTGATCAGATTAAATTAGATTAGTATTTGATCACTACTTATCAAGGACAAGAGCTACTTGAGGACAAGGTTTAATCAGAGGGAATAATTGGCAGTCGAAAGATGTATAACACTATGAGAGTACTAACATTGATCAATGGTATGAACTTTGTTTGATTACTTATAGGGCGGTTTATGACGAGAATTTGTTGACATTGTATACTGGTCACTGAGAGTGGAAGACGTTAGGTGATTAGAAACTTTTGATCACTACTGTCTGCGTCGCATCCTCCGTGTCCGATGGCAGCACTTCCGCTCAAACAACATAGTATGTTTCTGCTGCAAAATTAACTCCCTCCGACAAGTCATCCTCACGAGACGTCCACGCTGGCTGGGACATGCCCTTCGCTGTCAACCAGGAGAATCCATTTACGAAACAATTGCTCCAGCTCCCCTACAGGGTTGGAAAAAACGATGTGGTGGACAAAGAAAAACCTGGCCGATGACAGTTGGAGCTGATCTGGAACCCAACTTGAGCCCCCGAATCTACAGAGTTCGCTATTCAAACAGCGGGTTGCTCGAGATCATCCGATCGTTAATTTAAAATCGTCAGTTTGGTCAGCCTTCCTGAGGGATGCAATAGCAAGGATGGATGGAGTCGGCTCAACCCACTTCGGGTGAATGCTGTTTTAAATACAAGTCAAGTACAAGTAATCAAAACCTTGAGATTTTCAGTCTGAGGTTCAACCAACTGACCTATTTTGACTTTCTTATAAATAGAGCTTAAAACATTACCGTAACAAAATAATTATAGATTTAGCGTGACGTCATAGATTTATGATTTATGTCATGTTTTAAAACATGAATTCAAACATAAGCGATAATAAAAAAATAAAAAAATAAATGAATGGGTAAACATTATCAATAGCGTTGGAAATTATCTTAATAGTCCAAAACAATTTATTTTATTTTAACTACGTATTGGTATTAAAAACAATTTAATATTTTATATATAATAAGAAATGTATATAAAAAAGTCTATGGGAAAACCTCATGAAAAAAATATCCATGTTTTTTTATTACCAAAAAATCTGGAACAAGAGTATTTTTTAATCCTAAACAAAAAAATAAATAAATAAATGAATGGGTAAACAATATCAATAGCATTGAAAATTATTTTAATAGTCCAAAACAATTTATTTTGCTTTAACTATGTATTGGTGTTAAAAACACTAGAATTCTGGCTCGTAGGGTCCATAATTCTAGTTTGATAAATAAGTAAAATGTCATGTTTTTATTTTGTTTTTTCTTTAATACAGAAACAGAAGCCGTGGAAGTTGATGAATCATTGTTTCAAGAAATTGAAGATTTTGGTTTGGAGGATGAGGAACTGGAAGATTAAAGAATTTAATCTGTTTTGTTTTTGGATTGTTTAATAAATATGCGTTTTTATATGAGATTTGTTTGTTTGCTTTTCTACTTGGGTTAATACAGGGTGGGCAAAAATAAGGGTCCTATTTTTAAAAATTCATAACTTTTTTTATTGATTTTTTTTTTTTTTTTTTTTTAGAATAAGTAAAGGACCCCTTCCGAAGCAAGCATGAGCCGTATTAGCCCTAAGGAACGTACCCTCATTTAGAAAACATTATTTTTGCTTAAAAAACTCAAAACAGTGTAAAAAACAATACTTTAGTTTTTGTAAGTTTTAAGAAGTGTTTTTCGGCTAAAATTTGTTTTGTTTATTTCAAAAAATCTCGGAAGGGTCAGTCTACACACACATAAAGTTTGGTGAGTTTAACTTTTATTTTGTGGAAGTTATTAAAATTCAAGTTATTCAAATTTAAAGATAGGACCCTTATTTTGGCCCACCCTGTATAACATAACCCAGCACAAAGAAGAGGCTGTATCATAACCCCTTATCTTTGCTAAAGAGTCTCCCGGCTCAAAAGTCGTCCGTAATGCAGAGGATAAATCTTCATAGTGTAAACAGATATGGCCAACGCATGTTGTGTAGTGTTGTCTCTCCATCTGTAAAGTTTGGTGCCGATCGTCATCGTTCCTGTATTCCATCGACATTGTTCTACTAGTTTGTAGTATGGTTGCAACGATGTTAATATATAGACTAGCAGGGACCCCGTGGAAATTCCACAGCGTTTCTACATCAATCTGTATAATTTACTGCAAAAATAATATTCATTTTGAAATAATAAATGTCTGTCAGAGTCAATACTTTTAAGAAGAAACTAAATATTCAATTTTATGAGAATTGTTTGTTTGCTTTTCAACTCGGCTCAGAGACACCCTGGCTCCAGTGGAAAACACTAAACCACCTGAGAACGGGAATAGGATGATCAAAAGGTGCTATGAATAGATGGGGCTACAAAACTGATCCAACTATTTGTGAATGTGGAGAGGAGAACCATACGATGCACCATTGCCTGTCTGCCCATTACTGCCCAATCTGTGTAGCTTGAAAGATCTTGCAGAGTACAACACTATTGCAAAGGACTGAATAAAAATGTGGGAAACTGTCATATGACCACGCGCTTCAAAGAAAGAACTCTGGTTAATGTAATTTAGCCTAGCACCCAGTAGAAGCTGTAGCATAATCCTTGACCATAGCTAACCAACTGCCAGTCAGTCAATCAGCTGTCACTATCCTATTGAGATTTCTAAGTCTACTTGCAACAAAGAGATTTACTTCTGAAAGAATCCTTTAGTTCAGCTTTTGTCTAACTTCTAATAAATAAACCATTATCTATTATTATTCTATTATCTATTATAATGCCAAAGATGAGTACAACCATTTTTTTCAGTGACCTTAGAACAACAGATTTGATGTAAGTCTTCCATTTTAGATCTGGGGTGAAAGTCAGTTCTAGAAGATTGTCGAAGGGGTTTCCTTAAGGAGACAGCCATTCATTTTCGACTGGGGCAAAACAAGGATTCAGTCATTGCTGATGAAAGATTTAAATTGCTTCAGTCTAGTAGCAGGTGGCTCGAGATCATCCAATCGTTAATTTAAAATCGTCAGGTTTGGTCAGCCTTCCCGAGGAACGCAGTGGCAAGGATAGATGGAATTGGCTCAACCCACTCCGAATGAATGCTCTCTTAAGTACAAGTCAAGTCTACAAGTAATCAAAACCGAAACCTTGAGATCTTCAGTCCGAGGTTCTATCAACTAACCTATTTTTACTTTTTTTATAAATAGAGCTTAAAACATTACCCTAACAAAATAATTATAGCTTTGGCATGACGTCACAGATTTAAGTGTTTCAAAAACATCAATTCAAACATAAGTGATAATAAAAAAATAAATAAATGGGTAAACATCAATTCAAACATAAGTGATAATAAAAAAATAAATAAATGGGTAAACATCAATTCAAACATAAGTGATAATAAAAAAATAAATAAATGGGTAAACATCAATTCAAACATAAGTGATAATAAAAAAATAAATAAATGAATGGGTAAACATTATCAATAGCATTGAAAATTATTTTAATAGTCCAAAACAATTTATTTTATTTAAACTACATATTGGCATTATAAACAATAGTATTCAGGCTCGTAGGGCCCATAATTCTAGTTAAATAAATAAGTAAAATGTCATGTTTTTATTTTGTTTTTCTTTAATGCAGAAACGGAAGCCATGGAAGTTGATGAATCATTGTTTCAAGAAATTGAAGATTTTGGTTTGGCGTGGTTATAGAAGATGGACGTATGGCGAGCATTTACTTATGAAACCCAATAAACTGCCACTCAGTCAACCGTTACTATCCTGTCGAGATTTCACAGTTTGTTTTTGTTAAACTGATCGTTTGAGGAAAATGAAACAAAGTAATATCGATTGGATATACATCAATAAATCGCCAATTTATTAAGTTTTAAATTAAAACGGTCACTCAATATGGCTGGAATACAGTATGTAATATTCAAAAAGTATTCGGAAAGCAGTGGTGTCCACAGCCTGTGATTTTTGGGAAGATCAAATTGGATTAAAATGAGTAGATGAAGAAAGTATTGGATCACTCTAAATCTGTTAAACCTATATTCTGAAATAGTTAGAATGTAAAAGGTAATCGCTTGTGATGAATGAAAGTACTACGTTTCACATCGATATTTGTAACCCCTTGAAAATCGATAATTTAATATAACTGGTGTTTACCAAAAATCAAATTTCTTTTTGCAGAATTTATTTCAAAAATTAAAAAATACAAAGTATTAAAAGTAAATAAATTTTTAAAAAATATGAAATTTTATGTAAGAATAATGTAAGCGACTATTTATGAATACTTTTATTAATTTTTAAGGTTGCTTAGTGTTCGTTAAATGTGATTCTGCTAATCTGTTATTCCAGTGGTCATGAATGCAAAGTATATTATTTGAAGTAGCTAATCAGAAAGTTTGAGATACAAAAGTATAGGTTGAGAGAGCGTCCTTTGTTTAGGCTGAAAATATAGAGTACTTAACATACAATACCAAGATCGAAATATGAAATAATAAAGGTGATACCAACGTATGTGTCCTCTAAAGAAGTCTTCCCGGTGAACATGAGTGGCAGTGGTAGTAGATCTGAGTGTGAGAGTGAAAATTCCTCCACCTTCCTGTATAGATAACTATCAGAAGAGAAAATGGTGAACGAGGTTAAATGTAAAAATCGATGAAAATGAATGAAACATGCATAGTTTCTGAAAACATGCGTCATCAATTGGCCTAAATCAGTACGAAAGCAGATTCATATATGCAGCTTTTAGATAGAAAACTATACCGGTCATTGAAATAGGGGGAGTGCCCACTTTACTTCATATTTAAGATAAGGAACAGCACTGTGTATTGTAAGGTAGGGTTGATTTTATATAAAAAAAAATAAGATTTCTTTGTTAGTCCTTTAAGCTTTTTTCCCTAGCCCAGAAACCTGTTTACTTTTCTGTTTATCCAAATGGTAGAATACTTTTCGGTAAATCAAACTGTTAATTGTATGACCAGAGGACAGTGCTTTTGCCACAGACGTTTTAAATTCTCGAGTTCTCCGAATCTCTTTCCATCCCCATGTACTAAGGACAAACCAGGAATATTTTGTTGTAAATGGCGCCACCATGTCTGAGCTTCGCTGAAAAAACAGTTCCGCTTGAGTAAAACCATTTTTCTAAAAATACGCGCTTCCCTGATTTCCTTATTAGAATCAAATTTTTATTAAGCAAATCCAAAATAAAGAATGTCTAATATCACGTGACCGTCTACGTCATCGAACCATTAGAAACGCAGCCAATTTTTCTCATATATCCAAGTCTTGTTCAGAAAGTCTTCAGTTTTCATTCCGCTGCTGCTAGGTCATCCTTAAACGAATCAGGTTGTCTCATAATCTTCCATCGCTGCTCCCACCATCACTTCAGACACGCTGGACATCATCTAAGCCCGATGCGTAAACGATCCTTTGAGAAAAAAGCCAAAGATTTGTTTTAGAATCCATCCGAGAAATCCGATTTTCACTGAGAGAAAACATTCGATCTCTTATTTTGGAATCCATTTCATCCTGGAAATCCTATAACGGTTTTTGTTTTTATATCCTACATGCCCTTTTCCTATGTGAACTTACTAATACAGAGAACTATAGATAGTGAACACCGCATTCACTGCTATCTTTGCTTTGGAGATTAGTAATGTCTAACTAGTCTATTTTACTCACTATTGCAATAAACGTTTCTTTCTTCATTTGACTATCGTATTGGTTGTTTCTGCCACTCGTGTAACAACTTCGTATATTATAACCCTTTTCAAGGCTACAACAGCGCCTCCTCCCAAAATATATTGTTCACCATGTTCTTGTCCACTATACAGATTAACCAATATTTTCCCACTAACTTCCTTATCTCTACTTCCAGTCGCTTGCCAATTTCTATTACCCCATCTTTTCTAAGTCCCATCAACTGGTCTAGTGTTGTCTCCCTTAAAAATTCTTCCACGTTACCACATTCCATCATTGACTGTTGCCAATATTGAAAAGAGTTCTGACGAGGTGCAATTGAGAATATGAACAGTTTTGAAGCTACATTGTCATATACGAAAACAATTCTCTGATTCCTCATGTATGTTATCTAGTTATCGGAAAATCCGGTAGAAATTATTGTTATTGTTACATCAAGTGTTGTAAAGAAATAATAGTAAAATTGGGCTTCTTTTCGTACCAGTCAGAACTCACATGGCAAAATATAACAGTAATCAAGCGTGGAACAAATTAATTAATTTATTAACATTGAGAAGAAGATTACCAACATATACAGCTGAATTACAAAGTTCATCGAAGAATTTGAGAAGAACCGAAATCACAAAAATGACATTCAGCCGTAATCTCGATGTAAAAGAAGAAAAAAAATCGGTGCTCTAAAGATAAGATTATAAATGTTTTGTGCGAGTGCGGATTAACTTTTCCTGATTTATTTTGCTTTTCTGTTTTTCATTGTTGAAAGCTGTATACGAGTTCAGATAAAGTTAGATATTTCAATGTACATATCTTAGCGACAAGGTAATAATTTTTGGCTTCAATAATTGGCAGTGTCTCTGATTTGATTTTCATCACAATTCATGTCCTGTTTCAGTGGCGAACAAAATCCAACTGATTTTTCTTTTTCTTCTGTGAGTTTTCTTTCCACTCTCTCGAGTTTTCTTTGTCTACTCTTAAGTGATTTATCGACTAATTCCTATTTCAGTCCCTATTTACCTGCCGATCCATGAGAGCAGAGGTTCAATGTGGAGAAAATTCAGCTCCTCAAAAGGAACACTCTGGATTGGGACAAATATTAAAATTGCCTACAGGATAAATACTACATTTTGGTCCTAGCCAAAAGGCCAAATTTTAATGAAATAGTACTTCATTTTCTTTTGTTTCATTTTCTCCCCCCCTCTCAACTTGTATCCTCTTCCTCTCTATCTGTATGTATGTCTATATTTACTTGACCCCCATCCCCGAAGGCAGAATGAGGCACATGGTCGGTTTTAAATGTGGAAAATATCCATCACCCCCCCCAAAAGGAGCACTCTGGATTGGGATAAAAATTAAAATTGCTTCAATCTAGAAGGATTTCTCTTCATTGAAAAAGAGATGAAGTGTAGCATCAGAACAGATACTACACTTTGCTCCTAGCCAAATTGTTACATAATCTCCGTTTAGAGAAGTTCTCATGTCTCACTCTCACGTTCAACCGCAGCAATCCTTTGTGACTGAAGTAGTCATTCCACTATCGCCTCCCAGGTTGAATTTTCGCTAGAATTAAAGTTGGACACAACAACACAAACAATGAGGAGGTCGAAGAAAAGAACCTTTTATTGTGATGTCGTCCTTGCCTTTTCTTCTGTCAGTGGCGAGGTGTGTTCCACCTACAAATCTTTATGTCTGTTGGCCTCCTAATTTATCATCTATGTTAAGACATTCTCTAATCGTGATGTTCGCCCCAAAAACGTTCAACCGACTCCTATTCTTCTCTCACTTACTCCTTCTTTGAAACATGTGACGTCATGTCCGCTTCTGGCTCCCAGGTTGAGGTGACATTCGAGTGCATACTCGTTAACCTCATGACAATGATGTCGCGTATATGTGTGGACGCCGCCCAGAGAACGCAAATCATCAGATATATATACTAGCAACGTACCCATTACTATTTAACAAAATATGTATGTCATAGACAGATAAAATATAAAAATATACACTACGCTTATCTCTATAATAATATGCGAAGGTAAGTTCATGTCCGTCCGTACGTTATCACCATCCATCTTTTTTTAAAAGATGGGAACGCTTAATCACGGAAGATGCAATGCAAAAATAGTAATTAAAAAAAATTCATCTCATGCCGGCGTTTTATCGAACAAGAAACTCGAACTAAGTCTTCAAAGTGTAGTATCTGTTCTGCCCAAAGATAGTACAATAATATCGTGGGGTATGCGTTCGCGCCGGACGTCCATAGAATGGAAATATGTCATAATCTTCTACAATGGTTTTGGAGATATATACACCGCCCCCATAACCAGATATATTCCGAAAACTGAAACATTAACGTTCGTGGTCATTAATTCATTCCCAATGTAGATTCCAGCCGCGAAGATGAGATCTAATATGGCAACACGTGTACGTGTGTATTGGGGGGGGGGATCAAATAAAGGCATTCACGGAAACGAATAACCAACACGGACTCCTCACTCTTGCATTTGGCAGTGAAGGGATGAACGTTCTACTGTTTAGATCAATATGTAGGGCCATGTGCAGAGCTATAGTGACTCTTAGAAAAAGAAAAAAAGAAAACAAAAACGTATCGTATTCAATTAAATTGTCGTATGTAATAGACAAATATGTTGTTCCTGGGATGGTATTTGCGACACGGCTTTTTTGTTTGTTTTTGCTTCATGTTTGTTGTTGTTGTTGTTGTTGTTGTGTGTATGAACTTTGCGACACACGTGTCACGTACTCGTTAAGCCGCTTCGTGCTCGTCTATTTACGCTTTACGTCAGCAACTTTCTTTAGTTGCCCGTGAGATGTAGACAGAGACGAAACATATGCGTACATTGTACGAAAAGCGTATTATAAAGAACCGGTATGTGTTTGCGTGCGTTTATCCGATTTAGTAATAAATAACACTAAGCTTAAAGCAACCCCCCCTCCCCCGCACACACACACATTGGTGCTACCAGATGAGGCTGTTTGAAGATAGGCGATTCGTGAGTTAAAATGCACCAAACATTGATGTCATTGTTTTTTCCTTTCCCTTTGCAAAACTCAATCATGTTCTGCAAAGCTAAAAACAGAAACGTTTTACTCTACAAAAGAACCAAACCAAATCGCATGAATTAAACTTTGAATATATAAAGAACTTGAAGCATAAAAACTTTTACCAAAATGACCTTATTCGGCATTAAATAACCGAAAAGGGTTGATATGTCGTAAAACCAAACCAAATCAAACACCATGAATACATATTTGAAGTTATAAAGAACTTAAAGCATAAAAACTTTTACCAATATAACTTGATTCGACGTTAAATAACCCGAAATTTTGTTTTTATGTCCCCGGGCAACGTATTAAATAAGGCTGAAAGAGTGGCAATTTTGGTTGGGGCGAGTGTTTTAAATGGCAGTGGCCTGAACAGAGCGGAGAGGGAGAAGGTGACAAAATACCAAGGCCTAATATCGGGTATAAATAGAAACTGGACCCTAAAAAAACATCAACATTATCGCAGTTATAATATGAGCTAAAAGCCCCATGAAGAAGAATTAAAAATAGTATCTGGAATGTATTCCCCGAAAACTAAGTGTGCAAGAAATCCAAATAATTGCACTTAAGGAAACGGCCAATATTATCAAAAAAGCACTCGGTTGGAGCCTCTAAAGTGCAGGCGATTGTCTGTCATTTGAAAGAATGCCTCGTCCCTATGCAAACGTAAACAGAAATGGGGGAAAAAAAAATAAAAAAAATAGAAGAACGTAGAATGAACAATCCATGATGACTATTACTTTCTCGTTTCTGCGTTCATCACATATATGTGTGCATAGTTATGTGTTTGGGTGAATTTGGTCTGACCTTTTAGTAAAAAAAATCCAAAGGGTTATAACCAACAAAAGATCCAATTAGCAATAGATAATATCGTATCCAGCTTGAAGCCGTACACAATTCAAAATGGCGTCTATATTTATTATTAGAAGGGAGGTAATAAAATAAATTATTTAAGAAGACTAGAAAACAATAGAAAACGGGAAATAAAATAACATAATTGTTAAATAATTTATTGAATTACGTCCCTTTTAATACTTTAGACGCCATTTTGAATTACTAACGACTTCGAACTGGATACGATGTCATCTATTGCGAATTTTATGTTACCTTCTTGATCCGTTGTTTCTTCTAACCCAAGGATTTTTACTGCAACGTTTTGATTCGCTTCAGAGACGAAATTGATTTTAACTCGGTTCTGAAGAGTTGTTATGTTCAAATGTGAATTATATGAGAAAAGGATCGTTTTATTTTTTGTCATCTGGATTCAACAACAATTGGACCTTATAATCTCTGAAAGACATGCAGATTAAAATTATCTGGTGTTTTGGAAATTTTTATGGTGTGAATGATTTTCTTGTTTTAGATGTGTAGTCTTACTACTTATATATATATATATATATATATATATATATATATATATATATATATATATATATATATCACGGTGATGTGCACTAAAATCCCCAAATACATGTATTTGGACACTCGAGTCAAGTGAGAGTGGTGTATCTATGTTTTCAGAGAGAAAGTTAAGCAAAGTACAGTCCTCCTCGGTGAAGGAGAACGGTATAGGAAATATAAATAACTAACGCTGTAAGGTTAATCTAAAGCACATATAGACTTGATCATCTGATTCTAGTCTATGTTCTCTAGTCAAGGGGAGGGTGTTCTGAACATAACCTCCTATTCTGTGCCCAGAGTATTTACAGTAAAGTGGAAGTATTCAGTCATGTCAAAATCGTATGAGGAGATTTAGGATTGTAGGTTTGTTTCACTTAGTGCTAGGATATCACGAGAGTTTACTAGGAGAAAGGTTTCTACGTCATTGATGTTGGTTCTAAACCCCCAAATATTTGTGAAGAGCGGAGGCGAAGATTTTGTTTTGGTGGGTGTCTGGTTTAGGTTTGTTTCTTTTTCTTTGTATTGTCATTTTGGTTTTAGATAGAGTGGGGAGGGAAAAGTGGGTGCTTGTTTGGTGCCAAGAAGCTCACACATCCAGATCTAATGATTCGATCCGAGATTTGATCCATGGGGTTGTGCAAATATGAGACAAGTTCTTAGCACTTAATTCTGATAACTTGAAGTCATCAATATGATAATTGATAATACAAGATGGCTGCTCTTTCTAGATAGCGATTTCTGAATATCTCTCACAATGGAGATGAAGTCGATATGATTTGTTTGTTTTTTGGATTCTTTTTTGTTGCATCGTTATGTATTTTTCTGATTGAAGACTTTTTGTTTTTCTGATGAGTTCATGACAGAAAGATCAATGATTAACATACAACTACGGTTGTTCTTCTGTTGAACGAAACGGATCCGTAATTATACCGCAGTTTTTTTTTATTTTGAAAGAATGATTGATAGGATGAATAAAACCTTGGTCTTTGGAATGTAACAAAATGTTGTTGATTTATATATGCTCTGTTGTTATATGTTAACAATAATTCAGCTTTTATTCGAAAAGGTTGATATATATATATATATATATATATATATACATACATATATATATATATATATATATATATATATATATATATATATATATATATATATATAAAGAATAGAAAGTATAAGCAAAAGCATATATTTTCACATACCTATATATATATATTTGTCGCTCCTCAAAAAAGTAGAGCACTGTATGTGTAGTATTAACACAGCATGACGTCACTAGCTTTAAATGCATCGTTCCTTCCTCAAAAAAGTAGAACGCTCTAGACGTTATAGCCGCCGATAACGCGTTAAAATTATCACAGTTTATTCGCTATTTAAAATTGGCCGTGTGGTTAAGGCGTCGGATTTAAGTTGTAAAATACTCGTAATCCGGGGTTTCGAATCGCATCACCGGTAGGTAGTGAATAGTCATATCTCTATGCTGATGAGTCCCGGTTTAAGGACGAAACGTATACGTACATAGATAATAAACAATAACAAATATTATATATATATATATATATATATATATATATATATATATATAAGATATTGTCATCATCAAACAGCTGTTTCGTTGTTTCACCACTCATTAATATGACTAAACGTGGCAAGCAAGATTAAAAACCCGGACCGCAGATTACTTCTAATCGTGACCACTGGTATCGGATCTCTTACTATCTAAGCTAACACACCCATTACAGAAGTGAAATAAATGATCTAACTTAAGTAAGTATTTTGTCATTTGTTTACAAATTTACGATACTGGTAACCTAGAGAACTTAATTAATTTTTTACGAAAGAATGTTGCGTTACGCTAAGTGGAACCCGTCATTCCCTAGGGGAGGCGACGTACAACAAGGATAATTACGTTCAGCAATATCACGAATAATTGCAAATAGAAAAACCGTATTGACGTTTTAGAAACTTTTAATGATGCGATTCGCTACGTATGCAACTTCAGAAGGTACTATTTCAATCGAATAGAGAAAGCCGAACAGAAATGTTTACCGTTTATCCGGTTTGCTTATATATATATATATATATATATATATATATATATATATATATATATATATATATATATATATATATATTATCGGTTTGTGTAAACGCACGCAAGCGCAAGGTCACACACGACACCTGAAGTCAATCAAATTTGTTAAGTCATTCCAGTGTATATTGGAATATTTACTGGCGTCCACAGTCAATGCAGTCCATTGGCGGTGGGAGAGTGGGTCAGAAACTCGTAACCGTAGAAGAAGAAGAAGAAGAAGAAGAAGAAGAAGAAGATGTACGGGCCGTTTTGACTGACGGCGCTAAACGGGACGACACATGAGCTTTTGCGCAAACAAGGAAAACGAGGAAGAAAAAAGGAAATGGACTTAGAAAAACAAAACATTAAAAGAAAACAACGCATAAAAATAATAAAAAGGTAACGAAGAAAAACGGCGAATTATATATGATCGGTCGAGTTACAAGTAAATATACAAGGCAGGCTAAACACAGCTGAACACTGAGACATTAAATAAAAAAAAAGAATGTCTTGTTACCCCCTCTCCCGATCCGCAGAAATCTGGCACAGGGTCAAGCTTTTTGTGCCTTTATGTTGTACTAGCTGTACATACTCGGCGTTGCCCGGAAGTGTGATGAGGAGACCCTGTCTCACTTCTCTCCGGATTGGTCTGAAGCCACTACAATCATTGTCAACCTTGATCGCCGCTTTATGCTCCCAATAACGATTTCTGAAGATATTAAGGTCTTTTCCGTCGATGTTAAGCCGAGTCAAAATGCCGAACAGATCCCTGTGTCGTACCTTGTCAAACGCCTTTGAGTAGTCAGTGAAGCATAGGTATATATCTTTCTGCACCTCTATGGAACTTTCCATGAGGATTTTCAAGACGGAAATTGTATTTCGTGTAACTTTATCGGCCGTGAAACCAAATTGTACTTCAGATATTTCTAACAGAATTTGTTCGTCATTCTATTCATGAGCACACACAAAAGTACTTTAGTTCTGTGACTCATTAGGCCGATTGTACGATGTTGTTCACAGTCTGTTGTACCTGGTTTCTTAGGGATAACGATGTACACCAACTTTTTCATCTCTTCCGGAATAGTGACTGTTTCATAGATGCTGTTGATTAGTTTCGTGAGCGCTTTGATTCCCAATTCATCAAGAGCAGTAACCAGTTCGATTGGAATGTTGTCGGGTCCTGGTGCCTTCCCGTATTTCATTTTCCTGAAAGCACTGTAAACTTCATCTTGGAGTATCACAAGACCTTCATTACTTCTTTGAATCTCGGGTGGTTGACCTCTTTCATTGTAATACAGTTCTTCTATGTATTCAGAGCAACGGTTCAAAATGTCTTCTTTTTCCATGAGAATGTCACCCTGTTTGGATTTAATGCAACCAGTTTTAGTTGTATCTTTTTCCCCAGTTAGTCCATATACTTTCTTGTGCATTAGTTCGCCGTCGATTTTCGTGTTCTTTTCAATTTCAACGCACTGATGATTTATCCATTGTTCCTTTGCTGCATTACAATTTTTTTGTACTGCCTCCTGTCGTCTTTTGCTTTCTTTCTCTCTTCCATTTGAGTTAGGATTTCTGATTTCATCCATTTATTGTCTTCTTTCCGTTTCGTGGCAGGTATATGTTTTTCTGCTGCCTCAATGATACTGTCTTTCATCAGTTGCCACATTTCTTCTACATTTGTTAGTCGATCCAGCGCTTCAAATTTATTTTTGACTTCAATTGTGTATGTCTGTTTGATATCCTGGTTGTTTTGCAGGAGGTTCATTTGAAGTTTTGCTGTTACCTTCGATTTCTTGAGCTTTTTTAGTTTCAGTTTCATTGTGGCAACTACTGGGTTATGATCGCTTCCACAATTAGCCCCCAACATAGCCTTGCACGACGATATGGAGTTCCGCAAGCGTTCTTGTATCAGGATATAGTCAATCTGATTCCTGGTTCTGTCATCTGGGTTTTTCCAAGTCCAACATCTCCTTGGGTGGTTCTTGAACCATGTGTTCATTATTGCCATCTTGTGTTTCTTGCACCATTCGATTAACCGTTCACCCCTTTCGTTTCTCTAACCTATTCCAAAAGGACCAACAGTGGTGGCTTCTCTTTCTTTTCCAACCTTTGGGTTGTAGTCTCCCATAATGATTCTGATGTCTTGGGAACACAAATCCCCAAAATGATCACGGGCTGACATATCATCAACATATTACACAATATTTAGCTCCATCCCCATAGCGGTTTTGTAAGATGATTCGGGAAACAGGCCGACTTAATTTTATATATCGGGTTTACAAACTGGGAGCGATACAATAGAAAAACAAAACACTTCGCTTTCCGCTTCTTAAATTTTATCAAGCATCAGTAATTTTCCTGCTACTCTTAGTTTTCGTTGCTTCGTCTATTTTATGGTATATCAGCTTTTTTGAGTGATGTACTGGTGGCATCTGTCTGTATCAGGACGCAATGGTGTTCTACACATCAGATGAGTCCGTTGTCGAATTGCACGTCTGATGTGTCTGTGCAAGCCTATCCTGGATCGGTAGGCTTTGTTGCAGTTGTCACAGATGTAAGTGGTGTCTGGTTGCGAGAGCTCTGTTGCAGCCCTCTACCGTCAGTGCTCTCCTTCCGCCACTGCTGGTCTCTCCTCTCCCCACTCCGCTTAGAGCATACCTTCATAGCACGTCTCAAGTGGCTGCAGTCTTCAGACACGGACTCTGAACCTACTAGGTCGATGCCACCTGCCCTCATGTCTCGTTTGCAGTTATTTCGAGTTATGAAATACCGAAATAACCTCGTACAATCATCCGCATGCGTAAGAGTTTATTTTTTCAAATTTCAAGTTCCTGGGTCTAATATTGTTTTTACTTATGTCCCCATTTATCAAGACTAAAAGTTACTTGAGGATAAAGGCTAATCGAGTGGTGCTGAACATTATGAGAATTTTAAAAACTATTCATTCATATCGTATTAATCAGATCATTCTATTGTTGGCATTGGTTTCCCAGATATTTTTAAAAGTTATAATCCTTTCTAGAAAGACATGTGGTACTTACGGGAGAGACCACGTGAAGGTTGCTACCATCCTAAGTGAAAGTATTTCTGTAGAACGAACTGGATTCGAACTTGGCGCAACCAGGTTGTCAGTCCGTGTCGTTAGCCACTTAACCACCGTCACCTCCCATTAAAAATAATGAAAATAATTAATACAATTCTATGACTTTTAAAAAAACTTTTATTAACCCCCCCAAAGCATATTGCCGCTGAGACGTAAGGGGCTACTGTGATAAGGGACCAAATTTATAGAGGCATCATTAGTGGGGAGTTGTGCAGAAAGATATTTGTTCACATTACATTTAAATATTTGCATGTTGGTACAGTCGGGGTAACAGGGAGCAGGAAGGGGATTCCAAAGGCAAGCGATCCGAGGAAAGAAGCTATTAGAGTGGACAGTTTTCTAGCATCTAGAGACCTCTACAATAAAGGGGGTGATTTTGCTGCTAGTCGGGGTTGTCGGGGGTATTTACGTTTAGTGGGTACAAGTGCAGTTGTTCGTCGGAATACATTCCGTGGAAGTACTTGTAAAATAAGCATAGGGATGCAACGTTTCGGCGATGGGACAGGGCCTGGAGCTTGGTATACAGTGCCGGACCTATTACGTTAGAGACTCTTATGAGGACGGTTTATGACAACTGTCTATTGACATTAGATTTAAAGATGACCATGTTGTAGCCCCCAATGAAGAAATATCGTGTCAACGTTTTTCACGGATGAAGAGTTCACGGAAAGAAACACTATTCATGGAAATTCCGGGTTATGTTAGACACACAGAGGAAGAAAGGAATATTCTTTGCAGCAGTGGTAGATTGGAGATTGAAACAGCTTCCATGAAAATTATGATTGGGTAGTAAGAGACTAGCAACGTCTATTTTGTGAGAAAGGGGCTGTAGAGTATAGAAGAGATCACCCCGCAATAGATTGCGAAGTCTATTTTGAACTTAGTCAAGGTAAAAAAGATTGCTCTGTGCGCCACCTCCTCATATGTGGCATAGTACTCCATCTTGGGACGTGTCTAACTCTTATATAAGTAAAGGATAGCACCAGGAGCTGTGGAATGATTCAAACGTTTATTTTCCAGTAACTTTAATAACAGATTTGGTATATCCCAAAAGTAGTTAACAGACACACCTTGGTCTTTCAGTATGACGACATTCACAATGTAAACATCTAATTTAAAAAAAAAAAATGGTGACAACATATTTTTGGGGCAGTTCAAAATAACGGAAATACAGAATTCGGCGATTGCACAATATAGTTAACAAGAAAAAGGGATAAAAACAAATAGATAACAAATAACTGTTACCAAATGACAGAAAATTTAATATTCTATCGAAAACTTTAAAACTATTTGTAAGATTTGTTATTTCAAAATTTGTGTTGTTAGTTTCGCTTCACTGATTTCGTCCCAAAAAATGGCGTCGAATCTTTCTTTTTTAGGTGATCGCTTATTTCAGGCTTAGAAGATACAAAAAAGGTAGGCTTACGGTACCACTAAGTTCAGGAGTGGTTTCCAGTCGGATTAGGGTAAGTATTTAAAAATTTTTTAAAAATCTTTTAAGCTATCACTTAAAAAAGAAAAATTCGACGCCATTTTATTTTTTGACGAAATCGGATAAGTGAAAGGAATGACACACATTTTGTAAATAATAAAACTTACAAATGTTTCGAAAAGTTTAAAACTAACAGGTCGATAGAATATTAAATTTTCTATCGTTTGGTTATAGTTATTTTTTCTTGTTAACTATACTGCACAATCGCCCAGAGTTCAAATGTCAGAGTTAAAAGTGGATAAAATCGCAAGTGATGCCAGATGAATAAATGAATAATAAACGAACGGGAAGTTGACCCAAATAAAAATCTAATAAAGTGGAATTGTCTGGATAATCAATGTATTGTGATAGGTCATGCGTATCTAGGTTGTCCCCACCCTTAAAGTCTAACCCTTTCTCACCGTGGTAGGCGGAGTGGAAACGTAGTAGTGTCAGAGCTAACAGAGCTCTGCTTAAAATCTAGGAGGAGTCGGTATCAGGATCCGTCGTTCTCTTGTTGTCTATGCCCCTGTATGTGGTAAGCAAAGACCTGTCAGGTGAGAAACTGCACATCAATTGAGTGAGAGTGACAGCTTCTGTGCCATTCCTTTGTGTGTTCCGGGCAAAACCTTCCCCGACTTTGCATGCAACTTCTAAGCCTTGCAGTACCCGGTGTTGGAGGTAAACCACCTGCATCTTGCAAGTAAACGAATAGCTACGACCAACGAGAAGGACTTCATGCAGACCATATATTTCTGAAGCACGACCTTCGTGATCTCTATCCAAAAGTCCAATTCACTTAACAACAACAAAAACAACAGCAGCAGCAGCAGGAGGGGCAGCAGCACCTCGGCCGTAAAGACAATGGGGAATGCTAATTGTCTGAGGATTATTATTGACATGAATGGTACCAGTTGATAAAGAAAATTTCAAAGAAAAATGGTTTATTTTTGGCAAGATTGGGGGTCATAATAATTTAAACAAAGGCGGGAAAGTATAAAAACAAATTTTCTTTTTCGTGATGACCAGGGTTATCAGAGATATACAGATGAATCAGCTGACCAAGTTAACCAGAGAAATATTATTTAATTGACTCGAGCTGCCCTTCTGTTCACGTGTTTTATCCGTGGTGTTTCTTCTTGGACAACTGGACTGACCTTTCAGATAAGAGCTGGATTAAAATATAGAAAGTGAGGAAACAGAGTCGGATGACAAAGTCGTTTTTTGTTTTCTAATATTTTTTAATATATTTTTTTTAATCTACAAGAATTTTTTTTCTTTTATGTTAATCTACATTAATTTTTAAAAAAATATTTTTAATATTTTTTAATATTTTTAATATATTTTAAAAATATATTTTTGTTAATATTTTTAATATTTTTCTTTAATCTACAAGAAATTTTTTTCTTGTATGTTAATCTACATTAGTTTTTTAAAATATTTTTAATATTTTTAAATATTTTTAATATTTTTTTTTTTATTCTTTAATATTTGTTTTCTAATATTTAAAAAAGTACTTTTTATAATCCAGAAACAAAGAGTTTCTGGATTAAAATATAGAAAGTGGGGAAACAGAGTCGGATCCTCCCACCAGGTTAGAGATGAAATAAATTCCCCCAAATTATAATTGCAGAATTATGAAAAGACACTATATGAGAATTAGGTGAGGGGAATTGGTGGTTCGACTAAGATACTGAATGAACATCTGAGCCACCGTCCCCGCCCCGGTTTGGAACCAATTTCAACATAAACCAGAACTCCCGGGCGTTAGAGGCAGACGGAGAAATATTTCCATAACTAAAAAGACGGCAGCATCTAAGCTTAGACTAAAACTAAACTTCTTACCTTCAAAATTGACTATTTACTAAGCGAGAAAGAAATTAGCAGACAGATTTTTTAACGTCAACTATAATAATTTTTTTACAACTTATACCATACATAAATTAAAATACTATTACATTCCAACTGTGTTTATAATTTATTTTATTTGATACCTTATTTGTATCCAAAAACCAATACGTAGCTAATCACCTTCGACGCATAGCAGCCTATGAATTACCGACCAAAACAAACGACAAAACACAAACTGGATTAAAACTGGTGCCGTGACCAGGATCGACCTTTCTGATTACATGCGAACCAGTGGAGACCAACTCAGAAATTCGATCAACAAATCGAGAAGACAGCTTCAACCCGAACAACAAACCAACGCTAAGAAGCAAACGAAGTATGGATCCGTTTGACGACCCAGTTTTAAAAGAGCGTACTACGAGAGCAAAGTTAAGGTATTTTCTGGTTTCCCTAATTTTATTTTCTATTGGACGTGTCTTCATCACCTGTCGAACGAGTTGTTTTATTCAATATTGCACGAATTTAGATTTACATATCTACCTTTAAAGCTTAAACCATACACTAAGCTTGCTTCGGATGCGGAGAAACTCAATCTTAAAATACAATAAATAAACAAGATTAAATTAAAGTTAAATTTAAATATTTTGTGTCAATTACTGTACAGATAGATGCACTTTTTACTTCATTAGATTTTTACTTTCAATTGTTCATTGTGTGCCATTAGTATTTAAATAATTATGTATTATTTCCAAATAAAATACATTTTATTTCTGTTTTTACAGTTTCATTATGTGATAAAAATAAATAACAATTTATAAATTTATTTAGTAGCATTTAGTTTCAGATTATACATTTTTATTTTATTCTTTAGGTATATAGTTAATTATAGGAAACTATACCTATGAGTCCTTATAATAGTTCTCTCTGAACCATTTCCTGTGCGTGCAGTTTGAGAGAATCTCATTGTTTTGATCAAGACCCATTACATCATGTTAGTTCTAGAAAAATATCTAAAATTTAACTCTTAAGCTTAAAGAGTATTAAGAAAAAAGGTGAAATTCAGGAATCTTGCGTAATTGATGTCTAATGACTATGGAGCAAATTCAATGCAACTCTGAAATATTTTAATTTTCAAATGGGTGTTTGTGCCCATATTAAACCCATTAAACCCTTTAAAATACTGCAAAGAAACTGAAATCTGGTAATTATTTATTAATTGCTGTCTAAGAGCTATTGTTAACATTTCACAAAAATCATAGGTATCTGAATTTTCACGAAGAGATTCCACTCGTTTTTTACCCACTTTGCATGAAAGAAAATTAAACAAAATAAAGCCCACATTTGGCATTTGAACCTCTTACGCCTAGCAGCTGTGTTGAATTATTATTAATAATAATAATAATAATCAGTTAATTAATTTAGGATTGAATCCAGTACATATAAATATAATGACATTAAACTCATACTTGTAGTTTAAATTGTCTTGACTTAACAATTCTATCTTTATTGATGATTCTGGTGATTTGTCATCTCCTAAAATCACCTAAATACTTTCTAGAATTATATTTCTAATCTTTTAAATACTAAACTCTACACTGATAATTTCTTTCCACCTTCCTTAATAAGGTGTACTATTTTAACTGTAAGCATGCCTTTCCTCAAATCCATATTCCATTTCTTTTCATCGTAATTAGTAGTTTATTTAACTATGATTTAGACTAAAATCTTATATATCTAAATTTAAAAATTTATCTTTTTTTTCTTCATTCTTTTTAAATAATTTATTTTATTTTTCTATAAATATTCTTTTTTAATCTTTTGTAGTTGATAAACATAGATATATAAGGTATTTTAATATTTATTTTGAATCTTTTAGATTTATGGTTGGTCTTATGTTTATCAATTCTATGGTCTCTTTCATATTAGTCAATGTGGATGCCACATTCGTTACGTTAGACATGGTTGTCACCGATGGCGCGGGTGTTGCCAAAAGTAGGCATAATCGTGATTACACTACCAACCAATGTCATATTCATCAGCGTTTTATGCGTAGCTTTCCTTTCTGTTGAAATAACCACACTCCTCTGATGAATGTTAGTTGAAAGAAGATCTTCCCAGGGGAGACTATTTACTAAAAATAAATCCGCTTTTATTAACTACAAGCCAAAAAACCCTCAACTAATCATTATTTTACATTACATACCTTTAATATAAATCTATTTAATTTTGAAAACTATTAGTTTACATTTAAATGACTTACTTTAAAAATTAATGGATATTGTAATAAATGTGTTGGTAATTTATCCTTTTTCATTAAATCACTTTAATTACTGTTAATATCGACAAAACTAATACATACATATAGGAAAATAGGACAATAAAATTACAAATGAATAAAAACAAACAGTAATCTATTATAAACTGTTTAGAAATAGTTATGCAAAATAGGCACCCAATAGCTGTCTCTACTGTATATACAGTATTTCAACAGACTATGTTGTATTGTTGATTTAAATAATAGTGACCCTTTTTGATGGTAATATAGGTATGATAAACGAAAGAAAAACTTTTGCATTTATTACTTTTGATTATGACCTCTGGCCCGACGGCGACGGATTCTTCAGCTATTCGATAATTAGTGAAAAAGAAAAAGAAAAGAAGAATAAGAGACAAAAAAGTGATTACGTTATTAATCAAACAGAGATTTGGCCTGGCTGTTTGACTTGAGTGATTTGGACAGAAGACAAGGCAATGGACGGAAGAAAAGACTTGGAAGAGAAGGGGGGTAGAAGGAGGAAGAGACCAGGAAGGAGGGGGAGGTGAGCGGGTTTCTTTGGGGCGCTGGTCTCCATTATCGATGGTGTTTGTCTGCAGAGAGAGAGAGAGAGAGAGAGAGAGAGAGAGAGAGAGGGGGGGAGGAGAAGGAGGAGAGGGAGGGGGTCATCAAGCTGTGTCATCATTCTCGATTCCCAACTGTTGGAAAGGTGAAACAATATAAAGCTAAACAAATAGATGCAGTATTTTCGTCGCCCGTTGTGTCATGGACACACACAGCTGGTCAGTCGAGATAACAATTCAAGAAGACACCGGCGAAAATGGTCATCATCGGGAAGGGGCGGAAACGGATGGAAAGAGAGAGAGAGGGAGAGAGAGAGAGAGAGAGTGTGTGTGTGAGAGAGAGCAGGAGAGGTAGGAAAGTATTTAATTCCTTATATATATATATATATATATATATATATATATATATATATATATATATATATATATATATATATAATGTGTGTGTGTGTGTGTAAGTGAGGATATGACACTTGACTGCTGATCACATTTAGATGTAAACAGTTGTTCAAGTTTCGAATATCAGCAAGGATAGTTTTGTAGACGATAGAACAGCTGTATATGGATGACTCTATTTTATACATACATACACTCGCACACACACATTTCTCTCTCTCTCTCTCTCCCTCTCTCTCTATCTATCTATCTACCTATCTCTCTCTCTATATATATATCTATCTATCTATATATATATATATATATATATATATATATATATATATATATATATATATATATATATATATATATATATATATTTCTTTTTTGTTAGGATATATATATATATATATGACATCATTTAAAATCTTAGTTATTCATGGAATAACATTCCATATATTGTTAAAAACGCTTTTATTTGCAAACAATTGCTTCTGCTTTGCTGTTTGACTGGAATGATATGTATATCCTGAAAATGTATGCTCTTGAAATAGGCAGAAACAATTGTTTTCAAATAAAAGTGTTGTTCTTTTTAAGAATATATTGAATTTTGTTACTTGAATAACTACTGGTGTTACATGATGTTAAATTAAGAGCTCTAGCCGTGAACTATTGAGCTACAATATAAAACTTTCTGCTAACAAAAAATAAATTTATATATATATGTATATATATATATATATATATATATATATATATATATATATATATATATATATATTCAAAGATTTATCATATCAATTAAATCAAGTTTTGAAATGAAAAGCCTCAAGCTAACATGAATTTTACGTACGTTTCAAGAAAATAACTTTAATAGTTTTCCTAAATGAGTCTGCTTAAACTCTGGATGTGACAAAAAGTTATCCTCCCTCGTCAGAAAATCACATTCAGTTCGGCCACGATGCTTAAGAATATATACATTAATTAACATGGAGTCAATATTATAAAAGCAACAATTAATACATCCAAATGTAAATATGCGCGTGATAAGAAAGATGTCTGGTAACTCTTTCCATATTACTCTTAATAGTTTCTTGTTTTCTTTTATCTATCTATCTATCTATCTATCTATCTATCTATCTATCTATCTATCTATCTATCTATCTATCTATCTCTCTCTCTCTCTCTCTCTCTCTCTCTCTCTCTCTCTCTCTCTATATATATATATATATATATATATATATATATATATATATATATATATACTTTTTAATGCTTGTCCACGAATACTTCGGTTGTAATATGTTATTGTAGGGAATAAATAACCAGACAAGTTAATTACAAACCGCTGTAACTCATCGTTATTTTGATTAAATATCACCTATTTAATTGGGCTTTTTAGAAGCATAATATATATATATATATATATATATATATATATATATATATATATATATATATATATATATATAGAGAGAGAGAGAGAGAGAGAGAGAGAGAGAGAGAGAGAAAGTTTTTTCTTTTCCCATTACGGGATTGAAAATTTTCTACGTGCGTTGCATTTGTTTAAAAATTCGTCTCGAGCCTTTTTATCCTTTTTTATCTCGCGATGAATTATATATATATATATATATATATATATATATATATATATATATATATATATATATATATATATATATATATAAAGTAAGGTCAGTCGGATTCTTGATTTTTGTTAGCGATACATTCCTTCATACAAAATCAACATTTAATTACAATTAGGCAAGTATTCTTGTGAATCGTGCCATCATGTTCTTCAAAAGAATAAAATGTAAATCGATTTAATCTCTTTCAGAAAATACATTATCTAGCTAGGAAGATTAAAATAAATAGCGACATTTTTCGATAATGATCTAAACAGCACCATGAGCTTACGGCATACATATTTTTTTACATTGCTCTATTTCAGCTTTCAGATAAACATTTATATATGATGAAAAGAAATATCAAAGTATTTACTTCATAATACTTGTACATCATAATAGCAGTTAACATGATTTTTTTCGAACAACGAATTACAGTTTTGGTTCAATCTATTTAACTCATTCATTTCTTTTAAAGAAAAAAAGGATATTCTTTTGATTCCTACTTACAATTTTACCATTTATCACCGGCTTTTACATAATTTTCCGCTTTTCTTCTTTATTCAACGTTTATATTGCTCACTGTACAGATTGAAACAACATTTCTCAAATGTATAACTACCAGCGACCATGCGCGATTAAGTTCTATTTAAAACAGACATTTGCACCGTTAGTCCACAACATCGGACGAGACACTTCTACAAGACCAAGAAGGATTATTACGAAAAAAATAGTTTTATACCTTTTATTTGTCTAAGCTCTGTCGAGGCTTGTTGTATCAAGCGAAATATTAGATGAAAAAGTCAAGATGAAGAAAAAAATATTTTGATTTTGATTTTGATTTAATAAAAATATCTGCATCTAACATGGTTTCTTTGAAGGCATTTTGCCTCTATCTTTATGTTTAAATTCAAAAGATGCTTCAAAAAGTGAACTTTCCCAAATATATTCTGGTTAATTTGTAGATTAATAAAATGTTGGTTTATTTCATGCTTCTACACATAACTCAATAAGTCTCGGGATTTACTAGTAAAACAACCTTTAAGCAAAATTCAACTTTATTCATTAACATAGTGTCCTACTAGGGTGACACATTGATTCAAACGTTTCTCTAACAATTCGATGCATTTTTCGTAGAACGATTTGGGTTTGGCCTGAAAAATACGTTTCAGTTTCCGATATCACTTTTTCATTGAAGCCAAATCTATTTCCCTGGAGCATTCTTTTGAGATCTGAAAACAGCCAGTAGTCTCTGAAACAATATCTAAAGAATAGGGTGGGTGTGAAAGCAATTCGTGTAATTTTGCCATAATTGCAATGAACTTGTGACACACTGCATTATTGCGGTGAAATAGCACTTTCTCTTCTTCATTTGTGGCCGTTTTTTTAGCGATTTCCCCTTCAAACGCAGCAATACTTATATATCATATCGCTATTGGTAAACAAATTACCTTTCGCATCCGAAGATACGGAGGCCAAAACATTGCCAGTTTCTGTCACTTTGGCTGGCTTTCACCTGCTGCTGTTCACTAAGTTGCCTGCCGATTTGACTCCGGAGTGAAGTGATGGATCCACGTTTCATCCATTATCACATATTGATGCACACCTCCTGTTGTGTTGAAAGAGTTGCAACCAACGCTCTGAATCTTCGACACGTTGTTGTTTTCTCATTGAAGAATTTTCATGCAAAATGGCGAATACACTGCCTTCTAATATCTTCAACTTCTATGCTATTTCACGCAAACACAATTTACGATCGGTCGAAACGATTTTGTGGATTTTTATTTAATGTTTCCCAGGACAATTGTCGAATTTGGGCGACCTGAGCGTTCAGCATCATTTGTGTCTGTACAACCACGTTTAAAATCAGCATATCACTTTTTAACCGTTGTTTCCGACGGAACAGGGTCCGAATAATGCTTATCAAACCATTGCTTTGCTTGAACAATACTGTCCCTATCTGTAAGAAATGCTTTATCAATACCTGAAATTCAGATTTTCACATAGTTTAGAAAATTTGCAACAGTAGCTTCACTTAAATAACTGTAATGTGTAAACAAATAATCCGATTGGGATTAAATTTTGACCCGTGCCATTTGAATGTTAATACTCAATAAAAGTCATAGGTATTTTTTTTATTAGTAGCGCCATCTATGATTCAGGCCCGGAACTTATTGACTGATGTGTTAATGACTAAACGATACTGAACTAATAACATTTTACTTTCCAACATACATTTAAAAACAATAATATTTTGGAATAAAACACGGCATATTGTAATTTTTTCTGATAATCTTGAGGTGTAGCAGAACCGATATTGATATAATAATGTTGATTGGCTCACCTCTAGAGAAAGAAGTCGTAAATATACATCTCACAAGAATGTTATGTTTTTGAAAATGTGAAAAAATAAAAATAGACAATAAAAACCATGGTAATTGGAATTTAAAATGAACCTGTCTTATATATATATATATATATATATATATATATATATATATATATATATATATATATATATATATATATAAATGTGATACTTAGAAGGCAATACAATGCAGAGGTGTGACGGATAGACACAAGTTGTAGCAAATAAGACATATAATGGTGGAACAAATTAAATAGTTTAAATAGTTTCACCGTTAATACAATTGTATGTGTATTTAGGCAACATTTTTTCATTTATGCAAACATTGTTAAAAATAACAGAATTCGTCTGTTTAATTATACCTTTTTAATTTTTTCAATTTTTCTGACGTTTTTTTTGTATTAAAATAAAAAAATAATAAATGTTCCATAGATTTCACAGGTTTCACGAACGTTTTCGATTCTTTGTCGAATCATCCTCAGGTGTCAAAAGCAAATGAACAAAAAAGCTGGAGAAAGAAGAGAATTTGAAAAAGACAGCGCAGAAACGCGCAGAGAACGTTTTTCGCATTGTTCCAGGAAGTTGTTGACGATCTAAATTCAGTAACGCTTGATGGCATAACAGAACAAAATCGTATTACGTTAAGCATTTAAAAATGTTACCACTGGTTTCATATGTGATGTTATTAATTTTAGGTTGTTGTGTTTTTATGTAGATAGCTTCCAGTATTTTTTGATTTGTTAAAAATTGGTTTCGGAATGTATAATTTTAGTGTTATTAACTAGAATTGGTCTTAAATCAGAGGGAGGGAAGTTATGTTTTTGTAGATGTTGGTAAATTGAGCTAGAGTCTACAAGATGCATGGTGAGGCGACGGGATAGGCTAGCGGTTGTAAAATAAATGTAGCTATTAGCTTTATTATTATTATGGGAGTTACATTCTTTCAAAAGGCACTTATAAATAACATTGGTTCTTTCTAGTGGTTTTTGAGTTGGGGAGGAGTTGTTTTTTACTACAAGATTTTGGGTTTTAAATTTCTCATAGTAAATAATGAGTCTAACTTCATTGTTATTGTCAATTGGAGATATGTATCTGTGTATAATATTTTTGATGGCTTTTTCTTCTAATCTCAAGTTTGGTTACATTTGATTACAATAGTATATGTTAATATTGTTCGAGTTGTGATGTTGAATATTATTATTATTATTATTATTATTATTATTATTATTATTATTATTATTATTATTATTATTATTATTATTATTATTATTATTTGTACTGATGTTTTTTAAGTTTCAAATCATTAATTTTATTTGTTCATCAATGATATAATTAGGGAATTCGTTGTTAATAAGTACTTGTTTTATATTTTTTAATTCAATGAATAGTATTTTTTTAGAAGAGGAGATTAATTTGGCACGGTTTAATAGATTTTTAACAATAGCTATTTTGTAGCGATAGGGACACTCGCTCTTGAAATTTAAAAGACTAGAATTTAAGCTGGTTGTTTTTTTTATAAGTGAAAGGGTTAACGATTTATTAGAGGCATCAATAAGAACATCTAGGAATGAGATTTTATTATTTACGTTCAATTCTATGGTGAATTTAATAACAGAGTTTTTTTGGAAAAGGTCTTGAAGTTTATGTATTTGTTCATTGTTATTAGCTAGACTCATATTATCGTCGACATAGCGTACGTAAATAGAGCTTATTTTAATGTTATTAAATATTTGATAGGTTTGACATATAGAATTCGCTAAGAATAGGACCGAGAACCGAACCTATTGAAACTCCATCAATTTGAGTGTAAATGTTTCCCTTGAAGTCATTAAAAGGTATTTCAGTGGTGCAGATTAATTGTAGTTTTTTTAGTATTTTTTAAATTAATTTTAAGTGGAGGGAGAGACGGATTATTGTATATATTATTTATAATTATGTCTATTGTTTCATTTACAGGTACATTGGTGAATAGGATTTTTATTTCCAGGGAGGTAATGATTTTATTATTCGGTTGTTTGCTTTGTTAAATTTGTAATAGTTCTTGTGTGGACGTGACATTATATTTGCTAGGTAGATACAGGCTGATAAGTTCATTTAAGGTCTTTGTTAAAGAATATATAGGAGTAGTAATTTGGGATATGAAAGGTCGAACAGGGGAATCCGGTTTATGTATCTTAATTGTTTCGTATAAATATCCAGGTTTGTCATCGTCAATTATTTTGGGAAGTTCATAATTATCAATTTGTGCATTGTTAGCAGTGATAAAGCTGTTAACTTGTGTCTTTAACATGTTGGTAGGATTGTTGTTAATTCTTTTGAATTTAGTGCGGTCATCAAGAATTGTTTGAAGTTTAGTGTAATAGTCTGAGTTATTAAGTACGACAAATATGTTTGTTTTTGACAACTTTTTTTATAATGATATTTGGATGACTGCGGAGTTCATAAGCGGCTTTCTTTTATTGGGATTTAATACTGAATTGGATTGTTTTTCATCATGTCGATTTTTTATAGCCTCCGCTTTTAGGAGATCACGTAAGTCGGGATGTGATGTAATTTTATAATCTGTTTCTAGTCTAGTTATGTTTTCATGTAGTAATTCTATTTCTGCTTTTTTGTTTTGATGGTTGAATCGATTAAAAAGATGGCAGTTTAATCCAAGATTTAGTAATTCCTTTTGGGGTTCTGTAAGTTCGTGGTCAATTAAATCAAGGGAGGCGCGAGAGCGCTCTATCCCTTAATAGACTTCAAAAACGGCCTATGCTAGAAATCTCATTTCTTTGATCAATCATAACTCAAAAACCAATAAACCAAATTAGTTAAAACTTTGCAAAATTTTTTTTTGATAGGTTCTATAAGTGTGTAGAATTTAAGCATCATTAGTCAAGGCAACCTAGAGATCCAGAAAGGTCAGGCATGATTTTGTGTTATCCGTGTGTACGTACGTACGTACGTACGTACGTACGTATGTGCCACCCTGTATCTCATCAACTATTTGATGGATTCAGCTGATTTTTGGCAGAGATAGAGGTTCTAGGGTCTAGTTGATGGCATTTTAATTTCAGTTTACCATATACCTTAGTTTTCCAGAAAACCGTAAAAATGACCATTGTATTGAGGCATAGCCTTTACAAAAGTAGTGACATTCCATGATAAATGTCAGTATACTGAAATCATATGCCCTTAATAGGGTTAAGATGAAAATTCATATACACTAAATGTACAAAAGCAAGGAAATTCTAAAATTTACACTTTTATTGTCATTAAGGGTATGCGAGCACAACAGGGCTATGTATTTTACTGGTAGGGATTTTTCTTCAGTGCACCCCACACACTTCATCCACTCATGCATAGAGTAGTGATGTGATAATGAAATGGTTTGGTTGATATGTAGTCATACCCTTTATGACAATAAAAGTGTAAAAATTTGGAAATTTCCTTGCTTTTGTACATTTAGTGTATATGAATTTTAATCTTAACCCTATTAAGGGCATATGATTTCAGTATACTGGAATTTATCATGGAATTAATGTAGTGTTGCGTGTAGTTTGGTAGTAAATTAGATCCCTTGTATAGCGAGTTTAATTTTTTTTTTTGTATAGTTACCAAGTATGAGTGTTCGTAATTGGTAATCATATCCGCAAGTCGTTGTTAAAGTTCCGTCTATTTGTCATTGGGTATGACGTCCTTCAGCGTGCTTTCAAGTTCATGAAGTTCAAGCGTATGTTTCCGAAGCAATTCTTGGGCGATGGTAATTTGACTTTTAATTAAATTGACTCTAAAGTCCCATATATATATATATATATATATATATATATATATATATATATATATATATATATATATATATATATATATATATATATTTGTCCATGGATTACTTTTATGCATGTAAAAATTAATTAATAAATATATATATATAAAATAAAATGAAATAAAAAAAAATGAAAAATTATAACACGTCCTACTAAGGGCTACTTAATGCAATATTCTGCATACTCTTTACCGCTTAGAAAGTGGAAAAATACAAAAACGCTGTCACTATCGCCAGTAAAACAATAAAAAATACATCACTTATATATATATATATATATATATATATATATATATATATATATATATATATATATATGGCAGTTGCCACTTCTTTACAGAAGAAGGCAATTCCCACAAGATTGCAATGCCCGGTTGTGAGCACGCAGATCGTTTAGCAGGTCCGACTTATTCTTTACAAATCCTGCTGCAGATATAACATACAAGGCCATCGGTTTCCGTTTGTATGTAGCTATATTAAACTCCTGTTTGACACTTGTTTATTAGGCTCCTCCCATGGGATCTCATGGAGCTCAGTAGATCAGCTTTTGACAGACAGACTTTGCCACATAAACCACACACATAGTAAGGTTGAATTGTGACTGGGACGTTTGGCACTGACTGTTTCCGCAAAGTATGTTTAAAGATGGAGTACTCTATACACCTTGCCTCAAATCTACCACAGCCATCATAGATACAGTTGCGCCAAACCGATCGCTCAACATAATCCTCTCCCAGTTCTTTACGGTCCTGGGTATGACCTTAAAAGACATCCAGTGGTGAGGCCTCTATTTGGGAGCTGTGGGGAATGTTGAGTTGCCCCTTAATTGCCATTGCTTCCAGGTCCACTCTGACCCGGAGTGGTAGTATCTGTAAATGTTCCATCTATTGGTCAAATAGAACTTACTGGCGCTACCAAATCAGGCAGTCTGAAGTTATTGACTTAAAATTGAAGTTATTGGCTTAAAATGCACCAAACATTGATGTTTTATTGTTTTTTTCTTTGCAAAACTCAATCATGTTCTGCAAAATCCAAAACAAAAAACAACAATTTCTCTCCCTCTCATCCCCCATCTTTTCCCCATCTCTCTCTCTTCCCTACTTTCACTCAACCAAACACCATGAATAAATACTTAAACATATAAAGAACTTGAAGCATAAAAACCTTCACCAAAATGACCGTAGTCAGCATTAAATTACCTGAAAAACGCTGATATGCCGTAAAACAAAACAACCAAACCAAACACCATGAATAAAAATTTGAAAATATTAAGAACTTTTACCAAAATGACTAGATTCGGCATTAAATAACCCGAAAAGGGTTGATATGCCGTAAAAAACCCTAACCAAACCAAACAACCAACCAGTTCTTTACGTTCATATAAAAAGTTTTCAGGTTGTTTTTATTACATTTTTAAAACGCAACTCAGGTTTGTGTCTCGGACGTTTTCCATGCAGCAGTTTCCCATATAACATGTCTTAGTTAATCTCCCATCCTAACTAAGTGCCCTGTCTTTCTATGCTCGGCACTCCAGCTTGCTCTAGAACATTGGTGTCTGGTGTGTACGATTGCCACTTAATATTTAGGATCCTCCTGAGACACGTTTGGTGGAACCTCTCCAGAACCTTGATGTGTCTGGGATACGTTATCCACGTCTCCGAAGAATACAAGAAAACAAACAAGACGCATGACTCATACACACAAAGTTTCATTTTGATGGTAATGGCTCTGCATGACCACATGTGCTTTTCAAGCCTACTAAAAGCTTTGCTAGCCTTTTCAATTTTTAGAGGTATCTCAGAGTTGAGGGATGCATCTCGGGAGAGAGTGCTACCAAGATATACAAATAAGTTAACGACACTTAATCTAGTTCCTTTGATGTAGATGTTAGGCTTTACATATTGGAGTCCTGGAGGATTAGTGAGCACTACCTGAGTTTTCTCCAGATTAATGGTGAGTCCAAAGATGGTACATGCTCGAGAGAAGATATCCATTATCATCTGCATATCCTCCTTGGTGTGGGCAATGAAAACCGCTTCATCAGCCTAGAAGAGCACCTGTACGAGGGTTTTGAAGGTCTTAGACTTTGCATAAAATCGGGCTAGGTTGAAGCCTCGACTAGTGGTTCGGAAGCGTATGAGAACACCGACGCTATAGTTCTTAAAGGCATAGGAGAGGGCCGTTCCAAAATATATATAGACCAACGTCGGTGCAAGAATGTCACCCTGTTTAACACCGTTCTCAATAGTTATTGGTTCAGAGAGTGCCCCACCGAAATGGGTGCGTGCCTTCATGCCCCGGTGAAGTTTTTTGAGCATTTGTACGAATCCTGGAAAATACAACCTCACACTAAATAACGATAAATGCGTTTTTAGCGTAGACACCATTAATTTACTAGGGTAATCTGTGAGCAAAGGATCTATGTCACCAGACACAGAACGATTGAAGCCGCTGCTAAAATGGCCAATCCCTAATAATATACGTGCCTTAAAAGTAGCCCTTGATATGTTTTCATATTACTCACAGTAGATTGGTTCCTTTTCAAGCCACATTTACCCATTGGTACAAACGGACAGTTTCCCTCTCTCACACGCAGCAGGGGTTCTTTATAATATTAAAAAGGATATAGTCAACGCAGCACTTTCGACTATAGACTGTGCTATTTCTTCTGGTGGTCGAGACATATGCATCTGATTATGAAAGTGCTGCGTCTTTAAGGAAATCTGTACGCCCTGGGTAAAGGCGATAAGAGGGAAGAAGACAGAGAAACTAGCCAGGATAAACACACATATTTACCGAGGATTGTCTATAATGATACTTTATTAACTGTGTCGGAAGCTTTTGTCCGGTGCACAAAACTTGATAGAGTGCTACTCATTTTTTCGATAACCTTTTCCAGAAGTGATCAGACAGAGAAGATCATATCCATCCAAGATATTTGAAAATACTTTACCACCGCTTCAAGAAGGCTTATACCTCTATAATTGCCACAGACCGATCGAGTTACTTTACCCTTGTATAACGAGATTAAAGTTGCGTCTATCCAGCCCTGAGGTAGAGTGGCACCCATCCATATGTCAGATATTAAACCGTGAATTTCAGCAGCAATCCTGTCACCCCAAAACGGATAATCTCAACAGGGATTCCATCTAGGCCATGTGCCTTTCCGATATTTATTTCCTTGATAGTATTTTGAATCTCAAGGGGGGTAGGATGGTTCATCATCACACGGTTGATAGTCTCCTGCAACAGACTATTGATTACCTAATCATTAACTACTGACGGATTATAAAATAGATCCGTGAAATGCTTATCCACCGTTTCATAATACCCTTGAAACTTTTATTGATTGGAGTTACCTCTTTGGACCTGAGTGGAACCATAGATTAGGATTGTGGTCCGAAAACATGCCTAATAAAGTGGTACATAGTTTTCATATCTTTCCTATCATAGGCCTTTTGTGTTTTCTCAGAAATATCCAGCCACCATTGATTCTTTATTTTACGAATACTGCGCTGAAGTGCCGTTTTTGCATTCTTGAAATCTTGCTGTAAAAAGTCACGGGCTTTTTCGGGTGCACTGAGGTATCGCTGGTACAGCCTTTTTTTACTCTTCCAGAAGTTAATCTGATAGTCATTACTATCGAACCAGTCATGATGATTCAGCTTCTTAAGACCAAGAACCTTGACACTGGCCTTGTAGACCACAGTCCTGAAATGGTTCTATGTACCATCAAACTCTACATTCTTGAGCACGTCTTGAAGATCGCCACGCGCAGTCATCTTCTGCAGTCTAGATACATCAATACGCTTGGGAACTTTTACTCCCCGAGAGAGATTTACACATGACATGGAACTTCAGTTTATCACGCACAAGCTTGTCGTCTGAACCACACTCTGCAACCAACATAACCCTTACAGTGCACACATATTGAAGGTCTCGCCTTTGAGTAATAATATAATCAAGTATGTGCCCATGGTTTGACCGTGGGTGGATCCCAAGTTGCCTTCTGAATCAAGAAAGTGTTGCAGATGACGAGACGAAATTCAGTGCAGAACTACATATTTACCTAATGCAGTCCATGTTTCGTGATCTTTCTCTACTCTGGTGTTGAAGTCTCCGAGAAGAAAAATTTTGTCAGCTTTTGGGATCGAGGTTAGTACACACACACATATATATGATGAAAATTATGGAAATAATATTATTCCGACGTGATGGAAAATGTAAAAGGGGCAAATCAAAATTATTTATATTTTCATCAACGTTTCGTATTTATTTCAAGACTTCTTCAAGAATATTGATTTGAAGAAATAACATATAGGTACAATATTTGAAAATATTCGGTGCGTTTGTGACGTGAAAATCATTTTCTTTTCAAACGAAACATAGGCGTTAGAATTAAAAAATTGTGATGCTATTATGACGCGAAAAGAATGTTTTTGTTCTTTTTTTCGAACGAATCATAGTCGTTAGAATTCAATATGTGTGGTGCTTTTATGTAATGAATTAGTTTTAAAAAATCTCAGTGTTATGTACAAAGTTTTGTTGAGAATGTGGTGTAAAATAGCTAGCCTAGATCAAAATCAAAGTTCTGTTCGGTTAGTATTAGTTTGATGATTAAAGGAGATAAATTGTAGAAGCCGTTACGTTGTTTAACATTGTAGAGTGTTGATTCAAGAAGGTTTCCCCGGGATTTATTTAGAATGAATTTAATGAGTTTAGCTTATTTAGAGCAAAAAGAATGATCATGTAATGCAGGAAATTGTATCCAGGTAATTGTTTTTTTTATATCTCTTTTATGTGCATATATTTAGTTCGTATAGCTGATGACAATTATTGCATGGGACAATATATACACCTGCATTAGATGTGTTTTTTAAAAAAATATTTTGTTGTTTTTAATGCTTGTTTTATAATTTGTGATTTCGTTTGTATTGTTGGAATTCCTAGTTTATTTCAGGTGTTGCAAATTATTGTATTATTGGCGTAGGTAGGTAAAAGAAAAAATCTGTTTGTAAGAAAAGTGTCCGGTATATATGATTTTTGCTTTGTTTATGGAAAATATCTGTAAAGATTTTTTCATTGTATTTAATATGAAATATGTGGGGTATTGCAAGGTGTTGAGTAAATTTGTGATGTATTTGTAATGTATTTTAATTCTTCATCTAGATATTGTGTCTCATTCTGAATGCACGTCTGCTTTTAGTAAGTCTTAAAAGAAAGAGAAAAACTTAACGAATATATAAATAATTTTGTTTTTTCCTTTTTCATTTTCCATATATATATATATATCAGTGCAGGAAAGTGATTATTTCAGACGGTCGCGGCGCGAACCCGGTTCACAGAGTCAGCCTAGAATCTGCAAGTAGTCGCCATATTTACTTGGCCATCGAAACTGTCACGTGATTAACGGAAATTAAGATCTATATGTTCCTAGAAGCGGGCACAGACAGAAGACTAGTCGAGAGTGTTCAACAAACGTATTCTGAACTTCGCTTATATATATATATATATATATATATATGTATAGATTTAGATTTTTCCCTTAGAAGATAGTTTATTCAGTGAAGACCGGGATTAGGCCAATAAAAATAAGCTCGATGATACTCGATTACAGGGTACAGAGCATTTATATGTGATTTTTTGAAGGCTTACCAAAGCATTCCGTTCAGGAGATCAATCATCACCACAAAAGACTTTTTCTTTCAAAGATTATTTATTTATCATATATATTCAGATTAAAGAGTTTTTTCCTACACGTGTTTCACTACTAAGCAGGCCCTTGCTTGGCAGATCATCAGGGGAATTAAGTACCTGAAATAAGAGTTTCAACACCTGACAATACACAATGTGGTGTTGCCTTAATTGAGGTCACTTAAGAAGAGGACAGAAGAAAAAAAAATAGAGAATAGAGAATATATATATATATATATATATATATATATATATATATATATATATATATATATATATATCGTACATGTATTGTATTAGTTTCTGTAAATGTAAATCCATAGAAACTCAAGTGTTTATAAAAAGTGCTCAATACCAAGTAGAGCTGTTTATAAGTATAAATTTTTATTTATACAAACATTATTGGTTACATATGTGCATACATGTTTCGGTGGCACTTTTCCAAGAAAGCCATTCCTGAAAAATTCTTGGTCTGATGAGGTTGACTTTCTTGGAAAAGTGCAACCGAAACATGTATGCATATATGTAACTAATAATGTTTGTATAAATAAAAATTTATACATATATATATATATATATATATATATATATATATATATATATATATATATAATGTATACATCGTAGAGTCAGAAAAATGTACGTCAATGTGTTAAAGACGATAGTTAAAATAAAGTTAAGCCCGGTCGATGTGTTGCACTATAAAAAGTAAAAGTCTCGCTCTGAGGAAGATATATTTATCGAAAGTCTTAGTCTAAAAAAATATTTTTATTCATTTTAAAATGGCATCATGTTTTGATTTTCAAATTTTTATATAATATATAACTACGTTTATGTTACACTATCAAACATGATTTCAGAACGATACGATCTACCTCACTAACTATCAAAAATATAGTTACCAAATACAAAATCACAGACCCATCCGATTAATACGGCGGAATCTACACAATCCCCTGTCATGATTGCAACAAAGTATACGTCACCTCAAGAAGGAATATATGAGAACATGAAGTTGTGTGACACCAAGAGTGCATCTGTCACACATGCTATCTCTAAATCATAATTTTCACATACACAAATCTGCAATAGTCACATACGCACAGGACACCAGACTTAGACGCTTCATCGCACCCAATCCTATCTGACAAATAAAACAAAAACACAGCATCTGAGTTCTTTAAACTATCTCCAATCATCGCTAAAAATCTTAAACAAACAAAAATTAGTAACCATTGATACTAGACGACCCAATTACAGTACCCAGCTCTTTTCTCTTTTTCTATTTCTTTCTCTTTTTATGGTTTCCCAGTTCTTTTTATATATTATCCCCTTTCCCCCTTTCACTTCGCAGGACTTGTCCTCATACTAACAAAAATCAACTCTATAATAAGTGACTCCCCTAAACACTTATCACCGCTCTCACTATCACTGTTTCGCCTATTCTCTGTATGAAATCGTCATGGGGTCGAAATATTGGAATAATGACACCCACTAATCCATATATATACAGTTTTGGATATCGATGACTATGACCATGCAGTATAAGGCGGAAGACACCGTGTGAGTTGAAAGAAAATTAGACCAGCAAAAACCAGACAAAAAAGACAATATTGTAAAAATGCAATAATTTTCAATTTATTATCTATCTGTTGCATTGTTTTCAATCAATAATAATACGGTGCTCAATATTTAATATTTCGAGGATATACCTCTTTCTCAAAATTCTAATGTCCACTTTTCTCGGGGAACATTGTTTTTATCTATAAAACCTGGAATGGAAACCTATTTCCGGCTTATTAAAAAAAAAGAAGTAGGCTCACAAATATGTTGGCTGAAATTCGAAAGCAATTAGTTCAACAAATGGTAATTTTCCAATACATTTGTACATAATCTACAGGACATCAACAGATTTAAGAGGGAAAATGTTATTAAATTATTTGAGGTTTATGCCTTCAAATCTTAAAAGTAAGACAAGTTGTCGTCTGTTAAATTATAGAAAAAGAAGACGCGTTCTCTTAAGAGGAATCTTACAGATCCAAAACTAAAAATGAGAACTCTGATTGGTTTAAAAGTATAAATGATGATTATGATTGGTTAAAAAGTTGAGAATTCTGATTGGTTTAAAAGTATAAATGATGATTATGATTGGTTAAAAAGTACAAATAAGAATTCTGAGTGGTTTAAAAGTATAAGGCTGAATTTGAATCAGAGCAAATTCATTGTTTTCCGCTTCTCATTCTCGCAGAAGTGACGTTGCCAGTCTTTCTCTATTGTTATTTTCATGGTAGGTGCTCGACCGAGGCCCAATCTATGGTCCCCCCTGTAAAAAATTCAAATCAAAAACTCGTCTAGCTACAACCACTGTAAATAATTCCCCTTTCTTCCTCTGTGTACCTAAAACTAAACGGAACTTTACTTTCCTGAGCAAAGTTGATTTCCAATAACTTCCCGTTTGGGAAATACAATACCGGTGGGCTGCTTCTCAGCTGACTACAACATTGCCGCCTTCAAGTCCAATGTTAACAAATTCTTGTTAAACCGTCCTCTTAAATAATCAAATTCTTCCCAGTTTCAACCATTCGTACCAATCCCCACGCTGTTGTCTCACCGTCCACCTGAGAAACTCATTAACCTTTATCCTCAAGTGGCCTTTAGCCTTGATAAGCGGTGTCTTGTTAGTACATAAAACTGTCCAAAAGTAAAAGTGATGATTCTGATATGCCCCAAAGTAAAAACAATGTGGACTCTATATATAATACGCACACTCTAATAATTAATCCTGCTCGCTTTTTTGCACATTCGATGTATTAGATGGTAGAAGAAAGAGCTAAACGGACGAGAAGTGGTTGGAGGAAGAAAAAGAGTGAGATAGAAGTGGTGGGAAGAGTAGAATAGAGGGAGTAGTAGTAGCAGCTAAAGAGGAGAGCAAGAGAATAACGTAAATAATGAGACAACTAGTAAATGATTGTCTGGTTGGTTTGTCACCATAGCAACAAGTGTTTGTTTTTATTCGATGATGTAAATATAGTTTTATTAAGAAGCATCGTTTGAAACCAACGTTGACTAAACGATGGTCCAACGGGTCACGCGTAGTTTAATAAATTCATATTAGTTGAATTCATTTTTTTCCATTTCCCTATGAATAAATATAATCTATTATCTTGTTAATTAAAGCAAAATTGAATATCCAAATGACATTTTCATAATTATTTAGAGTATTTTGTAGTAGAATTATGCCGCTAAGAGAAAAAATTAGTTTTCGCCATATAAGTTTTGCTAGATAAGTTTAGGGTCAGAGGGTTAGAGTCAAAATACAGAATAATCGCCACTTTTGAACGCACAATGGAATGGTGAACAGCAATTTGTGTGAGTTTTTATGAACTTCAAATCAAAAACCGGGGTCTTTTGTCGAAGAGATCGAAAAAATAAGTTTTCGTAAAAAGTATAAAAAAAAAGAATCCCAACTGATCACGCTCTTGACCTACTTTTGTGAGTTTTGCCGAGACTAGCGTCAGGTTATGTTTAAGGGTGTACAAAATGTTGAATAAATGCCACTGTGGAACGCATCAAGGAATGGGTGAGAGCTATCTGTGTGAGCTTATGTTGAAACAAAAATATAAGGGAAATTATGTTTTTTTTTATTGCAAATAATAAATGACATGAATTGAATTCGATCGACTTGAGTAAGTAATAAAAGTTTTTTTTTTTTTTAATTTTTTTTTTATTACTATAAACAAGCATTTTGTCGGACTTTTGATGGCGGGAGTATTTTTTCGGCGCGGCTTTCCTAATAAAGTTAGCGAGTAAAAAACGTGCTTTCTTCTAGTTCTCGAATGAATCTATTTCAAGTTGGCAAGGGAAGAAACACGTTTGTTTGATTTTTTTAGGGCGACGGAGTATTTAACACGTAAATTCTTTTTGTTTTAAATATGACACATTCCAATAAAATGCCTATTTAATATAATATTCAACGAAAATGCAACGAGTCTGTTGGCAATTGTGAGTAGGTATTAATATGATGTTGCATCAGCCCCCTCTTAATAGGTAATCATTATCTTCGATATTAATTGTTTTTTTTTTAACTCAATATAAAAAATAAAGTATTTAAGGGTTAAGAAGTGTCGAAACTCTTCTACAAAGAATACACTATTTATATAGAGGAGTCATAGAAGGCTATCACAATGTGTGTGACCGTGTTCCACAACATATTTCGAGGTAAGACCTCTTCATCAAATGTGGGTCCTTCAAATCTCCTGAAGCTCTTGTGGACTGGTAAAAAAAAAATTCGTGACACTGCCCAACAATCAGCCAATCTCTTTAGATTATGGACGTAGGTGCTTGAGCAACATATGAATACGGAGGTAGCGATTTCGGCACTCAGTCTCCTTACAATTAGAATGAAAATAAATAAAAGAAAGCGCATGTGCTGGTAGAATTCAACGGAGTGTGATTACACAGGAAAAGAAACTCGGATCTTAAATTGATAAAGTAAGATCGCTGTGTGTGCATGTATGTATGTGTGTGTGTGCGTGTGTGTGCGTGCGTGTTTGTCGACGCGTGCGCCTGTACACATTGGTGAGTAGACGACGGACAATCACTTATGGCTGATCCGCGATGCCATCATTAAAATGATGCCGGCAATTAAGCGGAATCATTTAGTGTGTGCTTTTCTTACGACTGTTTGGATGATCGAAATTGCTGTTGTGATATCATTTAAAACGAGGAGTATTTAGCAAAGTACTTCAAAGGCCAACACTTGGCCACTTTGTTTGATCTGCTTATTCTGAGGAGTCCGTGTTGCACTTCGACAATAAAAAAAAAACCCAATATTTATTTCTTCTTTTCTCTCTTTTCTTTTTTTTTAGTTTTTGTCTTTTTTCTTCGTTACTTTTTTTTTAAAAACATCGCACTGATATGGCTCATTTGGTAATAACGTAGTTAAACCTGGTAGCTCGTCTGGTAATAATCTTGTTTTAAATGGATGTTACAACGCCAGGTAATAATCTTTTTTTAAATGGATGTTACACGTCTGGTAATAATCTTGTTTTAAATGGATGTTACACGCCAGGTAATAATTTTGTTTTAAATGGATGTTACACGCCAGGTAATAATTTTGTTTTAAATTGATGTTACACGTCAGGTAATAATCTTGTTTTCAATGGATGTTACACGTCAGGTAATAATCTCATATTAAATGGATGTTACACACCAGGTAATAATCTTGTTTTACATGGATGTCACACGTCAGGTAATAATCTTGTTTTAAATGGATGTTACACGTCAGGTAATAATCTTGTTTTACATGGATGTTACACGTCAGGTAATAATCTTGTTTTAAATGGATGTTACACGCCAGGTAATAATCTTGTTTTACATGGATGTGACACGCCAGGTAATAATCTTGTTTTCAATGGATGTTACACACCAGGTAATAATCTTGTTTTAAATGGATGTTACACACCAGGTAATAATCTTGTTTTCAATGGATGTTACACGTCAGGTAATAATCTCGTATTAAATGGATGTTACACGCCAGGTAATAATCTTGTTTTACATGGATGTCACACGTCAGGTAATAATCTTGTTTTAAATGGATGTTACACGTCAGGTAATAATCTTGTTTTAAATGGATGTTACACGCCAGGTAATAATCTTGTTTTACATGGATGTTACACGTCAGGTAATAATCTTGTTTTAAATGGATGTTACACGCCAGGTAATAATCTTGTTTTACATGGATGTGACACGCCAGGTAATAATCTTGTTTTCAATGGATGTTACACACCAGGTAATAATCTTGTTTTAAATGGATGTTACACACCAGGTAATAATCTTGTTTTCAATGGATGTTACACACCAGGTAATAATATTATTTTAAATGGATGTTACACGTCAGGTAATAATCTTATTTTAAATGGATGTTACACGTCAGGTAATAATCTTGTTTTAAATGGATGTTACACGCCAGGTAATAATCTTGTTTTAAATGGATGTTACACGTCAGGTAATAATCTTGTTTTAAATGGATGTTACACGTCAGGTAATAATCTTGTTTTAAATGGATGTTACACACCAGGTAATAATCTTGTTTTCAAGCGATGTTACACGCCAGGTAATAATCTTGTTATAAATGAATGTTACACGCCAGGTAATAATCTTGTTATAAATGAATGTTACACGCCAGGTAATAAGGCTATTCTCATTGATGTGGCTTTACGTCTCGGAATTATTTTGATGAAGGTTGATAATTTGTATTTTCGGATTATTCAGACTATTAGTCTTATTTTGAATGTTATTTTCACAACGTTGTTGGTCGATATGATGTAACCTCCAACCTTCTTCATGTGTATTTTGTCGAACTCGGGAATCTGTACGGAATTTCGAACGGAACACTTTATTTAATCCACGGAGAGATCTTGCCCTCGTTCCGTCAGCCATGACCGGGTAGAAGTCTTAAGTAATTCATAATTGTATTCTTAGTATCGCCCGCACTGAGGATTGAACCTTCAACCTCCAGAAGACTGTCACTTAGAACTGGTTATTACTTAGCATTTTATTCGTTACGCCATGGGTCCTTTGCGGTTTAAGACTTCTACCCAATCATGGCTGACGGAACGAGAGCAAGTTATCCCCGTAGATTTTAATGGGTCCCATTCGAAATTCCGTTCAGATTCCCGAGTTCGACAAAAAGATTCCCGAGTTTAACAAAGATACATATTAAGAAGTGGCTTAATTTTTTTTATAGAAATCGCTCCAGACAAAGTATGAAGCAAGGAGCGAAATATGATTATCGCAAGACATGAGATTCCTATTGCCCTTAAGTCTTGAAAAGACCAAAGCTATAGGTAGGAGCAAAACAGTCAGCAGGAAAACACATGCCATAATAGTATGTGACTAGCAACACCACGTCTGTGAGAGAAAGAGGGTTCAGAGAAGAAGGAAGGGTGGGACCAATTAAATTACAGATGAGTTACTGAACTTTATCAAATACTCTCAAATGGGACAGAGATTCACCATCCCAAATATGACAACAGTCAATACTCTATAGATGGTCTGATAGTGGATTTGTAGCGATAGAGAATAGCCTCAGGTGTGAGAAAGTAACTTAACGAAGAGCAGAAAAAGCGATGGATCTAATGTATGAACTCCAAGAAAGATTTGATGAGAGAGAAAGACCAATAAGTTTCAGAGTCGATTATTCCTGAAGGGCAGAGGCATTCATGAGAATCTCAGAAGAAAAGGGACACGCCTACGATCGAAAGACACGAGCTGAGTCTGAACAGGATTAAACGATACAAGCTATTTCGTACCCCAATCCACAACCTAACCTAGGTCAACTTCTAAATCAGCTGCATATTTCAACTGTTTGATAATAACGTTGTTTAAAATTAATTGGGTTCTGTTGTATGTCTCTTGGCTTGGTTAGGGTATTAATGGCGAATGGGAAAATGGATAAAACATGAATATGTAGCAGATTACATGAGTGACCTATTTTCTATTGGTCTCCGTGATTGAGGTGGGTTGGGATTCAGCTTGGCGGTTATGTAATCATCACCTCTTCACCACGCGCGCGTATAGCACGTCTGCGTGTAACGAGATTCATGCGTGATGAATAATATTGGCGCTAAAACCAGATCACGTGATTAACATAACTTTTCAGTTTGATATGTAATCCTGCATTCTTATGCGGTCGGCCCGGCAAAGGAATCGACGAACTACAGCATAAAGTTTATTTTGTGATGTTTACATTCACGCAACCCATTGTATTATCCTTGTTCTGTTCTTGTATTTCCTGTAAATAAAACTGCATATCTCTTTAGTTGGGAAACCATCGTTTATTTCGTAAGGAATGGTGAACCCGTTTTGTTTATTATATTTATGTCAGATTTGGCCAGACGAGGTACTCTCCCGAGTAAGTCGTCAATCTGATTTTCTTCTCGATTTAAACTCCCGGACTAACATTGGCTTACTCATCTATAAACATTATGAATATTGAGAACGAAAGGGCCAACAACAAGATAAAGGTGTTGTGAATAAAGAAGAAAATAGAATTAACATGTCCATGTACAAATAATGTTTTTTGTTGTTGTAATTTCTCAGATGCCCACTGCGTCAGTGAGGACCTAGTTGAACGTAATTGACTCCCCATTCCATCAGTAGAGAATAAAGAAAGAAGTGAAAAGGAAAGAAGAGGAAAAAGTAAGCCGAACGAATGGAGAAAGAAAGAGAGTAGCTTATACGAGATTGTATCTTTTTCACGTTTGCCCGTCTCGCATATCAAATTCCTAATCCATCACAGTTTTTATGGTAATAAAGTAGTTTCAAATTGATGTGGCTCGTCTGGTAAAAACACTTGTTAAAATGTGTTTTTCGTCTGGTAATACCGTTGTTTAAATTTGATCTACTTCGTGTGGTAATCACGTTGTTTGAAATTATCATGGCTCGTTTGTTAAAAAGACATTAGTGTAACCATCGTTGCGCAGAAATAATAATAATAAACCGGTATCGTCCGGGGCTTCGGATCTGGATTTACGCCGGTCTATTGGTTGTCAGTCCTGTACAGTTCTAGGAGGTGCACCCTCCCAGGCTTTGCCTCCCCTTTTTTTTTTGGGGGGGGGGTAAGTTTATTGCTTACTGCCTGAGACGCCCCTACCGAGAATGCCGACGTGGCTGCCCAGGCAATTTTGAAACAGCCAGAATGCTCAAATTCTCGAGCGCTGGTTCTTTCCCACTTTCCCGACCTTGTGTCACATCTTACCTTGTGGGAGGAAGATAAATAGAATCAGCGTGACCTGTTGGGGTCGTCCCAGTCCGCTTAGTAACTCTGAAACTCGTTGACCGTGTTTCGAGTTATCATGTAGGTGTTTTGGCAGAAAGATTAAGTCTGGTAGGTTGTCATTGCTTTCAGGAATAACATACAGTACCTGCTATACAGTAATGGTCACCAATCTGGTACTGGCCAGACTCAACGTCGCTTAACTTCGGCGAACTAACGAGAACCGGAGTGTAAACGTGATTATGCCATATATTAACTGGTGTTTCTCCCAGGGAGGTGTCGATGTCCTCCCATATACAAACCTAGTATTCCGAAATGGTCACTCATCTGGTACTGACAAGACTCAACGTCGCTTAACTTCGGCGAACTAACGAGAACCGGAGTGTAAACGTGATTATATCGTATATGTCGTTTGGTAATAAGATGAATAAAAATGAATCTAACTCGTCCGGTAATAACGCTGTTTATAATTGATATGGCTCGTCAGGTAATAATGTTTTTTTTAATTAATCACGTGATTAACATAACTAATCATACTTGTTTGTTAAGAATTGATTTGGCTCGTCTGCTTTTGGTCCTTTTGTAATAAGGTTATTAAGATTATTTTTATCATCCCGTAATAATGTTATATAAATGTAATGTGACTCGACTAGTAACAAGCGTGTTTTACATTTATTTGGCACTTCCGGTAAGACCGTTGTTCACAATTAATGGGGCTCATTTTGAAAAAATATCTAAATTTGATGCTTCTCGTCTGCCAATAACGTTGTTTAAAATTCATGAATCTTATTTGTTAATAACGTTGTTAAAAATTTCTGAGACGTGTTTGATAATCGTGGCAATGACCCATTCCATAACTTTTACTGCATTACCCATTCTCTGTATAAAGCCGGCTTCAACTTAATAAAATGCATTCAATGAATAAGACCCGTCACGAGATGGAAATATATGAAAAAACGAACATTTTATGTATGTTTTTGTGTTAATATTTCTATATAGTTAGTTTCCATACACACACTAATTCCTTTTCTGTCGGAATTCATTTTTTATAATTAACTCCTAGACTAACATTGGCTTACTCATCTAATAGGATTCGACGTTGACACATCTCCACGGAAATGAAAAGTGAGCTAAGAAATTAAAATTGTCCAAACGCCAGTCAAATATTGTAGGTAATTCAATTTGAGATAGATTTTTCCTTAAACCTGATTATAATCTTATTATTGTATTATTTTTTATTATTTTTATTTTGACTAATTTGCATAATTGTGTTATCATGGCGGGACTGTAGCGATACTATTATGTCTTGTGATGTTACACTTCTGTTCTCAGTCAGTAAAGGAGACGTCCTTCTGGACTGAGGCAATTAACATTTTTGTTTCAACCAAGAGTGCCCCTTTTTGAGGAGCTGGGTTCCCCCACATTAAAAAACAACCTTGTGTCTCACTTGCCTTCGTGGGCAAGCAAATGAACAGAAACTCTTTCGTATATATATATATATATATATACACACATATATATATATATATATATATATATATATATATATATATATATATATATATATATATATATATATATATATAGGAGTAGCGTCTATATTTTCATCTATACAATAAAGTAAAGTCGATTTTCCCCCATGCCTTCAGACATTATAGGTTTAGAACCAAAACCTTCATATGCTAATCTGTTCAACCAGCCGCACAGTCAAAACCCTCGTGCGTGTTTCCAGAAAACATCCGTTCATTTCGTCTTCTTTCAAAATTTCTTACATTTAAGCTGTTTCTACTAAATAAGCCGTTTAAGAAAGAAGGTCGCGGATATTTTCACTCTCATACTAATATCTCCTCCCACGCCCCTTACGTTCACCGGGAAATTTTCTTAATAAAGGGAATTTTGGTCAAATCATCGAAATCATCTAATTTTTCCCTTCTACTATTGTCTACATTATACACTAGATTTCAAATCTAAATAATAATTATTCCGCGGAATAAAGGAATATTGGACTTCATTCTGACGGCCTGTTGCATATATAAGTCCTGTAAATATTCTGGTTTAGCGGAATACAATTTAACGAACATTGACCGAATCACAAATTCCGACATCAGTGAGTTATAAAAATAATTTATTAAAAAAAATAAAGTATTTATAAAAATATTTGTTTCTCAACATAATTCTTTCAGTTATTATTCGATACTATTAGAAGTTCCACTCAGATTTCTGGGAATCGGGGATAACTTTCCTATAGAAATTTAACGTAACATGACCACCCACTTCTTGGCCATTAGCGGTAAATGGAGACGTGTGACCCATTATTTTAATTTAATTTTATTTTACTTTTTTGAAGATAGCATTGTTTTACAATAAAATAACGAACGGAAACTATTTAATGTTCTACCGTACAATAAAAAAATGTGTAGAAAATATTTAGGGTGCATATTTTTTTTATCTATCAAATGTAAATAAATGAGAATTGTGGGGAAACTTTTTATTTTTTGTGAGCACTAAAAAAAACCTTAAAATCTTAGCTTTTTTATTATTTTTTTTTTTTTTGGGGGGGGGTGAGTCATAGATATCCTGTAGATATATCTAACCTAACCCTAAACTAACCATAACATAACCATAACTGTAACCTAAATTAACATCAACCTAACCCTAAAAAAGAAGTAAAAAGAAGCGATGTAGCCGACTGTGAAGTTTGTTTTTATTTTCTTCGGAAACCAGGTACAATTCAGAAATTTGGTTGAAAATATTTTCGAAAAAAAAATTGGTTACACGTCTCCATTTACCGCTAACTAGCAAGGGCGTGGGTGCTCATTTTATGTTAAAGAGATCCCCAACTCTAAAATGTAAAATATTTAATTTTTTAAATTCTTTTTTTTTCTGTTTTTTTTTCAGGCTGTTTACATGCCCCCAAAAGTAGAGTCTTTTTTGGTGTGTGTGTGTGTGTGTGTGGGGAGGGGGGTACATAACAATTGGTGTGATAGACAACATATACCGTTACTTTTTCTTTCTGTGATTGATTTCTCTTTTGTAATCTTCTTCCAGATAAAGTAAAGTGAATTTTCTATTGTTTAAATTACCACCATAGATCAGTACACACACTGTTTCAGTATTTCACTCACACAAGTCCCAAGCACAATCCTTGACTTTACGTTGCTTAAACCATGGGTAGTTTTATGTAGGATGTTAAAGGGTAGGCTCCCCACACTGTCTATACGTATCGGCACCAAAAGGTAAAACATCAAACATTTTGTACCCAAGAGCTTTGTACGAATAACTTTTTACGTCTGTAAAGGAAGAACCGGTCGGAAAATAGGTATCTACAGGGACAATGGTTTCAGCAAGTTTAAACCAAATGATTTTACCTCCAATTAATTGTATAGAAAAAAAGTCTTAACATATACATTGTGATGCTGAAAATAAATACAACCTATAGAATTAATACATGGTAGCCAGTGATTAAAGCATTTAATCAAATTTACATTTTCTACATTTAAAAAAAAGTTAAATAGCTTTGTACTTCTAAACTCAAATACTCGAGAGAAAACCAACCAAAAAAGGAAAATGAGAAAGTCTAAGGTATATGTAAAAATATTAATACTAATAATAGATAAATGCGACGAAGAAGTACATAAAATTATAGGGATCCGCTTTTGGGCCGACAAAAAAATATATATATGGAGTTCAGGGGGAGGGGAGAATATACACAGCCCAAAAGTTTGTTTTATACTTTTCTGGATGCTGTTTTACATTAACAGTATGTTGTCTCTGTTCGTGCCGGACAATCATAAGCAGCAAATAATTGAATAGTTCAAGGTTGTGAATGGAATTTCTTGAATTAATCTACTTTCTTGGGCAACGCCGGGACACGGGTCAGCTAGTATTTATATATAAACTTGTCTATACATGACGTATGAGACGTAAGGGGTTTTGTTGAGATGCACAACACGAAGCATTTTCAAAAATCAAAATATGTCTATGGCAAGTAAGCTACACAGAGGCGTCCATGTTTCACCGACACAGGAGATCATCAGGCTAAATTCACTAACTATCCTTAGCGATTGTTCTTATAGATCTGAGTAGTGTTTAGTCTAGTTAACTAACACATCAGATTCATTGTTATTTCTTCCTCATTGATTAATATTTTCATTGGCCAATGGCCGAGCTTCTATTAAACAATCTCCTGGCCGACCTTTACTTGCCACCCTTTTCTTTTTTACGCATTGAACACTGTTGAAGTAAATACTGAAAATCTATATAAATAAATTATATCACTTTGCAATAGTATGTGTGAATATACATAAAATAATAAATTATATATATAAATAAAATTATATAAACATTAGAAACCGTCTACGCGGATCAACCAACGATTCGACGTTGACACATCTCGACGGAACTAAAAAGTGAGCCACGAAATTAAAATTGTCCAAACGCCAGTCAAATATTGTGGGTAACTCAATTTGAGATAGATTTTTCCTTAAACCTGATTATAATCTTATTATTGTATTATTTTTTATTATTTTTATTTTTACTAATTTGCATAATCGTGTTATCATGGTGGGGCTCGGTAGAGATACTATTTGATGCATGTAAGTACTATATATTGGTTTTACTGAGTTTTATTTCATAGAATTATTATTTTATAACTTTATAAATTTTGAAATAGGACTAAATTAGCTAATTTTATATCTTTCTTAGTATAAAATTAATACGTTTAGTAAACATCTATTAAATCTTCTAATTATCGGGTCTAAGTATAAATTTGCGTATTAAATAGTAGTAAGTTAAATTCGAGATAGATGTTTCCTTAAACTTTCGTCTTAACTCAGTAATATAAATGCGGGTGTAATGAGTGAATGAATGTGTGTATACTATTGCAAACTGTTTCCTTATACAATATGTACGTAAATATATAATATACGATGGAATATATGTGGAAGAAGTGGTTTTGGTCTAGATGATGGGTATGCATTAATTTTAAGTTGGCTTGAATTGCTTGCGGTAGATTTGAGTATACGCATTGTCTAAGCGGTTGAGAGAAAGGGGTAAGAAAGTCTTATTTCCCCTGCATATACGATACCACCCCACTTTTAGGGACATGTACACACACACACACACACACATACACCCATATATATATATATATAAATAAATATATATATATATAAATATAATATATATATATAAATATATATATACATATTTCATGTACTTATAGATGAAATAGTTATCGACGGACACGTGTTTCGCCGTTACTGGGCTCATCAGGTGGAGCGACATTGCAAGAGATATAACTCATGCGTATGTAAAGGGGGCAACTCCGTAATTCTCAAGGTCAGCAATTGTACAAGTAGTACAATTATCGCTAAAAAATAAAACTTTATGAAAAATAACTTATGAACGATAAGGTATCACGTAATTTCAGACGGATCTCGTAGCGTAACTGATCGCAGGTTCGGGCCATGTCATATTAGCCACGCAGTAACGGCCGAACCACTTAGATAACTATTTTCTCTCTCTCTCTCTCTCTCTTTCTCTCTTACTATATATATATATATATATGTATATATATGTATATATATATATATATATATATATATATATATATGTATATATATGTATATATATGTATATATATATATATGTATATATACCATTTTCTTATGCGACTTTGATATTTAACCCCTCTCTCCTGCTGCGATAATCGCCTTTCTGACTCCAATAATCATGACGCTCGCTCCCTCCCCCTTTCTAATCGTTTTAATATCTGACCGCTACCATTTTTTACCCCCCCCCACACGCCTTCCACAGTTAACTTAATTTATTTAATTGCTACCATCTATGCGAGCTCATAATTTATCTTTTCATAAGCGGCTTTTTGGGCTTAATTCCTCTTACTGCTACTTTCAGTTTGAATTTAAATTTAAAATCTGGTATATAGTTTGTGCCCCTCTTGATATATTCATTGATAGGTTCGCTTACTAACTCTTTTGAATCATTTAAAGTCATATGCAGGAAGTCAAGTAGTTTTTTGAGACATGGATTAATTTTATTGATGCCTGAATAATTTTCAAGCATCATTTAGGCCTAAATGGCTGGGATTATCTGTGATCATCAAATCTCCGCAACAATCAACACTTTTCAAAACACGCATCGGGATTATTATAAAACATCATTCTTTGGAGCACTCAAGGTTTAGAAGAACATAATACATTGTTCAACTTCTTTGTTTAAACAGTTTTGATCATTTATGTTTGATACAACTCTCAGCCCATAATTTGAATCGTGTTTGATCTGTTTCAGAACATATATTAGACATTTTTTCCTCATAATGTTTTTCAATGTTTTTCAATGTTTTTTTTCATCTTTACATTTTCAAGATATTTACCGCAAATAAGTAATATTCAATTGTTATTTGTCAGCACTTCTGATGATAAGATCGTTATAAACTCAATGGTTTAAACGCCATTTTGTATTGGTATTCCTTGCTTGAACACTCGATGAGTTAATAAACTTGTAAACTATATAAATTTAATCTATTTCATCACCTAAGTATATATATATATATATATATATATATATATATATATATATATATATATATATATATATATATATATATATATATATATATATATATATATATATATATATATGTGTGTGTGTGTTTTTCGTACAAGTTTTAAAGTATTGCATGGAAAGTTAATAAAATTGAAATAAAAGCCAAATTAGCAATACAAGATTTTTTTTTTTCTTACATTAATCCTATCGATTACGGAATAAAATTCGGTCTTCAGGGGTGACCAGTATTGAGTCATTTTTTTTTCTCATCAAAAAACAAGAATAAAGAAACTTATTTCTTTGTTAATTTGATAAACGTCTTTGATGGTACGACGTCATCGCCTTGCTGTTATGAAATGGCGGTAGGATTCAAAACCGGTGTCGAACGAGGGATGCGTTGGCATATTATCTATGTACTTTTACGTTTCGTCCTATAATAATCGGGACTCATCAGCATAGAGATATGACTATTCAATACCGGTCATGCGATTCGAAACCCCGGATTACGAGTATTCTGCAACTCAAATCCGACGCCTTAACCACTCGGCCAATTTTGAACAGCGAATAAACGGTGATAATTTTAACACTTTATACTGCGGCTTGACGTCTAGAGCGTTCGACTTTTTTTTAATGAAAGGAACGATGCATTTAAAGCTAACGACGTCATGCTGTGTTAATACTACACTTACAGTGCTCTACTAGACGGGTTTTTCTAGGAGTTACAAATAATAAATATTTGTTATTGTTATATATATATATATATATATATATATATATATATATATATATATATATATATATATATATATATATATATGCGTGTGTGTGTTTGAGAGAAAATTTAAATTTCAGATGAAATGGAATGTTTAGTATATGGAAAAATGCATAAGCATTAAACAGGCTAATAGAAATAATAACACACACAAATTTCTAAAGTCAACTCATATTTCGGTCGTATCAAATGACTTTAATCATTGGCGTAGAAAAGCTTTATTAAAAATGAAGACATTCTTTTTATTTCAATAAAAGCCTACTACACCAACGGAAAAGATCGTTTGACATGGCCGAAGTATCAGTCTTCCTTATTATCATATCTCCTAGTCGTTTTCATGATTATTCATCATTCCATATACTAAATATTTCACACACCCCCCCCACACACACACACCCACACATGCGCGAGCGCGAGCGCACCCCCACACATGTACAAATTTAATAATCAAATAAAATAAATTAATCATAGTGTGGCAAAGTCGCTTGCCAGGGGAGCGTAACTTGGGGACCTTTCTAGAAGGGCTCTTTCACCATCGGCACGGCACTAGCACACCAGCCCCCCTGTGACAAACGATAGGCACATCCCCTTAATAAAAGGGTTCATACATGAGAATTAACTATCTGACTGGAACCATTCCTTATAATAAGGGAGCAAATACTACTTTATATATAAAAATATAATTATTTATTTTTTACGTCTGTCGTTCATGAATTCAAAAACCAAACTGTTTTAAAATCTCTCTCGTTGCAAAACATTGAGAGAGAGAGAGAGAGAGAGAGAGAGAGAGAGAGAGAGAGAGAGAGAGAGAGAGAGAACGATGAAAAGAAAGAACAATGAAAAGAAAAGGAGGTAAAGAGAATATCACTGATGCTATCAATTCACAATTCACGGGTGACCGGTACAGTTGACCTTTAATCCGACAGCCGTCTATTTCAAACGTTGATATTTAAGTTGTAATCTCGATCGTACCCGGCGACCCACGAAGTTAAAACAATTTTGAATTTCATTCGCAAAAATTAATACAACAATAACACGTTTTCGATTCTACGTATCCCTCTCCGAATATAAAGAATGTCTGGCGCGAGGCGTTTAAATGTGGGGATCTCTAACCCTGAGAAAAGAGTCACTATCGCTGTGTCATAATAGCATAATTTCTCCAAAGAACTTAGCCACATGTTTGAAAACAGGACTTCCATGTGTGGATTAGCATGTTATACTGAAGTACATGTCAAAGGCATTTTCGGTGCTGTATTTTTTTGCTTATGTGGGAGCACACACACACACACACACACACACACACACACACACACACACACACACACACACGTATATATATATATATATGGCCTGATGGATAAGATCACCGACTACGAATCAAAGGCGATTTGTGATCGGGGTTCGCGCCTTCCGACCGTTGAGAATTAGTTCCTAGACTGAAGATTGCGTTAGCATGAAACATCGATGTCTCTAGGTATTTTAAAAATAATTAATATTTATAAAAATATTATTGTTTATCAGCCCCCCCCCCACAAGGGCTGGGCACTTTCTAGTAGCTTTAATAACAAGCAGTACAAATAGCTATATGCGAGATCCGAGGCACTGCTTCGTAAGATCACTCTTATCTGCCTGGTAAACAGTCGCCGATTAAGCTGTTTACATTTAAAGTTTCTATATATTTACTAACTAATTGACGATGGCCTGATGGATAAGATCACCGACTACGAATCAAAGGCGATTTGTGATCGGGGTTCGCGCCTTCCGACCGTTGAGAATTAGTTCCTAGACTGAAGATTGCGTTAGCATGAAACATCGATGTCTCTAGGTATTTTAAAAATAATTAATATTTATAAAAATATTATTGTTTATATATATATATATGTATGTTGCGTGTGTGAGTGTGTGTTAAAATGTGGCTGCCTGAATGGGAAGTAACATCTATGTTTTTCCCCAAGAGAACATGTATTCAATGTGTTTTTTGTTTATTGACTTATAATGTATTTTTCTGAAGACGAACTTTAAATTTCTAAAGAGCACATGGTTGACCCATTAATTTTGGTTGTTCGCCAGAATATAAAATGAACAGTGAAATGAATAACATTTTGGTCACTAGAATTTAGCTTAATATTCTCTCTCTCTCTCTCTCTCTCTCTCTCTCTCTCTCTCTATATATATATATATATATATATATATATATGCATCGTTCCTTCCTAAAAAAAGTAGAACGCTCTAGACGTTATAGCCGCCGATAAAGTGTTAAAATTATCACAGTTTATTCGCTATTTAAAATTGGCCGTGTGGTTAAGCGAATTTGAGTTGTAAAATACTCGTAATCCGGAGTTTCGAATCGCATGACCGGTAGTGAATAGTTTATATCTCTATGCTGATGAGTTCCGATTATTTAAGGACGAAACGTATACGCACATAGATAATAACAAATATTTATTATATATATGTGTGTGCACATACACAGTGATCTGTTTCTTTTTCTCTAATTCCCTATTATCTTTTATCTTATTCATATCGTAATATTTTTCCCCCATTTTTTTTTCTGGCTTTTCCATATGCGAAGGTTTACATTTACATTTGTTGACTGCACCCCTGTTTAACGTAGTAAGATCATCCACACAATTTTACGAGGTATAATCCGTGACGACCTATGTTTTTCTGAGGATTGACCCATGGGGGCCGGTGCTCCATGGTCTGAGAAACTGTTATCTGATCCGCAACATGCCACTTTAGATGGTTAGAAGGACTCAGCCCAATCTATCGACTGGTCAAGAAAAAACACCCAAAAGAAACTTTTATGAAGTTTCCAAGATACTTGATACTCGAATATTTGGATGACACCCCTTCTGGAACAACCTTTTTCTCTTCTTATGTAGAACCGTTCTTCCCGGTACGATTGATCCTATCACAGAGTGAAGAAATGGTGATCTTCTAACGGAAGCGGGTAACATGAAGAAATCAAAGTTATTTTGATTATATGGAAACTAGAAGAATATCCGTCCAAGGACAGGTATAATTAATTTTATGAACAGAACAGGTTTGCACCACTTTTGTGTCCCCGTATGAAGAATAACATAAACATATAACACTACTAAAACTTATATATAAAATCCTTGGTTCAATTTTGATCAAAATTTATTACATTATTTAGATTCTAGAAAATGTCTAAAATTAAAGGCTTAAGCTTAAGGCGTCTTAAGAAGAAATTGAAAAACAGAGACTCTTACTTAATTAATGTCTATGGCTATAGATCAAAGTCAATGCAAAGCTGAAATATTTCAATTTTCAAATGGAAGGTTTTGTTCATATTATGCCCCCTAAAACTCCTTTAAATGATTGCAAAGAAACTGAAATTGGCTGAATAATTATTAATTGATATCTAATATCTATTGTTTAAATTTTACAAAAATCGGAGGTATCTGAATTTTCACGAAAGGCTTCCAACCCCTCTTGTACATAAAACTAAATTTAACTGAACTTACCAAACCTTAAGCCCAGCAATTGTGTGCTAAAAAATTATGATGATCGGTTAATTAGTTTAGGATTGATGCATGGTCACATTTTATGCTACCAAGAAAAAAACTCCTTTTCTTTAACAACTATAAGAAACCTTTGAAACCACTGATCGTCATAGCATCCTTCCCAAGAGTTCAACGTTTAAACTCCTCGGCCCGGCGTTCTAAAGCAACATGAAATGGAATAGGTACATATAAGATGCTGCCAAGTCTGCCGCAAAGAAGGTAGGCTCCTTCTACCGGACTAGAAAACCTCTCACACCTGCCAGTATCCTATATCTATAAATCCACCATTACCTCGTGCATGGAGTATTGTTGCAACATCTGCACCGGTGCACTAATCACTAGTCTATCCCTCTTGGACAGGGTGCGAAAAAAGATTCTCTAACATAATAGGTCTCACACTGTCCACCAAGCTCCACCCTCTGTCCCATCACCGCAATGTTGCATCTCTGTGTTAGTTTTACAAGTACTTTCGCGCAATCTGTTTCGACGAACTTACTACACTTGTACCCCATAAACGTACCCCCGAATAATCCAACTAGCAGCAAAATCCCACCTCTTCATTGTAGAGGTTCCCAGATGTCGGATAACTTTCTATTCTAATAGCTTCTTATCTCGGACCGCTTACCTTTGGAATTCCCTTCCTGCTCCATGTTTCCCCGACTGTGCCAAAATACAGAAACATATAATGTAATGTGAACAAACATCTTGTTGAACAACTCCCCACTTAAGATGACCCCTTATAAATCAGGCCTCTATTCACAATAGCCCCTTTTACGTATCAATGGTAGTATGTCTTGTTTTTGGGTGAATTTAAGTAAAAAGAATAAAATAAATTACAAAAATTAAGGAAGTTAAATATTATTGAATATTAAAACATAGAATATTCGTACAGGATGGAAAATAAGGTAATATTAAAACAATTGTTTAATTATTAAAGATTTTACGGACTTTTTGGAAGGTATTTTGGGGAGATGGGCGTCACCCTATACATACGTATACATATCTATGGCTATAGATCACATGTGTGAGGAGAGAGTTTGAAAGCCGACTAGACACCATCCTCGACTGTCTTCGGTCTCTCTATACAGGTGTTTGTTAGGTCAACCTGACATGAGGATACTTCCCCCTACAAGTAAACCCTGACCAAATATTTAAAATAACATAGTATTTGAAGCCCAAATAAAAAAAAACCCTTAGCATGGCTCATACGAGGAATTGTGCACCTTCTCTTTGTGATGTTACTCTAAGTAACAACACTAAGTTGGGTATCCCACCAGACCAGATAAATTCTTGTCCTGGAATCCAGCCAAACTAAGAAAGGACAACAAGAAAGATTAACTATAACATAATTAAATAGTCAATTAGGGAGAGGAAAATTACTGTTCTTGATTGAACACTCGGATATCTATGTATCTCATATTGAATTCAAGTGTTAGCCTAGGAAAGTGACCCTTGATTTCTGAGAACTGACACTGAAGTAAAATGAAAAAAAAAATTTTAAAAATAATTTTCTTAATAAAATATGTATATAAAATGTACTTTTGTTGGGTTGTTTTCTTTATTTTTTTTATCGTTTACATAAATCTCTTTGACAAATATAAATAAAACGGTGCACGTACGCGTTCTTTAAAACCTGTATCGTGTGGTGCTTGACCGGCATATTTGGCATAATGCTTAGAGTGTTGGCTTGGGGTCCGGGGTTCAATCCACGGTCGAGTCATACCAAAGACTAAAAAATTGTTACTTAATGTCCCCTTGCAAAACACTCAGCAGTATTAGCTGAAGGATCAAGGATACGTGGAGTAATCTTAGGGAAAAAGTGGCGCCCTCCCCTATACTTTGGCGTAGTAACTAATGAAAAGAGAGTCTTCAGGTCGCCCTCGACTACGGTAGACCACTTTAAATTACATTTTATTTTCTGGTGGTGCTCATTCTAATGCAATTTGAATGGGATTTTTACAATGTTGGTCAATTTCTTTTAATTACGTGTCCAAGATTAGACAGATTTGTATATTTTTATAAAATTTTGAATTAATTAGATCTGAAGTATTAAAAACAATATAGTGCTATCAATTATTGAAATCACGATTATCAAAAACTAATTCATCCTTCTGGAGTTGCTTTAAGTGTGATATTATAGACTATACACCCCAGCCAAGATAGCCGGAAAATGTTAGGTAAGAATTAGATAAGTGAACGACAATAAAAAGACACGCGGATCGATTAGACTCCCTAGAGGAATGACGCCATGACAATTATTTGTTAGCTTTCTGGGTGGCCAAATAACGATTGAGAGAGTGATCTTGGTGAACAGACGGATGTAACCAGTTCCGGTGGTCAGCTGAGAGTAACTGAGAAAAAGAGCGGCGATTTGGGATTTCCGGTCGAAAGTAGATATATTTGAGAGATATAGATCGTTTGAAGGAGATCGTAAAGCCGGGCTTGAAAGGAGCAGACGAAGTTGGAGTTGTTTGAGGAGAACAGTAGATGAAGACGAATTTACGACAGTGACTGCTCATGACGAGCAGACGACGAGACGGGGTTTGAGAGGGTTAGAGTATAATCTGCAGAAAACTCTGTATATTGTTGATTAGGAGTAGGGTTAGTGTTAGGGTTAGAGTTAGAGTATAATCTGCAGAAAACTCTGTATTTGTTTATTGGGGTTAGCGTTAGGGTAAGGGTTAGGGTTAGATAGAGGGTTAGGGGTAGGATTAGGATTAGGGTAAGGGTTAGGTATAGGCTTTGATATTTGTGATTTTCACTTGGAAACAGTGTTAAAATGCAGGATTTTCAGTGTGAAAACGCAAATCTAGATACTTTACAATAAGCTTTCTAATTTTTGATTTTCATTTGGAAACAGTGTTGAAATGCATGATTTTCAGTGTGAAAACGCAAATCTAGATACTTTACAATAAGCTTTCTAATTTTTGATTTTCATTTGGAAACAGTGTTAAAATGCAGGATTTTCAGTGTGAAAATGCAAATCTAGACAATAAGCTTTCTAATTTTTGATTTTCATTTAGAAACAGTGTTAAAATGCAGGATTTTCAGTGTGAAAACGCAAATCTAGATACTTTACAATAAGCTTTCTAATTTTTGATTTTCATTTAGAAACAGTGTTAAAATGCAGGATGAGTCCGAGTGGACATCAGACTGATCACGACGGGCAGACGAGTTGGAGTTGTTCAAGGAGAACGCCGAGGGATGAGTAGATGAGTTCGAGAAGACGACAGAGAATTGTCTACACACACCTATGTTCAACAAGTCAGTTTACACAACGTGTGTCTGCGTTGTTACTTGTTCTGCATTGTAAACTAGTGCTTGTTTCCTCGGCGATCGCGAATACTAGAATAGACACGACCAGAATAGGAAGATGCTGAAAAAGAAAACCCCAGCACAAACATTGGGATGGTTGGATAGTCGGATGGTCGGGGTGAGGGTATGGTTCCACGTAAGCTACATTTTCATAGCAATATTTTCATGAGTGATATATCAATCTTTATACGCCAAAATAAAGTCCCATAACATTAAAATATTTAAGAAAATGGTGTAGTTTGCTTGAAGCATTGTGTGTAATATATAGATAATTTATAGAATGCGTAAATATACCGTGTTGCAAAAAGAAAAACTGAATTCTGAATAAGAAGGCGATTTAAAAAAAATATATATAATTAAATCTTACTTGCTTCCAGATGTCCTTCGATCACTAGAATCGTGTGTGTGAAACCGGAATATCACAATATTTCGGGGATGTAACCCTTTTTAAAGTAACGAAAATGCGTATTCATAGCTAGAAGGTGCATCGCTTAATGTAGACGATGGATATCGATATTCTTAATCGTCCGTCTATATAATTAGTTATCAAGTGAGATGTTCGTTAGAACCCGATGATATCGCACTGTAAATATTGGAAACAGTTTCTCAAATAGATTTTCTGGGTGTATTGTAGGCTTCATTTTTGATACTAAAATTACCGTAGTTGATTAAGTAAATGTTGACTTATAAAACTGTAGTTGATCCGACCAAACAAAACAAAAATTACTTTCAAGCCTAAATGTTATAATTTTGGTTGTTTTTTTTTGCCATATCGACAAATGAATGTATCCAAATGTCGTTTTACGGGGAAGCCTTACCTAAATGCTAAGTGGGAAACGTTGTTCTCTTTCACCAGTGTGGTGTCCCCATATGGGGAGCGTCTATATTTATAAAATATAATCATCAACTGACACGAATTTCGCCGTTTTACGACTCATCAGCATGACTGAATCTAGTGAGATTCGAAACCGGGATCACAGCGCCGGGACACGAAAACTCGCCAGCATAAATATTATAATCGCACATAAATATTATAATTATGATTCAAATATCGTTTTACGATTTATGTAGCCCCATATTAAACCTAAATGGGTATGCATAGAACTACCCTAGATAACATGAAGATATATTGGTTTCGCTATCTTATCGAATATCTATGATATTCTTAAGCGTCCCGCTATATAATTAAAAGTGGTTCACAATTTTAAATTCGCTTTTCTATTCAGATACATCATAGTAAATAAACAATATTTATATATATATATATATATATATATATATATATATATATATGAAACAGTTTTTCATGGTAAACAACTGATGATCCCTTAAAATAGTGTTAGAAACTAACTAATATAATAACTGTAAAAAATAAATTGACTTACATGAGTGATTTTTCACTGGAAGACTTGAGACTATAAGTTTTTTTTTTTTTTTTTTATAAAATTTTTTTTAATTTTTTATTTTTATATAGTTTTAATGGTTGAGAAACTTCCGAGACTATATATATATATATATATATATATATATATATATATATATATATATATATATATATACACTAGAGCTCTTAATTTTAATGTTATGTAAACTTTAGTTAATGAAGAGAGCACATTTCCATAGGTTTATAAAAAAACAGTTTTTATTGGCATACAATAGTTTCTGCCCTCCTCAAACGCAAACATATTCCCCATTCTTTTCATTTAGAGGCGTTTTGATCAGTGCCCCTCCCCCAAAAAGGTCACCCATTCAACTGGAAAAGCTACAGTACAATTTAATATTCATTTATTATTTTATTTATTATTCCTATTTTTAATTTTAATATATATTTCTTTATCTGTCAATCATATTATTACAAGCAACGGTTGTTTCGAGGGAAAATGTCTGTTTACCCTTGATTCATTTGACTGTCCAAATAGTCCATAACCACGTGCGTTTAACTTATCGGCGTGTTTAATGAATTTTCTTCGTTAAACATCGGTAAGAACAAATGTTAAAATGCATAAATACAATTAGTACACCTTTTAACTAACAGGATTTGTTTGGGTTTAAAGCCTTATTTTCTTCTTTCTTTCCAGTCTCTAGTTTTTTTTACATTAACTCCTCTCTTCATGTTTTATCTTTTCATTTACATCCAGCGCTCCCCGTATCCCATAACCTAACTTCCGCTCGAAAATGTATACAAACATTTCACGGCAATACGACTAACTCATTCATATTTATTCAAACTATTATTTTACCCTCATTCATATAAAAGGAAAGTATATAAAATAATAAAGTTATGTAAGTTGATGTATATTCTTTTTATTTTTTAATGCTTTATTTTCTAAAACAGTTTTTTTTCATATATTTCTTAGTGTATTTTAACGATGTATTCCTTTGATCTGATAGGTCACATCCGCTTCAATCGATATTCAATTTCTATTTCTCTTTAGTTTAAAATTTTTTTAATTATCATATTTGTTTATTAACACCGCCACACCATGTCATATATTTGTTAATTTCTATATATTACAACATTGAATTGTTGTCTTTTCATACTCAGGTTTCCGTCGGTAGCAACCCTTCCTCACTGTGGTACTGCCAGTGTTATCCGGCTCCTTTGGAGGAAGCCAGCTCAACCGTGGTGTAGCAACTGAGTCGATATTTTCTGGTTGTGTCATTGGTCGTGGTTCTTAGCCCCACGATACATTCAGGACCGGAAGTTAGCCGTGTAGTAATGCGCATGCGTGCGTCTTTAATCAAGATTCATATACAGCATGGATTATTCATTCATTTGGAAATCATATTTAAATTGTTCCTGCTATTGTGATGTTATTCACTACCAATAATTGGGTGAATTTTTAAATCAAAATGCCCATAGTCTGACTGTTCGATAGATCTCGTTTGTTACTTTAGAGCATGACGTCATTTTTCCAGTAAACACGCCTGCTATAACGACGGCCACGGCTCAACCCGTCTTAGGGGAATACCACACCAAGTATCCTCCTACGAAGGAGGTAATGCCTAGGAGGATGCCCTCCTAAGACCGAACAGAAATATACTTCAATCCCATCCAAGAGAGAGTCGACTGTGAAGCTTCTAACAGTTGTATCTTTAACATGTTGATGAGAAAGAAGCCCGATCATTTATAAAATGTCAGCTATTTGTGCGCATGCGTCGATATAATTGACGCATGCGCAGAAAATGATGTTTAAGCATTTATTATTAATGGAGATTTGGTATCTGTCTGAAGCCGAAACTATACTATTACTACCTTTTAATGTTTCATTAAGTTTACTATACTATTTCAGACTAAAGTACTATCTTTCAATGCTTAATTCAGAGCGGGGGTAGTGTAGTATCTGTTCTGTTGTCATGATGCCATCCTCCCAAGCATGACCTCCTCTTCGTTTAAGAGGTGTAGAAGTAGTGTAGTATCTGTTCTGCTGTCATGAGACCATTCTCCCAAGCATTACCAAACCCTTTAGAGGTAATGTAGCATTTGTTATGTTGTAATGAGACCACCCTGTCAGACATTTCCTCCTTCTTCGGAGACATCAACAAGAAATTGTTTCAATTTGCTGTTCATTGGCAAACGCAAAATTCACATAATATATAACGTGTACAAATATGCGACCGTAGGAGAGGTGAAGCATATTTTTGATCGTAAATTAAATATATTAAAATTAAAACAAATGAATAAATGAAATAAATAAAAAGATAAAAAACATTTTTTTTAAATATTTTCACATTTTTAATTTTTTTCTTTTGTTTTTCTTTTCATTTTTTTTATACACAGAATTCACAGAACAACACACGGGATTTTTTGTTTTATCCGAAGAGTGTTTAAAGGGCCAGTCAAACACAAGGCCCTCCCCAACCCTACAAAAAGCAGTTGTAGTTGAGAAAAATGACAAAAAGAAAAATGAGAAAAAGTTTGAAAAATAAAAGTAAATAGAGAACAAAAAAATATATAAAAAAAATATGGAAACAAAAAAAATAAAAAAAAGTACCGTACAAATAGGAAAAAAAAAATGTTTAAAAAAATATGAACTGACTTTTTTTTCTGACAATATTTTTTTGTACTACTACTACAAGTTTTGTGTGAACTTCTGAGACGAGGCGTTGTTAATATTGTACATTGCTTTATGCGGGCCCAGACTTTAAGTTTTTGTCTTTGGTTGCATATATACCAACATCTCAGACGATGTATGTACATCTCTGGGCACTTTGTTTTCTGTTTCAAATTCTGATAATTCTGTTATTATAAATTGATTCAATCGAACTTAGTCTTTGTTGTTTTTTATTATCTCCCTTGTACATTCCGACCTTCGTAGGGTGCCTTTCTGTATTGTGTAGTCATCGTATAAGCGCCGTCAATACTGTGCGCATATTATCCAATGAAAATGTCGAATTTAGATATGAAAAACAAACAATATAAAATAGCAGTTGTTATCATCAGATTTATAGGCTCAAAGTATAACTATCTTAATGTCCTAATTGAACAACTTTGAGTTGCGCAGTGTACAAATATACACTGGACTGGTCATAACAAGTTTAATGTCTTAATGGGACAATTTTGAGTCGACCAGTGTAGAAATATACACTGGGCAAGTCATAACTACATTAATGTAGAAAAATACTAGATCAATCAGAACAGTGTTAGCGTCCTAATGGTACAACCTTTGAATGGTGTAGTGTAAAAATATAAACTAGATAATTCATAGTGACCCTAGTGCTTAAATGGGGCAACCTTAAGTTGCCTAGTGTAGAAATATACACTGAATAAGTGATAACTAATTCATTGTCTTCATGTGGGAATCTTGAGCTGTGCACTTTAGAACTATGCCCTGGATGAGTCATAACTACCTTAGTGTCCTAATGGGACAGCCGTGCATTTCCTAGTGTAGAAATATACACTGGGATAGTCATAACTATAGTGTTTCCTAATGGGATAACATTGCGTTTCGCAGAGTAGAAATATACACGCGCCAACAATTACGCGGTGATCTCATTTTGGCCTACAATCTCTTCAATGGTCATTATGATATACCCCAGGGCCTATTATCCGCTCCTGCACCAGAAAGAGGTCTACGCTGACGCCACAAGAAACTATTCGATTGAACCGGAGGAGGGCCGCATTCTCAATCGGGATTCTTGCACCTTGGAATAGTCTCCCAAGAGAGGTAATAAATGCGCCAACAACTCAGCAATTCAAAGTGAATTTGAACAGGTGCTGGGTTACTGTATATTGTTCTGTGTAAATTTCTACCATCCTTTCCCTACATGGCAACTGAAAAATGCTTGTTTTATTTTTTGCCAAATTAATTGAAGTGAAAAAAAAAAAGTTGTAACTAGCGTAGTGTCCCAATGGGACAACGCGGGGTTGCTCAGTGTAAAAATATACACTAGATAAGTAATAATTACAGTGTGTCCTAATGGGATGCGGTTCACAGAGTAGAGATAAACACTGGGCTAGTCGTAACTAGTTTAGTGTTATAATAGGACAACTCTGGGTTACTCAGTGTATAAATATACATGTAATAAGTACATTAGTGTCTTAATCGGAGAACCTTGGTTGGATAATATAGACATATCCACTGGATGAATCATAAACACTTTAGAGTTCTAATGGAATACCCTTCGGTTACCTAGTATAGAAATGTACAGTTGGTTAGTCTTAATTAACTTAGTATCTAAATGGTACACTTTTGGGTTGCGCAGCTTTGGCATAATAACCACTCGATAAATGATAGCGACTTTGGTGTCTTCATGGTACAACCTTGGGTTGTGTGTTGTAGGAATATACATACGATCAGTTATCGTTCTTGAGTTTACTTCGAAGAGACAACGGGTGTGATAGCCCGCCTAAGATCAAAGTGCAGTATCTGTTCTGGTACTACACTTGATCTGTTCTGTTCTCGGTCAGTGAAAGAGACTGAGTTGATTTTTTATTTTTGTCCCAATCTAGAGTGCCGTTTTTTTTTTTGGAGGGAGCTGTATTTCCCCCACATTAAAAACCGACCTTGTGTCTAACTCTGCTCTCGGGGGGAGGGGGGCAGATATTGTTACCGCTACAAGAGTTGGATAAAGAGTTCGCGTAAACATTCTCAAAGACTACTAAAATGGCGACAGGCACATACAGAAGAACGGGTTGTACATCGGTTAACATATAATAAAAAAAACAGCTACAAAGACCCGGATGAATCACTTCATTATCCCCCTCTCTAGATATGTTAATTCATTAATTATGTTAAATGCTTTAAAATCGAAGGCGTTATAAAGACAGAAGTGATGCCTCTGGATAGACCGCCTAAGATCAAAGTGTAGTATCTGTTTTCATACTAAACTTGATCTCTTCTGTCCTCAATCAGTGAAGCAGAACTCCTTCTATACTGATTTTTTAACGTTTTTTTTTCTTTCTTTCTTTTTATTAATGTACTTTGGAAGCCAACGACCATTTAAGTCTCTTAATGTTATTCAAAAAGATTAATATTAGTCCGGTACCTAGTGAGGATCGAACTCACTATGCTAGCAAGTGAGATAAATTCGTCACCGTCTGACCACGGTTGGTGGCTTTACACATTCTTAACCCAGTTTCGTTCACTCAAGTAAAAATCTGTTGCATCGTGTAGGCTACAAGTTGCCGATACAGACAGGAACAATACAGGGAAATCATTTAATTATCGACCTTAAATTGAAGACTTGCGTAATACTTAATTCTTAGTGCACCCATCTCTTCAATAATGACAGCATTTTCCAAGTAGAAGTTTTAAAGAAAAAGAAAAAAATATATTTGAAAACCACCCACCTTTTGTCGCCGTCAAAAAAATGTCCGTATTATCTTTTAGGGATTTAAAACATGCAAACTTTTCCATGCGCATTTCTTTGTTATCAATAACGCTTTAAATCTAACTAGTTTATACCCGCTCTTTGAGCGGTGTTGGTACTTTCCATCTTTACTTTAATTCTACCACTTTATTGTTAATACGAAGAATACTTATGTGAAATGGCGTGAAAAAATACGTTACTTTATATTTGTATGAGAGAGTAATTAACTACGATGTATGTATTCACGTATTATTTTTATTAGTAAAAAAAAAAAAAAAAAAATTAAAGCAAAAACGATTCGCTTTAAACAAATACCGAATATCCGTTATGTCTACTTATGTCGAATTATCAAAAGAAAAAAAAAAAAAAAAAAAAAAAAAAAATGATCTTTAGTTTAATAAAAATATTCGTATTATTTTAATGTTATGTTATGTTAATTTTGTTTAATTTATAAAACACGTATTCAGTTCAAAAATTCTTTTAGACTTACATGAGATTCGTAAAAAAAACATCGTAAAAACTACAGCCCTAATTATGCGTACTCTGCCTATTCATTTTTTTTATCAACTAATCAGATGTTTCTATTTGCGTACGAACAGACAAACTAAAAAAAAAAGACCATAAGTTTTAATAGTATAAGATCGGCAAAGGGTAAGTTCCGCGTATATTTGCCAGACCTAGGATCGCGAGCTATTCTTCTCACTACCAGAGAAAGGATATACTAGCAGCTGTGTTAGGTGTGTGATGGGCCTCCACCTAGTACTCACCCGTCAGTCTTCAGTGTAATGACAGAGCAATGATCAGATAGATCTGTAATGCCGGGTCAAATCAGACCCGGCATATCAGCTCTGATACCTTGTTGGCGAGGCTGAATATATCACAGCTTGGCGAACTCCTGCCCATCAGTCGGCTACGCCGTTTTGGCCACGTTGAAGGGGAGCGACTCTTGGGTAAGAAAATGCGGAATTCTTGAGGTAGAAGGTCGGAGGAAAATTGGAGGCACAACAAAACTTAGATGCAAAATCATCAACGAGGGTTTTAGACAGTGGAATTTGAGCTTGGAGACTGAGATTGCGGACTGTCACAAAACGTCAAAGCCCTGACCAAGCGAAGTAAGACGATAAAATGGGTGGTGAGTATGATAGATTAAAAGATGCTTCCCCTCCCCCCCCACCAAATGTCAGTTTCAATTCGTAGCATACTAGCTGAAATATCTGCAGTAATTGGGACTTTCAAAATACTCCAAAAGAAAAAAATATATACTCTTATGGGGAAAATTGCCTGAAAACAGCTTCATTTTGAGCCTCAAAATACTGTACTTATTGGGGTGTTGAGCCCCTCCCCAATAGATAATTTAAAAAAATCGGGGATCTTTCGTAGAATATACTCCCTACTAATGAAAAAATGAATAGTCCCGCCAGTCATCCGCACTGCGCGCACATGCCTTCGACCTGCTTTCATGAGTCTTGTCTAGATAAGGGTTATCGTTCAGGTCTCCACGTTGAGATCGATGAAACCCTCATTTCACGTCGTCCAAAATGTTGAATAAAAGCCACTGTAGAGCGCATAGCGGAATTGTGGACAGCTATCTGTGTCAGCTTATGTAGAGACATACATATAAGGCAAATGCTGTTTTATTACAAATACTCAATGACATGAATAGATTCCACTCACTTGAGTGAGTAATAAAGTGATTTATTTTTGATTCTTTTTTACTACAACCAGCATTTTATCTGACTTTTTATGGCGGGGGTATTTTTGGGCGGGGCACTTCTACAAAAGTTAGCGAGTAAAAATAAAATGCGTTTTCCTAGCCCACGAACGAAACCTTTTCAAGTGATGATGGGGAAGCGAGAAAGCAAATAGCAAGTCAGACAACCCGCGCCGCCTGAAATGTATTCCGAAAGAAATAAAAGTCAACGGTGGGTGTTTATTTTTTTCCCTTTAGATCATAAGAAATGATAATTAAAAACTTAAATTACTGAACTAATTCCATGATTTTATATGAATCTTTTTGTAGTATATCTAGATGAATAGAGAATGCGAACACTGGCGAAGCATAATTTCATTTCTCGTAATTTTTGACGGAGGATGTGCACTAGTATATCATATTAACTCAATTATTGATAACAAAGAATAAATTCCTAACTAATAATAAACATGATTAATTTATATGTATAATATATATATATATATATATATATATATATATATATATAAAGTGGTGTACTAAAAGCGAACTTTTAGGAAAAGTGAAACCTATTGTGAAGGGTATATAGCTCAATATCCAGGATAGAGCAGGTGGAATGAAGAAGAATGGAAAGGAATTAGAGAAGCAAAAGTCATTCATAATTCAATTCAATTGCTCAGAGCAAGGTATATTCCGCAAAAAAGGCAATTTATTCAAGTTAAATTTTCCTTAAGCCAGGCTTTTCAAAGATCAAAATCTTATCATCAGAGGAAGTCGCTGGGATAGATAAGTTGGCAAAGGCCAAGATTTAAAATTTGAAAAAATCTACAACTTTTATTTTATTTTTTCAAATTTTAAATCTTGGCCTTTGCCAACTTATCTATCCCAGCGACTTCCTCTGATGATAAGATTTTGATCTTTGAAAAGCCTGGCTTAAGGAAAATTTAACTTGAATAAATTGCCTTTTTTGCGGAATATACCTTGCTCTGAGCAATTGAATTGAATTATGATTTGACTTTTGCTTCTCTAATTCCTTTCCATTCTTCTTCATATATATATATATATATATATATATATATATATATATATATAATTAATCAAGTTCAAATACGTTCAAAAGTGCTCAATAACAAGAGCATTTATAAAATTAAATAAACACTGTTACAGTCTATGCTAATTAATCAGCGTTTTGAAACGCCGATTAATTGGCGTAGACTGTAACGATGTTATATATATATATATATATATATTATTTCATGTATCCACATAAAATGTTATAAGGAGATATAATATTTTATGTGTCGATTTTCAGTACTTACTTCAACAATGCTCAATACGTGAGTAGAGCTAGGTAGTATGTTATGTAGATAAGTTATGTATGTGTATATATATTTATATATCATTATTATGTACAGAATTAACTCCTGAACTAAATAACCGATGATTATGAATTCTGGAACCCAACTGCTGGGCATGAGGATTAATAATGTGAGCTATATTTAGTTTAATTTAGTTTTATGCAAATGGGGTAAAAGGGAGAGCAGAAGTCCTTCGTGAAAATGTTATATGGATAATGTACATTTTTTGGGGCGGGAAAAAAGTGCGTTCATTTGAATGAAATCTTTAACTTCAACTTAAAAAAATGCTGCCATTATTGATGGCCTGGTTTGTCTGTTTTTACGGCATCTCAACCTCTTTTAGGTTACTTAATGCCGACACGCAATACCTATTGTAAAATATTAACTGTATACGATTGGTTGAACACAAGTCACTATTTTACCCATAACTGGGGGAGGGGTAATTTAGGGTTCATACCGTTTTTCAATGGTATTAGTAAGTAATGGAATGCGATAGATACGATAGGATTTGAACTGGGCACAGCCGATTTCGTAGCCCGCGACGGTATCCATTTTCATAACCGCGCACCCCCCCAATTATTGACTGAATGGGTACACTAGTTAATAAGATTATTAATAATGATATTAATTAGTAATTACAGAGCTTTGACTCGGCTAAAAAAAATAATGATTTTACTAGTAGAAACCCTTATGTTGCACCAAATCAAAGAGACTCGAATGCCGACGCAAGGACGTAATGCGAGACTCTCCTTCAGCTGCAAGACAATAACACCTCCAGAAAAGAAAGTAACAGTATTGATTTAGACTGGGACGCAGTCTGGAGGACCTGTGAGGATTGGACTCTCTGTAATTTGAATTGCTTTCTTTTTCGGTTTGCGATACAAGCTTACTAAACGTTACTCAATGGCGAGGCTCCATAGTTCAGTTTAGAGAGGCTACACAGTTTGCTTTTTTTTTTTGGAGAGGAAGCTTCATCCTTTTGTTTTAACCAGGCTCACGGCCCGAGTGGAACTGCGGAGGTGAACAGTGGTTGAACGATTTGTATTGAGCCAGTATTCCAAGTTAGGAAGCCCTACCCAACATGCGGGTCCGGACTTGGAACTTTGGCTTCGTTAACTGAGGTTCGAACGTCGATCTACAAAAGACGCAGACGCACTCAAGCTTAGATGACCACATTTTTAATGGAGAAGAGGAAGTAGCGATAGCGTTGTTCATGTTAACACGGAACAAATGTAAAAAACAATTTTTGTTGTTTCGGAAAAAGAAATAACTTTGTATATTTTGATTAGCATCTAATTTTATGGAAAAGAAAATGAACAGATAGTTGTTGCGTTCTTCAAATGAGCGCTGGATAAGTCTGTAATGCGAAATCCCAGATTTCTTTTCCTATATCTTGAACCCGTGGGAAAATACTATTTCAACCACAAAACGGGTCATCGGATAATCATTAGTTTTTTTGTTTATTTTATTATTCAGTTTAGCATACGATCTCAGTTCTGGAATGGAATTGGCAAGAAATAGTTTATGAGGTTAGCTTACAAAATGGATCTCAACGACTTAGTGTCCATAGATAATTACTGCCCAAGATGGGAGCATCCAGAACATCCTCCTCCCAGCACTTCAGTAATTATTGGCGAGACGAGTTAGCAAGAAGTCATTATTGTAGTTCAGATCGTAGATACAGTTTTCTTGTAACTTTCATTTGGATCAAATGGATGTAAAAGTCCAGAATAATTAACAGTCGTAAACAAAACAAAAAAAAGTAGCAAATAATTTGCAGTAGAATTCAGTTTTCTACCGACAGCATATGTTAAACGTGTTAAAACCGTAAGTTACTTTATTTCAAAATTTCATTTTCATGTTCCTGTGCTATAGATACACACACACACACACACACACACACACACACACACACACACACACACACACACAATGGCGGCCGAGGTGAAAGCTTAACTTCAGTTAACTTCACGCTGAACAGATAGTAAAAAAATTACTTCCCTTACCACTGATCCTAAGTCAAAGTGGCACCTTTCCAACAAATACCCTCGTAAAATTACACGATATCTCAGTCGCCATGTTGTTTTTGTGCGTCGACAAGACACGCGACGGGCAAAATAAAATTGTGAAATACAATAATCTTAGTTTCGACACGTTAAAACTTTACAGGTCGGTTGAGAATTGAATTCTACTGCATTTGCTATAAATTATTTGTTGTTTTTATTCTTTTGTTTACGAGTTCTCGACTGTTAACAGCTATCATGGACTTTACCTAAGTTTTCTTGTAACTTCGGTATACATTTTGTTTTGTACGTAAACCCTTCACGGCTATTTCTTGTTGGAAGTGACCTTTAAGAGCTGAAAAAAACAACTGAGCATTTGTAGGGAAAAGGGACTGGTCTCAGCTCAAGCACTGATAAAATTAAATTTTGATTAGTGTTTTAGATGATCCGAGCTGTAGTTAGTTTGCGTTGGCAAACTATCTGTTAATAATGTAGATACTTCGATGACGACCCAGAGTGGAGCTAGTCGAACAAACGAAGTTGCAAAAAAAAAAACAAAAAAACTTCCTTCGCGACCTTCTCTTTGGGTCTTGCAACCGTAAGGGCCAATTAGGGAATTAATTTATATAGAACAAGTATCTCCATCCCTTCCATCGCGGGAAGATGTGGCGCAATGCCGGAAGATGGGGATGGTAGGCCAGCGCATAAGAGGTAGCACACTCTGGCCCCGCAAAAAAATGCTTCAGCAACCCCGTCGACATTCCCCGATAGGGGCGCCTCAGACGATTGGTCATAAACAGAGAAGGTAAAACCTAGGTAGATGGACCCCTTAGGTCTACCCAGAACAAATACCTCAGCCCGACATAGCAGGGCCAGAAAAACCACAACGACCCATCCTCTGTAAGACTGATCGTCGAAGACGTTTTCTCGACTGGTATTGATGTATCTGAATAAACCTTCAATGATATAAAACAATCTCCAGTCGTGAGAAAGGAAAGGCTCTATTACCATTGACTGCCTTCTCGCCTTTACTGGTATAAATGCTTCGAAGTAAGAGGCCTTCGGTGTTTGGAGAATATCCTCATTCGACATCTGCTACATTCCGGTAAGTCATTACGCCCTCTCCTGTTTTCTACAAATCCTCATTTTTATCAAACAACTCCGAAAGTGGAATCATTTCTTGGTCTTCGCTCATTCCAATTCAGCTGATATATTATAAATATCAATAATAATAATACTTATAATAATAATTATATAAAAACTGAATTTTGAATAGAGGAAGCAGTTCTTACTTATAGTGGAAAAACTGTTTCCAGTGAAGTTGAAAAGAAATAAAAATGATGTCCACAGTGTGAATGTTGTAACGCAGAGTTTTATTATGTTTAGCTTACTGTAAATATTAAAAAAAAACAAAAACAATATTTCTTGCATCTGAAACAAAATTCTAATTTCTCCCCATCCCAAAACAGTCTCATGAGTGACCCTGAATATCATCCCGATGTTTTTAAGCAAGAGATGAAGATGAAAAAATAGGGAGAAAAAAAAAGGCAAGCGTTTTTATTAAAATCAATTGTGAACAAATGCCTTCCCTTGCATTTTGAAGAGGGTAAAAGTTCATATGTTCTAAATAAACCGAATTAAAAAAAAACAGATTTGTTCATTGTTGTCTTCAAATAATAATAAATGATAAATTAAGACGAGATGAAAAACAAGGGCAGACAATCATGTTGGACTATTTTGGTGGGAAAAAACGTGTGTTGAGTGATGGAAATAATTATGGACCGAAGGGAGGAGGGGGAAATGCTTTCTCTTTAAAATGTGCTTTTCACAAAGAAACATAATTAGATCAGTGAATGGAGGAAGAGAATATACAAAAAGGAGAGTGTCAAAGAAATAAAAATAAAGATTTTTTTCTATATATAAAAATAAAAAATAAAGAAAAGGGTAAAAGTGTAATAAAACTGGCAAAAATTAAACGAAATAAATAAAAAAACGAAAATAAATAGAGACGCTGCGTGAAGTTACAGAATAGTTAACACCCTCATCTTTTTCATGTTAAAAATGGGGTTCTAAATAACCTTATCATTTAGAAACCCATTCCTTACATAGGAGATGACTTTGTTAACTATTCTGTACATTCACCGAGACACTGTTTTGAACCAGACGAAGATCTGAAATAATACTTAATAAATAATAATAGTAATAATAATAGTGCTTATTACTATAATGGTTATTATTAGTATAATTGTTAAATGAATCATTGAATAATCTATATAACCATATTGTTTATTTTTTTTAACGGAAGCTTTAATAAATAAGCAGTTTTGAACTAGAAAATATTTTCTAAAAATTCAAAAGAAATATTAAGGATACTTAATGAAAGAGGGTCTTGCATTGGAGGAATGGAGTAAGAGAAAAAGACAAGGATTTGATTAAAAAGACCAAAAAATGATTGTTTTTTGGGAGGTAAGGGGGCAAATGTTTTTTTCCTTTCTGAAAATGACAAGAATGATAAAAATCTGCATTGCTTTTATCCGCGATTGCAGACGATTGCCAAGATGGCGTCGAAGCGGATACACTTTTGGCGCCATTTGACAATGATAAAATATTTTTAAAAATGGCGGAAGATGGAGAGGAATGGCGAATGGTTGATTGGATACAAAGGCTGTGTTGCCTGTATCGATCAGATGTTATGGCACGGACACCAGCAAATACTTGTTCATATAAGTTTCTTTCTTTTTCTTTCGTTTTTTTTTATTGTAAATCCTTTTCACATTTGTTCCTTAAGTTTACGTGATATTTTTTGTGAAGAGTCAAAAAAAAAAAAAAAAAATCTTCCTCATCGAATAAGAATATACGAATATTCTTTTCGCATTTTTATATAGATTTAAGTTTTTGTTTTAGATTTTTGTTTTCTTTAAAATCTTTCTGCATATATATTTATATATATATTTATTTTTAATTATTTTGTGTTGGCTTTGTTTTTTTTTTAATAATGCTTTGTTTTGTTTGTTTGTCTATCAACCGAATCCAACTACTACCAAGTTCTACCATTCAAAATGTAGGGGGAAGTTCCATTGAGGCTCGGATTTGGAAAAGCTAGTCCGTGGTGCAAGTGGGACTGGGACATATTGCCGGCGTTCAAGCCGGTTGAGCCCAGGCCGCTATTTGTCGACTGCTGTTGCTGTAACTTTGACACAGAGGTCGCCACATGTTGCGGTACCTGCAGCGAAGCGCCGCCGTTACCAGAAGAACCCCCGGATCCCGAATTCGAAACCTGGTGTCCCCCGTGACCTCCGGATTGTTGTTGTTGGCTGTTGCTCCCAACCGAGGGGCCAGTGTTCTGACACTGGGAACTGTCTCCTCCTCCTCCTCCTCCTCCGCTGCCCGACGTGCAGGGTTTGCCGTCTTTGACCAGCACCGGCACGGCCACTCGACGGGGCGACGATTGGCACCGGTTCTGGACCGTCTGTTGTTGGCTCTGGCTGCTCTGTTGTGTCTGAGATTGCTGTTCCATCTTCTCTTTGTCCTTCTGTTGGCGTTTGCACTTGTAGCGGTGATTCTGGAACCAGATTTTTACCTGAGAAACAAACAAAACACAAAAAAATCAATACCTGATAAAATAATAATACGCCAAAGGCAATTTCATGTTCGTACGTACGTTATCACCCTCCACCTGATTTTAAAACATGAGATCGCTGAAGATACAACGCAAAAAAAGTAATTTAAAAAATTTAATTTGATATCGCTGTTGAACATGAAACAAACTAAAATACACTTTCTTGTCCAGTGTAGTATCTATTTTGTTCAAAGATAGTACAATGGGTCAGGGTCCATATAGAATGGAAATATGTCACAACCTCCTACAAGAGTTTTGGTATATACATTCCCATAACCAGATATATTCTAAAACTATATTAACGAGAGTAGTAACATAATTATGTTTCAGTTTGAACAAAGTTGGTACAATAATATCATGGGGTCTGAAGGTTCTCAAAATTTTAAAAGGCCGTAACACTGGTAAAGTTTTGTTACAATGATAATAAACATAACATTAAACAAGGTCATAACACTAGTAAAGTTTTGTTACAATGATAATAAACATAACATTAAACAAGACCTTAACACTAATAACGTTTTGTTACAATGATAATAAACATAACATTAAACAAGACCTTAACACTAATAACGTTTTGTTACAATGATAATAAACATAACATTAAACAAGACCCTAACAATAATAACGTTTTGTTACAATGATAATAAACATAACATTAAACAAGACCTTAACACTAATAACGTTTTGTTACAATGATAATAAACATAACGTTAAACAAGACCCTAACACTAATAACGTTTTGTTACAATGATAATAAACATAACATTAAACAAGACCTTAACACTAATAACGTTTTGTTACAATGATAATAAACATAACATTAAACAAGACCTTAACACTAATAACGTTTTGTTACAATGATAATAAACATAACGTTAAACAAGACCCTAACACTAATAACGTTTTGTTACAATGATAATAAACATAACATTAAACAAGACCTTAACACTAATAACGTTTTGTTACAATGATAATAAACATAACATTAAACAAGACCCTAACACTAATAACGTTTTGTTACAATGATAATAAACATAACATTAAACAAGACCCTAACACTAATAACGTTTTGTTACAATGATAATAAACATAACATTAAACAAGACCTTAACACTAATAACGTTTTGTTACAATGATAATAAACATAACATTAAACAAGACCCTAACACTAATAACGTTTTGTTACAATGATAATAAACATAACATTAAACAAGACCCTAACACTAATAACGTTTTGTTACTCCAGTCTGAATATATCTCGTTAAGCGGGAAATATTTTGAAAAAAAAACTAGGATTTATTTTTATTTTTTAATCTTGACATTCGATTGTTCTTTAACAATTTCAGATATATCCATTTAATGTTACCTGAAATTGTGATTGATAAAATCTAATATGCTGAAGGTGAAATTCATATACATTTTGAAACTTTACTTAAGTATGATTTTGATTATAACAGTGGTTTTCTGAAACGCGTGTACATGTACTATTAAATGTTTTTTTTCTGGAGCTGGATTATAATATATGGAGTTTTATTTAATGTTTTGACATTTTTAAATATACCCAATTAACACACACACACACACACACACACACACACACACACACACACACACACACACACATTTTTATGTAGTTTGTTTATCTGCCTCTTACAGTGGTAAAGTTAAACACAAAGTCAGCTTATAGTATGATTCTTACTCCCCCAAAAGGAGGGGAACCAATCTGAAAAGAAGAGGTAATGTTCGGAGTATGACCTTCTGAGACCAAACAGAATATATACTACATTTTGATCCTCGTCCGTAAGCCAGATATGACAAACTTTTCAGAGGTAACGTGCGCTTCGATTGCGTGTGAGGAATGTTGGCCAACGTTGTTATTTGGTATTTCAGCAAAAGGTATTGTGTAGGTCGGTGTTATGGTGGCTGGGGTAGGGGTGGATTAGAGAATGGGGAGGGAAAGATGAGGGTGCGGGGGTAGAGTGGCTTCTGGAAGGATTTGGAAACAGTTAACAAGTGGAGATCTTTGTTTGGACACTCAAGTAGCAAAGCTTGGCCAGATGCGCACCTGACTATATTTGTGCAGTGTTCTCCATCTTGCCCAGACGAATCTCACCGTCGGGTCGTCCGCATTAACCGGGTACGTTGGGTCGGGGTTGGTGGTAGGGGTAACTGCGAGCCACGCACTGTACCCCTGCCCCCCCAGCCGCAACCCGAACCCCCGATAGTGAACATCACCTGCAGCGAGCGAGCGAGCACACACACACACACACACACACACACACACACACACACACACACACTATTATCTCATCTTCATTTCTTGATTACTTCTGTCTGATAATATATTAATTAGAAAAAAAGCTTCCCTGCATGTTAAAGATATCTGAGAAGCGTCTGTGTTTGAATATCTCCCCATTTTTTTTTTTTAATTTTACATTTTATTTTTTTTTTTAAATTAGCGAAAAAATCCCGGATGTTAGTATTTCAAACGTCACACTTTTAAAAAAACCCACATATTTCTTATTTCTATTATTTGGATCATTCGGACTACTATTCTCATCTTCGATGTTATTCTCACAACGTTTCGACCGATGTAACCTCCGACCTCTTTCAGGTGCATCTTGTTAAACTCAGGAATCTGTACAGGATTTCTAACGGAACCTTTTATTTAATCCACGAGGGTAGATTGTTCTTGCCCCATCAGTCATGACCGAGTAGAAGTCTTAAGCAATTCGTAATTGTATTATTAGTATTGCCCGTACTGAGGATCGAACCTTAAAGCTCCAGAATACGGTCACTTAGAACTGATTATAACTTAGCACTTATATCCGTAGCGCCACAGGTCCTTGCGGATACAAGAGTTAAGTAATAGTCAGTTCTAAGTCACAATCCCCAATGCGGGCGATACCAAGAATACAATTACGAATTACTTAAGAATTCTACCCGGTCATGGCTGACAGAACGAGAGCAAACTACCCTCGTGGATTAAATAAAGGGGGTTCCGTTCGAAATTCCGTAGAGATTTCAGAGTTCGACAATATGTACCTGATGTAGGTCGGAGGTTACATCGGCCGAACCGTTGTAAGAATAACATCCAAGATGAGAATAGTAGTCCGAATAATAAATTATAAATCCTCATCTAAAAAAATTCCGAAAAATAAAATATAAGTTAAAAACAAACAAATTTTGAATAAATAATTTATTCAGATTATAGTAGTAAAAATGTGCTCCTATCGCCCAGCATGAAAGAAAAACCAGAGAGATGCCAATATCACACACACACACGAATAACAACTGATTAAGACTAACAAGACTTGGTGAAATAGTATGGCTTGCAGTGCTTATTTCTCTAGCAAAATAGCCTGATCAATTATTGTCTACGTCGTTAAGCTGGTTTCATCGGTTACAACACGATAACCGCCATAAACGTGCTTTCCTCTACATCTATGTATCTATTTCAACAGAGTCATACATGTATTTTGACGACTTGAATAATTTTCGGATCAAGTCCCACATAAAGAGCATCCATAAATATATAATTGTTTACAGCTGTTTAAAGGCAGTGTTTATTTTAAGTCATACAATGAATCATTAATTTTTCTTTAAACCCTTAGACTATCTTAACAACATTTTTGTAGATGCCCAACAAAAAATACACAACAACAATGTCCAAATGTTAAAATTCCACCCAAAACAAGACAAAAATCACAAGCTCCACTGTCAACTACCTCGGTAAAACCCATTGTTATTAAAATTAATTCCGCATCAAAAGGTATATTATCAGAATCTAAGAGAACGTATTCAAGAGACACAAAAATTCGCCATATCCTTTTTTAAAAACACTTTTTCATATACAACGCGGAAATATATTCAGCTAGCTTATATTCAAGGGAATTTAAATATGGTTTCATTGTTTTTCGTTCACGAATAAATGGAATATATATATATATATATATATATATATATATATCTATATATATATATATATAATTATTATATTCAAAATAACTCGGTATACTCAACTCGGGTAACAATCCAAGTTCCCCATACATACACAGATTACCGTATATGATGTATAAAAATATACACATATAATAGTAATGCTTGCTCACAAATACTTCTGTTGTAAGAAGATATTGTAAGAAATAAATAACAAAAACAAGTAATTTAGAGATAGCTGCAACTCATTGTTTTGTTTATTAAATCCCTCCGGTTTGATTGGACTTTTTTTTTATATAGAAGTAATGATATATATATATGGTTAAATATATAAGATTTCATTTCCCATTGCAGGATTGGAAATTTTTGCCAACTCCTGTCGGCTTTTTCAAACAAATATGAAATATGAAAATCAGTAGAGAAATGTTATTTTAAAAACACGCGAAAGAATGACGTTGCATTGTATAAAAATTAGTCACAACCGTTTTGCTTTGTTCTTATATATATATATATATATATATATATATATATATATATATATATATATGTTCCTATGTTTACGCGACTGCACTATCTTCAGACGGTATGATGTTCGAATTTTGGAGTCGAATTAACCATGTTCTTATTCAGTCATTATTATCACTGGAAACCAGCACTTGTGAATTCGACTCGAAATTCGAATATTATGTCATCTGAAAATAATGCGCGCGTGAAACCATGGTTATGGTAAATCAAAAACTACTGATCTTT
>OY744528.1:37951796-37986796 GCA_963556195.1 Sepiola atlantica
AGAGAAAGAATGAATTAATTACTCTTTCTCTCTTTGTGTTGATGTAATAAAGTCGGATTTTGTTTTACCTCGCCACACCTTTCAACGAGCTGCCGAACAATTACAAATAATATTCTCTAACTATATACATTTCTACATAATATTCCATGATAAATGCCAGTATACTGAAATCATATGTCCTTAATAGGGTTAAGATGAAAATTCATATGCACTAAATGTACAAAAGCAAAGAAATTCCCAAATTTTTACTTTTATTGTCATTAATTAAGGGTATGACTACATATCAACCAAACCATTTAATTATCACATAACTACAGTATAAATCTCTATGCATGAGTGGATGAGGTGTGTGAGGTGCGCTGAAGAAAAATTCCTACCAGTAAAATACGTAGCCCTGTTGTGCTCGCATACCCTAAATGACAATAAAAGTGTAAAAATTTGAGAATTTCCTTGCTTTTGTACATTTAGTGTATATGAATTTTCATCTTAACCCTATTAAGGGCATATGATTTCAGTATACTGGCATTTATCATGGAATGTCACTACTTTTTTAAAGGCTATGCCTCAATACAATGGTCATTTTAAAGGTTTTTTGGAATTTTCTGGAAAACTAAGGTATATGGTAAACTGAAATTAACATGCCACCAACTAGACCCTAGAACCTCTATCTCTGCTAAAAATCAGCTGAATCCATCAAATAGTTGATGAGATACAGGGTGGCATATACGTATGTACGTACGTACAGATAACATGATTTCATGATTGAACTTTCTGGATCTCTGGGTTGCCTTGACTAATGATGCTGAAATTCTACACACGTATAGAACCTATAAAAAAAAAAAGATTTTGTGCAAAGTTTTTACTAATTTGGTTTATTGGTTTTTGAGTTATGATTGATCAAAGAAATGAGATTTCTAGCATAGACCGTTTTTGTAGACTATTAAGGGATAGAGCGCTCTCGAGCCTCCCTTGATATATATACACTAAGTGTGTGTGTGTGTGTGTAATTTAGTGCTTTAGGAGAAATAACGAGAACGATCAATTACGTGTGCAAAAATATATTATTTTAAGTTCAACTGACACTATACATTAGTTTGATCTTCCGTCGATACCTTCGGTTTCACGAAAACACTGGAAACTTAGCATGCAGGGCTAAAGATACCAAATGTAACCGATTCTTCAGTCGATGTTTTGATAGACTGTTAACTATCAGAACATCGACTGATGATTTGGTATGAAAACTACACTCAGATGTAATGGAGAGCGACAATTTTTTTCCTTGGATCACTCAACTTGTCCTTGACCGTCACCTTACAATGCTGAGAGTTTAACAAAGTGGAATCGAGCACCATTTTTTCGTGGTCTTTGATATGTTTCGACAGAGGATTGAACTCCGGTCACTCAGCGCATATTCAACTGCAAAAATGGAAATCAACTGATTATCGACTTAAGTCTAAATTTATTGAAATGTTTGTGCAAACTTCTAAAGAGATAGTGATATGTTGGTGCAACCGCCATGGACTACGGCGAGTGATGCATACTTTCCTATGCGTAGTTTTTTAGATTTTTAACCTTTTGATCATTGTGAAGCCAAGTGTCATCCTTCATTTTTAGGCAAAAGGCCAAAGACCCACGTGAAAATATGCCTGGAAAATTATACATCACCCACCATATTCTTCGGACTTCGCACCAACCCGATTATATATGAAAATATGAAACTGTTTAATACTCGGTAATATCGGCGTTTATCTTCAGAAAATTAATTTCATTAATTAAAGTTATGAAGCGGATAATTTACAGCTCTCTGTTCTGTTTACGAAAACGCTGTTAGCAAATCACTTTAGTCTCGAAAATGAATACAATATTTTATTAAAATCAAGTAACTGTTTTCAATATTTTTTTTTTAGTTAAAAATGTTACTTTCTTCATGTCACTATTCTTTTTCAATATAAGATTCATGAAAACCAATATATCCTTCCATTAACTGAAGCAATATTTTCTAAATTTTTAATTTACTCCATTCAGCGTTCGTTAAGTAGTCAATTTTCAAAGCCAAGGTTACATTAGACGGACCGACGGACATAAGTTATTGAGATCGACCCCCCCCCCCCCAAAAAAAACAACAAAAAACTGACCCTTTGGCCGGGAGCAAAGTGTAGCATCAGAACATATACCACTCTTCATCTTTTCTCTCCTCGGTCAGTGAAGAAGACTGAGGCTATTTTAATTTTTCTCCCAATCCAGAGTGCCTATTTTTGAAGAGCTGTATTTTTCCCCACATTAAAAACCGACCTTGTGTCTAACTCTGCCCTCGTAGGGGAAGCAAGTAAATAGGGGCTTAAAACGGACCATGCGTAGACTGGACTCGGCTGTCAAAGTGTTATTTTGATCAATGGCACTTAAGCTTCGAGTGCAAAGGGCAAGGTGCTTACCAACGCGCATTGAGCAACCCTTTCAAAACGGATTCATCGCGCGTGCCAGAAGACCACGCCCACTGTTTCGTGAGTCTTTGCTGGCTACGCAAGGCCGCAAATCAATGGGGGCAACTATCGGGACCTTTAGTCAAGGGGCCACGGACGTTGTACTGGACCGGCGTTTAAAAGGGAGGAGAAAACACTTTAAAACGAGTTTTCTGGACGGTTTTACGAAACCAAGTTAACCAACCGGAACCAAAGAGGAAATTGAGTTTGAGGAAGGAGAATAAAAGAAAGAAAGGAGACGAAGAAGAAGGAGAAGAAGAAGAAGGAGAAGAAGAAGAAGAAGGTGAAGAAGAAGAAGAAGAAGAAGAAGGAGAAGAAGAAGAAGCCTATGGCGCGTTAAATCATTACAACAAGCATTTATAGCGATAGGCTAAAAGGAAATTAAGAACACTATTAAAAGCTGAGTCCTTTTCTGTAGTGGATTCAGATGGACCGATTAGGTTCGACTCGGGTCGTTTAGTGCTTAATGGCCGGCACATTATCCCCCGTCGCGATCTTTTCATCTGTTTCTATCAATGATAGAGAGGAGTTGGCCCGGTCGTTTCTTAAAAAAAAAAAAACCCCAGACAAACCGTGTTAACAAGAGCGTTTCGACGGAGATCGATTCGCTAGAGCCGTAGTGAGTTCGTCCATAAATCGATGACTCGCAATTGTAGGCGATCACGTCCGGCGGAGAACGTCTTGTTTATTTCTTTTTATTTCTTTATTATACCTTTTTGACTATCTCTTATTTTAATCAGTATTATTCTTTCATACATATATATATATATATATATATATATATATATATATATATATATATATATATATATATATTCTGACAGAAAACACACGATCTTATAAAAAGTAAAAACTGTTCTTTTATCTCAAAGAATTACGATCGTTTCATCATTTTCCTAATTCCTAGAGAGATTTATAAACACGAATCCTGAGTTTTATAAACAAAAGAGTCATCAGATTCTAAGAAAAAAAAACGAAAACTTACTTTCGGACATTGTTCACGAAAAAAAATCTTCATTTAAAAATTTTTTTCTCTCAAATAAAACACACGCGATGAGAACTACATTTTATTCGTCGTTTGATACCCTTTAATTTATTATTAGAGAGGCTGGAATATATATATATATATATATATATATATATATACACACACACATATATATATAAGATAAACGGGAAAAGCAAATTTAAATACAGAAAAATGTCATCAAGAAACGAGAGATTTTACCGGTTTCGTTCGGATCAACAAACGTCTCCAGAAAAATGTTTTCACTTTTTCTGAAGTGGTTCGCTGATCCGAACGAAACCGGTAAAATCTCTCGTTTCTTGATAACTTTCCTGTATTTAAATTTGTTTTTCCGATTATCTTTTTCACAGACCTTGTCTTTCACAGCATTTCATTTTATGATATATCGTACATTTTATCCTCATATATATAATACATAATCAATGGAAATAGATAAATGTATGCCATTATTTATATCAGTTCCAGGAATTCAACATCAATATTTTTGGCGTACGGTTGTTTCTAAGACGAAATGATTTTTTTTTGTCCCTTCTTTTTTATTTTGTCTCTTCTTAGAAACAATTGTACGCCCATTGTACGCCACTGATGGTGAATATCTGAGACTGATATAAATAATGTTATACATTTATTTGTTTCAATTTACTATATAATAACTGTTTGACCTAAAAGTTCAAACATTGATCTGATTTGATACCTGCGCTATTTCTGAGTATATCATGTTCAAAAATGGACTTAACCGCACTTATATCTTTAAGGTGGGGTTAATACATGTTCATTTGTATACTATCCAAGTCTGTGCATTCGACTTATCCAATCTTATATATAAAGAAAAAAATGACATCGTGTTTAAAACACTTGACCGTTGAAATAACTTTGTAAGCAGAACGAAATAAATATTTATTATTCCTTGGATTTTCGTTAAATGTGGAGGCTTATTTAAAAATTTTTTTTTTTACCTCAAACAAGAATAAGAAGACCACTCCCCACATCATGTTGGTCTGTAGATAAACTTGTTACTGGCTTTCTTGCTTTTGCTTGTTGCTTGATTTCAACATTTTGAACCGAGCGAGGGACTTAACTGTCGTACAAAACTAGATCTCTATATTAACCACCTCAGTACAGGTACTCCTTCAGACAATGACCATGTGGCGATGAGAAAGTTGCGACGCGTGTGGGCCTGACAGGCTGGGAACATGCGATTTGCACACAGGCGACATTAGGCCTATCCTATTTAGGCCTACTCTATTCTATTCTGAATGAAGGGGTCGCACTCGTCAACCCGTTCGGCAAGACGTTGCAGTCATCATATATATATATTAGTGTTGGGACGATTATCGGAATCGGGACTCGAAAAAAATCAGAACTTTTTGGGGTATCGGAACCAATATCGGCAAAAATTGTGTCTAATTTCCGATTCCAAAAACGATTCTTTTCATTTTTGTTGTTGTTTAAGAATTAATATTGTATTTATAGTACTAATGATAAAATAATAAATATTTATTTGTTTTAAACTGCCATTAAAACTAAAATCATAATAACGAATTTAGGTAAAAATGGCACCAGTAAAAATGGCATATGTAAAAACGGTACGAGAGGATGAATAGGAAAAATAGCACAAGAGAAAAAATATAGATAAAAATCTCACAATGAGTTCATCAAAATCATCGATAAAATACATAAAGGGAAAAGATTAAAAAGTTCGTCAAATTAAAAGAAAATTTAAAAGTAGATGAGGACTCCGTGTTAACCCCCCCCCCAATGAAATTCTACTTTTTTTAGACGATTGGGCGATTTTAGAATCGGAATCGGGAATTAAGAACAGAATCAGTAATTGTATCGGAATCGGGAAAAGTTTTGGAATCGTCCCATCACTAATATATAATAAGCCCCTTTAAGAAATTAAAGTCGATCACTCTCAGGGATGTTAAAAATAGACTGTAAAAAGGTCTAATGCAAAGTTCTCGAATACGTTCGTCGAACACTCTCTCGACTAGTCTTCTATCTGTGCCCGCTTCTAGGTACATATAAATATTCACGTCACAGTTTCCAGTGGCCGAGTGGATATGGCGACTGCTTGCAGATTCTAGGCCGACTGTGAACTGGGTTCGCGCCTCCCGACCGTCTTAAATTGTTAATTTCCTGCACTGATGAGAGAAATAAGCTTGAAACGCTTGCGACTGTAGGTATAAATAATTTAATATATATATATATATATATATATATATATATATATATGGGATGGAGCAGAAATACATCACACATTTGAAAGGATAACAAAAGGATGAGGAAACAATATTCATGAAAAATTAATTTTACTGTTTAAACAAAACGTTCTTGTACATTTGGTTTTAAAACTTATATTTTTAGTGATCTCTATTCGCTATACACTTTTAGAGACGGGTACTTAGCTCGAAACCCCCGCCGTGTTGCAACTACAACCTTCCTATAGCAAAAGCATAATGTGCCCCAGTCCAAACCATATTGCTTGATGAGTGGATCTGACAAAAATGGTAAGTCATTAGCTGAATGAAAACATCATTGATACGCGCACAAGTTCATTAGCAACATATAAGTCATAGTTTAACATGTAAGAGCTATTTCTGCCGCACTCTGTATATATATATATACTTATATACTTGTAGCATTCACCCGGCGTATGGAGATACATTGCTGGTCGGAAATAATTTTAAATATAGCCTTGTTTAGATTCTTTTTGCCTTGAAAGAAAAGTTAAAAATAACATTTGCAATATGAGGTGAAGTAATAAACTGTTAGCGCTGTGGTGTTTTCTAAAAAAAAACAAAAACTTGTTGACGTTGCGTTTCTCACAGAAAGCTTTAGAACGGCAAGTCTCCAGTTTACTATACTAATTCAGACTAATGTACTACCTTTCAATGCTCAACTTAGGGAGGGGTTAGTGTAAGATCGGTTCTGTTGTCATGAGACCATCCTCCCAGGCATTACCTTCTCACTTGGGGGTAGTGTAAGCAAACAAGGAATTGTCACAATCGTTTGTTCATTAGCAAACTCAATACTTACATTATATATGCTAGCAAAAATATGAGATCGAAGGAGAGAGTTTGTTATTGCTAGTATAAATAATTATTTACAATCTTTCAAAATATTTATATAATAATACGATAAGGAAGTTCCTGTTCGTACATACGTTATCAGCTTACACCCCCATTTATTTTCATGAGATAGTCCAATTTTCATAGATGAAATGTAAAAAAGTAATTGAAAATGTACTGGTATTGTTAAGGTAAATTTTCTGACTTTACCCATTTTAAAATGAATTGTTCCAAAATCGAATTCTGTCGTCCGGATTTTACTTGATAAAACTACTATTTGCATCGTTTTACATTAATGCTATTTTAATACATATTCATGCGTTACAATTTCGAAATAAATAACAGATTCGTTTTATTTATTTACATTTTAGCTGACAATGGCAATTACTTTTACGGAAGAAGAAAGATACATTTTTTTCGGCGCTCTTGTATAAGCAGTAACCGATCTGAGGGAGATAACTATTTTTCTTAGCCGCCGCTATTCCGAATTCGCTTATACTTTGGCAAGGGAGATAACTTTGTTTATCGCAGCATGAAAGAAAATAACTTTTCTTTTTATGTTTATATACAGTGTATACAATTTGTGGCATGTAAATAAAAGCGATTAAAAGTTATTTTGAACGGGTTAGGGTTAGGGGTTAGGGTTTTTAACGCATTTCAAAATCGTAACATGTTTTTTTTTTTTTTTTATTAATAAACAAAGTTATCTCCATTGCCAAAGTATAAGCGAATTCGGAATAGCGGCGGCTAAGAAAAATAATTATCTCCCTCAGATCGGTTACTTTTTATACAAGAGCGCCATATTTTCTGTATATTATTAAACCTTAAATACATGTATTATTTCAAGATATAGATAAAGATTAACAATAAATTATACACATAAATGGGAAGTAGCGGTTGTGAAATGATTAACGACGCTGACTGGTGACATGAGTGTGTCAAGTTCGAACCCAGTCGATCTCACATCATAACTATCACTTATGGATGTTAGCAACCTTCACCAGGTCCCTCTCGTAAGTACCACATTTAAAAAAATAAAGAATCAGAGAAACAAAAGCCCAACAAGAAAATCCAGCCGGTAAAAAAAGTCGTACCATGCTGGTTCTCACGAATTTATTTTTATACGGTAGATGAAGAAATCAACCGTGGGATTTCCATAGGTCCCTCTTGTATAATATGACGATACAGATAACATTTTCTCAAATATTACACCCGATAGACTCCTAATGCTTGAAAAGAAAGAAACCACACACACAAGAAAAGAGTTCAGTGTTTCGATGGACTCTTGGAAATAGTCACCTGTGTTGGGGTCAAGTTGATCATGCTGGCGAGGTGTTCCCGTTCGGGAGCAGAGAGATATTTCTGTTGTTTGAACCGACGTTCTAATTCGTACACTTGCGCCTGTGAAAATAGCACTCTTCGTTTTCGTCGTTGGGTTATCGGAAATTGTACGCCGGGAGGTTTTTGGTCCAGGCCGCCGAGGGCAGACATATTGACGTGACTCATGGAGGACGACATCGGCGACATGGCGCAGGAACTCGTACCCATAAGACGGGAAACTGAAAAGAAAGAAAAAAAGATACGTATTAAATAAAATACAGTAAAAAAGAGAATTGTTAAAGTAATGTATTTTACGCATGTAACGATTCCATTTAAACTCTAAATAGGGTTGATATGCCGTAAAACGGAGCATTATTTATTCATTTCTTTGTTAGTTTATGGTTTTATACAAAGTTTTACGTAATAATAGATTTTATGTAATCTTATATTTCTAGCCAGTAATTTTCGTCAATAAAAGAATACTAGTAGAAATGCTCTAAAAACAGTACTAAGTGCATTTTCAAATAGCTGTTTGCTTTCTTCCAACTCATGCATATATAGTAATAGCTGTTTGCTTTCTTCCAACTTATGCATATATAGTAATAGCTATTTGCTTTCTTCCAACTTATGCATATATAGTAATAGCTAGTTGCTTTCTTCCAACCTATGCATATATAGTAATAGCTATTTGCTTTCTTACAACTTATGCATATATAGTAATAGATATTTGCTTTCTTACAACTTATGCATATATAGTAATAGCTATTTGCTTTCTTACAACTTACGCATATATAGTAATAGCTATTTGCTTTCTTACAACCTATGCATATATAGTAATAGCTATTTGCTTTCTTCCAACCTATGCATATATAGTAATAGCTATTTGCTTTCTTACAACTTATGCATATATAGTAATAGCTATTTGCTTTCTTACAACTTATGCATATATAGTAATAGCTATTTGCTTTCTTACAACCTATGCATATATAGTAATAGCTATTTGCTTTCTTACAACTTATGCATATATAGTAATAGCTATTTGCTTTCTTACAACTTATGCATATATAGTAATAGCTATTTGCTTTCTTACAACTTATGCATATATAGTAATAGCTATTTGCTTTCTTACAACTTATGCATATATAGTAATAGCTATTTGCTTTCTTCCAACCTATGCATATATAGTAATAGCTATTTGCTTTCTTCCAACCTATGCATATATAGTAATAGCTATTTTATTTCTTCAAACCTATGGATATATAGTAATAGCTATTTGCTTTCTTACAACCTATGCATATATAGTAATAGCTATTTGCTTTCTTACAACCTATGCATATATAGTAATAGCTATTTGCTTTCTTACAACCTATGCATATATAGTAATAGCTATTTGCTTTCTTCAAACCTATGCATATATAGTAATAGCTATTTGCTTTCTTACAACTTATGCATATATAGTAATAGCTATTTGCTTTCTTACAACTTATGCATATATAGTAATAGCTATTTGCTTTCTTACAACTTATGCATATATAGTAATAGCTATTTGCTTTCTTACAACTTATGCATATATAGTAAGAGCTATTTGCGTTCTTCCAACTTATGCATATATAGTAATAGCTATTTGCTTTCTTCCAACTTATGCATATATAGTAATAGCTATTTTATTCCTTCAAACCTATGCATATATAGTAATAGCTATTTTCTTTCTTATACCTTATGCATATATAGTAGTAGTTATTTGTTTCCTTTGAACTTATGCTTATCAAGTAATAGCTATTTCTTAAATGTTTAGAATAGAAAATCTTGGTGATTTTTCTCAATTTTTTCTACTCGCAATGCTTTCAAATTGCTACCAGCAGAAGAATGAACAATTTGTAAATTATACTAATTTTGCTTATGTCATCAATACTTTATACTGATATGATTACACAAAAAACAAATACACAAAAAACAAACAATAATGCGATATCAATATACAGACATCTGTATTCTCTTAAAAACCTGGTATTTTGTGCTCGCATTTTTACGTCATACCAACTATTTTTGAGTTAGATATTGTTGGTTGGAATAACCTATTTTGAACTATACACTGAAAACAGCTTTTGCTATCTTACCCATATCTAAAGATGTTAAATACCTAATTCTTCAGCCCACGACGACTCACTCTCCCAGCTTTATAAAAACCCTACTAAGTCTATTATTTTTTTCTCTCACTTTTATGAAGTTAAATTCTTTTCGCATATCTTAAACGATTTCACAACCAGACGTCTTCAATTTAAGCAAGGAGGAAGTAAATATTATAAGCCAGATAGGATGGACCACACTGAACTCGTCCTCTTCTCGTGTTCTGGTGTTGTCTAAATTGCACGTCTCCATTTCTTATTTTTACAAACAAGACACCCCTTCAACGTTGTTTGGGATGTCGTTTTATTATACGTTATTCACTTTAGAATTGATTCGGAATGTTCTCTCCGTATGTGTTACTTATTCTTAGAATCGGCTGATTGTTCCTCAACTCACCGTAGTCAAATTTTAGATGTTTTCTCTAAAATATACGCCATTTAGTTCAATCTGGTAGGTAGTAGGGGAATGTCCAGCCATAATTTAAGAACCTCTATTTTAACTTTTAGAAATACACCGTTACCCATTTTTATTAAACCTCTCTTTAATATGTTTGCAATTAAATGGAAAGTATTTTTAAAAGTCACTAAAAATATTTGGGCAAGAAAGTCAACTATCAGCAGTATTACTTCAAATCGAAACTCACCGAGGTCGGCTTGTTATGAAAAGTCTAATAATACTGATGCTAATGATATAGGTGATGACATTTTTGTTAAGAATGAGTCCATGTGGCGCAACGGATAAGGTGCTAAGTGGTGATCATTCCTAAGTGAGTCTTCTGGAGGATGTATGGTTCAACCCTCATTACAAGCGATACTAAGAATATAATAAAAAATTACTTAAGACTTCTACCCGGTCGTAGCTGACGGAATGAGAACAAGGGTTCAGTTCGAAATTCCATCTAAATTCCCGAGTTCCATATAAAGATTCCCGAGTCCTACAAGACGCACCTGAAGAAGGTAAGAAGCTGCATCGGTCGAAACGTGGTGAGAATTAAATCCAAGATTAGAATAATAGTCCGAATTATCCAAATAACGCATACTTACTGTACGGACGAATACAGAGTTGTGCCCCCTTTTTAAAGATGGCGACCATTTTTTTGGAACTAATTAAATCGAATTACATTTTATTCTCAATAACATGCTCCAACAATCCACAAAAAACTGACAGATTAGAACCAAATATTAATTTTGCAGGAAGAAAGCTATTGACAAAATGACACGATAAAGAGACTGAATTTACTTAATATATTAGATATATTTATATTGAATAATGTTACAAAACGAACTTTTTTGTTGATATTTTTTGGCAATAATTTTTTTATGCCTCGTTTTGTACCCGTTTGTAAAATCATTTTAAAAATGTTAATCGGGCCCCACGCACCCTAGCCCCACCCCTGCTAGTATTAGTTATTTTGTTTTCAGTTTTTCAACCCGGGATTGATCTCACAACCTCTAGGTGAGAATTAACTAAATATTATTTAGCCAACGTATATATATACTTGCCACTATGTCCAATAAGACAATATACGATATTTTATTTAGCGAATCTTTAAACCTAATGTCTATAGGGTTTTTTCTTTCTTACCTGTGTTGGATATTAATGGGTATATTAGTTAAATATATTATGCAGCTGTAAGCCATAAACAGGATGCCTAGTAGATACGATGCAAGCAGAGATCAGGAGGATGACCTTCTGGCAAGTCGGGCATGCGTAGAAATAACAGGTATAGCGGAAGTTACGTCGGACGATTTGATTGACAGCGTGAAGGCAAGCAGCTTGGATGCCAGTTTCGGATCGAGCAGACATATTGTTAAAAAGTTCTTACTAGATGTAAAATTAACTAAGCTATGATTAATTGGTATAAGAATGGATGCAACTGACTTTTAATTGTAGCTGGCGAATTATCCTCAGTATAGGAGGATATATCACAGAGCGTGGACACTAAGAAGCCAGCCAAAGAAGAACAAGATATAGTTTGAATTAAGTTGAACTGTTAATGACTAAAATATTATAAGCAAAGGATTAATCTAAAACATATGTAAAATGATGTCACTATCAATATCATGTCTAAATAATATTTATTTACGTAATCCCATATTGTCACGTTTCATGATTATATATATATATATATATATATATATATATATATATATATTACTTTGATTTACTCCAAACAAGGCACATTGCCACTGAGACGTAAGGGGCTACTGAGAATTAGGGACCAAATGTATAGGGGGCACCCTTAGAAATGGTGTGTGCAACGTCATATTTGTTTATATTACATTTAACTTTCTGCATGTTGGTACAGTCAGAGAAATGTGGAACAGGGAGAGAATTTTAAAGGCTAGCAGTGCGAGGAAAGAAAATATTAGAGTAGAAATCCCTACGGGATCTGGGGGATCTCCACACAGAAGGGATGGTATTTAGCTTATTGTCAGGTTAATCGAGTGTATTGACGCCGAATAGGTTCCAAGTAGTAGCAAGTTCCATTGGAGTCCTTGTAAAATAAGCACAGTGGTACGACATTGCGACGATGGGACAGGGGTTGGAGCTTGGTGGACAGTGCGGGACCTGATAGATTTAAGACTCTTTTGTCAACCCTGTACAATAGGGAGAGACTAGTTGTTAGTGCACCAGCCCAGATGTGACAACAATGCCCCATGCATGGACATATGGTGGTTTTGTAGAAATGTAAGACACTGGCAGCTGTGAGAAGTTTTCTAGCCTGGTAAAGGGAGCCCAATTCTCCCATTGCTATCTGTCCAAAGCGTTTCTTCCCAGCGGTAGCAGTGTGGCTTCCATAGTTTCACGTATTTGGTTCACCTAACGGTTTAGATGCTCCTCCAGGAGGCCTATTCATGTGTTTATCTATACTGATCACATGTTCAAACTCTTTCAGTGTGTCAAAAATATTAGTTTCAACTTCCGGTTTATTTTTAGTTTTGCATACATGACATCCTCTAAAAGAAAACAACAACAACAACAACAAAAAAAACAAGAAAGACTCACAATACTGAAATATATCAGTTAATTCCATGAGTTTTACCCGGATTTTAATTTTCTTAAATTTTATAGTAAATGCGAATGTCTCACGGAAGTAATTAATATCTTATATCTAACGAATACATGCAGAAGTTGGGCTCATTTCTCGCACGAACGGTGAGATTAAAACACCTTATTTCAAGCTAATTCAAGTGTACACAATAGCAGCACCCCGTTTTATATACTGCTTATGTATATGCGATCGCAGTAGCAAAGGTTAACTAATAAGCATTTTGCTGTTGCAAAAAGATACTTTATTAATTAACTATACTTTGTTATTATATCTTTAAATTCAACGATTGTTTTGGTTTTAATAAAACAATATTTCGAAACAGAACTAGGTGTTATATTTCGTGACAAATGTTTAGCACATCAATAGAATAAAAAATAACAATGATGGTGGAATCTAATAGTGGAACATTAACAACTCTCCTGCCATCATAACTAAGAAGTATATTCTTGGTTATGATGGCAAGAGAGTTGTTAATGTTCCACTATTAGATTCTTATCTGACTTATTCTTTAGACGAACTAACTTAAGTTGTAACAAGTTTCGATCCATTTATAAATTGTAAGTTATTACCAAAATGTTAATGTTAATCTATTTATATGAATAGATGCGAACATCTTTCCTTCGTGTTTACAATAATAAAATTTAAAAGTTTTATTTCAGAGAGAGAACTTTGCGAACGCTAGCGAGATGGCGAAGCGATCTACATTTATGTATTTGGACAGGAAACATTAATTAAATTTCACCGTTGAAAGCTCTTAGAAGCTGTTAGTATCCAGGGAGCATTTGAAGCGAATAATACTTGACGAGTTTACAAAAAGTAACTCTAAAACCGGAATGACTCGAAATATTCACTCGGCTTATAAAAGAAGAATGATTTAATGAAAGAACATGCAGAAGATAGTTTACAACATTCGGAAATGGAAATTTCGCCCTTGAAGATAAAAACCGATCAAGACGTCCAATTGAGTTAGATGAAGAGCTCTTTGTGGCATCACTTAAGAAAACCCTGCAGTATCTGTTGAAGAATTGGCAATGAAGCTTTCATCAAACCATACAACTGTTCATCGTATGCTATAACAACTTGGGAGGGTTCCTAAACTCGGAAAATGCCTCCCTCTGGACTGTATAATTCCGAGTTACGATCAAGAGACAATTCATGAGGCACCCATTTTATAAGCTTAGAAACCCCTTCATGTTGTTGAAGATGGCGATGAACAGTTGTATGGTTTGAGGAAAGCTGCATTGCCAATTTTTCAACTGGTATTGCAGGCTGTTCTTTAAATGATGCCATAAGTTCTTTAACATCCTGATCGGTCTTCATCTTCAATGGATGAAATTACCATATATATATATATATATATATATATATATATATATATATATATATATATATATATATGTATGTATTTTATATATATGCACACAGTTCTCTTGTCAGATTTTTAAAGTCAGACCAAAATAACAATTAAGCTGACCAATCAAAATTTGCTTATGACTAGCCAATTTTCATTTGTTATTGTTTAACAGTGTTATTGGTAATATAATAATGTACTTAGCTACAATTTATTTAGAAAAATTACCGAGTCCGACTGCTAATATGAAACTAATTAAAAATGATTATCTAAAAAATAAAAATCAGCAAGGAAGATAACTCATTTTTAATTGCTGAAAAATAGGTGTTGTCTACCTTAAGTTTAATAATGTGTAAACAAATAAAACTTAAATGACTTGATTGCATCCCAGGCAACGCCGGGTAGATACCGCTAGAAATATATACATATCATTTAGTTGCATAGTTAGGGAGGTGACAGCGGTTAAGTGGATAACGACACGGACTGACGACCTGGGTGTGCCAAGTTCGAATCCAGTCAGTTCCATAGTACAGCTTTCATGTGGCACCTCCTGAAAGTATGCCAACAACAGAATCAAGCGAATTTACTTTATTATTTGGTTCCAATAACATTCCCATTTACCATTAATTTTCAGAGAATTAAAATCCGGACGGAAGTCAGAGGATGCCGGTAATATTTGAGAGAAACTGTCCTGAGATCAATGGCTGGAAGTATTATAAAAAACAGTCAAACGAATGCATCCATATTTTATCATTCATGCAATCCCTATAAAAGAACAGATCACAAAAGCCACACACACCTTCCTCCTCGATCCATGTTGGGTAACTCCTGCAGTTCTGGACAAAATCTGTTAATGGACGAAATATAAGGGCCATAAGAAATTTGTTTAAGAATTTGTGGTTTTAATTTTTTTCAAAGTCAAAAATTAGAAATTAGAGAAATCAAATTTGTAAAAATATCATAAGAAAACTTTATGCTTATTTACAAATACACCGCCATGATGAAAAAAAACAAAACCCGCAGTTTTATTATTATTTTTTTTAAATAGGTCATTTTTAGGAGTGCATACCTCACCGGTAATGAACTCTCACAAACATGGTGCATACGGTTGTCGCCATGTTGTTTGTTTCTGTATTCAAAATACTACATAAACCTCACTCAATATATTTAACGCTTAGATAAGCATAGTAAATAAAGTTCCCGAGGTACATAGACATCAAAATAGTGAACGTTTTGTGCTTCCATAGTTTTAATAAAGACACAAGCCATAGTGCCACACCCATAAGCGTATGATGTAATAATAATAAAAAATAACACAAAAACTACTTTTTTTTTTTTAAATTATGTTTTGGATTTTTTAAAAGATTAAGATTGATAATATGATAACTACTGATCTCATCTTGGGTGTTATTTTCACAGCGTTTCGGTCGATGTAAACTGACCTTTTTCAGATGAATCGTCGAACTCGGGAATCTGTACGGAATTTCGAACTGAACACTTTATTTAATCCACCCGGTACTGGCTGATTGAACGAGAAAAATCCACATCGGTGGATTAAATAAAGTGTCTCGTACGGAATTCCGTACAGATTCATGAGTTCGACAAGACGTAAGGTTGGGGATTTACATCGGCTGAAACGTTGTGCGAATAAAATTCAAGATGAGAAAAGTAGTCTGAATAATGCAAATAATATATACTTAGTTGTTATCAAAATCCCCCAGAATTGTAAGAGTTTATGCAAATTTAGGTACCCACTCCAAAAATCTTTATATAAAAAAAAAACAACAAAAAAATACTATTTTCATGGCGGGGTAATTGTAAAGTAGTACCATAGTGTTCTTTAAAAGTTAACAAAAGAGCAAGCATTCGTTGTCTATGTTTCCAAAAAGAAATGTTTATGGATTAACAAAAATAGTTTAATGAATGCTTATAATGAATGAATAAGAAAAAGACAAAAGTCCCGCCACAATTATATCAATTGCAGATATTTTTCATTCACAAATGTTAACAGACATGCGTGCAGAATATACCAAAACATGAATAATAAACAAATAAAACAAAAAACAAAATTCGCTATTTACATTGTGTTTGCCTTCAGCAACGTTAATATTTCGATTTCTACAAAGTTCCGACCGATATGCTCGCCGGTCTTCTTCAGGCGTATTGCTCATTTACGGTGAAAATAAATGTTCAATTTATACGTTCGTCAGATGAAACTACACAAGAAATGTACTAAAATAATGAAAAACTGTAATGTAATCATTTGATCAATCTTTATCTGATTAACCCAAAGTCTCGGATGTAAAGGAGACAACACAATTTGCCTTTTTGTTTTTCGTTAGGGCAAGAGTTGTTTCCCTTGATATAAAAACAAGGCAGTGTTTTATTATAAAAGAATGCCATTGTTCTTTTCGTTTAATTTATTCACAAACTTCTTGTCTCCCAGATTACTACCCCCTTCCGACTGGCCTGCCCGTCTGTCAGCCTCCTTCTCTCTCGGGCATCAATAGTCAACGTGTTAAATAAGATTTGTTTATCTCATTTGACGTCAGTTCAGCCACCTCATTTCAAACTACAGCTTTCAGAGCAATAACATTTTCTTGTATATTCTTGTTTTCGACCTACTGACGCCACAGACAAAGGAATGTTTCTGCTTTGTCATTTCTTTCCAAAATAATCATTTTTTCCCTTGTCTTTATTTTGACCGTAAATCCAAATTTCGCCCCAAATAACATTACACAACGATCATATGCAAATTACATATACATCTGAAGAAGACCGGAGAACACATCGGTTGAAAAGTAGTAAAATTACGAATATCAACGTTGTTGAGGACAATAGAAAATGAAAAAGTAAAAAACAAAAACAATTAAAAACAAAAAAAAACAATGCAAATACGGATAACTTTTCATTTAAAAATAATCAAAGCAAAGGCAGATAATTCTCATACTGCGCATGCGTCAAGTTTTTAAAACAAGGAAGACACGCATTCATTAAAAATGGAGTATAAACAATTAAGAGAAAAAAAGGGGGATTGCTTTTTATTTAAAAAAATTTAAATCACACCGTCATATAAAAAAAACAACTCCTTAAACGTGTACACCCTACGTAAAAAATTACGGGAAAAATTATGCTTCGCCAGTGTTCGCACTGATATTTATAAAAACTCATAGAATTACGTTAGTGATTTAAATTTTCATATATACATCTTTTATTATCATTTGACTTTTTATTTAGAGTGGAGAATTTCTTTCCGATTCTTCTCAGACGACAGGCGAAGCCTATTTTTCAGACATTTTTGATAAAGGGTATATATATATATATATATATATATATATATATATATATATATATATATTTCAATGTAATTATTTTTATAGGTGATTTTCAGCTCGTTGTTATTGAGCTTACTATTATTTCAATTGTTTCACTTCCTAAGTGATTAAAATGCAGAAAATCTGCATTATTAGTCGTCCTAAACTTCAAAGGTCGTATTTTTCGGTTAATATATATATATATATATATATATATATATATATAAATTTTATACGTACATAAAAGTAATCCATTGACACGTGTTTCTGGCTCACAGCCGTCTCTAGCATATATATATATATATATATATATATATGAGAGAGAGCATTATCATGTTAGTAAAAAAAATATAACAGTGCTGGATCGTAGGTCATAATAGAACTAATGTTAATTATTTTATTCAAATACTATACATGACCGTGTCCGTTGGAGATATCCTGGATTCGTCCATCTGATCATTCTAGAATTAGGAAAAATTCCTGTCTGTTCTTTCTCCATATACACTCATCAGTATGTTTAATGTGCATTACTTTCGGATTAAAACGAGTCTATCTGAAGAAGGAAGCATAATCGTTCCCAATTCCAGGATGATAAGCTGGACGAATCCGGGAATCCCAATGGACACAGATGTATAGTTTTTGAATAAAATTATATATATATATATATATATATATATATATATATATATATATATATATATATGTGTACATGTTAAATTTAAAAGATTATTGGTTAAAAGATAAATGATCCCCTTCGAACAGGCAAAATAAATAACTAAATAACCTGAAAATAAAGATAAACTATATGAAATTACTTGTCATAATTCAAGGGAGATAATTTCATTTTTATTTTCAAGCCTTTGACAAAACAAAGCAAATATTTAAGTTGTAGTTTCGAAAGTGGTCAATATCGGACTTCCGGACTTCCACACCGGAAGTGGGTCGGTAAATCATTTCAGGAGTCGTGGGTGTGCGGCGAAAATTACACAATGCTTATTCGGAATTGTAATGCAGATTCACATGAACTTCTACTTATTTCATTTTTTATTTAGTACTAGTAAGACTACCCGTCATAGGACAGGGTTCATAATGCTGACTCACTCTTGCACTCTTTAATAAATTCAACAAATCTGATTCTAAAAGTTACAAAAAGAAACCCTTAAAACTGTAAAAATAGCGCTCGTTCAAGAGCTATTATCACTCAGTTTGCACCAATGATAAATTATAGACCTTTGAAAAGACGCCCGAATCAAACCAGTACGCCAACTAAAAAGGAAGATTTTCAATCGCTGTTGCTTCGAACATTCTGTCCATGACGTCACGTGTAGCTCTAATTCTAGTCTTCAACTTCTTATGGAATTTTCCGCGTTTCTACTTACACTAACCTTATGGGAACATTTCCGTTTTAACACTACTTTAACACACCCATGTCTCATATTGCTACGCAACATAAGAAATTATTAAAGGATTCCGTAACTAAAAGAAAATGAATACTTGCTTGTTTTGCGTGTATTCATGGGGTTACTTGTGTACGCGCGGCCGAGATAAAAATATAAAAGAAGAAAAATGCTTCCACTTGAAACTGACTTTTTAAAAGTCGATAGCTTGTTTGTCTTTAAGGTAAAAAAAACAAAACACATCGTTATTTGGTTTTCTACATTTCTATTGATAATTTCATATTGAAAACGATGTTTCCATCTGCAAAGTTTTTTTTTTCATAATCCATTCCATGTAACCGCACACAACATCTCGGCGGATGAAATTTTTTTTTTTAAATGTCTTAACTTGAAAATGACTTTTAAAACATCGAAAGCTTGTTTGTCTTTAAGGTAAATAAATTTATGTTAGAGAAAAACAGCAATACATCGTTATTTGTTTGTTTTTCTACATTACTACTGAAATATATATATATATATAATTAGACGTTTGTTCGCTACTCATTAGATTATGTCGCCCCTCCGCTCTCAATGAGGCTAAAATAGGGAACAACGACTTTCACGTCTTCTCTGCTTGAAGCGTTGCCAGGAAGAGAGAGAATTTTCTCTGCCCCGGAAGTCACATAGTTTCGCTGACTTCCGCTTTACTCAGGTTACCCCTGACCCCTAAGTGTCACTCAATCATTTCCATTCAAACTTACAGGCTTGCATTTTACAGACGTTAAGCCCCCAACAAAGGGTTCTATAATGTATAATCATCATGTTTCTAAGTTCACTTCATCCCTTTTCTAACATTATATTTACCTTTTGTCTTTCTTTACCGCTACCCCGCCAGCCCACCCTTCCGCGTTCGTTGACTTGTTTGTTTTAAAGCATATCAAGCTTTTGGGGAGGAGGGATTTAATACTAAAATACAATCCCTAAGGTGACAATAAATTGTATTTTACCTATAGCTGGGGTATTCATACGTTTTCCAAACGGTGTTAGTGCGTAATCGAATCTAATGCGTATGTGTGCTTATCCTTGTGTGCGTGCCCCGTGTGCGAATTATGGCAGGTGCACGCTTTCATTTGATAGACACTTGTTTACCCTAGCCATCTTCTACTCCCCCTTACAACATGAGGTTCGCAGTTTCCATCTCTAGCGCCCATCATTCAGGGCCCCGGCTACTAAAACCCCCCGGACACCCATTCGCATCTTGTTTACGGCACGCGTCAGACGAGATGGAACGCGAAAAAAACAAAACAAAAAAAAAACACGAGACGCAAGGTCGTTAATCCTTCCCAGCCCCCCCCCCCCCCTCCCCCCCCCCCCTCGTCCTACGACCCTTTCATATGCCCCGTCCGTCCTGGGCGGCAAGTGTCACACGTCGAGTGACGAATACCAAAACAAGATTAATTTGATACCTTCTTAATATGGGCTCTGTTTTAGCACGAACGACAGCTTTCATTGCACAAACGTCCCATAATAAAGTCATCCTTTCCTTCCCCCCAGATCAAATCCTTGAAAACCTTAAAACATTTGATCCCTTTTTATAAGGTTCTTATCCGAATTATTTTAAATGAAGTGTTTAATCTTGTCCAATTTAAATTTTTTCTTTTTCTTTTTGTTTTGTTAAATCAACTTCATATTTCGGGCTGTGTTTATTTCTGTTTTTTTTTTCTCTCCAGATTAGAATAGTTTATTTTAAAGACAGTAGATTCATTATACAACTTGTTCGTAATAGACAGACTGTCCATGGTCTACAGTAGGGATGTGAGCTGGTCCGCGATTTAGGACTTGCCTGGGATCTGGAGTTTGTCCGCGATCTTGAGTGCTCGCAATCGAAATTTAACCGACAATCTAGAGGTTGTCCAGAATCGGAATTTTGTCAGTGATCTAGAGTTTGTTCACAATTTAGAGTTTGTCTGCGGTCTGGAGTCTGTCCGTAATCTCGTGTTTGTCCGCAATCTATAGTTTAGTTATAGAGATCTTGCATTTTATTTCTGAAATCTTGCATTTTATTTCTGAAATCTTGCATTTTATTTCTGAAATCTTGCATTTTATTTCTGAAATCTTGCATTTTATTTCTGAAATCTTGCATTTTATTTCTGAAATCTTGCATTTTATTTCTGAAATCTCGCGTTTTTTTCCTGAAATTTCGCGTTTTTTTTCTGAAGTCTCGCGCTTTTTTTCTGAAGTCTCGCGGTTTTTTTTTCTGAAGTCTTGCGTTTTTTTTTGTCAGAGATCTCGCGTTTTTTGTCAAGGATCTCGCGTTTTTTTGTCAAGGATCTCACGTTTTTTTGTCAAGGATCTCGCGTTTTTTTGTCAAGGATCTCGCGTTTTTTTGTCAAGGATCTCGCGTTTTTTCTCCGAGATCTAAAACAATATAGTTAATAAACTAAACTTAGTACGATGAAAAAGTTAGTGCATTAAAGTTAGTTACTCTTATAAGATAATCTTTTGCCTTGTTTGTATTTTACTTTGTATTCGTGAAATTTAGACTTTGTTTTAATAATTCAGACTTAATCATTCTTTGATGTTTTGTAGTGAAACAAAAAGCAATAAATCAATGTTAAAAACGTGTCAATCAAGAGTTTAGTAAAATTCCAAGTCGATTAGATGGTACCGTAATATTTGGTAAATGTCATCTTTTCCTTTATTCTCTAGCTTTATTTTATTCTTCTATTCTTTTTTCTATCCATCTTTCTGTTTATTTCTCTATTCTTTTCTTGTTCAACCCGTCTCTCTTCTTTAAAACGCATCTCATCCTTTCATCTCTCCTTTCCTCACCCTCTCTCTCTCAATTTCCATTATCTCTATCAACCCTCTACTTTTTTCTTTCAATGTTTCTTTCTCATCTTTTGTTTGCTTACTCTTCTTTTGTTTCTCTATCCATCTGTATTTCTACCCCCCTTCTCTATTTCTCTTTCAAACCTTCTCTCTATTTCTCTTTCAAACCTTCTCTCTATTTCTCTTTCAAACCTTCTCTCTATTTCTCTTTCAAACCTTCTCTTCTTTCTTCTTTCCTTTCGTTCTATTTTTTGCTTTTATCCTTTATTGTTTTTTTTTTCTATCATTCTTTTCTCTTTTCTGTTCCCTTTCTACTTTATTTTCTTATTTCTCATTCTCCCAAATTTCCTTTTCTCTCCTTAACCCTGTCTATCTAACTTTTTATCTATTTATTAGGGATGACCCCGAAAAAACTATCATTTTCGCCATCTCCTCTAACACTTACGAGACCACTAATACTTTTTTTTAAAAGGAGTTTCATATTTTATAGTAAATTCGCTTAAAATTCAAATAAAATAGAATATATATTTTTCAGCCAATGAGAAATGCTAACAAATATTTCCATCAAAAGTATAAAAAGAATCCGTTAAAAATTTGGCGCCAAACCGCCGCGAGCCTCTTCTCACACTATAAAAGAAATACGAACAGGTTCTCTGCAGTCTAGTATTCAACCACTCGTTACCGTAGTAACATACGACGACGTTCAGAAGTTTGACGAAAGGCGTCAAATAACCACTACTTGTAACAACTCGTGGGAGAAAAATACACACAGTTGAACCGTTAATACTCACACAATCAGCAGGAGGCAGTCACTTACTGATGGTATTTCAACAAATATTCTGAACTCAACTCTATCGTTTATACTATTACCTTCTGATGTTTGTAAATAAATGTATATAGTTTAATTAGTAAGAATTGTGTTATAAATTTTTGAAAATTTAGATTGATTCCTCTCGTTCTGAAATAGGATTCTAACCCATCAAATTTATTTCAGCTGAGATTCTGTATTATATCATAAATTACATTTGGATTATAAGTTTGTTAGTATATTATACAATGTTAAAATATAATTTTATGAATAATGAAATAATACATTATTAATGAAAACAAATTAACACAATAGTTCATACTGTTTTAAATTCTTAAGACAATTTTGCTAATTAGTTTCGTACATTTTGTAAAAGTTTCATGTCATAATTTTAAAGGTTTTCTTTTCATATTGACAGCCTTGTTTATTCAAGAAATTACATTTTTCCTTCTTTTAGTTTAAAATTTGTATTTGAAAACTTGATAATTTGTCGAAGAAATTTTTTTAAATTTGACTTGTTTAAAATCTACCTTTTCATTTATAGCAATTCGTACATTGATTTATCAATCAACTCATTGTGGGTTTTATTATTTTGTATGTAAAACACATAACTACACCTAACTAATCTCACAGGGTAATATTCTTGCTGTCTTTAACTGCTATATCAGTTATGTTAGAAAATTCACATCACCTCCAGTAAAGAAAACATTTTAGTTGCATGATTGCCTGGCCTGTTATAGGGATGACCTTCAATCTGTTTGATTCAGTCACATATTAATACCGATGGGAAAGGTAAGACTAACCCCCACCACCATACTTCCCTCTGAGAGACGCACGTGTTACAATCAAACAGACATATATTCATTATTGCCATGAAAAATGAATATGAAAAAAAAGTCACCTTTGGACCAAATAAATTGTGCGTATACAGCGATAAAATTCGTAGAACATTATCTATAATAAGGATTATATAGAAGTAAAAACTTATTATGTTTTGATTATACAAGAAGAATTTCTTAACAGATATATCAGACTTTATCAATTCTCGAATGACATTAAAGTGGAACAAATAGTGGTAGTTCTTTGACTCAACGGGTCACGGGTAGTCTAATATATATATATATATATATATATATATATATATATATATAGGAAATAATAAAACAAAAAGTAAAGTTGCATAGTTTACAAGTTTATTATAATCATCAGGTGTTTAAAACAAGGAATGAAACAAAATTCAAAGAATTTACTCTTATCCTCACAAGAAAATAACAATAATTTGCTAATTATTGGTAAGTATTAATTTGAAAAATTTACAACACAATTTTAAGTTACGCTTAAAACGAAAATAGTCCCAAAAATGTTTCAATATTGAGCAGAAAGTCATTGTAGCAGTGAATGTATCAGTACACCTGATGATTATAATAAAGTTGTAAAGTACATAACTTTACTTTTGTTTCAGTATTTCAATATTTTCTATAACATTGCTCTATCCCCAATATCAAGTATACCATAGGGTCTGATTTATAATACTTGTCTTTATATTTTTTTGAATTATGTATACTTTAGAATTTTAGAACCAGACAGCATAACGCGAGATTCTGTGACAAAATCTCGCGTCATGTTGTCTGGTTATAAAATGTCAAAGTTTATTATTTCAACGGCGTTTCAAACTGTAGTAACACTTATTTCACACACACACATTATATATATATATATATATATATATATATATATATATATATATATATGTGTGTGTGTGTGTGTAATACGTTAAGAAGGCTGAGGGCAATGCAGAGTGCCGGTTTGGTTGTAAGCTGGAAGGAACAAACTAATTAATCGAAGTAGGTAAGGTAAAAAAGGTAAAGGTCGCATAGCCTGGACGCGCACGAGTGTCGTTGCCGACATCGCACACTGCCCATGGCCGTAGCGGCGGTGATTTGTTAAGAATCACCGTGTCTAGGGCACAGCATATGGAAGCCAGAGCCCATCCCTCTCTTTCCGCTGCCTTGAACCTTCCCTGAGTTTTAGTCAGATACCCATTTACTGCTGGGTGGACAGAGGGAGTTTTCAGACCCGAAAATTCCGTGAGTGGGATCGAACCCGGGTCGTCCAGCCCAAAGACAAGTGCTATAACCACAGGCCCTCCCTAAAAATAATAAATCGAAGTAGGGTGACTTACTATTTATTTAAAAAAAAAAATCTTACATAACTGTTCGGCAAGATTTTAAAAACAAATAAATAATAAGTCCCCCCACTTCGATTTATTATTTTTGTTCCTTCCAGTTTACAACCTATCCGGCACTCTGCATTGCCTTCTTAACATATTACTACTACTATTCCCAGCAATGCTTCAAGCAAACTACCATTCTCTCTCTCTCATATATATATAATATATATATATATATATATATATATAAATGCATTCATACATATACACACTAGTAGAATACTCGCCCCAGTACGGGTATAAGCAATAAACATAACATTTGTTTTAAATTTTAATGTTTTTTTTTTGCAGGGTATGATATGGTTGAGGTGGCACCCTCCTCAATATTAAAGTTTACAATAATAATAATGATAATAATAATAATAATAATGATGATAATAATAATAATAAGAAGCTCATGTTACTCATCCTGTTATCTAGAATACATAATCCATAAGTTCAATAGTTTTGGATTTTATCAAGCACATACCCATTGACGCCCATGCGCGTGCACAGGTCATTAAAAAATGTATTACTTAATATAACTCAAAATTTGATGTAGAGAAAATTTTTTAATCCATTAATTTCTTTGTATCCGACTCATTGTCAAAGTTTGGGTGGGGCGGATGCGAGTTTTGGTGATAGTGCCCCCTAAATGGCAAAGTGTACAAAAAATAATGTGCACATGTAACTCGCCAGGTTGCAGAGAATATATATCCAAAAATTCATAATGATTGGTTAATTAAATTAGGAGTTCATCCTGTACAACTAAATATATCACCTAATATACATATGTCATCCACAGACAGACTATTTCGCTGTACCACAGATTTTCAGTGTTACTAGACATGCAAGCGCTTGTGGCTGAGATTGAAACCGGGACGTTTTTTTCGACGCTTCTACATCTGTAGTCGTTGGGTCCTCCTGTCCTGCCACGGCACGTACTTTGGGCGGTTTGAGCCAACTTCCTCCGAAGGAGTAATATTCTAGAGAATATAAAACTCACGATTGGTACCTAGTCAAATGTGCACCCCGCTTTGGCAAGATATTTTTTTTTAACGACGTTAATATTTGCAGCCTTTCGCAGAGAGGTTTCACCGTCCACTTCACATAAAGCGCCTGATATTACCAAATAGTCACCCATCCTATGCTGACCAGGCTCAACGTCGCTTACCTTCTGTGATCTAACGAGGACCGGTGTGTAAACGTGATTATGTCGTATATTAGTAGGTTAGCTAGTGTGGTTAGGGGGAAATAGGATAGTTATTTCCTGTCCACGATCTTTCTTATTTATTATCGCTATGTTAGACTAAAGACGAGACACCTTGACGAAGCAAGGAGACAGAGAGAGAAAGATAACAGTGTTTTCAAAGATAAGAGACAGGGACAGAATAGCAATAAATAAGTAACGACTAATCTTTGGAACCGAAACTCTTTGCCAAGGACTTTGCCCCTGATTACTCCTTCTTTGTTCCTCTGTAAAAATCGTTACAGATTGAGATCAATAAATAAAACCGGCATGTTTTTAGTCGTTTTATATGCATATAAAAAAAAATCGTGGCCTGATTGTTATCAGCCACGTCTGGAAATTCATGAATTCTATTAAGTTAACTATATGCTAGGTAGTTTAACTAATAAGGCATTGTTAGATTGTACTGGTTAAGAAACTCACTTCCAATCTGGATCATCCCCCGTAAATATAGCAATTTCATTGCTTATATATATATATATATATATATATATTTCAAGAGGTGAAAGATGAGAATAAAAATTGTATGGATACAATATTTATTAAAACATCACAAGTTCAGAGCAAGGAGTTTTATATCCTTAATCCATGGATTTTCAAAGATAAACTCTTTTCATCACAGGATAAAGTTAGGGTAGTTACGTCTTCTTAACAAAACATCTTTATCTTTTATTTTTTGTGTATAAAGTTTTCAAAGTTAAATGTTGCCGATAATATTCAGAGTTACATTACCGGTTTTTTATCCTCTGATGAAAATAGTCTGTCTTTAAAAATCCATGGATCCAGGATATGAAACTTCTTGCTTTTAACTTCTGATATTTTAATAAATATTTCATCTCTTGCAATTGATTGCTCTATTCAATACATTGAGCTTTGTATTATAACGATAGACTATTATTAAACGATACATCGCTGATTTTTAATCTCATTTAATATACATATATATATATATATATATATGCCATTCAAGGCAACGTATAAGGTTTCTCCCACTTTTTTTCTTCAATTTTTATTCTTTACACTTCAAGTGTTATTCTCCTCTCTTATTATTATTCTTTTCTTTTTTTATTTATATTCTCCTGTCATCTATTTTCTTCTCCCCTCTTATGATTCCTTTCTTTTTTATTTGTATTCCCATGTCATCTATTTTATTCTCCCCTCTTCTGATATTCTTTTCATCTTTTCCAGTTTTATTCTCCTATCCATTTTCTTCACCTCTGATATTTTTCTCGTCTCTTATTTTTAATACCCCGCGTCGCTTCTAGTTTCATTCTCCTATCACCCCTTCATTTTTTCATATCATCGTTTTATTTCCCCATTTTTTTTTACTGTTCTCTTTTAATTATATTTTTCTATCATCTTTTTTTGTCCTCTTCTGATTTTATTCTCTTCTATTTATTATCTATCTTCTGATATTCGTCTTCCCTCTTCTATTTTTAACATCTTCTCACCTCAACAATGCCCAATATACGAGTACAGTTTAGTAGTATAAAATATACTTATGGTAAGAAAGAAACGTTTTCGTTTCATTCCCGATAAAAATCTTCAGGCTAAATGTCGAATCGAGTGGTTTTGATAAACGTTTCATACTTCAAGTTCTAAACATCTTCAAATAAATCTTTATTCATAGTGTAAATGTACGCTTTGTATTAAATGAGAAGTTCGAAGGGTTAAACAATTTCGTCGAAAATTCAAATAAAATTAGTACATAGGCGATGTATATATATATATATATATATACATATATATATATGTATATATATAAAAGATGATGACTTTAAGAACGTTTTGGAGTTAATATCGATTTAGTATTACATAGTAATATGGGAAAACAAACGTTTAAATACTTTTATCGTCTTGAGCGAGAGAAAAAAGAACATGACGGCATGACCAATACACCACTTCCGGTCCCGTATGACTCAATTTTGTTAAACTATCGTGATGCGTTGTACTAATTAGATTTTAAGTCGAAATGGTTCTTTATTTAATAATATTTAAAAAAAAAAACATAAAACCATTTTTATCGCCTATACACAATTTTTTATCGCATTATTTTTACCCGTTTGAACTCATTATTTACCCGCTTTGTATGCGATTGGTTTGTAGATAAATTTGTTTTGTGGGCCTATATTTTGTAAACAAATATTCTGAATGAGAGTGGACCTGGAAGTAAGGTCAACTAAGGCGTAATTCCCCCCCCTCCGAAATCTCCCAAATTTGGATCTGACCACTGGACGCAGTTTGGTTTCATACGCAGGAAACAATTTAATGGAGGGAAATGAAAGAAAATAAATGCCTTACACCTGACGAAATGTAAAAAGAAAAATTAGAGGAAAGAGTCTGAAAAAAAAAATAATGCACGCATGTATTAATATACTTAAGCCGAGTTAATCAACGTTTGTTTTTTGTAAGACTTTTTTCCCTACATATATTAATTACACAAAATACATGCTGGAATATTGACCAGTTTTTGGATTGAGTTATGTCGGAAATACACTTCATTTTACTTGTCTTAATTAGCTGCAATTTGTAATTAATTCACTAAATGAACTATCCCTCACTCTCACCCTCTCTCAATGCATGTTCTTTGACCCCGCACCTAGTTTTTATTTCATACAATACCTAATTGCTTTCACTTTTGTTACTCTCTATTTATTAACAGTCGAAGGTAATGAAGTCCATTATAAACAAAAGGGAATATCACCACAACCCGTAGAGAGAGAGAGGGGGGAGAGGGAGGGGAGAGGGAGAGAGAAGGGGAAAGAAAGCGGGCGAAGAGAGAAAGGGGGGGTGAAAGGGGGGGAGAGAGGGTGTGAGAGAGAATTAAGCAAGAAGATATATGCTAATTTTGGATTTAATCATTTTATTGTTTATATTTAACTGGCTTTGCAATCTCATTTTCACTGATTAAACAGTCTAAATAGAGCTAAATGTCTGACCCAAGGGGTCATTTCTTTTTAGTAAATATATATATTGGGAACTTAAGAATAGCGGACGATTTGCGGTAGTTAAATAGAAATTCTTAAGGTGGATGTAGATTTTTAGACTATCCGTGGAGATTATGTCCGAGCCAGAAACTAGAAAGCATAAAGTTTAAAGTTCAAATACACATAACAATCTACTTAACAGGAGAAGCGAAATAGTTATCAACCGTTGACATATGGTAGACTTTACTTTGCAATAGCTATTAAATAAAATATTATAAAAATTATGCGTAACGAACTGAGCTAGAACGATGATGCTAGACGACTATGTAAAATAAAAAGTATGTTCTCTCAATATCCGAACTGTATGATGTGGCACAACTTTTCGCAAACAAACCAATGAGTCAATTTTTTTTTATCACAGCAAATCAGAGAATTATCTAATTTTAATTAAATGTTCAGAATTTATTCAATAAATGCTATTTTAAAAATAAGGAATGCAAGTTTCTTTTTGACATAATAGCAATTTTCAAAAGAATGGAAGTTTGATGGAATTTTAGTTGAGCCAAATTGACACATATGGACTTGATATATTTATCCAGCCGTGCTGCTAATTCATGGCTTTCTAACTGAGATCAAAGTGTGTTATCTCTTCTTTCCTTGTTCGGGTGATGATAGACCCTTCGAGAATGAGGAAATTTGTATTTTAGTGCGAATCTAGGGTTCCCCTTGTAAGGGAGCTATTTATGGAAATCGCTCTAAACAAAGCATGCAGCTACTTGATATAAGGAGCTGAAAAGAACGAACGATGATTATCGCAAAGACTGGAAATGTCTATTGACCTTAGTCTTGAAAAGACCAAGGTTATAGATAGGAGGAAAACAGTCAGTAGGAAAAGAGTTCAACAAGCCTGCAGTTCTTGGAAAGAAGCTAATGGAATAAGAAGCTGTATTATAATGAAATATCATTAGGGGACACTAATCATTTATGCCAAATTGATTTTTGATACCCCCCTACATTAAACTGACCTTGTGTCAAATTCAGCCCCCGTATGGATGCGATAAATAGGCACATACGTTATTAAAAATAATAATTTGGCATCATGGTTAGAGTCTTCCCTAATTGATCGGGAGGCCGAGGTTCAATCTTCGGTCGAGTCATACCAAACAAAGACTTAAAGAGTGGTACTATATGTCTCCTTGCTAAACACTCATCATTATACGGTGTAAGTGGAGTAATCCATGGGAATAAGTATCGCTCGTCTCTACATCTCGGTGTAGTAACCAATGAAAAGAGAGCCTTCGGGTCGCCGTAGACTATGGTTGGCTTACTTAAAAAAATAATATTACTGCAAAGCAACTCTTTTTTCCGATAACATTTTAGTAAAAGGACACAAAATAAAACTAAGGATGCCACCGAAGCGCTTTTTACACTATTCCGCTCGGTCACTAAGGCTCCTCCGCTTTTCTATAGATATTTTGGGGCTTCTGAATTATTGGGGCAGATGACATTCATTTTTATTTTAAAAGAGTCAGTTGAAAAGGGAGATAATTCAAACTGTTTCTTTTTGTTGGAACCATAACCCATAAAGAAACTCCAATTAGTAAGAAAATAAATTTAAAAAAGGGTACTTATGCAGTTTACAGACCGGGCTGAAATAATATTGTTATAATTTAGAAAGCCATTCCTGAAGTGGGGATTGATTAACATTTCTGTACTTTCACCTAACAATTTAATAAACAGAATACTTAATCAACCCCCCCATCTCCCCATGTTAATCATGGCTTTTAAAATTATAACGTTATTATTTCAGTCCGACTCGTAAACTACGTAAGTACTCTTAAAAAAAAAAAAATTTCTTACTAATTTTCTGGATTTCCCTTATGGGTTATGGTTACAATAAAAACAATTTGGATTATTTCCCCTTTCAACATACTCTTATGAATTAGAGGTGAAATGTCATCTGCCCCATTAATACAGAAGCACCGATTTTTTAAATGTATGTAGTGCTGATTCTGGATTAGATAAAGAGAGAGGGAGAGAGAAAGAGAGAGAGAGAGAGAGAGAGTGGGGGAAAGAGGAGAGATAAGTGTGTTGGAAGGAGGTGAACGAATGCTTATGAGTCTGCAGTAGATTTCAGACGTACCTGCTTCGAGCAGCGGCTCTCCGTGTTCATTGTTCGCATCTCTAGCCGAAGATCTTTCGATTAGACCCGATGCTCCCAACTTTGGTACGGGTATATAGCCCGAATCTAACCCGTATTCGATCTCGGATATGGGTTGACCGTCAGACACGCTAACCAGCAGGCCACGTGGGCAGGCTGAAAGCACAGTGGTAGAGCGATGTATGTTAGGCGCGTCTAGAGAACGAGCAGAGAAAGAGAGAGAGAGAGGAAGAAAGAGAGAGGGAGAAAGAGAGAGGGAGAAAGAGAGAGGGAGGGAAAGAGAGAGGGAGGGAAAGAGAAAGAGAAAAAGAAAGAGGGAGGGAGAGAGAAAGAGAAAGAAGGAGGGAGAGAGAAAGAGAAAGGAGGGAGAGAGAAAGAGAAAGGAGGGAGAGAGAAAGAGAAAGGGAGAGAGAGAAAGAGGGAGGGAGAGAGAGAAAGAGGGAGGGAGAGAGAGAAAGAGGGAGGGAGAGAGAGAAAGAGAAAGAGGGAGGGAGAGAGAGAAAGAGAAAGAGGGATGGAGAGAGAGAAAGAGAAAGAGGGAGGGAGAGAGAGAAAGAGAAAGAGGGAGGGAGAGAGAGAAAGAGAGAGAGAGGGAGAGAGAGAAAGAGAAAGAGGGAGGGAGAGGGAGAGAAAGAGGGAGAGAGAGAAAGAGGGAGAGAGAGAAAAGGAAAGAGGGAGAGAGAGAAAAGGAAAGAGGGAGAGAGAGAAAAGGAAAGAGGGAGAAAGAGAAAGAGGGAGAAAGAGAAAAGGAAAGAGGGAGAGAGAGAAAAGGAAAGAGGGAGAAAGAGGGAGAAAGAGAAAGAGGGAGAAAGAGAAAGAGGAAGAAAGAGAAAGAGGAAGAAAGAGAAAGAGGAAAGGATAGATAGAGAGAAAGAGGGAGAGATATATAGAGAAAAAGAGGGAGATATATATAGAGAAAAAGAGGGAGATATATATAGAGAGAAAGAGGGAGAGAAAGATAGATAGAGATAGAGAAAGATAGATAGAGATAGAGAGAAAGATAGAGAGAAAGATAGATAGAGATAGAGAAAGATAGATAGAGATAGAGAAAGATAGATAGAGATAGAGAAAGATAGATAGAGAGAGAGAGAGAAAGATAGAGAAAGAAAAAAAGGGAGTAAAAAAAAGAAACACATAAAAATAAACAAACATGGAGGCTAGATATTTAAACTGGTATTAATATCATGCAATACACAACATACCCTACGAATAGAGAAAGTCGTTACTTCCTGGCCGCCCCCTTTTTCTGTTAGAACATGAGATATAGCGGAAAGTACAATAGTAACAATAACTAATTTTAATCTTTTATTTATTTTTATTTTTAGTAGTTTAAACGAACTAGAAAACGTGTACTTAAAAAGATAGACATCCAATCATTGCTCGTCTTACATATTTGGAAACTGACAATTATAACAAATATCAACTGATATTGTAGTAGTAATAACAATATTGATACACCCCTTCCTCTTTCTACTACTATTACTAATTATTATTTATAGTAATAATAACAATAACAGTAACTAGAGGGACCCCTGTAGAAATTTCACGGTGCTTTCTACATCAATCAGTATAGTTTACTGTTAATAATAATAATAATTTCTTGTTGAATAATAAATGTCTTTCAAGGTCAATACGATTAGAAAATACTTTTCTGTAAACTTTTTATTGACTTGAAGAATATTTAGCTTACAATAAATATATATATATATATATATATGGGAAAATGAAAAAGGAAAACCAAAAAATGGATGTTTTTTATGTGTACATCAACGTTTCGTCTTTATTTATAAGACTTCATCAGGATGATAAAATAGAGAAAAAAATGTCATGCAAGTACAGATACATGTAGGGTAGACATATTGGGAGGAAAAATAGAATGAAATAATGGCCACTATTTTATCATCCTGATGAAGTCTTATAAATAAAGACGAAACATTGATGTACACATAAAAAACATCCATTTTTTGGTTTTCCTTTTTCATTTTCCCATCACGTCGGATTACCTTCATCCTTCTCTTCCCATATATATATATATATATATATATATATATATATGTAAAGGAGTAAGGCTACCAACATTCGTAAAAGGTTTTTTTCAACATGTATTTATTATTTTGTTATTTTATAATTTTATAATTTAAATATAAAATGATAAAATAACAAAATAATAAATAAATGTTGAAAAAAACCTTTTACAAATGTTGGTAGCCTTACTCCTTTACATATATACTTTTCTCTCGTTGGAATTGCACAACCCCCCCCTCTCTCTCTCTCTCTCTCTCTCTCTCTCTATATATATATATATATATATATATATATATATATGTATGTATGTTCTATCTTCTTAAAAATAATTGTTTTAAAAATAATTAAATTGCTACAATTTTAAATAAAGAAAATCATTCATTTTATTCATTTAAAGACCATTTAGCTGACAATAACGTCAACTAAATATTCTTTATATAAATAATACGTCTTTTTCTTTAAAACTGTAGCAAATTATGTTTTTTTTTAAACAATATATATTCTGTGTTCTTATCGTAAATAATTTTCAGCTAAATATTTTTCAGTTCAATAAAACAAATGTCACTTTTTGAAATGTATTTATTTAAAATTGGACTATTTTAGTCGACGGGACGACATAATTTTATTCTTGGAACAATCCATTTTAAAATGGTTAAAGTCGAAATAAAGTCGAAACCTTAGCGACATGAGATTAGTCAACAATTATCTTTGCGATCGCACGATATCATTGTTTTAAATGCGTGTGAAAGATGATAACGTACGCACGAACATGAAATGCTTTATAATATAGAGTAATAATATATCTCCTATTATAATGGAGTTTTGATGTCGGTAACCGAAGTTGCGTCACAGTTCTGAAAGGTATAACGTCATGTAACCAAGTGGAAGTATAGTCTGATTTAAATATTAATAATGATATTAGCACGTGCACTGTGATAAATCTCATTAGAATTTAGACGGACATGAATATGCATCAATAGACATTCACCGTTTAAACAAAAGACGGCAATATGTGACACAAGGCGATTTTTAATGGGGGGTTTGTTTTAGAATTGGGTCCGGTATTTTGCGCCAGACAGAGCCAGTTAAAAAATAAGAATATCTCATCCATCTTCCCCACGTGGGAGGCCTAACGGGATCGCGTCCAATCATTAAAAATATGCATGAATACTAACATCGGATTAATATGTATTGCTATAATGCAATGTTGATTATACACTAGTGTACACCCTCCGTCCAAAAAATTATGCTTCGCCAGTGTTCGCACTCCCTATTTATCTAGATATATTACTAAAGTATTCATATAAATGCATAGAGTAATATCAGTAATTTAATTTTCATATATAAATTATCATTTCTGTTGATTTAAAGGAAAAAAAAAACACGCACCATTAATTTTTTTAATTATAAAATGAGGTATTTCTTTCCAAAATTTCATTTTAGGCGACGGGGTAAGTCTGAGGTGTTTGCTTTTTCGCTTTTCCCCCTCATCATTTGAAATGGTTTCGTCCGGGGCCTAGAAAAGGGCATGTGTTTTACTCGCAAACATTTGCGTGACGGAATGGAAGCACACACACACACATATATATATATATATATATATATATATATATATATATATATATATATATATATATATATATTTAAAGGAGTAAGGCTACCAACAGT
>OY744528.1:37996796-38014296 GCA_963556195.1 Sepiola atlantica
TATTATCAAAGTACGCGTTTTCATTTCTCTCCGGTTTCGATCATCATTTTTCTGCAGTTTCACACGCATGTAATGATAACGTTATTAACAGGCAGACGATCATTCTAAATATAATCCATTTATGACATGAAATAACCTTGACTCAAATAACTTACATTTATGTCACTAATTACAGGATTCCACCCGCAAATGCCACCCGTGGAATCGTTAATAAAATTCACAATCTTTTCTGCAATCCAACCCTTTACTATTAGGGGTGGGACGTAATGGGTGAAAATTTCAGATTCATGCGAGTAGTATTTTTTTTGTGTTCATTTATACATAAATAACACTTAATCAAACATTTCGAAAATTTTGCAAAATTCAGAAGGTGCAGGCCACTAGTATTTGGCTATTTTACATTCTTGAAAACTCTTTCACAGCCTGAAAATGGTCCTTAATTAAAGTACTATATCAGATTTAACCATCTATATCCATTCATAGCTTTTGAGGATGTTTTAGGACCTGCAATGTCGCCTGAAACCACTTTTTCACCGAAAAATGATGGATTTTGAGTCCCGTGGAGCCCTAATGCCTATTTTTGGCTGCACCTTCTGAATTTTGCAAAATTTTCAAAATGTTTGATTGTTTAGTGTTATTTATGTATAAATGCACACAAAAAAATACTACTCGCATGAATCAGAAATTTTCACCCATTACGTCTCACCCCTATTGCTACTAATAAACTTCAGTATATGCCTGTTTTTTTTTGTTTTTTTTTAAAAACTCTTATTCACCCCAAACAAGGCACATTGCTACTGGGACATAAAATGCTACTATTAAGGATCATGCCTACAGGGACACTCTAAGTAGGGAGTTGAGCAGCGAGATTTCTGTTCGCATTACAGTTAAATTTCTGCATGTTAGTACAGTCGGGGAAGCAGGGAGAGAATTCTAAAGTATAGCAGTTCGAGAAAAGAAACACTTACAGTAGAAAGCTTTCCGGCATCTCTGGACCTCTACAGTGAAGGGGTGGGATTTTGCTGCTTTTCGGGTTAGTCCGTGGCATTTAAGTCGAGGGAGCACAAGTGCTACGAATTCATCAGAGCACATTGCATTAATGTACTTGTAAAACAAGCACAGGGATTGCAACATTGCGGCGATGGGACAGGAGGTTGAGCTTGGTTGACAGTGCGGGGCCTATTAGATGGAAGACTCTTTTCTGGACCCTGTCTAATAGGGGGGAGACTAGTGGTTGGTGCACCAGCCCAGGTGTGGCAACACTACTCCATGTACACTCCACAATGTTTGGAATTCATGATTGAAACTGTCTTTATTTTATCGCCATCCAATAATAAGCATAGCTGGATATGTAAAATTGTCAATAATTGTGACACACTCCTCTCTTGTCACTGCTCTGATTTTGTCTTTGATGGTCCTCTTCGGTTCAGGAATAGTCTGGGGATTGTTTTGATAGACAGTATCTTTGAGATAAATCCACTGATAAAAATCTGGGAGGTTATGGTCAAATGAGTGTGAAGCCGATTCAAGATAACACCCCTTACTGATGACATTATCACCAAAGTGTCTCCGCATATCATTGAACAGCCCGTTTTATCGCCGTTCAATGATATGCGGGACACTTTGGTGATAGTGTAATCAGTAAAAGATGTGATGCTGAACGGGGTTCACATTCCCCGGATCTTAACCACTCAGATTGTTATCTGTGAGGTTATCTCGAAGATAACGTCAATCAAAACAATCCCCATGCTATTCATGAACTGAAGAGGCCCATCACAGACAACAATCAAGTCAGTTGCAAGGGAGGAGTGTGTTAGAGTTATTGAAAATTGTGCACACAGTATACAGGTATGCTTTCAACGCAGCCATGCGCATTGGACGGCAGTAATATAAAAAACAGACTGTTGGACATTCATGACTAAAACTTGGTGGACATGTAAGGCATATACTGAAGTTAATTTGTACGAAATGCAATTGGATTTCAGAAAGGATTGTGAAGTTTATTAACGATTCCATGGGTGGCCTTTTTTTCGGGGTGGGGGGTACTCTGTATAAAAATGATTAAATGTAAGTCTATTCTTCTAATAACAAAAAACTAATCGACACTAACAACTACGAGAAACTCGTTTGATCTTATGTTTAGCCAACATGTCAGTATTTTGCTTGCCATGCTTTCAATGACAATTTCAAGAATTCCTAAATTGATCCGACAAAAACCAAACCAAGAGTTGTTTCAACATCAAACACTTGATGATGTAATATTTTTTAACAATAAAAATGTGGTAGCAAAATTCACAAAGCTGAAAGTCCTGCGATCGTGCGGTTTTCCGGTTGCCACTTAAGAATGTGAAACATGGACACTGAAAAAAAAGCAAACATTTTTTGGGGGTATGTACTAACGAATCGTCGCATATCAAGGCCCAGAGACTACTTAAGGATAAGGGTTACTGAGTTTCTCAGATGGACGGTGAGACATCTTGAGAATTGGTAACGATGGTAGAACCTTGGAAGAATCTGCTTATTTAAGGACAACTCAACAGTAATTTGCTAACATTGGACTTGAAAATGACCATGTTGTAGTCAGCCGGGAAGCATCCCCGTGGTATTGTTTTCAAAAGATGGACAGTTGTTAGAAAGAAACTTTGCTTCTAGAAGTTCCGTTTAGTTTTAAGTACACGGAGGAAGAAAAGAAAATGAATTACAGTGGTTGTAGCTAGACGAGTTTTTGTTGTGAAAGTTTTATAGGGTGGAGCCATAGATTGGAGCTCAGTCGAGTACCTACCATGAAAATAACGATAGCGTATTTATTTACCTCCTGTCCAGGAGGTTAGGCACAAGGCCAGTTTTATCTTACTCCCACAAGGTAAGATGTGACCCAGGGTCGGGTCGGGAAAGTGGGGTTTGAAAAGCCAGCACTCGAGAAGGTGAGTACTCTGACCATTAAAATTACCTGGGCAGCCCCGTCGGCATTCCCCGGTAGGAGCGCCTCAGGCAGTAAGCAATAAACTTACTCCTCTCCAAAGAGGGGACGCAAAACCTGGGAGGGTGGACCTCCTTGAACTGCACAGGATAGCCCCATAGACTGGCGTAAATCAAGCCCTGAAGGCCAAGACAATACCAGTCTATGAGGTGCAGTATCCATCGGAACAGATGCTACACTTTGATCTTAGCCAAAAAAAGTTGAGTAGCCATAACGATAGAGTAGCGAAAGACTAGCAACCTCTTATTGAAAAGATAACGGCATTCGAGCACAAGTGTTGCAGGAAAATCTTACGAGTGCCTTGAATCCAGCAGAGGACGAATAGAGACATACGAGTAGAACTTTGTGTACCCGCGGATTGGCTCATCAACATGATTAAGCGATAAAAGTTCACGTTATTTGGACACATGAAGAGATACGAGGCGTATATCGGAGGGATTTATCGATGGAAACGGACGTCTAGGGCGACCACCTCAACGATGCGGGGAGTGACGCGTTTGGATCATTGGAGATCGCGAGTCGACTCGCCACTGACGGCGACCGTTTCAGAGTTACTGAGCGGGTTGCGACGACCTGAGCAGGCTGTGCTGACTACTGAACTGAACTGAGCAAAATAGTCCTTAGATCAACACACATGAATTTATTAAGTCGATCATGTATCGTAGAGAACATTACCCACTCTTTCGCCACCAGGCCAGTGATGATTGCACATATGTGTGCCTCAACAAATGTTTTGTAAATGAAGCTTACAAAAATTGGTTTAATACTGTAAACCTTTTTTTGTTAAAGTAAATTTTATTTTTTCTTTATAGACCAGCTGTTCTTACCCGGCGTTGCCCGTTTTTTTTTTTGAATACCGTTTTATTGTTGAATAGGATTTTGAAAGTTAAATTTAATTACATTTTAATTAGTTTGAATTCAATGATATGTGGACACTTTGGTGATCATCTCATCTGTAAAAAGTGTGATACTGAATGGGCTTCACAGTCACCGGATCTTAACCACCCAGATTGTTATCTGTGAGGTAATCTCGAAGATAATGCCCACCAAAGACAATCTCCAGACTATTTCTGAACTGAAAGTTAAATTTAATTACTTTTCAATTAGTTTTTATTATTACACTATCGTTTTGTTATTAAAATATTAATTGAATCTTGTTATAAAACTATAACTAATTGTTAAGGTAATGCTTTAATCTACAGGGTGATTCATAAGTCACTTAGCTATTTATTTTTGAAATTCTAAAGTTAAAAAATACGGTAATGCAAAACAGAAAGTTTATTCAACAAATTCATTTATGGGGGTTTAAAATTACAGCAAATTTTCAAAATTTCCACCTTCGTTCTGCATGCATAGCTCCATTCTTTTTTGCAAGGAATTTACGATTCTTTATAGCATATTTGATTGATTATGGTGTTGTGCGAAGGAGGCTTTCGGTTCACATCACGTTTCCATTGTCTTTCAACAAGTGTGGGAGATTCATCAAATTTGGCCATATGAATAACAATAAAAATTCGCTCTTCAATTATAAATGACATTTTAAATAGCTAAGTGAAGTGACTTAAGAATCACCCTGTATTTATAAAGTTAATATCTTCCGAAGCTTTGAATCTTTATACGAGGATTTACTAAGAATTCTATAACCAGTTTAAGGTACTTTTTATTTGACCGTTTGAATGGCCCCAGATTTGTTTAAAATTTCGAAAAGTCTCGAAGTAATTAATTCTATTTTAAAACTATTAACAAAGGATTAAAATGACTGGCTTGGAATATTGAATAACCGAAATGCATCCTGATGGATGCAATTTCGTAATTAAATTATTTCTTTAAATAGGATTTTTAAATTCTCGTTTTATTTTACGCTGTTGTATTTTTGATTTCAATGAATATGCAATTAATAATAAATAAAGTAATAATGTGTAAGTAACGTAGAGGCGGGAAACACAGACACGCACATGCAAACACTCAAGAAATGATATAATTTTGATCATGTACGAACGGGTCAACACTTATCAAGGCCCAAAAGAACAGTGAAACAACACCGTGAAAATCTCTAACGATGATTAAAACTTCGCAGAATTTTATTAAGACGACGGATCAACAAGAATTTGTTTATATTGGACTTGAAAACGACTATGTTGATGTTAGCCTGGAAGCAACCCTATGGTATTGTGTTCCACAGACGGGTAGTTTTTAGAAATAAACTTTGCTCATGAAAGTTCCATTTAGGTTTAGGTACACAGGAAGAAAAACATATTAACAGTGTTTTTAGCTAGGCGAGTTTTTGTTGTGGATGTTTTACAGGGGGAAACCATAGATTGGAGCTCAGTCGAGCACCTGCGATGAAAATAACGATGGAATAGAAAAAGACTAGCAACCCCTCTTCTATGAGAAAGAGGCTCTAGGAAAGAGAAGACATTCCCCACTAGATTTCGAAGTCTGTTTTGTATTCTGTAAAGGCAAGAAAGGTAGTTTTGTTTTACGGCATATCAACCCTTTTTGGGTTATTTAATGCCGAATCTGGTCATTATAGTAAAAGATTTATGCTTCAAGTTCTAAAAATAAAATAAAAAAGGGGAGGGAGAAAGGGAGAGGGGCTGTTGTTTTTGTTTTTGGTTTTGTAGAACATAATTAAGTTTTACAAAAAAAAAAAAAAAAAAAAAAAAAAACGTCAATGTAGGTGAATTTCGTCTCAGGGAGCCACAGGGCAGCCTAATCTGGTATCAGCAGAAGGCAAGAAAGAGTGCTCCGAGCAGCACGTCACCAGACATGACAGCAGTACTACATCTTAGGATGTATCTGGCTTTTATACAGGTAGAGGATTGCGTCGGGAGATGAGATACTTTCTGGAGCGGTAGAATGATCCAACCGAACATATTTAGATAATGAAAAATTTAAAAAATATAGTATGCATTTTATGAGAAGAAAAAATGAAATATAAATCCGGTATCATTTAGAAGACATTTTTTTTTTTACCGGAAATGTACAAAAATGAACTTTTATGAGTATCATAGAGAAGAAATATTCAACCTTACAACTAGTACGAGAGAGAATTTGCCTACTAGACACCATCTCTGAGTGTCTTCGATCTCTCTGTAACAACACTAAGCTGGACATTCCACCAAACTAGATGGATTCTTGTCCTGGAATCCGGCAGATAAACTATCACAGAGTTAAGTGGCCAATTGGACAGGGGAACATTAATATTGGTCACTGCTTTTCTAGCTCCGGGTTAGATTAGATTGGTGATACATACATACATACATACATACATACATACATACATACATACATACATACATGCATACATGCATGCATACATAATACATGCATACATGCATACATGCATGCATACATACATACATACATACATGCATACATGCATGCATACATACATACATACATACATCAAAAGCTATCTGGCGAGTAGAATTTCAAAAGCTATCTGGCGAGTAGAATTTCAAAAGCTATCTGGCGAGTAGAATTTCACGGTATACTCGGTAACCAAGTGCAAGAGAAATGCAAACAATTGCACTTAAAAGGACGGTTAGAATCTTAAAAAGATCTCTAGGCTGGAGTATCTGAAATAGCCGGTGAATGTCTGGCATCCGGTAGGATGCCCCATCTCCAACAAAAACAGAAAGATAAGAAAAATAAAAAATAAGAGAGAACATACATACATACATACATATATATATGTATGAGGCCATTAATATAATGCTTGGGAGTTGTGTCATGTTAGAAGAGAGTATATCATGTCACGAATTCCTTCTTTCATCTATAATTATATCATGTGTATTTGCAACGTGTTTTCAGACTTCAGTTTGATCCGCACAGATCGCCCTAATAAGCTGACCCTCAACCAGTTAAAGCTAGGCTTCGTAAGCGTCCATCTGTAGTATACATGTGTGTCACTGTCAGTATACAGACTCTGATGTTCAATTGCCGTTCCGTTATTCTGGTCGTATAACGAAGAAAATTAAGCTTGGTAAAAACAACAACAAAAAAGAAACAAAAAAAACTAAAAAAACGGTATCTTTTCACTTGGCATCAATTACGCGTAAATGGACGTGTCTATTATGTTCTTTAGATTATTACTTTTTGGTTTAGTTGTTTTGATTTGCCTAAGGATGGCTATTCCCATGGGCAAAATTATTATGGTTGTCTTTTTTTATATCTTCATCTCTTTCTCCCCTCTTCATCCTTTCTCGCAGTCTTATAGAAATTCCTGTTTCTATGTCTATCTCCCCTATCACCGTCTACTTCTGTATAGCTCACGCATATATATGGGCGTGTGTGTGTGTATGTATGTTTCTGTTATTTAGTGCTATAGGAGAAATAACCAGTGCTCAATTACTTGTACACGAGCATATATATAGAAATAAGGTTAATACAACAAAAGATATAAGAGGCAACTAATATCTTTAATTAGTGAACATCTGGATGAAAATAACGCTCAATATACTGGATAGAGCATTAATAGCAATAGTTGTATTACCTTTGAATGTAATTTTTTTCTTTTGAGTAATTTTATCGGACCCGGAAGAAAAAATGGCCGAATACATCAGGTCAGTTTAATTGGATTTTATGGTTTGCATTACTCCTATCAGCTGTTAGAGACTCTAGATTTGGACATTATAATATTCAACACCAAGTGAGTTTTCTGAACTTTTCCTATGATTTGTTTTCTCTATCGTTTTTTTATCGTTTTATTAATTTGCATACTCTTTAAATACAATTTTCATTGTTATCTACTGCATCAATAGCAAACAAATTTCCCGCCTGGATAACTTTTTTCGTTTTTGGACCACCATTCACCACTTGGATTATTTTTTAATCAACCTCTTTGCCTGGAGCTATTTTGGACCTGTTGACTTGGATGAACTGTTTAGTTTTACTAAAAAGTATGTTTTGGGCCGATATATTTGATGTTTTATATACCTTTATGTATTTTTATATATATCTTTTTATATATTTTCAAAGTTTAATTTTTATTACCTGCAGTAATGTCATTGCGGTAATGGTCCTCTGAGGAGAAGATTTTCTTTGAAAACTCATGAGTTAAGGACTTTAAAGTACTTTGCCTGAACATTGAACTGTAATACAATTTGATTCGCACGTTATTTTATTCTTTCACATTATCTATTGCTATTAATGCTCTATCCAGTATATTGAGCTTCATTTTTATCCGGATGTTCACTAATTAAAGATATTAGTTGTCTCTTATATCTTTCGTTGTATTAACCTTATATATATATATATATATATATATATATATATATATATATATATATATATATATATATATATATATTATCAATTGACACCATATATAAGTTTTATCTTCCATCAATACATTCGGTTTCACAGAAACGCTGAAACCGAAAGTATCGATGGAAGATCAAACTAATTTGTAATGTCAGTTTAAATAATATATATATATAATTCTGGTAATTTATTGTTCAGACAAATTAAACCAGTGAACCCTTACTGTGTTTAAATAATAGTGCCCAATAACAAGTAGAGCCATATATTTAGTATAATTGTTTATTCACACAACCAATTTGGCTACATATGTGCAGACATGTTTCAGCTACAGTCTTATTTCGGCTTAGCTTCGTCAGGCCAAGTTGCTAGGATGAAAATATGTATCTCAATCTCGCCCTCTCTATCTTATTATCTCTTTCTTTATACATATATATATATATACCCCCTCTCTCCTTTTCTCCCTCTATACCCCCATCTCTCCTTTTCTCTCTCTATACCCCATATCTTCTTTTTCTCTCTCTCTCTATACCCCCATCTCTCCTTTTCTCTCTCTCTATACCCCCATCTCTCCTTTTCTCTCTCTCTATAGCCCCATCTCTCATTTTCTCTCTTTATACATACACATATATATATATATATATATGAGAGAGAGAGAGAGATACGAGAGAGAGATATCCCTCTCCCTTTCTATATCATACACACGTTATCTCTTATTACAATATTTTTGTTTCTCAATCTCAGCAAAAACGGCTGAACGTGGCGGCAAAATGTACCAATTAGGTATTGAGGCGGGCAAAGACAGAGGACTGGGAAAGGGTTATTACATCTGTGTTGCGAAAACGGTGTATGAGGTGGGTAATGGTGTGTCATCTATTGTGGTTCCTCCCCGCCTCACCCCCATGGATCCATCGCCACCGTCTAAACCCTCCGACTTAATTAAGACGTCGATAATTGGCGGCGGAAATGAGGCAATAAATTCAATTGCTAACAGAAAATCCGGAAACGACGCCATGTTTGTTTGAACGATCCGCGCCCCCCGTACGATAACAATGGGGTGTCGAAGAGACAGCTGCAGACCAATTACCCCAACATGCACCGTTGGGATAGGAAAACGGACTAGGGGGTCGGGTGGGTTTATGTCTTGTGTTTGGAAGGGGTTAATGGCAGACGAAAGCGTTTGGCATCGGCAGAGAGAGAGAGAGAGAGAGGGAGAGACAGAGACAGAGACAGAGAGAGAGAATGAGACAGAGAGAGATAATGAGACAGACAGAGACAGAGACAGACAGAGAGAGAGAGAGAGAGAATGAGACACAGAGAGACAGAGAGAGACAGAGGCACAGAGAGACAGAGAGAGACAGAGGCACAGAGAGAGAGAGACAGAGACAGAGACAGAGACAGAGAGAGAGACAGAGAGAGAGACAGAGAGAGAGACAGAGAGAGAGACAGAGACAGAGACAGAGAGAGAGAGAGAGAGAGACAGAGAGAGACAGAGAGAAACAGAGAGAGACAGAGAGAGAGAGACAGAGAGGGACAGAGAGAGAGAGAGAGAGGGACAGAGAGAGGGACAGAGAGAGAGACAGAGAGAGAGAGACAGAGAGAGAGAGAGAGAGACAGACAGACAGAGACAGCGAGAGATATAAATACGAACAGAGATATATAGATAGATAGATTTAACTAATCGGGTTGGGCTCAAATCGCTATCCCCTCCCAAATCCCGAACTATTCAATATCAATGTGGGATGGTTTTTTTGTGGGTTAGGTGGGGGGGGGGGGGGGGCAGTGGATTGGATTATGCGTCTCGTACGACCTATCCAGGCGCGTACATATTTATAAATAGTGGATATCTGTCTTAATATGCTGAGGGGATATGCGCGTAAGAATGTGTGTGTACGCGTGTGTGTGCGTGTGCGTGTGTGTGTGTGTGTGTGTGTGTGTGTACATTTGCCAGTGTGTTTTGTTTGTGTGTATAGGTTTATGAGGGTCATAGTTCCGTCGTACTTTCATTTGCTTTGGAAAGTATATGAATTTCTTTATTTACTATCCGTATTTATCCGGCGTTGTCCGGGTGGATACATATTGCCGAGATTAGAAGAAAATAATTCAAAATAGTCATATTAACATTCTCGTTTAATATGATTAAAAAAAAAATCATTTCAGTTTTCCTTAATTTTATTTTTTATTTCAATAAATATTCGATTAATAGTAAAAAAAAAAAAAAAAATTAAACGTGTATTTATCAAAGTTACGTATAGACGAGAAACACATACAGACGAGATCTTTTTTGATATTTTTAATTTAGGGGATATTACAGTTGGACGAGTGTGTATGTGAGCCGATGTGCATGTCAGTGTGTGTTAGCATGCATGCCTCTGAGTATGTGCGTGCGTGTATATGTGTGTGTGCACATTTGTGGGTGGATGTACACGTATATGTCTAGATAAGCATATATATATATATATATGCGTGTGCATGCAGGTGTTTGTAGATATGTGCGTGTGTGTATGTCTATGCATGGTCTGGGTGTGCATGCGTGTAAATGTCCGTGTCTGTATAGATGCACGAGTGTGTTTGCATGTGCGTGCATATTTGTGTTCGCGCATGAGTGTGTACATATGTGTATGTGCTTTTTCCTATTTATTTATTTATTTACCTACCACACACACACACACACACACCCACACCCCCCCCCCCCCCCCACACACACACAGTTGGTTTTTAATGTGGAGAAAATCCAGTTCCCAAAAATGCAAACTCTGGATTGAAACAACATTTTTTTAAATGCCCGTCTAGAAGGATTACTACTTCACTGACCGAGGACAGAAAGATTAAATGTAGTATCAAAACAGATACTACACTTCGCTCTTAGCATAAGAGGCCAAGGAATTCACGTTCTATTGTATTGCGTTCCTAAAAATGTATGAATTTTTAATAGATTTATGAGAATTTCTCTTTTTTTCCGCAATTTCTCTTTTTTTCCCCCAATTTCTCCCTCTCCTTCCCTATTTCGTTCTCTTTTTATCTCTACACTATTTCTTTCTTTCATTATCTCTTTCTTGTTCTTCATCACTCTATCCCAATCCCCCTTTCTCCTACACTATCTCACCCTTTCTTCATCCGTCATTCTGCCTATCTCTCTTTTTCGCCTTAACCCCGTCTTTCTCCCTGTTCACCACCTTCTCTTTACCCCCCCCCCCGTTTCGATATCACCCTTTCTCGTTTTCGGTAATTGAGATTCGTCTTTTTACAACGTAGAATTCTACCGGATATGTCTCATTCTATTCAGTGTTTCACTCATTTGTAGGCCAGTCAGTTTTATTCTAATATATAAAATTAAGTCGGTCGGATTTTCGACGTTATTAATTACCCCCCCCCCCATCACACACAAAATTCGACCTAAAATATAAAGAATAACAGTTTAAAAAAACAACAACAAAAAACATCGCTTGGCTTCCGGTTAGGAAATCTGAAAGAGCCGTCATCAAGTAGACTTTCTTTTACCAAAGTTTTATTTTTAATCGATGTCATCAATTTAATATTTAATCCGCATCGTTATTTTATTATTTGTTAGTCAAAAGGCCAATAAGTTGTGAGTTCATGAATGAATCTGATTTTACTTATGTATAAAAGAATGTGTATATACCATATAAGAAATAATTCACATACAACCAATTCTCTTACACTTGAAGCATCGAGCTTTCAGCTTATAAACAAAATAAAAGTACAAACATCTCATTCATTTTACTATTGGTTCACCACTTATCAAGGCCAAGAACCACTCGAAGATAAAGGTTAATGAGACTGAAATGACTGTCAGCCGAAAGATGATGAACACTATGAGAGTACTAACATTGATCAATGGGATGAACTAAGTTTGATTACTCACGGGACGGTTTATGACAAATATGTGTTGATTTTAGATTTGAAGATGACTATCTTGTAATCTGCAGGTAAGCAGTCCCGCAGTAATGTGTTCAATGGACGGGAAGCCATTGCAAAGAAGCTCTGTTGATGGAAATTCCGTCCGACGCTAGCCACATGGAAGGACATTTTCCCCCGCTGTAATATCAACGTCCAATAAAAAATAAACCCGTTTCATCTATTTCTGTATTTTCCTGAACTTCAAATTTTTGAATTCTGCAATACATACAGGCTGAATTAAAATTGATATGAAAAAAAAACAAAAAAAAACAAAACAAACAAACTAACAAACACAACCACACACACAAAAAAAACAAAAAATATAATTTAAGTTTTATCCGAAACTAACGCAACCGGTATAAATTTTAGGTGCTTATGCAGTTTACGGATCGGGCTATTTTTGCGATAGGATTTTCAAGTGAAATTCATTTTTTACGGTATATTTTGCTTATTACATTGTTAGGTGAAAGTACAGAATAGTTAATAAAGCCCCTCCTCATGTTAAGAATGGCTTTCTAAATAATAACTTTATTATTTCAGCCCGGTCCGTAAACTGCATAAGTACTAAATTTTATTCATACTAATGTCCTTGACAATCAGTTTGACGGAGTCTGGGTCATTTTAGCGCCCCCTCCCCCTCGAAGATGGGGTAACAGTACTCCCTCTCAGAAGACGTGTTCGACGCTTATACATGTATGTGCTAACTTTTTCTGGGACGGTAGCTTTCTCTAAACGTTCGGTTTGTTAGTTAAGCGGTCTAAGATTATACACGCGTTAGGGAGTCCCTCTTCTTAGTAACCGGTTCAATTCCTGCACGTGTCTCATTTTTAATTTTGTAGTATTCTTTGTTTATCCCCCCCCCCCCCAAAAAAAAACGTCATATCCACTTAAATATTTTAAGGAATGATACTAGTGTCTGTTTTACAATATCTGTTTAAAATTATTTTTTGTTTAGATTAGCAAAAAACTCGTCTAGCTCCAACCACTGTAAATATTTTTCCTTTCTTCCTATTTGTACCTAAAGCTAAACAAAACTTCCATGAGAAGAGTTTCTTTTCAAGAACTGTCCGTCTGTGGAACGCAATACAACAGGAATGCTTCCCATTTGACTACAACATGGTCGTTTTCAATTTCATTGCAATCCTTAAGGTGTTTGTCTTACTATTCATCTGACAAACACCATTAACCCTTGTCCTCGAGTAGCCTTTGGGCCTTAATGAGTTATGACTCGTTAGTAATAAAAAAAAAATCAATGTTTATTTAATCAAAAGAAAAAAGAGATGAAGTAGGAATTAAAAATAATATTTGTCATGCTTATTTTTTTAATTATGCAAATATTGGTATTTGTAGAGTCGGAGGACCCGCATTTCGTAACAAATAACAAACATGAATATTTTTTATTTACTTTTTTCAGATATATTGCTAAGTATTCCAAACAAATAAAAAAAGAGTAAGTAGAAATACGTTGCGGGTGATACTAGTAACTTGGGATTAGGGGCCATTTTACAACACAAGGAAGATAACAAAGTCTAAGGCCATCAATCCAGACATTGTCATCTGGAACACACCCGAAATGGCTGCTCTCATAATTGATGTAACCGTTTCCGAATGACTATGGCCTCAATAGAGCCGAACGCGAAAAGATAACCAAATATCAAAACTAGTGATGGGACGATTTAAACATTTTTCCTGATTCCGATACAATTACCGATTCTGTTATAAATTTCCGATTCCGATTCTTTTTAAAATCTCTAAAGATTTAGCTATAGAGTTGGGTTTAATTTTTAATTTTCGGATTATCTTAAGACCCCATGTAATATGTGCATACATTTTCGCAAACGTAAAAATACAATTGGAGGGGGGTGATCTATAGATTTGAGTTTTACTGGTAATTTAAAATCAGTAAATATTTACCATTAATACCAGCAATTGAAAACTTCGTTAAAAAAAAAAAACAATTAAAAGAATTTTTATGGCATCGGAAAATAAGCACAAATTTCTCCGATTCCGATACCCCAAAAGGTTCCGATTTTTCCGATTCTCGATTCCGATTAATCGTCCCAACACTAATCAGAACCTTAAGAAAAACTAAAACCAACAACATAGTCCGTGAAAGAAATACACATCATACCAGTTCTGATCTGGGCGACTAGTCTAATGAAATAAAAATATGACAACATATTTAGATACAATCCTTGGGAGATCAAACTGTAGTAGTACATATAGCAGCCCTAAAAGAGACAGCATCTATTCTTAAAAGAACCCTCGGATATAAATTTAACTAATAGGGAAATCAAGTGTTAAACTCTAGAGGGGGGGGGGTCTTAATATCTTCAAACTGAACTAAAATAATAAAAAAAATTGAAAGCAGTAGCCGATGCATCAAGAACGCTAATCCCGGCAGGAAAGAAATTACAATCAAACAGAAAAAAAGGAACTAAGTATAATATTTGCATTAAAAAAATGGTACTGATATCGATCCTGAACCAGTTTTCGTGAGGTTCGACTCGGAAGCTTTCAGCTGTCCTACGCAAACGCCTGAGTGTTGACGAACCGAATGGCACCAGACGACAATTTTTATACGGTGCTGCGTCCTGTGTTATATTTTCAAGAAATTTTCTAAAAGAAACAAAAAAAAAACAAAAAAAAACAAAAAAAACAATCAAAACATAGCGAAGTTACCGTTATCAAATAAATATATTTTTTTTATTTTGATACGTTTCTGCGTCCTATAATTTTTAGTTATAGTTGCAAGAAATTTTTTAAACAATAAAACGAGCAAAACAGGGCGAAATTACTGTTATCAAATAAATATTTTCAACCCTAACCCTAAACCCTAACCCTAAAAACAACAACAAAAACAAAACAAGCAAAACATTATCATAGGACGCAGCACCGTATCAAAATTGTCGTCTGGTACAAATCGATTCGTCAACTCTCGGGCGTTTGTGTAGGACAGCCGAACGCTTCCGAGTCGAACCTCACGAAAACTGGTTCAGGATCGATATCAGCACCAAAAAAATAACACATCTTGACATAGTAGAAAATTACTATTGGGTTTAAGAAAGACATACCGGCATAGTGCGAATCGCCAGCAAAGATAGCAAATCGTTCTTTTGATAAGATAGAAATAGTCTACTTGGTGATGACTTCCGGTTTTAAAATCGGAAATTTACAACCGGTGTTTATAAAAAGACAGTTCCCCATTATATTATAGTTGAGATGTTTTTTTTTTTAGCAATTAATAATTTGTTTTTAACAATTATTGTAATTATCAACACATAAAAAGATGAAACTGGTTTTTACAATTGGAAATTCTTTTTTTTTTATTACAAATAATCAAATCAGACTTTTTTTTAATAATTAGGATGTTTTTATTCTTAGTTGTAAAATATTTTTGGTAAATTCACAGAATTTGTACCGAACTGTTTTTTTTAACCCTAAACTAACCCTTATCAAAGTTTTGGGCTTAGTTCGGCAAAAATCGGTTTTGTTCGGTTCAAATTCTGTAGAAGTAAAATATATTTTAAAAATAGTTTAGTTTGTAAATATTTTTAAATAGTTTATTTACTATTTTTTCGGGGGTGAACTCTCTTAACAAAACGTTTAAAAAACAAACGTCTAAGGCTGGAAATACTTAAATTAAAAATTCCGCCAAACTCTAAGCGGTCTAGAATGATGAGGGACTATTTTTTGATAAACACCGCTTGTCAATTTCCGATTTCAAAACCGAAAGTCGTCATCATCTTTATTTAACCATTCTTTTAAACTATATATACATTTACAATGGAATTACTTCTATCGAATAAAATAGCACACGCAGACAGATTATCAAGGCTAATCTCGAAACTAAGTGAACCGCGAAAGGAAACATTGATTGCTGTATTCATCATCAACCGGTTTATTTGTTGAATCAGGCCACAATTAATCCTCTGATGAGGGTGGGGCCTGATTGTTTAGTCTCGAAATCTAAGTCTTCCTCTCCACTCCTGTCTTTGGCAAGGCTTGATGGAATCCATACCCATGGCCTTCCTATCACGTTTGACTACGTCCTCCCAAGTCAACTTGGGTCTGCCAGTGGTGATGTTCTCTGCTGGCACATTCAACTTTCGGACTTTAGCAATCCAGCCATCGCTACGCTCAAATGTGACCCAACCAACGCAGTCTGTTCTTCCGCATGATGTCTGCAAGGCTTTTCAAGTCGACCTGTGAGAGCAGGGATTCAAAAGAAACGTACTGTTCAGGCCTCACCAAACAGATCCATCTGACCATTGCCCTGTCATTACGGTGCAGCTTCTTTAGTATTAAGTATAGAAAGAGATAACAACCTACTTTGAAATACAATAAAGGAATTACCATTAACTGTTGAGGAGATTAGATTAAAAATTTCAGTTGATGGATTTAATTATGGGAAAAAAATTAGCCGAAAAAAGAAAGTCAAACCACGAAAACATCTTTGTTCTTGTGGTGGCGTTTCGCTATACGGTGAGCGTGTGATGATATCTGCATCACAAAAGAAAAAAATATTGAAGGATTTCCATACGGGACATCCCCGAATCACTAGGATGAAGGTCCATATAGAGCGTTACGTTTATTGATCTGGCATGGATAAAAAAAATCGAAGACTTTATGCTGTGTCTGCAAAAAAACACCAATAAAATATAACCCATAGTTAAAAACGGTCAGATCATAGGCAATGCTACATATTGTACCGGATCAATGGCTGATATTTTATTACCTTATTGTGGAAGATAGTTTCAGAAAGTAGCAAGGCGTTGTCAAATGTACGACCCCTACATAAAAAGTACTATAAACGGTTAAGTTAGAAATTCTGTATAGATTCTAGAGTTCGATCGACAGATTCCCAAATTCTTTTTATGGAAGTCACTCCACACAAGGAATGAAGTAACTTGATTTAAGAAGCTAAAACAAACGAAAGATGATTAACGCAAAGACGAGAGATGCCTATTGGCCTTAGTCTTAAAAAGACCAATGCTATAGGTATGAAGAAAACAGTCAACAGGAAGAGAGTTCCACAAGCCGACAATGCTCGAAAAAAAATAAACCTACTGGAATATGGACGAGGTATCTGAACAGCGAATTGATGAGGACTACTAGAGCAACGAGTCAAACGAGCTGGAACAAAGGAAGCAGAATAGTACGATTCTAAAAGTTCAAGTTCGAAAAGATGCACTTAAAGAAGGCTGGAGGTCACTTGTGTTGTCATCGTAAATGTCTTGCAATATGTGAAATTGATAGTAATTAAATTCTGTTGTAAAAATACTCGTAAAAATATTCTATAATAAAATTACTTTTAATATAATATTATAGAAA
>OY744528.1:38019296-38034296 GCA_963556195.1 Sepiola atlantica
CTGTGATACAGTAAAACAGTGTCTCTGGATGGCATATATATATATATATATATATATATATATATATATATATATATATATATATATACACATTATATATTTATTAATAGGTATATTTTCAAAATTAAAGCTCAATAGATGTTATTTTTTAACTCTAGTGCATGTATAAAAATATATTAGGTTAGATTCCAGCAACTATGTCTTTATTCATCTCTGAAAAGAAAATTTCTTTGCTGACCGTTTCGTTAACACTTTGACAGCTAAAATACAGAGTTATATATCCTGTTTTTTTTTCTATGAGCGCAACTCATCAAAAGCAAGGCCAAAAAAGGATATATATATATGTATATATATATATATATGCACATACATACCAAGAGAGAGAGAGAGAGAGAGAGAGAGAGAGAGAGAGAGAGAGAGAGAGAGAGAGATATGTGTGTGTGTGTGTGTGTGTGAGATGGCCACTAAGATTGACGGATAGTTCAGCTTGTTTATTCCTTTCCCGCTACTGTGTACGCTGTTCAAGATTGTCACAGTTGTCGGAATGTTATTTATTAGTCGTCCGTCCGAGGCGGCGGCGGTGTGGTGGTGATGGTGTTGGTAATAGGGATAAAGTTGCGAAAAGTGGGGGGCGGTACCGCGGTCTAAGCTGAAGCAAACAGTCAAGTTGTTTCGACCAGTACACGCGGATGTGATGATAGGTAAACATTCGCTAATTGAGTGCCAACAGCGGGCAAACAAGCCGGTGTGTGTGTGTACGCATTAATATTGAAATTAATACAAGCGTTATGACACTTGAGCCAAAGGTTAAGTTGGTTCGAAAACAGCAGCTTTTCAGAACGAGGCCAAACTGCCGAACGGGAACAGAATTGAGAAGGATAACGATAGTTCAAGTTTTACAACTCGTGTGTCCCTGTTATGCACGGGTTGATTGAATGACTGACACACACTAAAAATGAAACCACTTTGGAACGTAGTTAAATGATAAGCATGATATCAAAATTGACAAATATCTTACGAAAATCCGTAAAAACACTCCTTTAGGCGAATCTATCGATGTACATTGAAGAAAAAACAAACAAACAAAAAAGAAAGTCATTTACAATTAAAGTCATGTGTCGTTTTAATCCTTCAAAAGTGAGCAACCATTTTCAATTAACATTGACAAATTCGCTTGAAGCGGGAATCCTTACGAATTTCCGAAACCTGAAGTAACGAATTTACTTTATTATAGAGTGGAGGATATATTATATAATATTATATAATTATATATATATATATATATATATATATATATATATGCCTTTTATTTGAAACCCTGTAAACACTTTTAAAACACTTTCTCCAAATCTACAAACTTATGCTATTTTGCTATCTGCACCATAGCGTCCCTTTTTGTCTTCAGCAATGGCTACTCAATACTGCTACCATTCTCCTTCTCGGACATTTATTTCTTTATCCCCAACTTTTTCTGTTATTTCTTCTCCAATTTTCAAAGTGAAATGGAACAGGTAATATTTATTTATTATAAATACCACATTACCGAATTTTATCCTCTGACGAGAAGAGTTTTATCTTTGAAAAACCATGGTTTAAGGATTAGTGTAACTCCTTGCATCTGAACTTTTGATGTAATAATATTTGTATCAATTTTATGTAATTTTATGCAATTTTTTATCTTCATCTTTCTTTAATATATATATATATATATATATATATATATATATATATATAATTATCTAAATTCCAATGACCAAAATTCAGTCTTTTCTTATATCATTTATTTTTTGCAATGCCAGAATTGACGATAGCCTACCAATTGTTTCACAGCGTGCAATATTCTACAGTTAAACTCAATTACACGCTTATCTTCAGAAACCACTAAGAAAAGCATACATAAAGATAACAAATCGTGCATAAAGTTCATGAAAACAAAAACAGAAAGCAGACACCACTCACGCGTGATCCTCCCGATAATAGGATGATAGAATTTCTATCAAGACACCATCTCTCACTCTCATATAATTATATATATGACACTAATTTAATATCCATCGATACCTTCGGTTTCACGAAAAAACCATGGAAACTAAAGATATCGTATGTAATCGATTTTTCAGTCGATGTTTTAATAATGTAACACTCATATACATTTTAGATTCGAAGATCACACACACATATACAGGTAAACTTCGGTATCTCGAACACCGATGTCTCGAATACAACACAAATCTCGAAGTCAGTTGGCGGTCCCGACCGTTTATTGGTGTCAATTTCAAACTTCGATTTCTCGAAGTTTATTTTCAGTCCCATCAAGTTCGAGATATAGCAGTTTACCTGTATGCATATATATATATATATATATATATATATATATATATATATATATATATATCACGATTTGATGTTTGAATTATCACAAGATCGAAAATGAAACGGAATTTAATAGCGTGTGTTGAGATATTTTAGTTAAGCCATAGAAAGCCGGCTATTAATAGAAAGAGATCCTCGCCATTTCTTTGTTAAATAGACATAAATTAATAATCTAATCAACTGGAACAGCGCAGGGGTTTAATGCAACTACGGGGGGTTCAATTGTGGACATGAAAAAAAAGATTTCTTTCTTCCCCCACCCCAGGAGTAGAAACCGTTTAACGCAGTCAGCGTAGAGGCGCTGTCACAAAACCTCGGCTGGGGGTCGGAACGTACGTTTACACGCCCAACTAACGAATGCAAATTGATCGGTTTGCGCACGCAGTCACGACAAATCGTCCAGCCAAACCACAGCAAAAAGAAACCACAAACAACACATGCGCCCATTCAATCTGAACGTTTATTGATGACAATGTTATCTCAAACTTAAGCGCGACCGAAAAGCCTATATATATATATATAGAGAGAGAGAGAGATATATATATATAGATATATATATATATATATATATACAGGGTGGGCAAAAATAAGGGTCCTATTTTTAAAAATTCATAACTTTTTTATTTATTGATTTAAAAAAAATTTTTTTTTTAGAATAAGTAAAGGACCCCTTCCGAAGCAAGCATGAGCCGTATTAGCCCTAAGGAACGTACCCTCATTTAGAAAACATTATTTTTGCTTAAAAAACTCAAAACAGTGTAAAAAACAATACTTTAGTTTTTGTAAGTTTTAAGTGTTTTTCGGCTAAAATTTGTTTTGTTTATTTCAAAAAATCTCGGAAGGGTCAGTCTACACACACATAAAGTTTGGTGAGTTTAACTTTTATTTTGTGGAAGTTATTCAAATTCAAGTTATTCAAATTTAAAGATAGGACCCTTATTTTTGCCCACCCTGTATATATATATATAACCGTATCAGCTCATAAGAACCCTGAATTTGAACATTATAATATTCAACACTAAGGGAGTTTTCTGAGCTTTTCATATGATTTGTTTTATCTATCGTTTTATTAATTTTCATACACCTTGAATATACTTTTCACTGTTATCTACTGCATCGATAGCAAACATATTTTCCGCCTGGATAACTTTTTTTTCGTTTTTGGACTACCATTCACCACTTGGATTATTATCATTATTTTATTTTTTTTAAATCAACCTCTTTGATATCTTTCCTGGAGCTATTTTAAATTTTTTGACTTGGATGAACTGTATGGGTTTGCAAAAAAGTATGTTTGGGGCCGATATATTTGATGTTTTGTATGCCTTTATGTATTTTTATATATATTATTTTATATATTTTCAGGGTCTAATTTTTATTACCTGCGGTGGTGTCGTTGCGGGAGAAGATTTTTTTTGAAAACTCATGAGTTAAGGACTTTGCCTGAACATTGAACTGTAATAAAATTTGATTCGCACCTTATTTTATTCTTTCACTCTATCTATTGCTATATATATATATATATATATATATATATATATATATAACAACTTAGAACGATACACAATTATGACACACTTATCATTAAGTATACAAGATAAAAAAATTCGAAATCAACAAAGTTAATAGTGTACATGTTTCTGAAACAAATTTAACTCTTCCTCAGTACATATAAGGAGCGTCATCAAGATTTCGCAGACAGTGGCGCCCTAATTGGACTACAGATGCATTAAAACATCTGTATTTTTCTGGAGGTCCACGAAAATTTTCTTCTGAAGATAATCTTGTGTTTTAAAATTGTTATGGCTCATTGTATGCCTTAAATAAACACTGACTTGAAACAGCTGCAAACAACTATAATACATTTTTTATATGCTATTTATTTGGAACATAATTTGAAAAATGATGTAAATCATTAAAAAAAATATATATATGTACACATACACATATATACATTCAAATATGTATACTAACATTTAAATTAAATTTCGGAAATAAAAACACTCAAAAGCATAATTTTCTGATGAAGGGGGATTTTCAATTAATTGCTGACTCATTTATGAGTATGATTGTATAAACATACTCTGGAAACGTACAAAACAATGTTTTTGATTGCTTTTCATTCTGCAATTTGATTTTATTAATTCCAATATGTTCCTTCTATTTGTGATCTTTTGCAAACAGCGTTGAAAAATACATCTTGGAGTTAATAATAAAAAAAAATTGTTGATATTGAATTTTTGGAACTAAAATAAAAAAAATGTTATAAATTTACTTGTCTAAACTTACTCTACTACAGCTATAGGTGTAATCATTAAGTTTATTTTAATACCTGCAGTATTGGAGTGTTGAATGTCAAGATTTTATGCTAACTTCCCATTAAACTGGAAGTGATTTTTTATTGTACAAGTCTATAATTGACTTTTATTTTATATATATATATATATATACATATACATACATAAATACACTGGTTGGTTGCATTCTAATGACCAGAGAAAAAAAAACATCAGTCCCCGATCACAATTATTTATTTATTTATTTTCATTTCGGCGAATGCTTATATTTTTCCATTTCTGTTTTATGCACGCTTCACAACATATTAAGAACATATAATCTTTGGTTTAACAGGTTGATTTCTTACCAGGTTGTGAAACGCGCGTAAGTCGGAAAGGGGGGAAAATATAAGCATTAGCCAAAATAAAGAAATGAAAAAAGAAATAAAAAAAATTGTGATCGTGAACGGCTTTCTTTTGTGTGGTCATTGTAATGCAACCAACCAATATATATGCTCTGAAGCCGAAAACAACTTCATTGAGCTTGTTATTTAAAATGATTTCGATGATATAAGAGATATATACTTTAATATATATATATATACTTTATAGTTATATTCCAATGACCATACGAAAAATCAATCCAAAACCTTAAATTTAATTTATTCTTACATATTTCTTTTTCATATTTCGGTGAATACCTGTATTTCTTCTTCGTCTCCAAAACTTTTTAATATATTTTTTATAAATGCAACCTTTTCTATACCTATATATATTTAATACCTTATATATAATCATATTTTAATATTTTACCTGCATACAACGTCGTTTCGAGTTTTCGGCTCTCGTCATTGTAAGGAAATGACATCTCAGACAGTCACGGGGCGCGAATCCGGTTCACACAGACACCTTGACTCTGTAAGCGGTCGCCTAATCCCCTTGCTCATGGGCGGTAGTTAAGTGTAATATATATATATATATATATATTATCACACTTTTCAAATTTTCGCATAATTGACGTCAGATTACAACATGGTCCTCTTCAAATCCAAGTTCAACAGATTCCTTTCATGAACTGTCCACACAAGTATTCGAACTTGGTCGATTCCATCAATCATTCCAATCTTCTCATAATATTCTTCATCTCTCAACCGACAATTATTTCATCTCATTAACCCTTATCCTTGAGTGGCTTTTGGCGTTGATAAGTGGTGACCCATTAGTAAAAATACATATATAATAAATCGTTTAAAATAATTATCAGGCTTCAGCATTAAATACCCCAAAACTATTTGATATGCCGTCAAGTAAATTTGACATACCAAACAAACGGAAGCCATAGGCGGACAAAAAAAAAAATGGGGTAAAATATTTCGAACGCTGATTTTCTAAGAAGATTGATGTTGTACACTCTTCTTAACTTGGAGAACGACCAGCGAAGGTATATTTCTTCCCCTACGGTAGCAATGCTCTACGACATTGCCTTTCGAACTTTTGCTCCACGGTGAGGCATTCCTTCTACTAATCGTGTCTTTACTCAGCTAGTCACCCTCGGGGCTTGTAGGCCGACAATCAGCCGTTTTTTTTTGTGCATTCGTGCGAGCTGCAGACGCCCTTCCCCGCCCTCCAGCTGGGCCGAAGGGTTAAAAGAAAAAAAGAGCGGGGAAAAAAGAAGAGTTGTACACTGATAGGACACGCAATAAAAAAAGAAAAAGAAAATGGCCGATCAGCACAAAAGAGCGTGAAACTGGATTAACGCTGTTTGTGTGTTGTGCCGAACTGATGTCTTGTGGTGAGCTTGTTGTTATGCAAAAGGAATTACCGAGGCTTTTCTTTTTTTCTTCTCTTTTGCCCGTGTAAGCTTTGAGCCTAAAATAAACGACCGCTACAAATCTGCTCCCCGCGGCGCAGTGGTTAACGCGTAAAACCACGACACCGAAAAATGACAATTATTTAAATAAATAAAAAAAGGAAGCAAAACACAGAAAGAAGACAAAAAAGAAATACGCCCAACCTCGTTCCCCCCAAAATATCCCAAAGAAACAAAGACAGGAAAATGGTATGGTAACGAGTTGTTTTAAAAAGGAAAAAAAAAAGAACAGGTACAATTCTGTTTGTGTTGATTTTTTTTACCATTTTACGGCATATCAACTTATTTGAGTTATTTATACCGAAACACGACACCAACTTTAAAGAATTCATTGTATACGATTAATGGTAAACTAGAAAATGTCCACTTGGCGATGGCTGCTGTTTTTTTTTTAAAATTGGAAATTGACAACCGGTGTTTATAAAAAACAAAAAACAAAACAAAAAAAAAACAGTTCCCAATTATGTTTTAGGTCGTATGTATTTTTATTTTTACAGTTAAAAATTTATTTTCAACAATCTTAAGTTATTAACACATTAAGAAAATAAGGCAGGCACTTCTGCAGTTTAGGAAACGGCGAATTTATTTGTTTTCATTTCAGAAGAGCTACATTCGAGTCAGCGGCAGACAATCCTCTATTTTTTTTTTTACTTACCAGCAAGGGAGACAAACCGAATTTTTTTTTCAAAATTAACTCGGGGAATAATTAAATAAGAATTATGCAAATCCAGAAATTAAAATTAATTAATAGAACATTTATTGAAGTGTAAATACTTTTTCTAAATTAAATTAAAACAGTCATGTTTTTTTTTTCAATTTGGTTTTTGGGGGTAACACGAACAGTTTTTAAGAAATTAACATTTGTAAAAATCAACAGTTTCTTTTAAAATCTGAATAAAAAAATACGAAGTCGGTATTCATAATAAAATAAATATATTAACATTATTTGAAATTTTGATTTTTTTTAATCAAATAGTTTCTTTAAATGAGATAAAATTAAAAAGTTTGGTGAAAAAAAATTTCCAAGACGTTTGCGAAAAAGGAGGATTGTCTGTCTCTGATACAAATAAACAATAAATTCGTCGTGTCCCTAAACTGCAGAAGTGCCGAAAATAAAACTGATTTTTATAATTGGAAATTTTTATTTAAAATTTTCTTTTTTTTAACAAATAATCAAATCAAACTTTATAACTGGAATGTTTTTGTTTTTTATTTTCAAAATATTTTTGATACTTCTGTAGATTACGGACTGTGCTATTTTTAAAAGATAAGATTGTCAAGTTAAATTCAATTTTACGGTATCTGGTTTATTAAATTGTTAGACGAAAGTACAGAATAATTAACAAAGCCGTTCCCCATGTTAAGAATGAGTTTCTAAATAATAACGTTATTATTTAAGCACGATCGTAAACTGCAGAAGTACAATATTTTTAAATAGTTTATTTTCAAAATATTTTTTAAAATAGTGTAATACTTTTTATAAATAGAAATGTAACAAAATTTAAATAAATTAAATATAGTAATAACGTATCCAATACAGAATATTCCGGAAGGAATTGTCTTTTATTCTACGGCGCCAGAGAAATTCCTGTAGAATGACCGTTGAAATGCTCCGCATTGCCCGACATTTCTATGCTGTTTCGATAGCTTACTATCTTAAAGAACTGTTTTAAAAAACAAAGTGCATCCAAGTGAAACTAAGAATTCCGCCAAAGTCGAAGCGGTCTAAAATAATGGTGGACCGATTTCCAATACGGCAGCCATCGCCAAGTGGACATTTTCTATTTCACTTAATTATACACAAGTTGCTATTTTTACCAAAATCTACGGGTTCATGCCTTCTGCAACATTAGTGCGTAGATGTAAATCAACTAGAATTTAAACCCAGCATAGCGAATTTCATAGTCTGCAACAATATCCATTTGATAAATGAGTCGCACGCATACAATTCTGTAAATAGTAATAATTATCTGGAGATCTTTTTATCAAACCACTTAAGATTTTTTTTTATTACTAATATATGAAGTAAACTCAGTTTCTTTCACGATTTATTTTTAATCGATAGTTTCTTCCTACAAAATCAATGTTTGTTTCAGTTCGTTTAGTGGATCGTTGCAGCATGTTGTTAAGAATAAAATTTAATTCCATTCAACTCCTAAAAAATTCTTTGATCGGGTCAGATTTATTTTTATACAGACGCCATTTAAAAAAAGGATGTGTCTGTATTCGTTAATACAGCGTTAATTTCCTTTGGTTGAAAAAGGTAGTAATATTTTTGAAAAAAAAAATAAGCATAGTTTAAAAATGCTAAAACATATTGTAAGTAAAAACATTACCAGACAACACTGGGCAGATACAATTAGTTATTAATACATTTATGCCTTGGCTAGTTCGTTTTACGGCATATCAACCATGTTAAGGTTATTTAATGCAAAAACATAAACACCCTGGTTCTCCGTAAAACATTCACAAGAACTCGTCTGGCTACACCCACAGCAAAGAACTTTCATTTCTCGCTCTGTACAAAAGAAAAAAAACCCGGAACGTCCACGAAAAAAAGAACACCCCATCTGTGGAACAAGATACCATCTGTCTGCTTCCCAACCGACTACAGCATAGTCGTCTTCAAGTTTCATGTAAACAAATACTTGTGGAGCTGCCCTCTTGGAAAATCAAACCCTTTTTAAGCAATCTTCTGCCCATTCCATCTACTGTTTCCAATCTTCCCGTGACGGCGACCAACGTCGAACCAGCAATCGTTTTAACCCTTATCCTCGAGTGGACCTTGGGCCTTGATAAGCGATGGTCCATCAGTAAAACGATATAAAACAAAAAAACAAATGAACAAACTATTGTCTACAATTCATTAACGATAAGTTTTTTTTAACCTTGCTGTGGGGCAATTGTAGGCTCATATCTTTCCCCAGTAATTAAACACAACTAACTAGGCATCGCCGATTCCACAGTCTGCAATGGTATCCATTACACAAATCATGCGCCTACTATATATTTATGAAATAATATATGGCTACAGCATTTAAAATGGCATCCAAACGACGAAAAGTTTGTATATAAACATTTATATTTCATTTCCTCGTGGCATGTGCTTGTGGCTTGACGGTTAGAATCTCACAATCTCGCAAAAAAAGCGCTTAAACTGCCAGGTTGGTTAGCCACACTGACGAGTTGTGTTACAGCGAAACAGCCAGCTAATGATTACATATGTTCTCCACTCATTCGTCGGTTGAGCATTGAGGTAAGTTAAATCTCGAGCTACCAATAATGATAATGCAAAGCTTTTCGTAAAAACGAATGGAACACTCTTTGACTGTTGATAGTGTTTATACAAACATTGAGATTTCACTTCCTCGTAGTTTGTGCTGATGGCCCAAACGCTTAGAATTTAAGAATGTCTAAAATTAAACGGCCGCGTTTTTATCTCGGTTTGAAGCGCTTTCCTGTCTAGCCATATAGAAAATAAACCCTCTATTGATGATTATACATAAGGAAATAAAATCAGGTTTTTCGTTAAATCATTTTTTTATAATCTATACGGCTGTTTCGCTAGAAGAAAATCAAAAATATAATTTGCTAATTTAAAAAACAAAAACTAAAACGGATAATTCATCAGTAAAAAATTGATATATAAAACCAGAATGGACAAACCAAAAAAGTGTATATATATATATTTATATATAACAAAGAAAACAGGATATAGGCCAATCTATAGAAAACAGAACAATAGAACAGGATATAGGAAGGAAGTAACATTAACCACACCTTTGTTCGTGGGAAGCCCAACGATTGGCTGAAAGAACAACAAAGAATCTCATTGGTTAACTAGCTAGCCGTGTATATAAAAACACCCGGCAAAAATAACTCCATGTATTTTAGCCTGAAGATTCCCCCCGGGGATGAAACGCGGGAGCCTCGGTGTAGCTTAATTGCCATAAATATATTTTCATAGCTTACTACCCAGCTCTACGTACGTATCGAGCACTGTTGAAGTAAATACTGAAAATTGATACATAAAAAATTAAATCTCATAAAATTGTACGGGGATACATGAAATTCTAATATATATATATATATATATATATAAATTTCTCTTTGTGAAACATACGTATAACATGAATAACTTCTAAAATCCTGGACAGAGCCGATTCAAGACTGACGGCCTTGAACACAAAAGTGCTCAATGTCATTTTATATTGAGCTTTATTAATACAATAATAACCACAAAATACTTTATTTCATTTGCATGAGTTATCCAACATTACAAGTGTTTACAGAACACCCTAAATACTTCCAAGTTTAAATAGACTTCTGATGATTTAGTGAGCCATGAAACTGCAGTAAAGTGTTAAGATAACCTCTCCCCCACACACATTATATATATATATATATATATACATATATATATATATATATATATATAACGTGGGAGGGCGAACTTCCTGATCGACCTATATATGTATGTATATTGGTACTTGCTATAAATTCCTTTTATTGGGAAGCAAATTGTCGAATATGAGTGACTTACTTTCCCGTAATGATTTTTGCTTTTCCGTTTTTCTTTTTGTTAGATCAATTTTTTCCAATGAAGCCTTTTCTTCAGACCAACGATTTATTTTTTATCTCCGCCCCGCCACCTCTCATTTTCGAGCAGACAGAGGGAATCACAGTGTCAGGTGAACGGGTCGAAATCGGGACAGGTGCTTGGCAAACAAACAGACACAGACAAAATAGCAGATGTCGCTCTCATATTTAAACATAGCAAGACAGAGTTTATATGCAAAATGATACAGACGAGCATCATTATATATATATATATATATATATATATATATATATATATATATATATATAGAGAGAGAGAGAGAGAGAGAGAGATATGAGAGATGAGAGATTTTTGCGTGTATTTAGACAGCATTCTTTCATTTATGCAAACATTAAACAACAAAATTATTCCGTTAAATTTAACTTTTTTTACTAGTTCAATTTTTCTAACAATCTTTTGTTTCAAAATCAACAGGATTAATACATGTTCCATATGTATCACGAGCACTTTCGATTCTTCGTAGAATCATTATTAGGTCACAAAAATAATGAATAAAAAAACTGGAGAAAAAGAAAATATAAAACTAAGAACAAACGAGGACGTTGTATCTAAGACCGTTAAAGTCAGCAACAAACCGTTGTTATTTCCAGATAGGAGCTTTCCAATTTATGTTTCGGGAGAGCGACAAAATTCGAGCGCTGCAATAAATTATGTTTAGGTTAAACATTTTGGAATATTTTTACTAGTTTCCTCTGCAATATTTGTTGCAGGTTACTGGATCTTAATATAGACAGCTTCAAGTATTATCTTAAGAATAGTTTTGTAATGTAATTTTGTGTTTTTTAATTAAATTTGAAGTAGAACATGACAGATGCATACTGAGTCTACGTGTCAGTGTTGTAGTAGTAAAACCAATGTAGCTATTAGTTTCTTTGTCTTCTTATTATCATAATAAGAGTTGCATTCTCACATAAGGCATTGGAACTTATAGACAACATCGCTTTTTAATGTTTTGGGTGAGAAGGAGTTATTTGTTACACGATTTTGGGTCTTAAATATCTTGTAGTAAATAATCATAGATAAATAATATATATATATATATATATATATATATATATATATATACGAGTATTCTTGACGATTTAAATCATTTTTAAATCATGTTCCAAATTAAAAGTATACACAAAGGTAGTAAAGTTGTTTACAGCTGTTTCAATGTAATATTTATTTTAATTCATATGAAGCTTAATGTTATTTCAGAATCGAATTTCGTAAGTACCCTGAAAACAAACTATAACGATGTCCGAAAAAGATAACAATAGATCCATTGTCAAATTAGGTGTTTAATTAACGTCACATCAAAATGCATATTTTGTAATCCAGGAGAAATGAATATGATACGAAATAAACATTATCTGCACTTACCCGGCGTTGCTCAGTACTATATTTACTTACAATTTGTTTTGTTTTTCGTTTCTTACACTGCAGATTTTCCCTCAAATAATTTCTTTTGTTCTAGTAAAGGGTAAATAACTCTGTATTGACGAATATAGAGTTACGCCCTTTTTTAATATGGCGGCCGTTTGAAAATCATTCCGACACTGACAAAATATTTCTGGAAGAAATTTCATCGAATTACATTTTATTTTTCTTAAAAACATGCTACAACGATTAATAAGAAAAAAACTGACCAAACAAAATAAAAAGAAAGCTATCGATTACAAAAACGATAAAGAGAATTTTTATATTATTGAGTATATTTTTTAATATTTTTTTGCATATATTTTTGAGAATTTTTATAGAAAAAAGTCAATTCCAAGACATGTAAACTTAATTCCCGAACAGAAGAGTTTTGCACCACTTTTATCTTTTATTTTATTTTCATCGAAGTTCACGTACTAAAAATATCATAGCATGTATATTTTTGAATAACTGGTTCAAAGAAAAAATTAATACTTTTTCTTTGTCAAAATCTTCGGTTATACTAAATAAAACGCACACTGTCCGTGCATAATACTTTATCAGGAAGTTTTCACTCATGCACACAAAACTAATTTCAATAACTCAAACGTACAAAAATAAACGTAAATAACCAATATAATATACCTATAATATAAATGTAAACAAAACGAAAACGAACAATTGCTGCATCAGTTTATTAATTATTTGTCTTTTACTGGCAATGTTGAAAAGAGATAAGGTAGATTAAGGCGGTTTCTCACGTACAGGTTCCGTGTCCGCTGAGTGAACACAGATTAGTAAAGGTGCTGAACAGGCATCACTAAATATAGTCCCAATGCTTGTTATAACTTTTAATAACATAATAGGTTAGATATGATGATGTCTATTACAACATTCCAATAACCAAGAATATATTATGTGTTTAGTAATATTACGTATGTTAAATTAAATCGACTTCGAAATCTAGTGAAGGATGTTCTCTTCTCTTCCCTACAGCCTCTTTCTCACACAACAGACGTTGCTAGTCTTTCTCTGCTCTATCGTTATTTTCATGGTAGATGCCCGACTAAGCTTCAATCTCTGGTCACCTCCTTTAAAACATTCACAGCAAAAACTCGTCTCGCTACAACCACTATAAATAATTTGCCCCTTTTTCTCTGTGTACCTGGAGCTAAACGCAACTTCCATGAGCAGAGTTTCTTTCCAAGAACTACCCATCTGTGGAACACAATATTGCGGGGCTGCTTCCCAGCTGACTACATGGTTGTTTTCAAGTTCTATGTAAAATTCTTGCACATCCGTCTTTTTTAATAATCAAATGCTACTCAGTTTCAATCATAGTTTTCGATCGTCAAGATGTTTGTCTCACCGTTGACCTGACGCACTCATTGACCTGACGCACTCGTTGACCCTTATCCTTGAGTTGCCTTTAGGCCTTGATAAGTGGTGATGCGTAAGTAACAAAAATAAAAATAAAACGTGCATTAGCTTATCCCACTTCTTCAGAAACCTTAGGGACCCTTTGCGCAACGTTAAGGTTCCGGAAACCCCCGGTTGAGAAACGTTAGTATAGACGAACGAAGCTTATTGGAATATGGAAGGTCTAGTGTAATCACTAATAATATTTAAATTTACTTTTTGACGCATGGTTGCTTAACAGGTGCTTTCGGGTATCGGACACATGTTTTTGTTTAGTTAATAAATCTATCAGAATGTGTTGTTACGTATACGGACAATCGGTATTGTGTTTCGGAGTTTTGAGATGAGGATTGATAAATTGTATTATTCGTAATACGTGGAGATATTGAAAAGTCGGACATGGCTGACCACATATGGGAGGGAAACGGGAAGCGATCTACCTTTGTAGGATGAAGTAAAAGTTATAGACATAGAATAACGGTGTAGAGTAAGACGTCTAAATGTGTGTGTGTGTGTGAAACAATAAATATAAATATTTTATCTTTTTCTTATATCCTATCGTGATAAGAGGATGCTCAATATAATTGATAGAGCATTTATATAAGAAAAAAGAAATGATAAAAATGAAAATGGATAAATTACAATATTTATTAATCGATCAGATATTCAAGCAAGGACTATATACAAAGTTTTTTTAATCCATGGATTTTCAAAGATAAGCCCTTTTCATCAGAGGAGAAAAATCAGTAAGATAAAAGAGAGAGAGAGATGAAACAATAAAGATAAATATTTAATCTTTGTCTTAGATCCTATCGCGATAAAAAAAAAAAGTGCTCGATATAATGGATAGAGCATTAATATAAAAAACCCAAAGGAATAATGAAAAATAAAATGGATGAATTGCAATATTTATTAATTCATTAGATACTCAATCATAGAATATAAAAAAGACTTTGCCATCTGGACTATAACTCAATGCACACCTTACATCTGATTGATCCCCTGGATAATTACATGGACACATTTTATCTTCTACCCAA
>OY744528.1:38041796-38139296 GCA_963556195.1 Sepiola atlantica
AGAAAGAAAGAAAGAGAGAGAAAGAAAGAGAGAGAGAGAATCTATGTTTGGAGACATGGAATCAACAACGCATGGTAACTAGTAATTTCTCTCGTTCTTATGAAGAAACAATAACAAAATACTTCTACTACGCTAGTAAGAACATATTTATAATACTATTCAATTATATAATGATTCGTCATCTATACCAGTGGTTCCAGAGGTTATCAGAAAACTTAACCATTGTCGTTGAATCCCACCTAATCCTATGTCTTTAGAAGCTTACGTAAGATTAGTCCAACCACTGAAGGCAGGGGTCAAGGTGGTATTTAACCCCATGGGTTTGATTTCACCAATTGAATAGAATTTATATATATATATAATTGAATAAACAATAACAAATATTTTTCAATATATATATATATATATATATATATATATATGTATATATGAAAAATATATAAATGTTTATGTCTTTTCACTATTTATTTTTTATTTGTTGACGTATAGGAATACAAAATCTGCTTAAAAAAATCTTTTTTCCAAACGAAATTATTTTTCGGCCGTTCTTTTGGCCTTCCTTAGTGTATTGAGAATATGTGTGTGTACGGTGGGTATTGGTAGCAGTGGGAAAAGTATTGCTAATGAGGTGAAGAAATGTGTACATGTGACTCGTGTGTTTCTATCTCAGCATCTTAAAAAGGTCATCAACTTGGGTGGCGCTGAGGACTTTTCCCACCAAAAAAGAAATGGGCTATAAAAATGTTATATATATATATATATATATATATGCACATACATACCAACACACATAAGACATAAATTAAGCTCTTTATATTCTGATATTATAATTCTGATATATTTATATAAGAATTATAATATCTGAGTATAAAAAAGAATTTAACTCCTCATATGTCGGAGTTACTCTTAATACGAAGAGAAGTGCTCAATATTTCAAATAGGTAAACACATAAAAACAAATTCGTAACGGGATCTATGAACTAAAGAAACTTCGGTTTCATATATAAACACTATTCTTGTTTTTATGTGTTTGACATATATATATATATATTAAATAAAAATTATTTTATCATTATCTACAGATACATGTGTTTTCATGCTTACGCATTTTTCAGTGTAGATGTTAATTACTGTCGGCCGAAGGATTCGAACCCAGTTACAAAGTCAACTTTGACTCCGCAGTCTGGTAGTCAACCTCTAGGCTAGCATGAATAAGCACGGAAAGGAAGAGAAATATATATATATATATATATATATATATAATATAATATAATATATATGTGTGTGTGTGTGCTGAACACACATAAACCAGGTTTGTAACTGTGGCGTGTATTTTAAATACATATACATATTTTATTAAAAACATACATTTTTATAGATCTCGTTTTTAACTATTGCCTGTATTTACCGGAAATTAGAACATAAGAGACGCATATAAAAGAAACTGTTATGATACACGTTGAAGACGATATACAAATAAAATAAAGGAAAAATCTTTAAAATTACAACGTATAATTTGATGTAAAGCCTCCAAACACTTGAAAACAGGGGAGCGTTATCAAAATACCGTTAATGTATGTATGGTTTATGGTTCAAGAAAGACACACGAAAAAAGACACCTCAACGTTTTTGATGTGCAGTTGTTTATAAAAGTGTGTCTATTTGTTTTTTTTTATCAAGTAAAATATCTTTTGATAAAGGGCGGACAACTGTCCGAAATATTAAAATGACAATAATAGCTATAATTTACACAATTTTCTATTTTCTATAAGTATACGTTTTTAATTTTTTAGAATGTTAAGAAATTATTTATTGAGCATCACACACACATATATATATATTATTAGAGAGAGAGAGAGAGAGAGAGAGAGAGAGAGAGAGAGAGAGAGAGAGAGAGAGAGAGAGAGAGAGAGAGAGAGAGAGATTCTCTACTATAATAAAGACCAATGGGTATTTTTTGTATATAAATAAATATAAATCCGTTCCATAACCGAAAAGTTAGCGACTAAAAAAGATGTACCTTTTACTAGCCCACGAACGAAACCATTTCAAGGGGTGAAAGGGGAGCGAGGAAGCAAATAGCAAGTCAGACAACCCACGTTCCTTAAATTAATCAGGAAATAAATCATACAGTATTAATAAAATGTAAACGGTTGGCATTTTTTTCTTTACTTCATCAGAAATTTTAATTTAGATATGAAAAATTAAACCACTAATGTACTTCCATGATTTTATATGAATATTAGTGCGAACACTGGCGAATCATAATTTTATTTCCGTCATTTTTGACAGAGGGTATAAATATAATATTTCTGAGACGAATAACAAATAATTCGGCATAATTTAATGATTTTCATTGCGTTTACGTCATGACACTTTCTAACGAAGATGTAGTTTTGAAATTTTGTTTTCAACTGCATTTATCATTTGCATTTTTTCATTTCTTACCATCAGTAAAATTCCGTTCATGACCATATATGGAATAATCCTCTTGTTCTTCACTTGTCCGTATTTTTATACAAACATTCAGTACGTATTTCATTCTTTCGATATTCATCTTTTTTTTTTATTCTTTGGTCTTTTTCTTTCTTACTGTTTGATCTTTTCCTTTTCATCTTTTTAAAAAAAATGTTTTTTCTTTTTCTTTTCATCTTTTTTCTTGATTCTTGTCTTTTTTTCTGTTACATCTTTTCTTCTTTCTTATTCTTTGTTCTTTTTCTTATTTCCCGTTTTTTTAGTCTTTTCCTCTTTCCTTCTTTTTTCTTCCTTATTTTATCCTTTCTTTATTTCTTTCTTCTTACCTTCTTTTTTCTGTTTTGATATTTTTTTTGCTGCTGTTTTATCTTTTATTCTTTCTTTGTTCTTTTTCTTCTTTTTGTTTCCATCTTTCTTTATTGACCTTTTTCTTCTTTCCCAATTTAATCTTTCTGGATATTTTTCTTTTCTACTTTTGTAAATTAAAAGAAAAAAACTTTTTATAATTCTAAAAGAAAAAAAAATACATTCCGTTCTTTTTCATTTATACGAGTTTTTCTTTCTTTATTTCGTTCGTTCTTTGTCCCTTTATTTCTGCAATTCTTGTGTCCTATTGGTGAAACACAAGAAGGTTATTGAAGGGCTCCCCTATTGGCCAAGCCAATTAGCGTTCTTTGGGCGGCGTCTTTTCATTCGGAAAAGGGGTCCTATTGACAAAAAAACAAAAAAAAACTTCAGGCGTTTTCTTTCTGCTTAAGCGAACGCCCAAAGGCAAAATAAAATTTTAAAATAGGGGGACAAATTAAGAAATACATTTTAAAGGAGCGGCGTTGTAATTTCAAATCCGCATAACAAAAAAAAGGTCTTAAATTCATACATAAATTCTAAATTGGAACCACATAAAATCTGAACTCCTGCCTATTTTAAATACTAAAAAACAAAAACGAAACTGGCTTAACAATCTTCTAAAACTTAGTATTTATATAATAGTGCTCACAAACAAGTAGAGCGGTATACTTAGTATAACTTTTTATTTTGCACTACATATATGCATACATGCGTTAACTGCGGGGGCTAAAATAGTTTGTGTTACTCGCGCAAACAATATCACCAACAAAAAGCAGCTTATATATAAGAAATAATAATATAAGAAGAATGTTATATAGTTAAAGCTAAATTCATATAAGAAATCGTTTATGATCAACTATACGAATAGGTTTCAAATTGCCATGTGAAAGCTCAATGATATTTAGTAAATAGAGCTCAGTAATATATACATATGTGTATTCAATGTGAATGAATGAAGACAGTGTGCTCAATTAAGAAAACAAGAGCATATAATATGTTTATTTGAATATTATACAGTAATTGATTGCCCATGCTATAACTTAGGTTTCACGGAGTATAAAGATAGATACATAGATAGAGAGAGATACATAGATAGAAATAGAGAGATAATAGATAGAAAGATAAAGAGAGAGAGAGAGACACATACACAGATAGAAAGATATATATATAGAGAGAGATACATAAATAGATAGAAAGATATATAGAGAGAGATACATAGATAGAAAGATATATAGAGAGAGATACATAGATAGAAAGATAGAGAGAGAGATATAGATATATAGAAGTGGAGAGATAGATATATAGAAGTAGAGATAGATATATAGTAGAGATAGATATATAGAAGTAGAGATAGATATATAGAAGTAGAAATAGATATAGATATATAGAAGTAGAGAGATAGATATATAGAAGTAGAGAGATAGATATATAGAAGTAGAGAGATAGATATATAGAAGTAGAGAGATAGATATATAGAAGTAGAGAGATAGATATATAGAAGTAGAGAGATAGATATATAGAAGTAGAGAGATAGATATATAGAAGTAGAGAGATAGATATATAGAAGTAGAGAGATAGATATATAGAAGTAGAGAGAGATAGATATATAGAAGTAGAGAGATAGATATATAGAAGTAGAGAGATAGATATAAAGAAGTAGAGATAGATATATAGAAGTAGAGATAGATAGATAGAAGTAGAGATAGATAGATAGATAGAAGTAGAGATAGATAGATAGATAGAAGTAGAGATAGATAGATAGATAGATAGAAGTAGAGATAGATAGATAGATAGAAGTAGAGATAGATAGATAGATAGATAGATAGATAGAAGTAGAGATAGATAGATAGATAGATAGAAGTAGAGATAGATAGATAGATAGAAGTAGAGATAGATAGATAGATAGAAGTAGAGATAGATAGATAGAAGTAGAGATAGATAGAAGTAGAGATAGATAGAAGTAGAGATAGATAGATAGATAGAAGTAGAGATAGATAGATAGAAGTAGAGATAGATAGATAGATAGATGTAGAGATAGATAGATAGATAGATGTAGAGATAGATAGATAGATGTAGAGATAGATAGATAGATGTAGAGATAGATAGATAGATAGATAGATAGATGTAGAGATAGATAGATAGATAGATAGATAGATGTAGAGATAGATAGATAGATAGATGTAGAGATAGATAGATAGATAGATAGATGTAGAGATAGATAGATAGATAGATAGATGTAGAGATAGATAGATAGATAGATAGATGTAGAGATAGATAGATAGATAGATGTAGAGATAGATAGATAGATAGATGTAGAGATAGATAGATAGATAGATGTAGAGATAGATAGATAGATAGATGTAGAGATAGATAGATAGATAGATGTAGAGATAGATAGATAGATAGATGTAGAGATAGATAGATAGATAGATGTAGAGATAGATAGATAGATGTAGAGATAGATAGATAGATAGATAGATAGATAGATAGATAGATAGATAGATAGATAGAGTCGCTATTCAGCTATGGCGATTGCTCAAATCATGGTTTTGTTTTACAAGTGCGAGAAAAAAAAAAGTATTTAGCTTCATCTTTTAAAATAAATAATCTTATTTTTTCTTTTGTTGCCCCGGTCTCAACTTGGCCCCGTCTTGTTTGTTTTGTCTACAAACAAAGATTCAATTAATTGTGGTGGCGGGGTTAAAGAGATTAACAATTATCAGAAGGGGTCTTCACAAAAAAAAATTAATTGAAGGTCAAAGACAACTTAACAAAATAAAGACGAACATCCATCCTGTATGTGTCACGTGCTCTAATGAACTCGTGAAAAATCTCTGTATAAATAATACGTGCATCGATCGTCGCAGTGAAAAGCGAAAAATAATCCGAAAATATATCAGGTATCGCTGTGTGCCAAACTTCAAGATTTTACCCATTTCAAATCGAATTGTTTCAAAATCGAGTAAGAATTGTGTCGTCATCATCCACCTAAGTGATATTCGTTTCATTTATTTAAATAATGCTTACCTGACAATTATGTTTACGGTAAGAGTGAGAATGTTTATTATGAAATTATTTTAAATGTAAATAAATAAATTACACTGTTAACAAGCCGCGCGTGCGTGGTCCCCCTCTGTATGACATCGATGTGGCGAGTGTAAAATGCAATAAATTTGGCCAATTTGGGGCATTTTTAACGCCCCCTTTGACCCCCGGTAGTGCGAACCAGAATTTTTCTGAGGTCAATGATGCTCATTTTATATCCAGAACAATTGCCTCTACATTTTGGCCAAGTTTCAGAAAAATTGAATGGATGGATCAAACGTTATGGGAGAAAAGGGCCATTTTTTGCCATTTTGGAGGCTTTTGCCCCCCCCCCCCCTGGGGAGCGAACCAGATTTTTCCAAGATCAGCGATACTTATTTTCTATTAGGAACAATTGCCTCCACATTTTGGCCAAGTTTCAGAGAAATTGAATGGACGGATGAAAAGTTATGGGGCAAAAAATGTCATTTTTTGCTATTTCGGAGCCTTTTGACCCCCTGGGGGGCTAACCAGATTTTTTTCAAAAATCGGAGAATGTCACTTTCTAACCTGACCAAAGTTACAGCTTCATGCAAAATTTCAGAGAAATTCAATGGATGGTTGTGTAGAAAAATCCGGACGGACGGACATGCCTCAAAACATAAGTCCCCCGATTTTGTAAATCGAGGGACCAAAAACTATCGTTTTATTCGTCTATCTATATAATATTAAAAGTTATGGTGTTTCTGGAGTTTGTCTGTTCGTACGCAAATACAAACATGTGATTAATTGACAAAAAAGGAATAGGCAGAATACACATTACTAAGGCCATAGTTTTATGATGTCAACATCCGAGATTGAATCTCACTGAAGTCTAACTGATTTTTTTAAACTGTATACTTGTTTTAAAAAATTAAAGAAATTAGCATAATACAATAATTAAAAAAATAACATTACATAAATATATGTTTTTAACCAAGTGACATTTGTTTTTGATAATCCGCAAAACAGTAGACAAAGGGTATTCGGAATTATTTCATTATTTTTGTTTAAAACAATTATTCTAATGTTTTTATTGATAAAAAAAAACAATGCGTAAATACATTCATCATAGTTACTTACTCTCTCGTGCAAATACTAAGTAGCATTTTTCTTCACGAAATTTCTAAAATATTTTTCGTACTAGCTATAAAGTGGTAGAAGTTAGGTAAAGATGGACATTGACATACTATGGTAATGTATCAACACCGTTCAAAGGGTGGGTATTAACTAGTTTATATAAAAAATATTTTTACGGTCAAACGAAAGAGGAAACGGACAGTCACCGTGCAATTACCACGGTGTCCTGCTAGTATACGAATGTATGGAGGCTGAGTTGTTTATCGGGTTTACACCGTTTGGATATTCCAGAACTCCTGGAAAGGATTCTTGCGGAAGATCCGAACAGTGAAACTTGGTTAAGCAGCTCTCGATCGTATTTTTATTAGCACGATTTTTAATTTATTTCAGGAATGCTAATATTAACATACGTATATGTACTTTTGTCATCGATAGCTTTCTTCCTAAAAAAAAAAAAAAAAAAAAAAATCAAAAAAAAAAAAAAAAAAAAATCAATATTTGATTCTGGTTCGTGGGTTCTTTTGGCGGACCACTGCAGAATATTCTTACGAACAATACGATGTAATCGATTTAATGTCTTTTAGAAAATACTTTGACCAAGTCGAAATTATTTTCATACGGACGCCATCGTAAAACCGCCCACCCCAAACCACGTAACTATTATTCAATACGGAGTCCCTATTTACTTACCTCCCCACGAGGATAGAGTTAGACATAAGGTCGGTTTTTAAAGTGAGGAAAATTCAGCTCACCAAAAAGGGGCACTAGATTGGAACAATAATACAAATTTCCTCAGAAGGATTTATTCTTCAATGATCGAGGACAGAAACGATTAAGTATAGTATCAGAACAGATACTACACGTTGCTCCTATCCAAAAGGTCAAAGAAACGAGATCATCAATACGGAATTACTTATCTTTGTTTGCAACAAACAATATTTCGGGGGGGGGGGGGGGGTGTAAGTATAAACACTACCGGGCAACGCCGGGTAAGTATAGCTAATAATAATCTATATAATAAACAGGGCAGTGAGTTGCAGTTTTCTGTAATTACTTTGGTGTTTATCTCTTCTAATAAGGTCTAATAAAAGAAGTATACGTAGATACTTCATTATAAAATGTATTATGAACAGACTAAATAACCGATGCCGAAACGCGTATTTTTAAACGAATGTAATTTTTTTAACTTATGCACCCGATTACAACTAATAGATGAATGTTTACCAGATTTCGCAAAAGATTGAAAATATTTTGACGCCTCAATGGAAAAAAGCTCCTTTCCAAAAAAACAACATTAAACTGTACTCCTAAATTACCGGACAAGGTTTAATAAACAAGACATTGTTATTTATTTATAACCTCATGTATATATGCTTGGTCCATTCTGCCTGTGAAAGGGCAGTGTTCAAAAAGCTTTCTACGGAAACCGCCGATACGGATGACTAATCAGTGCACCCTTCACGATTATAAATACCAATATATATATATATATATATATATATATATATATATATATATATATATATAAATTCGGAAAGAATCTTACTACTTTATAATAAAAAAGGCAACGATGAGTGTTTTTCTTTCTTTAGGTCATCTGAAATGGCAATAATTGATAAATGAAAACTAAATTACTGACGTAATTTTATATGAATATTTTAGTAATATATCTACATAAATAGTGAGTGCGAACAATGGCGAACAATGGCGAAGCATAATTTGTTTTCCTGTCATTTTTCTCTTGCAGCGAAACATAAAAGTTTCTGTGCAGCTAGTTAGCTTATAAGTATATGTTACCATTAATATTCTCTACTGAGAGAGAGAGAGAGAGAGAGTAGGAGAGAGAGAGGGAGAGAGTAGGAGAGAGAAAGGGAGGGAGTAGGAGAGAGAAAGGGAGGGAGTGGGAGAGAGAAAGGGAGGGAGTGGGAGAGAGAGAGAGAGGGAGTTGGAGAGAGAGAGAGTGGGAGAGAGAGAGAGAGAGTGGGAGAGAGAGAGAGTGGGAGAGAGAGGGAGTGGGAGAGAGGGAGTGGGAGAGAGGGAGTGGGAGAGAGGGAGTGGGAGAGAGAGGGAGAGAGAGGGAGAGAGAGAGAGGGAGAGAGAGAGAGAAAGAGAGAGAAAGAGAGAGAGAGATCAGTTGAATGACAGGTATAAAGGATAGTCCTATTAAAATTCCGTGGTTAAACTAAGTATATGATTAATACCTATTGCCGAAAAGGTGATGTTCTGACCTGTCGGGTTAAACCTTAACCTTTAACACTTTGTTCGATCTCTCAATTTTAAACGGACAGGTCACGACGAACGATCGAGCCCGGTTTAGTGTCAAAATGTTACCCTTCCCGAGCAGTTCACGATACAATTTGTTAGTCGACCCAATTAAAGGCCAGATCTATTGAAGCGTGCATTGAACCCCTTCTTCCTAGGGACAAGATTAAACATGCATGACTGCACCACTTCCTGATTTCACCCTTCCCCCTATTTTAGCTTTCACTTTCTTCCCTTTATTCTGAAAAAAATAAATAAATATACAATAGTCGGTTTAACGCACTTAACCGGAATTATCAATTGTTATTAACCAATTCAAGCTTACTTATTTTTGTACTTACTGAAGTACCTGGAGAATTTCCGGGTGTATGTATACATATATGTATATATATTAGAATATTGTAGGTCCAACGAGAGGAAGATGTATATTTAAAAGAGTGAGACCACTAACATTTAATTTTTTTCTGTATCTAATGCTTAAATACGACACAAGTTTCGGATGTTTCTCACACTCATCAGGCTTTTCTACTAATCAATATATTATACCTATATGATAAAAGTTACCGTACGCGTGTCTGGTTCGCTTCAATAACCACGTATGCAAATTTATTTTTATGACCAAAGAAATGGAGAGTTAACCTTAACTCATAAAGAAATGAAAAAAATTCCTTACATTTTTAATCGACACAAAAACTATTCTTTTGTTCTTAATATTTTGTGACTAAAATAGGAATTAATTCTTCGGGCCACCAGATGCGTTATTTACAGATTCCAAAACGAGAGCGAATTAGTCTATTTTTTAAAGTCAAACTTATCTCACATATGTATTTGAGTGCTTGTGAATAGTTTTTGCTTTTACATATATATTTTTTCATTCTTTCATACATATATATCAAACTGGTCAAATCTCTTGTTTTTGTTTTTCTCCTGCATTTTAACCTATTTTCCGTTTGTAATTTTCACACATTTTGTCTAACACGGCATTTCATTTTCATGACTTATCATGTACGTTACCCCATATATATATATATATATATATATATATATATATATATATATATATATATATATATATATATATGATAGATATGTGTATGTGGGTATCTTTGTATTTCACTTTGTTTCATTTTACTTCAGTCGAAGTTCTCAGAAATCAAGGGGCTCATTCCTGGGGCTAACACTTGATCTCCATATGATATACATAGATATTCGAATATTCCATTAAAGTTCTCCTTTACCTGTCAAACGTTGAGTTCGTAAAGAAATTAAGAACATTAATTTTCCTCTCCCCAATTGAGCAGGTTACCATGTTATAGCATATATTTCTTGTGGTCGCTTTGTCTTAACATATTCCAGGACAATAATTCATCAAGTCTGGTGGAGTATTCAGCTTAGTGCTGTTACTATAGGCAACATAACTATAAGCCAGTATGGGGTAGCCATACCGCGGGGAACTATATATATATATATATATATATATATATATATATATATATATATATATATATGGATGGATGGCTGGCATCTTCTGTCTTCTGGCATCCATTTTGTTACATTTTGGTAGATTCATGCCCAGACGGAGTTTTCCTCTGGTGTTTATTATTTTTGACAAAGGGAAGTTTCTTTTCCCGAAATATTAAATAAATGATTTTTAATAATCATCCGAACAACACAGAAACAGCTAACACCACACTTGCTGTTATGTAAGATTTTAAGAAAAAATAAATAGTAAGCCCCATTTCGTATTCGATTTATTATTTTTGTTCTTTCCAGCTTACATCCTACCCGGAATTCGCATTGCCCACGGCCTTTTAAAAACATACTACTACTATTCCCAGCAATGCTTCAAGCAAACTACCATTCTCTATTATATATATATATATATATATATATATATATATATATATAAAACTTTACTCGTGTATTCGTCATTTTTTGTAAGTTGTGCATCGATCAGTTGTTTCGGTTTTTACAGCAAGGTTTACATCGCGTGTGACAACAGTAGCAAATTAATTGTTATTGATAAAATAAATTACGATTCCCCCGGGCAACAACGGATAGCCTTGCTAGTATATAAAAACTTAAGTATCTGGACCCCATGGAAATCCAACGCTTTCTTCATTGGAATTTAATACTATCAAATGTGATATTTTGGGTTGAATTTTATAGAAAGGGTAGAAATTAATTTTTCATTTGAGCTTCAGTTTACGCAATTTTTTTTTCTCGAAAAACTTTGTTTCATAACTTTCTTCGGTAAAACTTTTGCATATAACTTAAAAAAACAATCAGTTGTCGTCTTCTTATTTACATATTTAAAGAAAGCTGTATTAATACTAATACTACTTGTACTGTGTCCAGTTATAAACAAAATTTAGTTTTATTGTTATAAAGCTCTACATGAAAAGATATTGAGCACTTTTTATGTACAAAGACGGATGCATTGACGTGTCTCGTTATCATATCTGAACGACCGTATTATATATCAAATTATTGTTTATATTAGAATTTTTTTCCCGACATAATGCAAAAAGAATTGTGTGAATGAAACAATTATTAAATATAATATTAATTCATAGCAATTTACTATGAGTTTTGTATTTGTTTGTCTACCTGTTTAATAATTAAGTTAGAACTAGTTCGGTAGTTTTGTTTTACGGCATATCAACCCTTTTTGGGTTATTTAATGCCGAATCTGGTCATTATAGTAAAAGTTTTTATGCTTCAAGTTCTTTATATCTTCAAATGTTTAATCATCGTTTTTGGTTTGGTAGTTTTGTTTTACGGCATATCAACCCTTTTTGGGTTATTTAATGCCGAATCTGGTCATTATAGTAAAAGTTTTTATGCTTCAAGTTCTTTATATCTTCAAATGTTTAATCATCGTTTTTGGTTTGGTAGTTTTGTTTTACGGCATATCAACCCTTTTTGGGTTATTTAATGCCGAATCTGGTCATTATAGTAAAAGTTTTTATGCTTCAAGTTCTAAAAATAAAATAAAAAAGGGGAGGGAGAAAGGGAGAGGGGCTGTTGTTTTTGTTTTTGGTTTTGTAGAACATAATTAAGTTTTACAAAAAAAAAAAAAGAAGAAAAACAAAAAACGTCAATGTAGGTGAATTTCGTCTCAGGGAGCCACAGGGCAGCCTGATCTGGTATCACCAGAGAACTAGTTCAATCTACTTACTATATTCTACAACCACACAATCATTTACTATGGTTTATATATTTAAACTTACCTATTAATTAACCTAATACCTAATTTAGTTAGTAAAGTATTTAAATTAATATTAGTTGTACACTTAGCCGATAAATTCCTAATTGTTATGCGATACCAGAAAGTGCTTTTATTAAGGTTTCCTTATGGAATGTTATGGTAACCACACTGGGTTGTTACTATATTCATTCAAAGTGAAATGTTTGAAGCACCTACAGCTAATACTATTTCATCTCTTAGATTCAGTAGTTTATCTTTCAGGTAGGATTGTAGATGCTCCATTTCAGTATCGGTACCTTATTGTTTTAATTTAGCGACCACATGTATTTGAATAACGCGGTGCCAGTTTTCTTATTCAGGTTATTGAAAGAATATTTATGGTTTCTATATTTAGTCTTAAAATCAATACTTGTTTCCTTCATGTAAAAATTTTATCAAAGTTAGAATATATTCTGGGAATACAGTTCATAAATAAACTATACTCTTAGTTAAACATTATTTAGTTATTCATTTTTATCTTTACAATTACATTCATTATTGTTGTTATTATCTTGTTTATTGTTAATACTATTATTATGGTTTAAGATCTGTCTATTATGGCTCTTAATTATTTTTCTAAGTTATTTGTACAGCTATAGCTAAGTTTGACAGTATTTTTATTAAAGATTTTTTGTAGCGGGTTATTTGCAGGAAAATATGGATATGATCTTTGATACCAGGTACTGACCCTTATTCCTCAACACCTTAGTATCATTGGGAGGTCCTTAGATAAGAAATTACTGAATGGACTCAACTCAGAATACATTCATCTATAAGCTCATGTTCTTCATGCTAAGATTCCCTGGATCAAAGTCAGAAATTAGCCTGGTTCAAGACCAGAAATGTAGAGCTTTCTTGGATAAAGCACATATATAATCTGTACAATTAGTCTTTCACCTGGTGCAAATCTTCGACTTTAAAATTTGAAAAAGCTCCTACACCACAACAAATCCTTCTCCATGCTTTACAGTTGGTGTAATACATGGGCTTGCAGCTCTGTCACCAAATCTTCGCCATACATAGACCCTCCTATTTGACCCACAGACTTTGATTCGTCAGTTCAAAAGTCTTTTGACCTTATTTTGCTTCATTAAAAATAGCCAGCTTCACAGATTCTTCTCCTCGCAGTAAATGTTGGCACATTTTCAAATTTTTTAGCCAAAAATCGACGCTCCCATTGGTCCCAAACATTCCTAACTTTGATTCGTCTGCTCAAAAGTCGTTTGACTGTTTTGCTTCAGCAACAATAAATGATCCAGCTTCAGAGATTATTCTACTCACAGTAGATGTTGGCACATATTTTTCGCGACATTTGTTCAGTTTTGCAGTCAAGATTAAAGTGATCAGCCTGCTGGTAGTGACTGATGAAATTGTTCCCCGTTCTTGTTGCAGCTTTTCTGATATTTCCTAACAGTATAATCCACTACAGTTCTAGTATTAAAATCTTTTAATTTCTCTGCTTGAATATCATTGAATATCCCTGATCAAACCAATGATTGAATACATCGGTCAGAAAAGGAACGAACATGTGCGACAGCCTCAAGAACAATTTACAGAGAAAACCATCGAGTCCAGGCGATTTGCTATAGCCGACCTGCCAAGACCTCATACCCAGTAACCCGACCATTACAGCTAGCAGTTGGAATCGCCTCCAAACAAGGCGCACCTCTCTGGCGCTGGCTTTTCAACCCCCACTTTCCGACCCGACCTTGGGTCACATCTTACTTGTGGGAGTAGGATAAAATTGGCCTTGTGCCTAACTCCCGGAGAGGAGTAAATAAAACAAGGCGAGTTAGCCAAATAGCCGTCAAACTCCTGGACGCGTAGTCTGAGCAGTTAGGTGAATCAATCCGCGAAATGCTTCTGGAAATCCTCAGAAATTTCCCGAACCGATACGAGGGTGTGTCCTTCCAGATTTTTCACACACCGAATGTAGTTATCCGACCGACAACTCACTACAGCTCTACTCTCTTCAGCGTCAATATCTACGGCTTCGTTAGACACTTTCTAACCTAGCCCAGTTCAAGTGTTCGGTTACTTGTTTTGGGGCCTTCCGTTGAGAAAAAGTTGCAAAGTTTAGGTTTTAATTTAAACAAAGTAAGAATAACAGATTTCACTACTGGGCATGCACATTGGTAGCGTAGGTTAGACAGGTAGTTTTTAGCAAGCAGTAATTCAACACAATATAGTCTAATGCGAGTTCAAATAGTGGTAGACTTAACTTGTGGAAAACGGTTGATTCACGCTGAGTAAGGACCAAAGAAGGAAAAACACCTTCACGTGATTTTTTTCTTACACTAAAGTCAAAGTTACTTCTATTCAGTATCCCCCATTCGATAACGATGACCAATGTGTATTTATTTGTATATAAACATCAATATATCTACTTCTATCTCGTCACGCAGGAGTTGGCGAGTAAAACACGTAATGTTGCTAATTATACTAACATAGAGGTTATAGAGCAAGAAGTGTAACAGAAATGAAACCATTTTGGTGTTTAACTTGTTTTTATTAATATCAACACTTAAAACGAGAAATATATTTTTCACCGCGATCAAATACTTGTGAATTGTAGTATATATAAGGAAATGGTAGTTTGCTTGAAGCATGGCTAGTAAACAAGTAAATATGAAGGTGAGAATTCCGAGGCAGAAGCAATGTAATGTTGAAAAACCGGAAGGTGGAATAAACAAAAATAAATGACAAGAGACGGTAAATCTCAGATCAATTCATTTATATTTCAAAATTTAAATATAAAGACAGTAAATTGTAAAATTGGTGGGCTTACTGTTAAATATTTAAAGGTCCGGAATGGTAGAGACTTTAATCATTTCGAGAGTAACAACCTCTCTTTTTCAAAAAGAGATATATATATATATATATATATATATTTTAAGTAATTACTCCAGTACTCAATATGTGAGCAGAGGTTAGTAGTGTGGTAATATATATATATATGGTAAGTAAGCAAAGAGGCGTCCATGTTTCATTCCCGCAAGAAATCATCAGGTATATATATATATATATATATATATATATATATATATATATATATATATATATATTAGTGGTATAACTTAAAAAGATAGCTTGCTTGTGACATTTACATTTTCCAAACAGAACTACTTCCGGCTATTGTCAATTGGCTCAACTATTTCACGGAAGTACCTTCATTACATTAAAATATTCGCGGCAGGTTCGTTCAATCTCTGATACTGATACCGTCTCAGAGGGAGAGCCGATATATTATTGATAGGTGGATGGGGGCAATTATAATCACTGCTCTCCATGTGTAGCAATTGTCCCCTTGTATATTTAGACCAACCTCATTCCACATATATTGCCTTTGAAGCGACCGTAAGTAAATAGCTATTCAGTTGACCACGAATTCGTAACCCTCTCTGTAGCACACACACACATCTATCACACACACATTATATATATATATATATATATATATATATATATATATATAATGTGACAACATCACCTTTGAGAAGCGTTTTCCTGAGCAAGCAAATGACAGGCCAAGTATTGTAATTGCTGAATGACAACCAGGAACTACAAAGTCTCGAGTGTAAGTAAATATACGTAAACGGGTGTTGGTCGATAGACGAACGCAATATAAACTTCCTTTTCTCCTGTACTGACCGCAAACGACCGACCGCCGACTACAAGAGGGTAATTATTAACAAACACACACACACACAATGTTTAAGATATATAAGTGTTCAATCATCAATTTCAATGAAATAATTGCGGGAGGCATCATCTGAGATCAAATCACAATTGCATTTGTGTTTTCAAGTAAAAAAAGGTTTTATTATATAGATCTAAAAATTGTTTTGGAAAGAATACAAATAACTACTACCTTGATATTATATTATATATATAATTTTATTATTTTAATTTATATATATATATATAATTTTATTATTTTAATTTATATATATATATATAATTTTATTATTTTAATTTATATATATATATATATATATATATATAATTTTATTATTTTAATTTATATATATATATATATATATAATTTTAATTTATATATATATATATATAATTTTAATTTATATATATATATAATTTTATTATTTTAATTTATATATATATATATAATTTTATTATTTTAATTTATATATATATATATAATTTTATTATTTTAATTTATATATATATATATATATAATTTTATTATTTTAATTTATATATATATATATAATTTTATTATTTTAATTTATATATATATATATAATTTTATTATTTTAATTTATATATATATATATAATTTTATTATTTTAATTTATATATATATATATATAATTTTATTATTTTAATTTATATATATATATATATATAATTTTATTATTTTAATTTATATATATATATATAATTTTATTATTTTAATTTATATATATATATATAATTTTATTATTTTAATTTATATATATATATATAATTTTATTATTTTAATTTATATATATATATATATAATTTTATTATTTTAATTTATATATATATATATATATATATAAATGAGAGAAAGAGAGAGAGAGAAAGAGAGAGAGAGAGAAAGAGAGAGAGAGAGAAAGAGAGAGAGAGAGAAAGAGAGAGAGAGGGGTTTATGTGAGTGTGTGTACATATTTGCTTACTCTCTTCTTCGACATATTAACATTTATTATACTCTGTTTGTTTCTCATTGTTTTTTCTAAATAAAAGTACAAGACTGTTTTCTCTCGCATTTGAAATGTGATTGTCACATCGGCTTCGCGGTAAGAAGCTTGGGTTTGAGATATTCGGATCTGGGGTTCGAATCGTTCAACCGGCGGTACAGTTACAACATCCATATTGATGACTTTTTGTGGGTGACCACGAAACATGTCTGGATATTAAATATTTATTTGTTAAAATAATATATTATATTATTCTCCCACCGCCCGACATATCTCCAAATTATATGTCTTCGTGTTTTGTCCACTTTTTCGACTTGTCACTCGTGAAAAAGTCCTCGTAACAGTTGAGCGAAAAGTTGAAATGCATTGAGCTTTAGATCTTTTAAATCTCATGCCGTTGGATTTATTTTATTTTTTAAAATTTATCTAGCATAGAGTAAAATGACACGAGTGCTCAATTATCGGGGTAAGTCTAATATATTTATTAAAAGATATTTACATATTGGATTTTTTTCATATGAATGGTTTCACGCTTATGAACCGACAATTATTCAATGACACACCTTAGAAATTTTGATTGTCCGGTGTTGAAAAACCGTGAATTTGTTCACCTTTTAATACTTTTTTATCCCCCACCCCCAATTAATTGGGGAGTCGGAATTTTCGGAGGAACCATCTTTGTCTATCTGTTACGAAATGAGAATTCTGGTAGAGATGTATCTTAGTCTGAAACGCCATTTGTATATGTATAATAATGAAAACAAACATGGCCGACAGAGATGATAAATGTGCGTTTGAAATTCGTATAAGATTTTAAAACCTTTAAAATGTCAACTCTCAAATAATTTCTGGATAGACTTAAAGTCTATATATAAGCCAAAGTCAAGTATCATGATTCATGTGTTTTTCTGAACCGAAGGAGCCAGTAATTTACTAAAAAAAAGAAAAGAAAAGAAAAAAAAAGATTTCTATTTAATCGGCGCATAATCGATACATTTTACTAAAGTTAATTTCTAAGGAAAAATGAATAAATCATTTTTTCAACTCCAAGTAGTGGACCTAGTTATTAATGAGTACAGACTTTTTAAAAATCAACTTTTAACGTCTGGACCAAACAGTTTCGGAATTTTCATCCAATCCTGGAATCTAGGAAGAAATGGCTGAAAGTGCGCAGGCGCAGACGGCCACAAACAAAATGGCGGCCTTGTATTGTTGATAGCAGTCGTCATGTCGTCATAAAAGTAAAAGAAAGTAAAAAAAAAGAAGTTATCTAATGCTATTGTAAACGATTGCACACAATTAAGCTAACAAAAGTTGGTATTTTCGTATATCTGCATGGGGGGGGGGTTCATAAATACACACAATATTACTACTACTACTACTACTACTACAACTTGTAAGTAATAAAAACAGATGATTTCAGTACTTACGAATTCAGTTGAGAGTATTGACGGAGAATCCCGAGTTAGTCCCGGAAATGGCCGAAGCAACTTATGAGCCGCGAAAAACATGTAAAAAGACGAACGACGCTAAGCATGCAAAGGGTTAGCTTATGGTTAAAAAAAAAAAGAGTTGAAAATAAAATAAAAAGGTGGCTTTAAAATCGTAAACTGGTTCGGCCTTTTTGGGGACTTGCTCGGAACTTTCTGTCAATAGTCGTAACTAACTGAGTACCGAAATCCTGAGCGTCTATTCATTTCAAGTACCATTACTACTACTAGTAATACTAATAGGGTAAATATATAAGAAAAATAATATAACTTTGAAAAAAAAAAAGAAACGTAGTGTTATTAATATCCGTTGATACCACGGAATGGTGGCCGTGAAATCTGAGAGGATAGAAACACTGAAGAACGGAAAGGGTAAGGAGAGTACTGAGATCTTGAAGAGGCTTAATATCTCTCAAATCAGAAAAACAACCTGCCATTATTAGAGAGAAATCGCTTGTGTGAGAACGCTAAAGGAATTGCAATTTTGGTAGGAAAAAGCGGAGAGAACTGGAAATCTGGTCGCCCAGACACCAGGGAAAACCACTTTAAAAAAAATTCCAATGAAAGATCCCTTACTAACTAGATGTGCGAGTAAAAAATAAATTAAAATAAACAATGAATGAAATACATGCAGCTTCAATTTCTTTGGTTATAATTACATTTTTAAAACACGCTAAAACTAAAAACAAAAACAAAAAAACCCAAATTATTTTATAGAATAACTCCTGTTTCTAATTGGAACTTTTTTTGTGTAAAACTGATAACTAAAGAAGCCTAGGTCTACCGCTTAACTATGAAACGTGAAAATTCTAATCTTAAGTTTGGAAACGGAAGTGATTTTCTAAAAGAATACCATAATAAAATGAATTACACATTTGAATCTGCCTCGCTTTATAACATTATTTTTTTAAACTTTAATAAAATCCTCAGTTTTTAAATAAAAACTTTTATAAATCCTCATTTAAAATTTTTTTTTTTATAAAATCCTACTTTCTTTTTAACTAGTTTTATAAAATCCTTTTTTTAACTACTTTTATAAAATCCTACTTCTTTACAAACTTTCATAAAATCCTCATTTTTCACTTTTATAAAATCCTTAGTTTTGTCGTTTTTGTCTTTTAAAATCTGTTATATTTAAGAGCTTTATTTTATTTTATTTCTAGTGATAAAATTTACAGAAAAAGAAATGAAACCAAACCGATAAAAACATGTCTCGACTAAAAGAAAGTGTTATTGGTTGCTTTAAAGACGTATAAAAATAGTTGTTCTCCATATTCGTTCGACGAACTAAAACTAATTCTATAATTGCTGGGAATTTATTACAAACGATGGAAACTATAAGAATACTATACCATCACTAATGTAAACAAATACAAACAATTCCCTTACTTACGTGTCGAACATAGCATTTAGGAAATGCTTCACCGTAGATATCTGAATCCGTTCATTTGTCTATCGCCAAAACAATAACAAAAATATATACATATATATAACTTCAAGAAAGAGGCAAAATGCCTTCAAAAAACCATGTGTTAGGTGCAGATATTTTTTTATTAAAATCAAAATCAAAAATCAAAACAATATTTTTTCTTCTTCTTCATTTTGACTTTTTTATCTAATAATTTCGCTTGATATAACAAGTTTCGTCAGAGCTTTAGACAAATAAAAGGTATTAACTTTTTTTTTTCGTAATAATCCTTCCTGGTCTTGTAGAAGTGACGTCCGATGTTGTGTGGACTAAACTGTGTAAATGTCTCTTTTAAATTGAACTTAAATCGCGCGTGGTCGCTGGTAGGTGTAAATTTGGGAATGTTCATTTGTTTAAGCATCTTTAAAACTTTAAACTTAAAGAAAGAGGCAAAATGCATTAAGGTTAATACCTTTTATTTGTCTAAAGCTCTGACAAGGCTTGTTATATCAAGCGAAATTATTAGATAAAAAAGTTGATGAAGAAAAAAATGTTTTTATTTTGATTTTATAAAAATATTTGCATCTAACACATGAGTCATTGAAGGCATTTTGCCTCTTTCTTTAAGTTTAAATTTTTGAAATGCTTTAAAAAATTAACTTTCCCAAATTATATATATATATATATGGTAAAATGAAATATATATATATGTACAAGATTCACTCATAAACTAATTACTCGATCATTATGAATTTTGAAACAGCTGTTCGGCGTAACGGGGTCCTAATGTGGGCTATATTTAGTTTAATGCAAAGGAGGTAAACTCGTAGTAGAAGGCCTTTTTGAAAATTCAGATACCTTCGATATTTGTGAAATAGGTATTCGACATGAATTAATAACTATTCCCAAACGTCCAGTTTCTTTGTAGTATTTTGAGGTTTTAGAAGGCATAATATAAGCATAACTTCCCATTTTAAAATTCAAATATTTCAGATTTGCATTGAATTTAATCCAGAGCCATTATTAGACACCAAATAAGATTCCTTGAATTTCAATTCTTTAAGACCCCTTAAGCTAAATACATATTCTAGAATCAAAATTATGTAATGGATTTTGACCAAATTTGGAATAAGGATTATATACATAAGGATAAGGTTTAATATAATTTTATCTTGATCTTAAAATTCGTAAGGGGACATAAAAGTGGTGCAAAACTGTTCTGTTCGGGGAAATTAATTTTACCCATTCTGGGACGGGTATTCTTGTAGTTAAATATATATTTGTTTTACATATTTACATTAGACAGATTCCAATATTGACTCTTTACTACTTACGATGGACCCTCAAAGTACAATTACTTTTTGTCGGCTCCCTTAAAGCTTCTGTGGTCCCCGGTTGGAAACACCTTGTTTAAACCAAACACTCCCATTGTATTAATCATTTAGTTATCCCAGAAGTATTTAATCGATACTCCCCAACTGGTTAAGGGGTTGAAAAGGGACAACGCGGGTTTTAATGATAGAAACCGTTTAACTCCGATGTCGACGAGTTCACGCGCCGCTCGACCTGTCACGCGGATATGTTTTTCCGACGCCGAAGGGAGTGGGCATCATTAGAGACATTATTGTTGCGATAAGGCAAAGTCTTAAAAGACGGATCAACCGGCTTAGTATCAACTTGGCAGGCGAAGAAGGGGGTCTTATCAAAACAATACGAAACAAAAATAAAAACAAATCGGACAGGCAGTTATGGCAAGAAGGGGCGCCAAACGCGTTTGCCTTTGCGGGACTGATGGAAAGTGTACGCTAAAAAGAACATTCGGATCAAGTGTAAGTACGGCACCCCCAGTCAGTGCCGTGCAGAGGTCTGGTGATGCCCCGGACCAATCTCTTAATTGTTTGCCCGAACGACTCAAGTATACACCCTAGTACTGAGAAATATTATGCGAAAGGGAGATAGGATGAATATGATTAGATCGTGGGGACACCGCCCCCTCCCCACGCTATTTCTCCCAGTTCAGCTAGTCCAGGAAAAGAACGTGGTTGCATGACGCCATTTACGCTTTCCAAAACGTAGAGAAAAACAATAGATCACGTATTTTAAATTTGACCTGGTCTCAGAATAATATCGTATGATGTGATTTAAGCCATATTTAATTGACACTAATTATTTATTAAAGATCCACGAAAAAAAAAAAAAAAAAAAAAAAAAATACTCTCGCCGACCCCAAAAGTTGGGTTGTGGTAAAACAGCACAACCGTTTTATTATTTACTATGTCTTTGAGTATTTGCATAAAATGATCGTTTCCCTATACTTTCGCTTTCACATGAACTCAAACAGTTACCGGTCAACGATTCTTCAATGCGGTCAACAGTGGCGTTTATTCCACATTGGTAACTGCGAGAAATAAGGGTTTAATTGATCTGAATGTGGAAACCTTGGCCACTAATCCTAACCTGATGCATTCCACAGTCGAGTTTATTTTGCATTTTGTACGGTGAGAAACTAAGGTTTCTCTGATCTCACCCTGGAGACGTAGACCCGACCTTTAACTTGACGCATATCCAGATAGAACTCACAAAAGTAGGTCATAAGTGTGTGTGTGCGCATGACTGGTAGAGCTATTTTTTTTTTGCAAATGTTTTTTCATTAGTGGTGAGGGTATTTTGCAAAACATCAATTGGCACACCATTATGTATATTCATGTCATTTTAGCAAATTTCTATCATTTTACGAATTTATAATGGAGCCATGATGTCATAAAATAACCCCAAGCATTTGTTTACAATATGGTTGACGGTTGGAAAGCTCAGAATTGTCATCTGTATGGAAATGAATAATAAAAACATGGTATTTCAGCATTTAACAAAGACTCATCAGTTGCGTGAGAGTATTTCGCTTATACAGAGATAAGGAGATGATAAATAAACGTGTTGCAGAAGGCACACATGAACGGACACGAATATGGATGCAGACGACATACGTGTGTCGGCGTGAGAGTGGATTTTAATTATCTCGGCGGGAAGATTAGACACAAGGTCGGCAAATTGGGGTTTGAAAGGCCAGCGCATTAGAGAAAGAGCACGCTGGCAGACAAAAAAATGCTTGGGCAGCCCTGTCGGTATTCCCCGGTTGGAGCGCCTCAGGCGATTAGAAATAAACTAACCCCTTCCTCAAAATGCGAGAAGGTAAAACCTGGGAGGGTGGACCTCCTAGAACTACATAGGACCATACCTCAGCCCGACAGAGAACATGTCCACACCAGCATGGCCAACACTCTGTCGGTCTGATTTTGGTATGAAATAGCCCCCCCACCCCGTTAGGCGGCTGGAGTGGAGTGGATTGGATGATCTATTATCTCTTCCTTTGTCACTAAAATGAGCGGAAAGACTCGTATGACGATACGTTCTAAAGAAGAAGACTTTACCGAAGTATCATCCACTCTATAATAAAGACTAATGTGAATTTATTTGTATTTATGAATACACATCAGGCACAATTTTCAAAGTTAAACACGTGCCTTTTTATAATACCCCGGATGAAACCATTGCAAGTGGTGAGGAGGGAAGCGAGAAAGCAAATAGCAAGTCAAAAACAACCTCAGACTTCGTAAAAGAAATCCATAACACGATTGATAAAAAGTCAACGGTGATTTTATTATTATTTTTTTTTGAGCCACCAGAAATAATTTATATATGCAAAATTTAAATTACTCACGTAATTCTATAATTTTATACGTGTATTTTAGTAATATATTTAGATAAATAGCGAGTGCGAACACAGGTGAAGAATTTTTTTCCGTCATTTTTGACGGGTGTACATTAGTATAGCATATTGGAAAACATGATTTCACTTCCGTTTCCGCTTTTATTTCCGAGGCGAATATTACATAACAGCCGATTTGATAAAATTATGAAACACTTAAGCTTGACAGACGAAAACCTCCCGAGTCAATCCAACCCATATTCTATGCACATACTAGATGACCCGTGACGCGTTGGGTCAAGGTTCGTACATATACTTTTGTTCACCTCCAAAACGAGGCATATTGCCACTGAAGCGTAAGGGACTACTGTGATAGGGGTAGGATATTTATAAGGGGAAGGGGTGGGGAGTTTAGCAGCAAGATGTTGGTTCATATTACATATCAATTTATGCATGTTGGTACAGTCGGGGAAACGGAGGAAATTCCGGGGAAAGAAGCTACCACTCGGGTGAATCGGCAGTGGTTTTGTTGAGAGAGTACAAGTGCATTCCGTGGAAGTACTTATAGAACAAGCACAAGAAGGGAACACTACGATGATGTGACAGGGGATAGAGCATGGCAGACAGTACGGGTCTTAACCCGCTTGTGAAAGTAAATAGATAGGAATTAGAAAAGTAGAGAGAGAGAGAAAGAGAGAGAGAGAGAGAAAGAGAGAGAGAGAGAGAGAGAGAAAGAGGAAGAGAGAGAGAGAAAGAGAGAGAGAAAGAGAGAGAGAAAGAGAGAGAGAAAGAGAGAGAGAAAGAGAGAGAGAGAGAAAGAGAAAGAGAGAAAGAGAAAGAGAGAAAGAGAGGGAGAGAAAGAGAAAGAGAGGGAGAGAAAGAGAAAGAGAGGGAGAGAAAGAGAAAGAGAGAAATAGAGGGAGAAGAGAGAAATAGAGGCTGAAAGAGAGAAATAGAGGCCGAAAGAGAGAAATAGAGGCCGAAAGAGAGAAATAGAGGGAGAAGAGAGATATAGAGGCCGAAAGAGAGAAATAGAGAGAGAGAAAGAGAAAAAGGGAGAAAGAGAGAGAGAGAAAAAGGGAGAAAGAGAGAGAGAGAAAAAGAGAGAAAGAGAGAAAGAGAAAAAGAGAGAAAGAGAGAAAAAGGGAGAAAGAGAGAAAGAGAGAAAAAGGGAGAAAGAGAAAAAGGGAGAAAGAGAGAAAAAGGGAGAAAGAGAGAAAAAGGGAGAAAGAGAGAAAAAGGGAGAAAGGGAGAAAAAGGGAGAAAGAGAGAAAAAGGGAGAAAGGGAGAAAAAGGGAGAAAGAGAGAAAGAGAAAGAGAGAAAGAGAAAGAGAGAGAGAAAAAGAGTAAGAGAGTAAGAGAGAGAGAGAGAGTAAGAGAGAGAGAGAGAGTAAGAGAGAGAGAGAGAGAGAGAGAGAGAGAGAGAGAGAGAGAGAGAGAGAGAGAGAGAGAGAAAGAGAGTAAGAGAGAGAGGGAGAGTTACCGTCTGCTTTCAATTTAACAGAAATTAGCTAGATTTAACGAATAAACTTCGCAGAATTCAGTTACTACAAAAAATACAAACTGTTTTACCGTGTGCTGCTGAATAAAGCTATTTACGCCACCCAATAAAAACCCTTGTTGCTATGGTGACTAACAAGACAGATGAACGTTTACGAGTTGACTCATTACTTACATCATTTATTTAGTTACATCACCTTTTACCCTCCTCTCACGTTGCTACTACTGCTACTACTTTCTCTATTCTCCTCTAACAACTTCCTTCCTCTCTCAATTCCAGTCTAAATCGCTCTACTCTAACTGAAACGATTTAATGTGAAAACAAGCAAGCAAAATTATCTGAGATTTACTATTATATACATTCGAGGCTATTTTCACAATCAACATACCAATTTTAATAAAGGTTCACCGCTTAGTTTTTTTCTCTCTCTCTCTCTCTCTCTATATATATATATATATAAATATAAATAAATAATTTATTTAAAAGAACACAACTTGGGCAATAGATAGACTTCTCAGGCCTTCGGGATAGGGTCAATGTCTAGTATCTATGCTCAGTCGGAGGAAGAGAAAGCCTTCATTACTAGAGTATTAAACAATTGTCCCATCCATAGTGTCCCCACTTTATCCTAACATAAAAACAGGCCTTGTGTCTAACTTTGCCCTCGTGGGAGGGGGGCACGTAAATAGGGACTGAAGAACAAAACCTGCCTAAAAGATGCGTGTTAAAAATAGAACTTCCTCAGCATTCGAACATGAACTAATAAAACATACATGATAGAAATTGCCGATCAAGAAATCAATACTTGAGGTTATCGATCCGAATCAGACAACTATAATAGAATTCTTTTTAATAGACATATTTCATAGTATTAACTTGGCATGCCTAACAGGTTCTGTAAATAAAATATGGGTTTCCTTCTACCGAGACGCATACACGTGAGTATGTGATACAGAATGTAATTATATATGTAATTATATATGAAATTATATATATATATATATATATAATTTATTTAAATACTGTACGTTACATATTTCAGAAATGTACCGCCGTTTCTACACAAAAGGGTAAATTTAGACATCTTTAGTAAATCTCTATGTCCAGTGGAATCGTCGGCATGCTGAAACGATTGTAGTCACGGCCCGATGGGGAATGGCGTCAACACTATCTATATATTAATACGATAGCGTGTGTGTTCGTGTGTCACGCTTACATTAAAAGCTCTGTGCATGCGTGCCGCACCTAGATTTGGAAAAGCATTTAAGTCACCTAATTTTCGTAATATTTCAATTATTTCCCTTTGGTGCAACGGTTAGCGACGTAGGATTTTGACGTCGGCTTTTGACGTCGGCCCGACTGGTTTATAGTTCGATCCCAACCAACCTCTAAGATTTGTTTTCTACATCGAAGGGGGGGGGGGGTAGGGAGGGGACGCCCGGGAAGTCACATATTTATACGATAGCGTGTGTATTATTATGTGTGTCACGCTTACATCAAAAGCCTATCATATTCAATGGCCATTAATAAAGCTCAAGGACAGACTTTTGATAAGGTTGGGATGTACCTACCACAACCTTGCTTTACTCATGGACAACTTTATGTAGCCTTCTCAAGAGCAAGGTCTATGAACAGTGTAAGAGTGAAAATTTGTCCTCAGAATAATTCTGCTCAAGGCCAGAGAAGAGGAACTACCTTCACTAGAAATATTGTATATAAAGACATTTTGTAAATTGTTTCATGTATTGTTTATTTTTAAAAATAAGTATACAAGTCAAATCTTATATTTTATTCAAACATGTATAGGTTAGGGAAAAGATAATTAGTATTGAAAACATCATTTCGTGTAATTTACACGGGCTCCGCTAGTATATATATATATATATATATATATATATATATATATATATATATATATATATTAATTGTCGCCCCGAATTTCAGGCTGGGCACTCTAATGAGTAGTATTAATACAGAGTCAAAATCATCGCTTTAATGCATGTTTCTTCATAAGTTGAACACTGTTGACGTCGGCTGCTTTTCGCGCCAGTTCGGTATAATAGGTTTAAAACTCACATATTTATGTAGTTTTTCACGGTGGCCGCGTAGGTTAAGGCGTCGGAATTTGAGTTAAAAACATGACTCGGGGTTTCGAATCCTGCGACCGGGTTGAATAATTATCTCTACACTGACGATTCCGGAAGAATGAAACGTGTACGTATGTAGATAAACAAATTATAGATATATATAAAGAAAGCATACCCGTCCCAGGACGGGTAAAAGTAATTTCTTAAACAGAACAGTTATGCACTATTTTTTAGTTCTCTTACGAAGATTAAAATCAAGATATAATACTACTAAACAACATATCTAGAAATCTTTATTCCAATTGTGATCAAAATCGCTTACATGATTTTGATTCTAGGAAGAGTCTAAACCTCAAGGATTAAGCTTAAGATCCCTAAAGAATGAATTAAAATTCAGGAAATTTTGCGTAATTGGTGTCTAATGCCAATGGACAAAATTGAATACAACTCTGAAATATTTGAATTTTTAAAATGGTACGTTGTGCCCATATCATGATCCCCTAAAGCCCTTTAAAATACAAAAAAAAACCCTTGAAATTTGGAGAACATTTAGGGCTAATACAGATTGTTAAAATTTCACGTGACGCCCGCCTAGTGATATACCATATATATATATAGATTTATGGGAGAGAAAGAGAGGAGTATTGTTGTTGCGACCAAACTGACATTATTATTTAATCGTTAATCTTGTTTGGTGAAAGTTGATACGATTTTTACTCGGGTGTCATGTCGATAACACAGGAAGAAGAAGAAGAAGAAGAAGAAGAAAATGACTTGAGTAAATAAGTAAAGCCAAACATCTACTCCGCTCCGCATTGGAAAAATAGTCCATAATCTATATATCAATACACGTAACGCTCACCGTCAACATATCATGGCGCTTATGGGTCACCATTTAAGTAGTTCAATTAGAGAAGGGGGAGAAACAGTGCCAGAGTCGAAAAGAAAAACATCGAGGTACAAAACATACATTATATAAATATATATCATTATTTAATAAATAAATATGTTTTAATATCCACAGACATGAAGGGTTGAGGAGGATGGAAAGATCGAAGAGGGAAATTCAAAAGATGAATTAGGATTAACAGTATAAATTTTACCGATAAATGGGAGCTGGCGGTGGTGAAATAATTAACAGCACTAACTGACGACCTGGGAGTGCAAAGTTCGAATCCAGTCGATTCCATAGCATCATTTTCACTTATGGATATTGCCACCCTTCACGTAGTTCCTCCCTGTGATGACTCCATTAAAAAAAAAAAGAATCTGGGAAAGCAATGCCAACAAAATCAAGCCAGCCAAAAAAACGTCGTCACATGTTAATCCATACGAATTGATTTTTATACAGGTAGAGGAAGAAAACAACTGTGGAATTTCCACAGGTCACGCTAGTGTATATATATATATATATATATATATATATATTCATAATTCTCTCCTTTGTACTTGTGTTTAAATTGAAATAGTACAAGGCGTATTTCTCTCTCATTTCAAAGCGTAATCGTCCGAATGATTATGAACCGTGGTCTCGTAACAAGTTGTACCATGCTGATCCATACGGAATTATTTTTCATACAGATAGATGAAGCGACCATGGAATTTCCACGGGTCCCGCTAGTTATAATTTAGAAAATTTTATATATATTAAAATAAATAGCAATAGATAATTTTGGATTTTTTCTTTATTTAAAAAATATTTAACTGGCTTTGCAAACGCACTTTAAGTATGCAAAAACGATCTGAGTATGTGCACCCCACAGATCTTACGTCTTCCTTCGTAGGGGGGGGGGTTATTAGTAGTCGCCTGAGGATCGCCAACAAGGGAATGCAGACAAGTCTGTTATCGGCTTTTTTTTTCGTAAAATAACAGAACTTATTAACATTATTTTAAAAGTACTAAAACTAATCCATAGCAAAAGGAGTTCGTCTTTAATAAACACAAGTTTATCAGTCGCCATTTGTCAGCATAATCAGGCCGGAAGCTTATGTTCTATTTAAAAAAAGAAAAAAAACTAAAAATACATACACATAATTTATATATATATATATATATATATATATATATATTGTAAAGTAATACAATATATGTATATATTTTCAGTATTTACTGAAACTGTACTCAATACGCGAGTAGAGCTTAGTAATAGTGTAAAAAATATGACAAGTAAGCTACACAGAAGCGCCTTTTTTTATTCCAGAAATAAATCATCAGGCTAAAGGCATTCAGCCTGTTTATTTTCTTTAGAAATGAAACATGAATGTTTCTATTTAGCTTACTTTCCATGAAAATATTTTTTATACTACTGCTACAACACACACATATATATATATATATATATATATAGAAAGAGATAGATAGATATATAGTTGATTCTTGGTTAAGATGAAACATGTATGTGGATATTGAAAACTATTTCTTATTTGTAAAGCTTCCTTCAAAAGGAAGAGCACTAGGAGCTTCCTTCGATATGAAAAGCTTCTAACTAAAGCAATATTGCAAAGTTCTCTCCCCTTGGTTGACCACTCTACAAAGACTGACTGTTCATTTAATGAATATATGTATATTTCTTTCTTTGTCATGTAACTATCTCAGCGGCTGTGGGGCGAAAGATGTAAGATAAAAGTTGATGGCGACTTCAGTCCGGGGTTCGAATCCTGCGACCCGTTGTACAGTTATACCTGGGCACACTGATAATTCTGGGTTAAGATGAAACATATATATGTGGAGATTAAAAAAAAACTTATTATAAATTAAAAAAAAAAATTATAAAAATATTATATATATATATATATATATAAATATAATATATATATATATTATATTGTTATTAATTTATTAATTTAAGTAAACGAGAGTAAGTCTCGTTTACTTAAATTGTTTTTATTATTATTCTTTCTCCCACTTGTGCGCTTATGATTTTCCGTTCACTGATTACATATATATGTATATATATGTGTGTCTGTGTGTGTAAGCATTTTAGAAACGGTCAGTAATATGTTAGTCAATACACACAAGTCACGTGTACACTCGTCTTTATCCCATTGGGTCTATCTATTTCGCTGATGTTACCAGCTAACACACACCCACACACATTTTCATTACACTGAAGAAGATCGCGAGAAGCGAGCGAAAATTCTGTTTTTCTAAGCATTTTGCATTCCTTTATATATACCAACGAATAAAAAATAAAATACAAATATTTTTCTACATTATTATTTCTATTTTTTATACATACATTTATTTGTATATATATATATATACATATTTCCACATTATTATTTCTATTTTTTATACATACATTTATATATATATATATATATATATATATATATATATACATATTTCCACATTATTATTTCTATTTTTTATACATACATTTATATATATATATATATATATATACATATTTCCACATTATTATTTCTATTTTTTATACATACATTTATATATATATATATATATATATATATATATATATATATATTTCCACATTATTATTTCTATTTTTATACATACATTAATATATATATATATATATATTTCCACATTATTATTTCTATTTTTATACATACATTTATATATATATATATATTTCCACATTATTATTTCTATTTTTTATACATACATTTATTTGTATATATATATATACATATTTCCACATTATTATTTCTATTTTTTATACATACATTTATATATATATATATATATTTCCACATTATTATTTCTATTTTTATACATACATTTATATATACATATATATATACATATTTCCACATTATTATTTCTATTTTTTATACATACATTTATACATATATATATATATATACATATTTCCACATTATTATTTCTATTTTTTATACATACATTTATATATATATATATATATATATATACATATTTCCACATTATTATTTCTATTTTTTATACATACATTTATTTATAAATATACATTTCCACATTATTATTTCTTTACATACATACTCATCTATATTACTAATTTTAATATGAGAAATATCTTGATTATCCGCACGAATATTTAAACGAATACTTAATTGGTTATATTCATGCAATGGATTCGTATTAAGATATTCTTCCAGATTGATTAAGGATTAAAAGAAAATAATTGAAGCGTTAAAATGTTCCATGTGTGATATTAAGAAAAAACGAAAAGCAAGAAGTTCTTTCAGGCATTTTCGTAATGCGATTTCGAGAACTGGTCGTGTTATTGCTCGAAGGATTGTCTCGCATTCAATTGAATTGTCGCAGTTCAATTTAAATGTCAAAATGAAATTTTGACATTTGAATAACATTTCCGCCTTTCGTCCAATGTAATCTCTTTTCGTGCGATGTCCGCAACAATTTACAGTGGGTTGACACGTATAGATGTTTCCAATGAAGCATTTTAATAGCAATATTTCCCGCTTCATGAAATGCAAGTAATTATACTCGGCGTTGCACGGGAGCAATGATTTAAAACCTAAAAGTCGGATACAATTATATACATACATATATATATATATATATATATATATATATATATATATATATATATTTCGGCAGCAAGTCATTTATTATACACGCGTCGTTGAAGATAGCGAAGAGAGAAAACTCCGTGGTCTTCAACGACGCGTGTATAATATAACTTCTTTGTAATATAGCAGGAAAAATCCCAGCAGAGTGCTCGATTAATTAGGGAATTAAAATTTAAAATTAAAGCGTAATATTTATTTATTTTGGTACAGAAAAAATTATGGTTTTATTGTTTTGTAGAAGAAAATTGGGCATTTCTGCATTTCAACCGTCACTTACACTTAATAATTGAAGAGTTCCATTCATTCCATCGAGTCAACCGGGAGTGCCAGACTGTCTATATGAAAAACCTCCAATGTTGACTCTTTGTTGGATTTTCGTTTTAAATTATAAATTTTCGTTTTAAAAGATCACTGTTGATAATTTTGATAAAATTTTAATTCATACAATAAAAAAAAAAAAATAAAAAATCACTGACTAAAATCACTAACTATTCATTTTAACGATAAACTTTCATTTAAAAAAAAAAAAAAAAAAAAAATCACTGTTGACTATTTTTAATTCATACAATAAAAAAAACATTTTTATTATTTTTATAAATTTTTAAATTATTAAATAAAATATTTTCATATTCAATAACGATACATTGTTCGCTGTTATTATTCTTCGCTGTTAATATTGTCATTTTGAATAAAAACATCTAATTCGGTTACTTCCGGTTGGTTGTCTGCCCCTGCGTACAAAAAGGGAAAGCAAATTAAGTGCAAGAGACGGTTGAAATGCAGAAGTGCCGAAAATTGTTTTTGTTTTTAGCTTTGCAGAACAAGATTGAGTTTTGCAAAGGGAAAGGAAAAACAATAACATCAATGTTTGGTGCAATTTAAGTCAAGGAAACCACTAGTATGTAAGATTCGCTACCTTATTTAGTTTCTTATTTTTGAATGCCCAATTTCAAGCCGTTACTGTTCTGTATATTGCGAACAGATGAAAAAATATTGCACACACATATTTACATTTGTATTAATACAAGCATTTTCGACTACATATTTGCATACATGTTTCGGCTAAATCCTAGAACGGTTTGAACCGTTTCAGGCTAAACATTCAATCGGAAGGTTCATTTGATTGAATGTTTAGTCTGATGAGGCTTCAACGGAAATATGTATGCACATATGTAGCCAGCAATCTTTGTATAAATAAATAAATTATACTAAATAGATGTACTGCTCTACTTATTATTTAGCACTATTATATAAACACAGTAATATTAATAGGATTTTTTATTCTATGAACTAAACTACACTTTGAATTATATATTATAAATATAAACATATTATAGATAAGTAGAATATAAATTTATGACATCTTCATTATTTTCCAATGATTGTTTTAATAATTATTGAACAATTCTATTATATATTGTCTATATTGTATTTATTTGTTATTTATTTTTATGGAAATCGCTCCAGACAAGGCATGAAACCACTTGATGTAAGGAGCTAACAAGAACAAACATGATTATCGCAAAGACAGGAGATACCTATTGACCTTAGTCTTGAAAAGACAAAGGCTATAGGTAGGAGGAAAACAATCAGCAGGAAGAGAGCCCCACTAGCCTGCAGTTCTTGGAAAGAAACTAATATAATAGGAAGCTGTATTATGATGAGGTATCAAAACAGCGAATTGATGGAGACCACTAGACCAACAAGTTAAACGAACTGGAACAAAAGAAGCGGGGAATAGATAACATAATTCTGAAGACATGCCATAATAGTATTTATAGAAAAGACCGAGACTAGCAACATCACATCTGAGAGAGAGAGAGAGAGAGAGAGAGAGAGAGAGAGAGAGAGAGAGAGAGAGAGAGAGAGAGGTGCAGAGAAGAAGATAGGGTAGAGCGAATGAAATTACAGATACGTTTCTGCACCTTATCAATAACCCCTAAATGGGACAGATTCACCAGCCCAAATATGACAAAAGTACTCTATACATGATCTGATTGTAGACTTGTAAAGATAAAGAGTATTGATGAACAGATATTGTGTTGATGAAGTGATTCAGACAATTGTCAATCTCCTGCCCTGCTGTTAATTATAAAGAGATTGAAATTTCGGAAACATATGTACGGAAGGACAAATGTCGTTGGTGGTGAATTTTTTTGAGCATGATCATTACAAAATAATGACGATGTCATAAATTTGCTTTCTACTCAGTTCTAATATATTAGCTCTGTTTGACTAACAGTTAACCATTGAGCTAAACTTTATCTGCAGTAGTTATGTATTCTAGGCTTCTGCAGAATTAATTTTATTTTTACAAAAAAATGATGTTTTATGATCCCCTTGTGATACATCTAAAGTTATAGAAGTAAACTTTACACACACTATATATATATAATTATTTCCACAATGAGACAACGCCGCAGCCCACAACCTACGAAAGAAATGAGTCTAGGACTTCCGGTTTATTTCTTTCGTAGGTTGTTGGCTGCGGCGTTGTCTGATTGTGGAAATGATTATATATATCATCTCACATTCAAAAATCTAATATATATGGAAGAGGCTATTTTGCCGGTCCCGGCAAAATAACGAGCCCCTCGTTATTTTGCCGGCTTATGTTTTTTTTAACCTAACTGTTATGGTCTTGTTAAAGAAAGGGTAATGAAATAAATGAGGACAAATATTTAATAACAATTTATTTTCATCGTCCTCATCAGTTGTTATTCTGTCGGTTATTTTAATCCTTTGAATATAAAAGAAATATCCGCTTTTAATACAAAAAACATTAAAAGTAAAAATTAATTAAATGAACGAAAATATTACAGACAATTAGATTCCTTAGTCGGATTTAGAAGTAATTTGCGTCGGATAAAAATGCTTTAGTCATTTAAGAAAAAAATAATAGTTTTCATTCATTGATATAAAAAAATAAATAAGTCTTGTTAAGAAATCTGATTATTAAAAATAATTAAAGATATGTGCCTAAAGAAATTAAATCAGATATACTTTTTTTTCAACTAACAGTTTGTACGTTTATATAATTCCAGTTTTATAAACAGTCTAAACAGCAATTTTAAAACTGCTTTTTCACTATCTTTTAAGATAAATGTTAGGACTATTTCTCATCATTTCACTAAATTAACCATTAAATTGAATGTTTTTCTTGCGATAAAATAACAACAGTAGTAATTGTCAATAATTTCAACTGCTACATGTAACGACGAATTTTAATGCCAAGTTGAATTGTTTTTACAAACAAACATTGTGAGGTAATTCGGTAGAAAGTTATATTAAACAAAGTAGACACAAACGGGGTTCAAAGCGAATTATTTGTACTTAAAACATAATTTGTATTTTTTTACAATAAAAATAATACGTAAATGCATTTAAATGGACATAGAAATTCATCGTAGTTACTTAGTCTATGGTGAAATAAAACTTTTTTTCATAAGTCGTGGCGAAAATCGCCGTATAAATTATTTATTTAATTTAAAAAAATAGAAGTTTCAATTATTTCTTTTTTTATTGGAAAAATGTTGAAATAATAAACCGGCAGTTAAGTTGACTCGTGAAATCTTCACTGTAACTGTAACAATTAGGTTAAATAAACATGAACCGGCAAAATAACAGCCCCATCGTTATTCTGCCGGTCCCGGCAAAATAGCCTATCCGAATTATATATATATATAATTTATTAAATACTGTATATTACATATTTCAGAAATGTACCGCGATTTCATCCAAAAGGGTAGATTTAGACATCTTTAGTAAACCTCTGTGCCCAGATTTCTACATCTACCCTTTTGGATGAAACCGCGGTAAATTTCTGAAATATGTAATATACAGTATTTAAATAAATTATATTAGTTCTCTTATATGATCGAGCACTTTATTTTTGATTTCTTTTCATATACAACCTGACACACTATATATATATACATGGACGGCAACACCGGGGGGGGGGGGGCAGGTGGGCTCAAGCCCCCCCCCCCCTTTTTACTTGCCCTCCCCCCACTTTACGGTCATCAATAATGAAGTTATATATGCATGTGTTTAACCGCCTCCCCCCACTTTTTAGGAGAGCCCCCCCCCACGCACTTTTATAACTGTCCCGCCGGTTCTGATATATGTTTTTATTAATATAGATATATAATATATTTTGTAAAATCTTTAACGATTTCTTTTTAATTATTTTTCTTATTGTGGTATATATTTTTTTTCTTATAATTATAATAATACGCCTGATCGAGACACTACGATTTCTGTCAGTATATATGACGAACGGGCTTATACAACCTTGCCCCTCCACAAGGGGGGAGGTATTGCCTGTGACGATCGTCTCATGAAAACAGAACAGATACTACACTACTCTCAAACGGAGGAGGCAATTCATGGGAGGGTGGTCTAATGATAATCAAACAGATACGAAACGAGCATTGACAGACAGATACCAAATCTTTATTAATAGATTTGGGAAAAGCAGTCGAAAAAAAAAACATCAATGCTAAATATCGCAGTAATAGTCACTTAATTTGATTGGAGTGAGACGCGCTTAATTCACACAACAAATACAACATCCCTTCTGTTCAAAACAAAGAAATAAAAATTCTTGTCTCCCCCCCCCCCCTCATTCAATTCAGACAAAGGTTCGGACTAATTGCAATCATTTTGTAACTGACGTTCCAGTCTGAGCTAATTTGTCTTCGACTTAAATCGATACTAACCAATATCGAACGATAACTACCAAAGCTTTTGTTTTTACTTTTGATTTATTTGTTTTTTTTTGTTTTTTTTAGGTTTTATATATTTCTCGGCTAAAAATGACATTTTTAACAAATAATAATAAAGAAATATAAAAATATCCTTATGTAAAAATAAAAGCATAATTTTTTTTAGCTCTTAATGTATATCTCCACTCTATGATAAATAGCAAAGTGTATTTATATATATCCATTCCGTCAGAAAAGAGTTAGCGAGTACAGAACTGGGAGACGATGAAGGATAGGAAATCAGACAACCCCCCTTCTTCATCATTTCCATGAGAGCTTTTCTTTCCCTTTCTTTGCCGATCTATACGCTTTTATATCTTTATTATTTTCCGCAAGTGTCTGAAGTTTTAACGTTCGACGTCATTTGTTTTAATGTCTAGTCGAAAAATAAAATTCCTCTCATATATATATATATATATATATATATATATATATATATATATATATAGTAAGTTATGCAAATATATTTATGGCAATTAAGCTACACAGATGCTCCCGCGCTTCATCCCGGGGGGGGGGGGGCATCTGCAGGCTAAAATGCATGGAGTTAGTTTTGCCGGGTGTTTTTATATACACGACTAGCTAGTTAATCAATCAGATTCTTTGTTCTCTTAGCCAATCGTTGAACTTCTCACGAACAAAGGTCCGGTTAGTTTTACTTCCTATTTCCTATTCTATTCTATTTTCTATAGAGTGGCCTATACCCTGTTTCTTTGTTGTGTCAATATAATGGGTGAATTTATTTTAACACGTGGTTCCTTGTATTTCTATTTTAGGTTTTATTTTTTAAGTTTTTATGTTTTAGTTTAGTTACTTATTTTTTTGTTTATTTATGCATTGTTAGCCTAAGGTAAATTTATTCTGTGCAGGCAGTTGTTTGCTATCTGACTTCTACAGTTTAATAGATTTTGGGTGTCTTTAAAGTTTACGATTTCAAATTTCTCATTCAGACATAATCTACACGGGTCGTCTAAATTTCTACATGTACTGGCCTGTCGTATTATTTTCCATTCGATTATTGGTGAGCGTCCATTTTCTTTGAGCTCCCAATAGTGGTTTGCTAGTGCTGTTTTAATTCGACGTTCTTTATTTTTAAATGTGCTTTTGTGGCCATAATATCTGGTTTTAAAATCTAGGGAGTTCATACTCACGTAGTACTTCTTGTTATTCGGCCTTTCCTTGGCAAATATTGTGGCTTGGTAAACAATACTTTATTTTGTAGTGGACAAAGTTTACGATTTATGAAGTTACATCTTTTCTCTTCATTGCTAACTTTTTCATTTCTATTCGGGTGATTATTATTAGGGTTTTGGTTATTTCTATTTGTAGTGTTTATATTTTGGTTCTTCTTATTGTTATTTTTGCTATATTTGTCACTTTTTTATGTCATTTGTTATTTTTCTGCTGTTCTCTTTTAGTATTTTGTTACTGTGTGCCTTAATTATCATTTCTAGGTTTTCGCAGCAGCTGTTCTCTTTTAGTATTTTGTTATTGTGTGCCTTAATTATCATTTATAAGTTTTGTAGGACAGTTTAAAGTTATTTTTATTAAATATTTTACGCAGGTGATTGGTTACGGGGAAGTGTTTTTCAATCAGATATACGAATTTCTTGCCCAGTTTAGTTTTTAGCATCTTGTTATAGGGCGGTGTATACCAGATTATATTTCTTTTTCTTTTCTTTTAATTTCATCATAAGCATTGGTGTCCTTTTTCTTATATTTAATTTCGGTATAATGGTAACCAATATATTTTAGAGCTGTATTATAAATGTTGAATGATTTTTTTAAAAACAATTTCGTTGCTAGAATTATTGATAAGCCTACGTTTGATAGAATTCGGAATCTGTTTTATGATTGATGAGGGGTGATTAGACTTTGGGTTTACGTATATTGGATTGGTGTTATCTTTTAGGTATGGTTCGTAAGTATTTTTATTTAAGTTTAATGTGATAATATATATATACATATATATATATATATATATATATATATATATATATATATATATATATATGAAAAAACGTCTCTCCGCACGCGTGTTATTATTCTTTCTTTTGGCAAATATTTAAACATGCGCCAATGACGTCTCTTTGCACGTTCTTCTTTTTTCTATGTTTTTACCGTTATCGAATAAATTTAAAATCTTGACCTTTTCTGAAGACGTCGTTAGTCCGAACGAAACCGGTGAAATTTTGTTTCTTGATAATTTTTCCTGTATTTAAATGTTTTTTTCGTTTTTTTTTTACAGCGTTTCATTTTTATTATATATCGTGCATTTATCCTCACACTCACAAACGCGTGCAAGAATTACGTATTATTCGTTTTAAAATTGGTCTCAGATTTTTGCTATAATATATATAATTTTGAGAAAAGATGAAACAATTATAAGACATAAACTATATTTAGAACAGTTTGAGATGGTTGAAATTATGATTTTTTTCTCTCATTAGACCAATCAACATAATTTACTCGTATTATTGAAACTGTAGAATTTGATTATTCGGACTACTGTTCTCATCTTGACTGTAATTAATGTTTCGGTCACTAACCTCCTACCTTCTCTAGGCGTATCTCTTCTAACTCGGGAATCTGGACGGAATTTCAAATCTTTATTTAATCCACGAGGATAGCATATTCGACAGAAATATTCTCGATTTCGTAAAGATACACCTAAAAAGGCCGGAGGTTACAGCGGGCAAAACGTTGTGAGACTAACACTCAAGATGAGAACAGTAGTCCAAATATTCCAAATTCTACAAACTATCAATCCTCATCTAAAAAATTCAGAAACACAATCATCTCTATTCAACTGAAGATTTAGCTACTGGTATTTGCAAGTCGATGATTGATCTTTGAAGTTAAGCTAATTAGAATTTTTCTATGATTTTACTTGAAAGTAATATATCCATATATATATATATATATATACTACTAGATTAGATCCCAATGAGTTAACTTCAAAGATCAATCACCAACGTGTAGATAGAAATAATTAAATATTCAGTGGAACAGAGATAATATATATTGATGACTTAAATCATTTTAAAATAAAGAAGGTTCATAAAGGTATTATAATTGTTTCCAGCTATTTCAAGGTAGTGTTTATCTTAAGTCATACAAGTAACCGTAAACATTTTTAAATACTAGACTTTAGAACAACATTTATAATTTTCGTAAGAGCCCAACAAAAAAATTTAATATCCCAAAAAGGTTTATATAATATATATATATATATATATATATATATATATATATATATATATAAGAAATAATATACAAGTACAATATTTAAAAAAAAAATTGTACTTGTATCTTATTTTTTTTTCAGATCATCTTATTTTTTTTTCAGATCAATCATCTTGTGGAAGTCTTGAAATAAAGACGAAACGTTGATGAATATTGGTTTATCCTTTTTCATTTGACATCACATTGGAATATTTCCATAATTTTCATCATATATATATATATATATATATATATATATATATATGTGTTCTAATTCGATGACAAGCGATTCCTTTCGTTTTCGAATCAGGATTAAAAAGATCTATGAAGTGAATACTTAGGTAAAACGAGCTTTAAAGTTCGTGGGGGCGTGCCGTCGAAGCTCGACTGAACTAAGACAAATCGATAGAAATGCAATTCGGTCAAAATAAAGAAAATAAAAATAAAATGAGCGGTGTTGTTTAACGACATGTTCCTTTTTAAATAATGTTCCAAGTTTTCATTACAAACCTGAAACTTCCGTTATAATCTGATTTTGACGACCATGGAGTTCCTATCAAAAGATGTCCGCTCTTTCTTTCTCGTGTTCGCTGTGAATCGCCGTGAATAAAGGACACCACTATCTGTTTGTCCTATTTCCCTGGGGTATTTAGAAAGTGTGGATTACAATCGGATCCATTCACAGCCGGTTCGCTTTCTTAATTTAATCATTTTACAACCTTTACAACAGATTGTGTGAATATGTTTTTATTCGTTATCAAGTGTTTGTTTAGCAAACCAGGAAGATGTTGCGCAGTGGTTACATTACCGGGCAGGAAGCCGAGAGGTCTAATCTCTACTGACGAAGGAAAGACAACTCGTTTTTGTTTTTCAGCGCTATTGAATTCTCTTGAATGGAGCAATTTCATTTCGGTTATTCTCCGTTTTGTATTGTCTCCTCTTACCGAGATTAAGTCAGTTTTGTATCCGATATTAACTCTTTCTGTGGCGACAAAACAATAAAGACAAGAACTTTTTCAATCGAATTTGCAGTGATATAGATGCCTTTCAGCTTCTCCGATATTTTCTTCAAAACAGTCTTTCTCCCCAATAAATTAGTTTTAGTCAATGAATTATTTTTCAAAACATTGATTACAGTTTTTTTTAACCTAATCCTAAACTTAAATGGCAGTTACTAGGACTTAGGGTTAATGGCAAAACATGTTAACTGCTCTAAAATGCTAGAATGGTCCGTCAATAGGAGGATCATGTTATATTAAATTTATATGCGAAACTGGTCCCCCACTCTAAATTTTAAATGATTTATTTTTCTGACCTTAGGTCACCGAGCGCCGTTAAATTTGATCTTTCTCTCGATATATATATATATATATATATATATATATAGTTTCCTTATTTACGTAGTAATCACCTGTAGCCGTGGGGTTAAAGTGCTAGCTGTCGGAGTCTAGGTTGATTTTGTAACTAGGTTCGAGCACTCCGTCTGAAACTATCACTTCCTACACTGATGATTGAAAAAGCTTGAAACACCAGCGTCTGAAGGTAAAAATAATTTAATATTTACTTAATATAACATTTTTATTTGTGAATTTTCCAGCGGTAAGTCGGCTTAGGCAAGTGCTAAGTCTGCGATATCTTGGATTTAGTTTGTATCCCTGGGAATTTAAACTGCATTTCCTTTCTTTCTTTAAAATGACTCAAAGCTTCTTTAGACACACACACACACACATATATATATATATATATATATATATATAAGGAAAAGTCACATTTGGAAGCGTTGATGAAATGGCAATAATAAAGAGAATATTTTGAAAAAATATTTTGAAAAACTGGACAACACATTTATTTATGTTTTTTTAAAATAAATTATTTATTTACTTTAAAAACTTGAGCACTTTCGGTGTTATACACCCTTGTCAAAAGTATAAGCATATTTTTTCTTTTTTGTTTAATCCTTCTTGATTGAGACATATTTATCGCAGTCCAGTTGAAATATATATATATATTAGTAAATTGAAAAAAAAATTATGACATTATTTATATCAGTTCCAATAATTCTACATGAACAATATTTTTGGCGTACGATTGTTTCTAAGACGAAATAACTTTTTTTATTTATTAAATTTCCATTTGTCTCTTCGTCATTTACTATATAATGCTATGACACTAGTGCAATGCCATTTACTATACAATAGGTCTGATTGACCGAAATGTTCAAACATCCAGTATTTTGAGTATATGTTACTGTAAGGTTCACTTAACCGCTCTAATATCTTTAAGGGGGATTACTGCCTTTTTATTTGTAGACTACATTTGACTAGTTTATATATTTTTTAAATTACAGGATAATACATCAAAAGATATAAGAGACAACTAATATCTTTAATTAGTGAACATCCGGATAAAAATGAAGCTCAATATACTGGATAGAGCATTAATAGCATCAGATAAAATAAAAGAATAAAATAAGGTGCGAATCAAATTTTATTACAATTCAAAGTTCAAGCAAAGTAATTGAAAGTCCTTAACCCATGGGTTTTCAAAGAAAATTATTCTCGTCAGAGGATCATTACCGCAGTGGAATTACAGCGAGTAAATAAAACTTTGAAAGCATAAAAAAATATAAACAAAATTAATAAAATTAATAATAAAAATAAATATATGCAACACGAATTGTATCGGCCCAAAACTTTGAATTGTAATACAATTTGATTCGCACCTTATTTTAGTCTTTTATTTTATCTAATGCTATATATATATATATATATATATATATATATATATATATATATTTGGTGTACAGGATAAACTACTAAACTAATAAACCGATCATTATGAATTTTTGAATACAGCTGCTAGGTGCAAAGGTAGGTAATATAGGCTATATTTAGTTTAATTTAGTTCTATGCAAAACAAGATACAATGGGATAGAAACCCTTTGTGGAAAGTCATTACCTCCTATATGTCTGAAAGTTCAACAATAAGTATTAGACACCAATTAATAAATATTCTCCAAATTTCAGTTTCTTTGGGGTATTTTATAGTTTTTTTAAAAATTGAAACCAGTGTTGCGGAGTCGGAAGATATAAGATCCGAGTCCGACTTCTAGGATTCCAAAATTCCGACTCCGACCACAACTCCTTATTTTAAACTCTTCCAATATTCAGACTGTTCCTATTTATTTGTCCCATCCCCGCGAGGGCAGAGTTAGACACAAGGTCGGGTTTTAATGTGGGGGAAAATCCAGCTCCCCCAAAAGGAGCACACTGAATTGAGAAAAAATAAATAAATTGCTACAGTCTAGGAGGATTTCTCCTTCAATGACCGAAGACGGAACGTATACAGTGTAGCATCAAAACAGATACCACACTTTGAACCTCGCCAAAAGAATGTCTTGATTCTTTGGAAATTAAAAACTCCGACTCCGTAATCTTGATTGAAATTGACTAATAGCGAAAATTAATTCCTAAGATTCTAAAATGTTAATTAAAAATACACAATAATTAACCGAGCAATTATTTCTAATTCGATCACTATTAAACAATGACCGCGTTATTTTATTTTATCTTCATTTCTGATTAGATTAATTGTATATGATTACATCATCCCTTTGAAAAATGAGTTCTTTCTTAAGTAAGCGTAGACATTCGAATCACTGACGTCATTATATGCGTCATTTTGTTTTTAATTGGTCCTAAAACGTAAGTTGAAAACGTGGAAATAAGTTTTTTTTTGGTTTTAAACAAGAATTATTTCAAAAATAAGATTTTCAATTATTCTTAAATTGGCAGCGGCCGAGGTTTTGTCTTTTGGTATTTTTGAATGACGTTTCGGAATTTTTTTTAGATGATGGTTGGTAATTTGGATTATTCAGACTACTGTTCTCATCCCATGCGTTATTTTCACAACGTTTCGACCGATGTCCGAACAATACAATATTTTAGTGTCTTTTATTACCGTCCAAAACAAAGATTTAAGGTTTGTAATTATGGTTTTCAAATCATGTGTCCATTCGATTTAAAAAACATCACTAGTTCGAACAAATTATATATATATATATATATATATTATATATATATATATATATATATATATATATATATATATATATATAGTCCTTTCGATAATCAATATCGTAAAAGTATGTAAACAAATGAATACATTAATTTAAATCAATGTAATTTCTTCCATTCTCAGTAGCGGGTTCCTTATATATATATATATATATATATATATATATATATATATATATAATTTTTATCACATAACTAAATGCTCGATAGGTTTTACAAGTGCTAATATAATTCAATTTTTACTTAAATACTTCGATAACAAAGAAAGGTTGCAAATCTTTTAGCGATGACCACATCGATGAAACTCGGGTATTCCCAACAGACATAGTATTTAAAATAATATAATATATATATATATAGATAATATTGAACTGATTTTGAGTATTCTTCAGTGGCATCCTTATTTACCCGCCTCTTCATGTCGAATAATAATACTATTACCAAAACGAATAATAATACTATTACCAATACGAATAATAATACTATTACCAATACGAATAATAATACTATTACCAATACGAATAATAATACTATTACCAATACGAATAATAATACTATTACCAAAACGAATAATAATACTATTACCAATACGAATAATAATACTATTACCAAAAACGAATAATAATACTATTACCAAAAACGAATAATAATACTATTACCAAAAACGAATAATAATACTATTACCAAAAACGAATAATAATACTATTACCAATACGAATAATAATACTATTACCAATACGAATAATAATACTATTACCAATACGAATAATAATACTATTACCAAAACGAATAATAATACTATTACCAATACGAATAATAATACTATTACCAAAACGAATAATAATACTATTACCAAAACGAATAATAATACTATTACCAAAACGAATAATACTATTACCAATACGAATAATAATACTTTTACCAAAACGAATAATAATACTATTACCAATACAAATAATAATACTATTACCAAAACGAATAATAATACTATTACCAATACGAATAATAATACTATTACCAAAACGAATAATAATACTATTACCAATACGAATAATAATACTATTACCAAAACGAATAATAATACTATTACCAAAACGAATAATAATACTATTACAAATACGAATAATAATACTATTACCAAAACGAATAATAATACTATTACCAAAACGAATAATAATACTATTACCAATACGAATAATAATACTATTACAAAAACGAATAATAATACTATTACCAATACGAATAATAATACTATTACAAATACGAATAATAATACTATTACCAATATTAATTTAAGCTAAGCTAGAATCTTTTAGAGAAAAGTTTGTATTCATTTAGAAAACGTACAATCGATCGACCATTTTAAGAGAAGAAGAAAAACCGTAATTATTTTTGTGTTGCTATTTCAACTGAAGCCATAGCGATTCTCTACTGTTAGCGTTAAGTGTCCATTATCGGTTTAATTCGATGATCTCTGATCGATAACGATTACAATTTATCTCACAACCGCTGTTAAGTGGTTTGACGATTTTGTGAAAAACTGTTTACGATACAACGAATGAATTATTATTATCATTATTAATAATAATAAAAATAAATGATCGTAAAATGGCTGCCACTAATTAAAAATAGATCTCTTCATAATAATAATAATAATAAAATAGATGGAAGAAATGTTTTGGCAAAAATACATTTTAGTTTGAATGACTATTTACTAGTGGGGCCCGTGGAAATTCCACCATGCGTTCAAAATCAATCTGTATAATTTACTGTTCATAAAAATATTCATTTTGAAATAATATATGGTTTTCAGGGTCAATACTATTAAGACAATGACTCTTTCTTCTTCCGTAATAATAATTATCATTGTCGGTTAAGTATTGGTTAAATAACTAAACCGAATGCGTCTATTCTATATTTGGTAATTCTACAACATTTGAACTGCTTTTTCTTAACCCTAACTCTAACCTAACCCTAAACTGTTTCCGTTTAGTTCGGCCAAGGTCGGTTTGGTTCAGATCAAATTCTATAGAAGCACCCTATATTTATTTAAAAGTGTAGAAATTTAATTCGTTTTAAACAATATTCTGTCTTATTAACAAAAATAATAAATAATTGTCAGCCAAATAATATTTTTGCAAATCAACAAAACGAATGCCAATTTTTTTTTTCAAATTTAATTGTTCATTTAAATGTATTTCAAATTGTACTGTCTTAGTCGGTGGGATGACATAATTTGATTTTAGAACAATCCATTTTAAAAGTCGGGAGTTTTTACCTTAGCGACTCAAAAGATTTGAGTGAAAGGTGATAACATACGTACGAGCATGAAGTGCCTTAGCGTATTATTATATAGAAAGGATTCCATTGGACAGGATAAATCAATCTATATAAACATTTTCATCTATCTTAGCCTTCATTATATATATATATATATATATATATATATATATTAGGTGGAATTTCAAAGTAAAGTATAGAAATCCGTTTTTGAATTTGTATTTAAATCAAGGCGATCCATAATACAGGCCTGGCAAACATGCAACTGGTATCCACGACTGGATGCGTACATGTGAAGACCAAAATTACTACTAAATACTAATTACTAGGAAAAGTTTTAGTAAGGAATTTCTTAGTAATGTCCAGTAATTAGTTAATTAGCAACGATACATATTATCAGGAGGAAGCTTATAATAATTGATTTATTTCCATAAAATCAAATGTAAAACGTACAAAATTATAAAAGAACTAAATGCACAAAAAAATCACTTTATTCAAAAAAAAAAATTCGACACATTTTAGATATTTCAAAAATCATGAGTCAATTTGTTTACATTACTTTATTGATTACAGAAAATATATTACAATCAGAAATTCCTTACTAAAACTTTTCTCGGTAATTATTATTTAGTAGTAATTTTGGTTTTCACATTTTCGCCCCCAGTCGTGGACCCCAGTCGCATGTTTGCCAGGCCTGTATTAAGTCAAGGCGACTTAAATGCAAATCGGTATTCAGGACGTATTAATACACCTCTGGCAATCACAAACTCTGTAAAAAGTAAATTCTTATAAATCAGCATGAGACGACGTTTTTGACGGGTTTGATTCTGTTAATGGCATTATTTTCCCAGATTCTTTTTAGAATCAGGGCGTGAAAGTTGTTCTATGGTACCGACTGGATTCGAACTTGGCACACGCGGGTCGTCAATCCGCGTCATTGTCTCTTTCACCAGAATAACCCCCCAAAACCCACGTAAAAATGCAATAAAGTTTAAGTATATATATTTATTTTTTTATTTAGTAGCTGTACCCGCCGGCGTTGAACTATTTTTTGTTTTTTAAAAAAAAATTGTGCTGCATCACAGCCCCCCCCCCAAAAAAAAACAACCCCCAAAAAGCTATGCCGTTTGATTTTGTAACGCATTTTTTTAAAGGATTGAGAAAGTTAAATGTAATTATTACGATATCGTTCGCTCGTTAAATTATTAATCGAGCGAGAGTGTCATGAAAATATTTTCGTAAAGGTAATGTTTTAATCTCAATAAAATAAATATAAACTTTCAATCTTTTAATACACAAGGATTAGCTAAGCAATAGTAAAATCAGAAAAGTAAACGACTTTCTATTCGACAGTTTAAATGTTTCCAAATTCCTTTCAAATTTCGAAGTAATTTTACGAAGTAATCCATTCCCCCCCCCCCAATTATGTTTGACTTGTTTACGAATTAACCGAAATGCATTCTGGTGGATTTAATTTCGAAATTAAATATTTTAAAATAAGATCTTTAAAAAATCCGTCACATTTGACGGTATTGCATTTTTGATTCAAATAAATATTCAATTAGTAATAAATAACCATTCAATGAGTAATTATGAAAGGTACGTTGACGCGAAAAATTCAGACATACGAGAAGTGATCTAAAATATATATTATATATATATATATATATATATATATATATATATATATATATATATTATTATTTTTATTTTTTTATTATTATTATAATTAATGTTATTTGATATGCAAATTACTATATCATACGGTAGTCTTAAGGGTAATATATTATTATTATTATTATTTTATCATTATTATTATTTTTTTATGTATATATTAGTGATATTTTAAGCTGAATTATTTCGACACTTGATTATTGGGGAAATGGTCGTATAATCAGTACCATTGGAGAGCCATGAATATTATAACTGTCCTGTTTTTAAATCTCCGAAACAGTTACATGGTAAACAGCTGATGATCCCCGTGTTAATATCTTGGATTTAGTTAGTTTGTCTGGGAATTTAAACTGCATTTTACAGTTAAAAAAATTTTTTTTTTTTTTTTAATTTTTTTTTTAATGACTCAAAGCTTCTTTAGACTATATATGTATATAATAGTCATGCACAGACACGAGTTTCGTCTTTTTACAAGATTCAGTGTGGCTAGACGTAGCAATATACACATTTAAAATATTTGAATTTTGAAATGGGGGTGGGGGTGTCCATATTATGCTTCCTAGAAACGCTTTACTATACTCCCAAGAACCTGAAACTTGGGAATATTTTATAATTGATGTCTAATAAATATTCTTAAAATTTACTAAAATTCAGAGGGATATGAATTTTCACGAAGGGCTTCCACCCTCTCTTTGGAACTAAATTAAACTAAATATAGCCTAAATTACTCACCCTTACGCCCAGCAGCTGTGTTTCAAAATTCATAATGATCGATTTAATTTAGGAGTGAATTCAATATATATATGAGAGAGAGAGAGAGAAATATCTAAACATATGCACATACATAACTTTATATGAAAAGATATATCTTTATATATAGTCATCCACAGACAGACTGTTTCGCTGTATCACATCTCTTCAGTGCGGCGAGACAAGACGAGATGTAAACTCGACCGTCTAAAAGACAGTCGGCGCTTATAACTCCTAGGCCATTTGCCTGCTGCTGAGGTAGGTGAAAATGATGATTAAGATAGTCAAATGCTGGAGCTCCATTTGTTTACCTAGGATCTATAATATATATATATATATATATATATATATATATATATATAACAAATATGAAAATGTTTATATCTTTTCTTCATTTATTGCTTATCTGGTGACATTATATATATATATATATATATATATATATATATAAGAAAAGAAATAAAAAAGAAAGAGAGAAAGGTATCTGTGTGTGTGTGTGTGTTCAGAGAATGAATATTGTAATAGGTTCGCGCCCGAGTGGTGTCAAGCAACAATTGAAGCAACGATACGGAAGTTATATATATATATATATATATATATACACTTTACTTTACTTGTAAATCTGCTATTTTCAAAATGGCTTCCATGAAACTTAGTTTCCCGCTTGGTCACATCCAAATATCTCAATTCAAACCGCCGCGAGATAAACACGTTATCACTTTATTTATATCGAGCGCTTTGGAAGCAACAACAACAACAACAAAAAAAACGTTAAAAGAAAACAGACCGAATACAAGTAGGTATTACATATCTACATCAGCTCGGCGGCAGCTAATAATGAACAAAGTCCCGACTTGTGAACAAGAAACGACAGCTCGCACATAGAACCTAAGTTAGCGTGTATAAAAGCGTCTAAAAGCATTCTATGCAACGGTTATTAGGGAAACGACCAGAGAGAGCACAGGTTTTTTTTCAATAGGTATTGTCACAAATCTTTTTGATAAAGTGCAGTAGACAGTCCGAAATATTAGAATTATACTAACATTTACTAATATTATTACGTACTAATGTATTATATGTATTATACTAATATTTACATGTTTTTATGTTTTCCATGAGGCTATATTAACTTTTATTTTGAGAATGTAAAGAAATTAATTTGTTTTATTCAAGAAAAACATACCTTGCAATTCAAACGAGCAATTTCAAGTAAATCCACCGGACGCGTGTAGACACGATAGTGTCATCAAATGACAATCTAGAATAAGCGTTGTTTATAGTTAAACACGAACGAAACGATAAGGAAAAGAAGAAAATACTTTTAAAATATATTTGATGGCCAGTTATTCATAAAAAAATAATGGTCATATATTTTTTGATAAAGGACAGAAGACTGTGCGAAATATAAACATATGCATTAACACATAATTTACATGCTTTTATGTTACCCTAAAAGGCTTTTTTATTCTTCAAATGAAACACACACATATATATATATATAAATATATATATTCGTTGAATATAAGAGACAACTCATGTCTAGATATCCTTTGGTAGATCCTTTTAATAGTCCGAATTAGGATTTTAGTTTCTGAGGAGAATTGGCTGATGAATTCGCAATAATTTGCATTTTCCCCTCCGAAACTAAGATCCTAATTCGGACTATTGAAAGGCCCTACCAAAGGATATCTAGACATGAGTTGTCTCTTATATTCAACAATACTTGCCTGCAAGAGAAGATGTGGCCTATATATATATATATATATAATTTAAGTTATGAAAATATATTTATGGCAATTAAGCTACACAGAGGCTTCCGCGTAGCTTAATTGCCATAAATATATTTTCATACCTTACTACCTAGCTCTACTCACGTATCGAGCATTGTTGAGGTAAATACTGAAAATTGATACATAAACAATTATATCTCCTTATAACATTTTATGTGAATACATGAAATAAATCATATATATATATATATATATATATATATATATATATTAATTCCAAGACAAATGTGTATTTATGTGTATAAAATAAATGTATGTAATTTCATCCAGTCACGCAATAGTTAGCGAGTAAAACACGTGTCTTTTACTAGCCCCGGACGAAATCATTTCAAGTGGTGAGAGGAAGCGAGAAAGCAAATAGCAAGTCAGACAATCACCTCAAACTTACTCCGACGCCTCACATGAGTTCGGAAAGAGATCCTGTACAATAAAAAGTCAACGGTGGATAGTTTATTTTTCTTTATGTCATCAGAAATAATAATTTATATATGAAAAAATTAAATTACCAACGAAATTATATTATTTTATATGAAGATTTGAGTAATATATCTAAATAGCGAGTTCGAACATCGGCGAAGCATACTTTTTTTTCGTCATTCTTGACGGAGGGTGCGCACACATATATCTCCACTGATATGTGTTCCGTCGTTTACGACTCATCAGCGTGGCTAGACACACACACACACACACATATATATATATATATATATATATATATATATATATATATATAAGAGGATTTAATGAATTACAACATTACAATTGTTCCAAGAATTAGAACATCAAGTCTAGTATGGCGTACGGTCGTATCCAAAACATTCTAGAAATACTTTATTTTATTTTTTAAAAATTAACAAAGCTACTCCAAAACGTCTCTTCATCATATATATTTAGATATATTACTCAAATATTCATATAAAATAATATAATTTCGTTAGTAATTTAATTTTTTCATATATAAATTATTATTTCTGATGACAAAGAAAAATAAACTATCCACCGTTGACTTTTTATTGTACAGGATCCTTGTCTAAGTTAGCCATGCTGATGACGGCTGTGAGCCAGAAACACGTGTCCATGGATTACTTTTATGTACGTATAAAATTAATAAATATAAAGTAATTTCAAAGTTGTATAGAAACACATTTGATAAAGGGCAGAAGGCTGTCCGAAATATTAAAATTATAATATCTATAATCTAGATGCTTATTTGTTTAATAAGAAATTCACCATTTGTAACACACACACACACACACACACACACACACACACACACACACACACACACACACACACAATTTGTAGAACCCGTGTCCTGGCGTTACCCTGGAAAAGTAAAAAACAAAAACAAACTAAGAATCGCAACCTTCAGAAGTAAATTGGTCGGAGAAATACTGGAAATACTCGTTTTAGCCAAAACATGTTAAGTCTATATCCACGATATTAAAGAATATCTGTAAAAAGTTATTTGAAGGGGGATACTCACTTGTTTACTTGACCACGGTGGGTTTGTATGTTTACGTTTTTTTGTTTTGTTTTGTTTTTTAAAGACTTTGTATTCAATTTACAATTTAACAAACGATTTAAATGGCTGATTTGAGTACGAATTAACCGAAAAGCATTCTGGTGGAATTCAATTTCATGAAATAATTTTTCTGACTTGTTTGCTTGGCCGCGGCGCGCGCGCGTGCGAGCAGGCCTTGTTTTTGATTTACAATTTAACACAAGAATAAAATGACTAACTTGTATACGAATAAAGCGAAATGTATTATGGTGGAATTTAATTTCGTAAGTAAATTAATGTGATGGGGTACTCACTGACTTGTTTGCTTGGCTGCGGTGTGTGTGTCTGTGTCTGTGTCTGTGTGTGTGTGTGTGCGTGTTGGGGACTTTGTTTTTAATTTATTATTTTGAACCGGATCGCAACCTCCAGCAATAAATTTACCTTAAAACGCTGAAACGGATTTTTTCACGTAAACTGCTAATTTCCTATCCACGGTGTAAAGAAAGGTATGCATGAATAGAACTGTGTGTAATAAAATCATGAACATAATTTAATTAGAAAATAATTACGAATAGCGAATTAATGAGATTCACTTCATCAAAGTAATATGCAAATTAGTTAAACTTAGTGTGTCGATCGCATACAGTGTATTCGAAAGGTAATGTTCTACTTTGAACATGGATTTGGCGTTTTAGTCTCACTGTCAGTGTCATAAATGCCCCAGCTTATATATATATAATATAATAATACGCTAAGGCATTTAATGTTCATGCATACGTTATCACCTTTCACTTTTTTTACCCATTTTAAAATAAATAGTTCAAAAATTAAATTATGTCGTCTCGTCGACTAAAACAGTACCATTTTAGATTAATACATTTCAAAAAGTGACATTCGTTTCATTGACAATTCTTTTTACGGTAAGAAGACAGAATATTTAAAAAAAAAATTAAATTGCTACAATTTTTAATAAATAAATAGAGATATTCATTTTAGCTGATAATTGCAAGTATTTTTATAGGAGAAAAAGTCATTTTCAATAGTATTGACCGTGACAGACATTTATGATTTCAAAAGGAATATTATTATTATTATTAAAAGAAAAATTATGCAGATTTATGTAGAAAGAAAAGTGGAATTTCCACGGGGTCCCGCTAATATATATATATATATATATATATATATATAATATGAGAGAGATTACCCTTTACTTATAAACCCGACAGAAATTAGAAATTGATATTTTTCTATGTTACAAATATGGAATTAGCAAATTAATAAATCTAAATATCAAGGAAATGATTAAGTCATCTCTATATTAATAAAATTATGAGACAACTTCACGTGTGTCTGTGTTTCCCGCTTTAACGTAACTTTGATAAATATACAATGAATTATTATTTCATTAAATTATTAATTGCAATAAAAAAAAACAATAGCATGAAATAAAAAATAAATCATATTTTAAAAAATAACCTGATTACAAAATTAAATCCACTCGAATGCATTTCAGTTTCATCGCAAACAAAATCTTTTTAATAGTTGAAAAAAAAAAAATGAATTGAGAACCCATCACAATTTGAAAGGAATATGGAAGCATTTAAAATGTCAAATTGAAAGTCATTTTTGTCTTGAAAACTTTTCGCCAATTCTCAGATATTAAAAAAAAGTTATTTACTTCTAATTATTTTATAAATAGAGACTAAAATAACGGTCGATTGTGCAGTATAGTTAACAAGGAAAAAGTGAAAAATAAATAGACAACGCATAACTGTTACCAAACGATAGAAAATTTAACGTGTTAGTTTTAAACTTTTCGAAACTATTTGTAAGTTTTATTGCTTCAAAATTCGTATCGTTACTTTCATTTAACCGATGTCGACAAACAAAATGGCTGTCGAGTTTTTCTTTTTGTTCGCTTATTTCAGGGTTAAAAGATACAAAAAAAAACTTACCCTAATCCGACTGGAAACCACCCCCAGACTTAGGGTTAGTGATACCATAACCCTATTTAAAAATAATACGTCTGAAATAAGCGAACACCTGAAGAAAAATTCGACAGCCATTTTGTTTGACGAAAACGGTTAAGTGAAAGTAACGATATCAATTTTGAAACAACAAAACTTACAAATATTTCCCAAAAGTTTAAAACTAGAATATCAAGTTTCTAATCGTTTGATAGTAGTTATTCGTTATCTATTTTTTTTCAGCCTCTTTTTCTTGTTAACTATACTGCACAATCGCCAAATAACGTTAGCTTAATAAAATTAGTTATAGTTTTATAACAATTACGTTCAAGTAATATTTGAATGGTCACGCGGATAGTGTGATAATTAAATTAAACTTTCAAAAATCTTATTAAAAGAAAATAATTCGGTAAAAATAAAGAAAATCAACCCAAAACCCTCTTAAAAAATAAAATAAAAAAATAAATAAAAAGCGAAACCAAAATGAAAATTAACCGGCTTCCAGACAACGCTGGGGAGACGTTATTTATCTTTCTTCCCACAAGGTAAGATGTGACACAAGGTCGGGAAAGTGGAATTTGAAAAGCCAGCACCCGAGAAGGTGAGCACTCCGACCTACAAAAAATGCCTAGGCAGCCCCGTCGGCATTCCCCGGTAGGAGCGCCTCAGGCAGTAAGCAATAAACTTACTCCTCCCCAAAAGAGGGGAGGCAAAGCCTGTGAGGGTGGACCTCCTAGAACTGCACAGGACAGATCCATAGACCGGCGTAAATCAAGCCTCGAAGGCCAAAACAATACCAGTCTATTGGAACAGATACTACACTTTGATCTTGGCCAAAAGGCCCGGAGACACAACAAGTAAATCCTAAATAGGATAAAAATAGACGTAGACTTATTTTGTATAGGATTGTCCGTTGATTGTTAAATTATTTACATTGAATATTCCGGGTTCTGATTAAATCCTCGTGCGGGATTTCATTTTATACTTAGTGGTATTTTAACACCATTCACGTTTGTTGGTTTCTGAGTAAGATTACACAATGAGCAACCAGTTGGGATATTAACAAAATTACCATAGAAAACGATTCTCGTAGTGTTGTTATACATCTATTACTCTGAGATTTGGTATCTGAATCCGAACTATACTATCGCTTTTATTGTGATTCGGTATCTGTCTGTCTTAAGTCGAAACTATACTATAACTATCTTTTCATTTTCAATTCAGGGTGGGGAGTAGTGTAGTACCTGTTCTGTTGTCATGAAACCATGCCTCCAAACATCACCTCCTCCTTTTGCGCGTGCGTGTGTGTGTGTGTGTGTGTGTGTGTGTGTGTGACGGGGGGGGGGTAGTGTTGTATATGTTCGTTCGTCATATACACGAACACAAATATGCTTCATTTGTTCGCATATTTTTGTTAGTTATAATAATTCTTATCTATAACATTAACATTTCTGAGTACGTCTACGGTTCACGAGTTTATATTTCTATAACAGAAATAAAGCGGCGGTGAAGTAAATAAAGCGACGTGGACTGACGGCCCGGGGTTCCAAGTTCGAATCCTGTCGATTATATATAACAACTTTCACTATAGATGTTGCCAATTTTCACGTAGTCCTTCCTATAAAAAAGCCGATTCTAGAAATAATCGGTGAAATCAATGCTAATAACAGAATTGAGTCGGTCAAAAATCGTACCATTTTGATTCATGCGAATCTACACTTATAACAGAAACTTTATTTTATAACTAGGAAAATAAGGAGAGAGAAAAGGAAGAGGAAATTGCTTAAATCGAATAACAAATGTAAATAATTAAATATTTTTAAATAAAACCAAACAAAAAAATTAAATGAATCAAATTGTAAATAATAAAATTATGTTGTTATATGGGATTTTATTCTCTTTACCAGAACAACGACGGGTAGACATTCTAGTCATCTGTATCATTGTACGCGTGTATCTTTACATTAAATTATTTATTCACTGTTAATCGGCAGACGTTACTATTGGCGACATAAATTATTTTAAACGAAATACAGTCGAGAAATTAGTCAAAAATGATTTTTTAGTTTATTTTTTTCAGGTGTGAACTATTTGCGTTAAAAAAACAACAATTTAATAAAAAATATGAATTGGTGAACATTACTATTGGCGATTTAAACCCTAAACAAACATAAACTCTATTTCCGGAAGAAGTAACACGGTGGACGAATGATTACTTACGACATATTTACAGTAACATTTATCTGCTTATATTAAAAATTTAATTTTTTAACGCAACTCCGTCACGCATGAATAAGTAAACCAAAATAAATAAGCCGCGCGTGCGTGGTCCCCCTCTGTATGTGACTCGATGTGACGAGTGTAAAATGCAATAAATTTGGGCAATTTGGGGCATTTTTGACCCCCCTTTGACCCCCTGGGGGTGCGAACCAGAATTTTTCTGAGGTCAAGGATGCTCATTTTATATTCAGAACAATTGCCTCTACATTTTGGCCAAGTTTCAGAAAAATTGAATGGATGGATCAAACGTTATGGGAGAAAAGGGTCATTTTTTGCCATTTTGGGGGCTTTTGCCCCCTTGGGGGCGCGAACCAGATTTTTTCCAAGGTCAGCGATACTTATTTTCTATTAGGAACAATTGCTTCCACATTTTAGCCAAGTTTCAGAGAAATTGAATGAATGAATGAAAAGTTATGAGGCAAAAAATGACATTTCGGGGCCTTTTAACCCCCTGGGGAGCTAACTAGATTTTTTTTTAAAAAATTGGAGAATGTTACTTTCTAACCTGACCAAAGTTACAACTTCATGCAAAATTCCAGAGAGCAAGCTACACCCTGGATTAAATAAAGGATTCCGTTCGAAATTCCGTACACATTCCAGCGTTCGATAAGCTGCATATGAAGAAGGTCGGAGGTTACATCGGCCGAAACGTTGTAAGATCAGAAGAATAGTCCAAATAATCCAAATAATACCAAAATAGTTTTTTTTTTTTTACTAATTTACTAATTGTATTCCCTTTAAAATAATTAATGTTGCCAATAATGACGTTTTCCTAATAATCGTATATATATATTTTAAATAAAAGAAATAAAATGATAAAAAAAACCCACTAAAATGAATTTTAAAATCCATTAAAAATATTGTATGCACGTTTAGTTTATGTAAAATTGAACACTCGCTTTTTATCCATTTCGGATGTATTGTTGAACGGTCCTTCCAAGAAAAGGATAGCTTGACCATCTGATCAGAAAAGAATTCCTTTTTGAAAAGCCTAGGTTTAAGGGGAAACTTGACTCTTCCATATAATGAGAACATAAACAAATAACTATGTTAAGTTTGGAATAATATTTTTGTTTTGGACTCTTATATATCCTCTATTAATTTACAATATTGAATATCTACTATCGTATTAGCAGATTCTATGATATCCTTGGATACAACCTGTTAAGATATCGCTGAGAATATAATTATGAAAATATTTTAATAAGAATCTCACCGTACAACCCTACATATTTTTTTACCCGGTCTGTGCATTATTTCTAATTTGCTATATAATTGGGAGTGTTAATCACTATAACCTTGATGCTGTCTGTTAACTTTTAAAGCTTTTCTAATCTCTGTGCTGATGATGAGATCCGATATTAATAAAGATATATCGTCTCTGAAACGATCGTACATTATTAGTTATGTTGAATTCTTGGAGCGCAAATAAATGATCATGTAAAAATATTTACATAAGACTAATTCTCTCTCATATATATATATATATATATATATATATATATATATATATATATATATAGAGAGAGAGAGAGAGAGAGAGAGAGCAGTGAAGTTCCAACGCGAGAAAAATGTATATTTAAAGTGAGGTTCCCAACATTTGTAAATTTGAAAAAAAAACTTTTCAAAAATTTTATTATTTTACAATTAGAATATTTGAAAAGAGCCAAGATGTTCGAAACGCGTTATAAAATAAAATAAACAATTTTTGAAAAAGTTCTTTTCAAATTTACAAATGTTTGTAGCCCCACTTTTATATAATATATATATAAAGTCAGCAAGTCGTTATGTATACAGGTCTAATTGAAGACTACGAAATTTTCGCGTTTCGTAATTTTTTACAATTTCTTTCTCAACACGACGAGCAAGTTTCCGAGTCTCCAGTGGTAATTTGTGTAGTATGACCTGGAAACTTACTCGCCGTGTCGAGAATGTAATAAAAAAAATTACGAAACGCGAAAATTTCGTAGTCTTCAATCAGACCTGTATACTTGCTGCCTGTATATAATATATATATATATATATATATATATATATAAATACACAAATACACATCGGTTTTTATTATAGAGTAGAGGATTGTTATAAATAAACGAAAACCATATTTAAAAAAATACAATTATGTTTTTATACGTAATTCTATTCTCTCTGCCCGAGCAACGCCAGGTAGTCTTTCTTGTAATCTGTATAGTCTGCATACGCGTGTATCCGCATACGTTATCACCCCACCGCCAACATACGAAGAAAACAGATCGCCCGAGCCCCAAAGTAATTACTAATTACATCATATCGCCGAGTAGCAAATACATTTAAATATTACCCATTTTTAAAATGAATTGTTTCAAAATCGAATAAGACGTACTAAACAGAAGACTGAAAAGTCACGTTCGTTTTTATTTATTTGAAGCATATTTAACTGGCAATTTTTACAGTCAAATGAAATCTATTTATTTATTTAAGATTTAAATTTTTATAATAAATAAATAAAAACGTTAAAACATTAGTTTAATTAATTTACATACAAAAACATATTTAGCTGAAAAGTATTTTTACGGTAGGAAGAAAGAGTAGTCGGTAGGTAAGTAACCATGGAATTTCGACAAGGTCCCGCGCTAGTCTATTATAAATCAGGGTTGCGGAGTGGCAATTTTGACATCTAATTTACATAGGGTGTTCATACACACCGGAAATATGTATGTAAATTAAATAAAATAATAAATTTCTTTACTTTTTTTTATTATCTTTATGAATAATGTAGCAGTAAAGAGACTTAGTTTTAGTTATGCAAGAAAAATATTTTCAGTTTATGAATTTCGACTGAAATAAAAAAAATTTTTTTTTTAATAAATAGAGGTAGTGACTCCGGCTCAGACTCCTAGAATTCTAAAATATCCGACTCCGAATAATTCGGAGTCGAATATTTTAGAATTCTAGGAGTCTGTTGATTCTTCGGAGATTAAAAAATTTGACCCCGATTCCAAACATTTATACAAGGCCGACTCCTACCCAAACCTCCGACTCCGAAACCCTATTATAAATACGTATACGGAGAAATTGTGTACGGCTCCACGTTCTAACACTGGACCAAAACTAACAATCATTTGCACGCGTTTTTAACTGCTTTTCAATTCTTCCATCCTTTAAGTACAGGGATTTTCAACAGGGGTCCACATGTACCCCTGAGGGGCAACAGAAGCTTAAAGGGCCCGTCGAAAAGAGTTTCTATTTATTTTGTTTGGTTTGCTAGGAAAAGTATGTATGTTTAATGAAATTCGATGAAAAATGCCAGTATACTGAAATCATATGCCCTCAATAGGGTTAAGATGAAAATTCATATACACTAAATGTACAAAAGCAAGGAAATTTATTTATTTTATGTTTACGAAGAAAAATACGCGTTTTTATTGAAATGTTCATGTCATGAATATAACGAAATTGATTCAGCATTAGTTTGAACTAAACCAGAAACAAATATTTGATTTAAAAAATAATATACGCTTATATCGGTCAACAGATGCTAAAAAAAGTCAATATCCAGTGTAGCAGCAAGTACTGAGAACACATACCAGAAAGAACTTTTGGGAATAAGTCATACACAATCCACTATGACTATGCAATTTCTACAGCTACATACCTAGAACATAAAGGTCTTATGTACGACATGAAGTGAAACTGGAATCTTAGTAAGATCTCCCATTATTCCAGTAATCATAGGAGCAACGAAGCTCGTAAAAAAAAACCAAAAACAAAAAAACTACATGGCGAATATACCCGGCGAACCAAGTGCAAAAGAGATACACACAATTGCGCTTAAAGGAACGGTTACAATCCTGAAAATCTCTATCGGTTGGAGTCTTTGAAATAGCGAATTAATGTTTGACATCCGGTAGGATGTCTCATCCCAGCAAAAACAAAAACATAAAATTGGGACAAAAAAATAAAAATAAAAATAGAAATAGGGGGTCCACAAACAAAATAAAGTTGGAAATCCTATTTTACTACATACACTGAAATTTACTTTTGCAAAAGAAATATTTAATTTACATAAATAAGTGTAATTTTTATATTCAATAAATATTTCTGTCATGTATTTTAATTTGATTAAAAGAATATATTATTATACTAAAACTAAGTGAATCGGCTTTTTCCGATATACTTTAAAAACACAAAATACGTGCTAAAATATTTTAGTTCTGGGATTGAGTTATGTTTTTTAATTATTCAATTTCAATTCTTCTAATTAGCAGAAATTCGTAATTAACTGAACAAGTCATACATCTCTCACTTTATGTCGATCAACCTCTATTTCAATCTCTTCGTGAGTATTTAGAGAAAAAGTGAGTCTCTTTTTTAACGTTTCTTCTTAATTTCTTTATCTTGCCATCTAATTTGCAAAGTGCGGTATTAATTATATAGCAAGGTAATAAATCTTTGATATTAGTCTGTACACACCGAACACGCATGTAAATTAGATGGCAAAATAAGTCTTTTTAATTCGATATTATCCATAAGGATAATATATAAGTAAATAGACTTATTTTTTTTTAGTTATGCGAGAAGAATATCTTAACGGATATGTAAGTTTATGAATTTTCGAATGAAGTGATTGTGGCCCAACGGGTCTCGGGTCGTCTATTATTAATATATATGCGATTTTTCCGTGGAAAAATATTTATTTCTAACAGTTAGGTTTGTACCATGGCGATGGTTTGTACGTATTTCTCTTAATTCTGTTATAATTGTAAAATTAACGAAAGAAAATATATTATTGTATTTAGATTTAAATGAATCAATTATTAAACTTGATTCCCGCATCAAAAATATTTATATTTTGAAAAGCGCGAGTAAACGAATACATTAAAATAATATTTTAAACGGGATCCATATCGATACGAATTTTTTTTTTCCGCTTCCGAGTTACGGAACAAACCGGAAATGACCGAAGCAGTTTACGTAGACAGCACTAAAGCATACGAATGCAAAACCAGGTTAGAAATTAAAGGATTAAAAAAAAAATTGGTAGATTCCTCACCCCCCAAAAAATAAAGTTGAAAAAAAAAAAATAAATAAAATAATTGGGTTCATTTGTTGCTTTGAAGAAAATTATTAAATCCATTTTTAAAACTGAGTGAGGGGAGGGGGATTGGCCCTAACTTAAAGTTAGGGAAACAATTAAAAGGTTAAAGTTATTTCATTTAATGTCGGTACAAATTGACTGTTCGGTGACGGCTCGACCAGTTCCAGTATGCTTCGAAAATCCCAATCGGAAGCAACTGATAACATTCGTGTCTATATAGGTTCTATTCTGTACTAGTACCGTTTATTTTAAGGCTTGCACCATTTTTGTTTATATAGGAATTATAGCTTCATTATTTCTTAGCGAGAAAGAAAAAAGCCGGAGACAATAAATAATTATTATGAACATCAATCTGGATTTTGTAAATTTCAGATACTTTTTGTTTCAATATTATCAGATAACGTTTGAAAGCGAAGATTTGAAAATATTCCCAGAATAACTAATGCAAATATATAAAACGATTTAGACAAGAAAAAAATAAATGTGGAGTTGCGGTGATGATTTTAATTATTTATGTTAAAAAGAAATCCTTTTACGGATTAATTTTTTCTTTAATGATTTTGAGATGCAAACTGAATATTTACTTATTCATTTATCTAGTTTAATAGACCGAAACCTTTTCTACTCTTATTAAAAAAAGAAAACGTTATCTTGGATATAATTGTCCGCCAATATAATTTATACGTGGGAATATTTACGCAAAAGTCTTACTAACTTTATACGCCGTAATTTATACATAAGAACACTTGTACATACATACATACATACATACATACATGGTTACATTTAAATGCCGTAATGTATACGTTATAATATAGACGCGACAGAATTGTTCCATTTATATTCTGTAATTCATAAGTAGGAATATTTATACAAAAGAATTTCTAACGTTATCTTCCGTAAGTTTTATGTATTAGAGTTTGATTATTGATACTAAAATTGCATTATTTAAATTCCGTAATTTATAAGTATGAATATTTATACCAAAATATTATTACATTTATATTCCATAATTTATATCTAAGTATATTGTAAAAAATTGTTACATTTATATTCCTTAATTTTAAGTAGTAATATTTATACAAGAGAATAGTCACCTTTGTATTTCGTATGTTATAATAGCCGCTATTATATTCCGTATTTTATAATAGCCACCTTTTATATTTCGAATTTTGTAATAACCACCTTTTATATTTCGCATTTTGTAATAACCACCTTTTATATTTCGCATTTTGTAATAACCACCTTTTATATTTCGCATTTTGTAATAACCACCTTTTATATTCCGTATTTTATAACAGCATCGTTTATATTCAGTATTTTATAACAGCATCGTTTATATTCCGTAATTTATAATAGCCACCTCTATATTCCGTATTTTATAATAGCCACCTCTATATTCCGTATTTTATAATAACCACTTCTATATTCTGTAATTTATGATAGCCACTTTTATATTCCGTATTTTATGATAGCCACCTTTATATTCCGTATTTTATAATAGCATCGTTTATATTCCGTATTTTATAATAGCATCGTTTATATTCCGTAATTTATAATATCCACCTCTATATTTCGTAATTTATAATAGCCACCTCTATATTTCGTAATTTATAATAGCCACCTCTATATTTCGTAATTTATAATAGCCACCTCTATATTTCGTAATTTATAATAGCCACCTCTATATTTCGTAATTTATAATAGCCACCTCTATATTTCGTAATTTATAATAACCACCTCTATATTTCGTAATTTATAATAGCCACCTTTATATTCCGTAATTTATAATAGCCACCTTTATATTCCGTATTTTATATCAGGAACCTTTTATATTCCATAATTTATACGTATGAATATTTTCAAAGGATTTCTATATTTATATTTTACAATTTACATTAAGAATATGGATAAAAAATTTACTCCCTTTATATTCGGTTATTTATGCGTAAAATAATATAAAAATGCTCGCTTTATATTCAGTCATTTTTACGTAAAAATAGTTGAAACATTGCTCTTTATTGTCCGTATGTTGGAATATTGATACAAAATAATTCAAACTTTCTTAGTCCATAATTTATACATAATATTAATACAAAAAATTACTTGATTTGTATTTCGCAATTTATATGTAAGAATATTCATATCAAAATTGCTCGCTTTATATTCTGTAATTTATGTAGGAATATTTATACAAAAATAGCTACCTTTATACTCCGTAATTTATATGTATATTGATTAAAAAAATCATGCTCTTTATATATAGGAATAATAAAATAATTGCTATCGTTTGTATTCTCTCATTTTTACATTACAATTTTTGATATAAAATTGTTAAGTTCAATACCGTTTGTATTTTATACTTTATACCTATTGATACAAAAACGTTTGAATTGTTATCAAGTTACTTATATGCATAACTATTGATACAAATAAAGAGCTATATTTTTATTATGTAACTTATACACAAGAATATTGATACAATAATTTGTAAATACAATTGTTAGCCGTTAATTCATGAAGAAAAAAAAAACGTTACCTGCCCTTAATAGTTAGAACTCTCTAATTAAAAACATTTTTGAAAACTTAACGGTATAATATCTGCTTATAAAAATAAATCGTAAAATGTTTGCTAGTAAAAGAGTTAAAACTTGTTTTAAAAATTAGGTACTTATGCAGTTTACGGACAGTGCTGAAATAATAACGTTATTATTTAGAAAACCCTTCTTAGCATGGGGAGGGGGAGAATAGTTATTCTGTATTTCACCTAAGAATTTAATGAACAAAAGATACCGTAAACATTGAACTTAACTTGAAAATCCTATCTAAAAAATAGCCTGGTCCGTAAACTTTATACAGTTTACGGACCGGGCTATTTTTTAAATAGGATTTTCAAGTTAAGTTCAATTTTTACGGTATAAATTACGGAATATAAAGCTGGCTATTATAAAATACGAATATAAGGATTTTCAAGCTAAGTTCAAAAATGATATATGACAAATAATATTTTCGCTATATTTTAGTGGAACTGCTTTATAGAATTTCTGAACAGTAATTTATTTTCTTGTTATTCCGAACCTTCCTTATAAAGAAAAAAAAATGATAAATATGGATTTTATTTGTTAAATTAATAATAAATAAATTGGTTTTGAAACAATTGTAAAACATTGTTGGTTTGAATTACTTTTAAATTAGCTGAAGAAGCTATCTAAAAATATACGTAGAAATATTGATATACAATATATATTTTTTTATCTAGGAAACGATATCTATATAAGTGTCGATACAAAGATAATTACTACATTTTACAGCATATCAACCATCGTTGGGTTATTTTATGTCGAAACATTATGTCTCTTTGTATAGGATTGATTTGTAGGTTAATTTTAATTGGAAGAGATTCTTGTTACACACACCAACTGGACTTACCAAATGGTCACCCATTCAGTACTGGCCAGGCTTAACTTCGGTGATCTTCAGCGATGTCTCAACATGACTATAGCGGTATATTTGTATTCTATAACTTATAAATAAAGATTATTGATACAGAGAAAAAAATTAATAAAAACACTGGTTAAAATTTATTGATATAAAAAGAATGGTATTTTTATTTAAATTATTCAGGCCATTATTTTCATCAACGTTTCAGCCGATGTAACCTCTGACCCTTTTAAAATGCATCCGGAAGTTAAAGGTTTAATACCTACTGTAGACGGTGGCTGAGTGGTTAACGACACGGACTGAAAACCTGGGTGTGCCAAGTCCGTTCTACAGAAACACTTTCATCAAACACACCTGACTTTGTGTCTGAACTCTTAGAGAGGATGTAAATTAAATAACTAAGAATGACATAAAATTAACACCTGTACCCTGTTATGGCTGACGGGATGAGAACAATCTACCCCCGTGGATTACTAAATTCCATCCGGCATAAAGATTCCCTCGATCGACTAGGTTTCCCAAAAACGCAATTGAAGAAGATCCGAGATTCAATCGACCGAAACGTTATGAATATAACAAGATGAGAATAGTAGTCTGAATAATACCAATTATCAATCCTTATCTAAAAAATCCCAAAACAAAATATTTTTATTATGAAGTTTATACACAAAATTCTCATACAAAAAACAATTAGCAAATTGGTATTTTTATAGAATCACCATGGTCTCCAAAATTTAACGCTACAGAACTACAGGGTGGGCAAAAATAAGGGTCCTATTTTTAAAAATTCATAACTTTTTTATTTATTGATTTTTTTTTTTTTTTTTTTAGAATAAGTAAAGGACCCCTTCCGAAGCAAGCATGAGCCGTATTAGCCCTAAGGAACGTACCCTCATTTAGAAAACATTATTTTTGCTTAAAAAACTCAAAACAGTGTAAAAAACAATACTTTAGTTTTTGTAAGTTTAAAGAAGTGTTTTTCGGCTAAAATTTGTTTTGTTTATTTCAAAAAATCTCGGAAGGGTCAGTCTACACACACATAAAGTTTGGTGAGTTTAACTTTTATTTTGTGGAAGTTATTCAAATTTAAAGATAGGACGCTTACTTTGGCCCACCCTGTATATATTGTATGTATATATATGTTCCTAATCAAACTTTCGTATAAAAATGTCAATTTTATAAGTCATAAAAAAAACTTACTCTTCCTTAATTATATCTTATCACTAACCCTAAGTCCGGGTGGCAGTACGAATTTTTTTTTTAAAAAACTGAACATATATACATACAATATACTGTTCGGGACAGTTACATTTTGAAGACGGGAGTGATTCTATAAAAGTACCGGTAACTTTTTATTTTATTATATATACGTGGAAATATATAATCAAAAAATATATAAATTTTAATCTCATCACTTGCACGGAGAAATATTGACATGTAAGATTTGCTAAATTCTCATTCCGTAAATATGGATTAAATAAAGTGTTCAGTTCGAAATTCTGTATAGGTTCCCGAGTCCGACGTAAAGATTACAGAGTTCAAAAAGATGCACCTGAAGAAGGTCGGTGTTTACATCGGCCGAAACGTTGTGAGAATAACAACGAAGATGAGAATAGTAGTCTAAATAATACAAATTATCAATCCTCATCTAAAAAAATTACCCCCAAGTTAGGTACATTTTCTAGTTTATAACTTCTAGATAGAAATATGGATACAAAACAATGTTAACTTTTTATTCCATAACGTATGCGTGTAAATATTGGGTACTTCTACAGGATTTAAACCGAATAGTTTTTTTTTTATAATCCTATTCTAATCCTAAGCTAACCCTAATCTAACCTAAATTTTTAGGTTTAGTTCGGCAAAAGTCGGTTCGGTTCAAATTCTGTAGAAGCACTCCAGTCTCCAAAATGTTTTTTTTTCCTACGTTAGTACCAAAATCGTTCTCAGGACCCTCGAAAACCCATAAAACAACAACACCAGATTGCAGACTCGAGTGATTCTATGAAATTACCACTAATCATTACTATTAGCGACATAAATTATTTTAAAAGAAATAATACAGTTGGGAAATTATTCAAACACTATTTTGCTTTACCTACTCAGTTGTGAGCTATTTGGGTTAAAAAATAATATTTAATATTTAAAAGAAGTGTTAAGCAATTTAATTTACCGTAAACAGAGACTGAGTAAAATCATCCGGTTATGTACTTACTTCCTGTAATGGCTAAACGCGGATTATCTTAGCGAGTCATTATTTGCGGCAAATTAAATTGTTTTAAACTTCTTTTAAATATTCATATTTTTGAACGCAAATAGTTCACAGATGAGTTGGTAAAACCAAATTAATTGTTTTTGACCTATTTCCTTTAATGTATTTCTTTGAAAATAATTTATGTCGGTAATAGTCATGGTTAGCTAATTATTTAAATATTGATATGAAAAGAAAAATGATGGAAACATTTGTATCCCGTAAATTCTACATAAGAACTATTGATAACCAAACAAATGCTTTCATTTTTATTGCGTAATCAGTGCGTAGAAAAACTGATATGAAAAAAAAAAAAGCAAAACTAAAAAAAAACTACAATTTTCTCTAAATTGAGACAAAAAATACATCTGGTACACATATATATATCGGTGAATTTATGCGTATCGATACGCATGTCTTTATCACTTTATTTATCACATTTATGTATGCGTATCGATACGTATTTCTTCAAATATTGGTTTCAGAAAAATCCCAAATTTATTCAATCCATAGAATATCAATAAAAAAAGGTGGTAACAACAACGCTGGTTTAAAGCCACAGGTTCGAATCTTGTCAGAGATACTTCGTGGATGGCTTTGTATTCCAGGCCCGTAGATAATAATTATCTGCTTTTTTTTAAATACGGAATTTCTCTACGAAAATCACGGATATCAAAAAAAAATAAAATAAAAAAAGGTTTACTCTAAAATATATACTGTCAGATATATGTGTTTTATATCTACTCTACCATGTTAAATATCATACGTAATTTATATAAAACTATAACAGCCGACGCAAAATAACATGTTCTTGTGCTAGCGCAGACTTACGGCGCTAGAAAACAAGTAAATGTTAAATTGCCCGAAAGAAATCAGATTAAATTGAAATCGAGGTGAGCAAAATTAACCTCATCCCAAAATCACAGCTACTAGTTCGTTTTATCAATATATCTGAACTTAATAAATTATATATATATATATATATATATATATATATATTTGTTTAAATATGATATTCCAAGTGTAGTTTTATTCATAGAGATGGGAGAAAAGGCACTATGAATCTTACTGTGTTTATATAGTAGGACCCAATAACCAGTAGAGTGGTATACTTCTTGAGTATTATTTATTTACGTATACAAATATTTCAGGCTACATATGTGCATGCATGTTTAAACTAAAGCCGAGAAAAACTTTAGTTGCAATATGTATGCACATATGTAGCCATGTTTGTATGAATAAAACAATATACTGAATATATATAGTGAAGATAAAGTTTTAAACACACAGCACGGCTACACATTTCAGAACATGTTTCAATCGTTGGGGGCCTGAAGAAGTGGAGCATAAGCTGAGGCTGAGGAAGTCGAGCTTATTATAATTACGATTGAAACATGATCGAAAATGTGTAGCCATACTAGGTTTTGTATGAGTAAAACTTTCTTTTTACTATAAATACATAGCTTTATTTTTTATCACTATTATATAAACACAGTAAAGATTCTGTGGATACATACCCTACCTGGATTACTATAATACATATATATATATAATATATATATATATATAATATATATATATATATAATATATATATATATATATATATAATATATATATATATATATATATATATATATATATATAATGCATATGCACGTATGCTCTCTTTGTTAGGTAATATTGTAAGAAATGAACAACAAAACAAATTTGTTACAGATCACCGTAACTCACTGTTTTGTTTATTTAACCCGCCCGGCATTTTCTTTCACTTTTTAGGAATCATTGTTTAATATAGTTGGTTTTTTTCTCATTGGGAGAGTGCGAATTTTCGAAGAAAATATCTTCTTTATCAACCAAATACGAAATGTGAACATACAGTTGAGTTGTCACTGTTATTTTGAAACGCAGACAAGAGTCAAGTTGCATTCGTTTAAAAATTAGTCTTAATTGTTTTTTTCTTTGCGTTGATTTCCTTTGTCCATGTAAAGTTGAAAATACATTTCTAAGGCATTCTCCATGTATTCATTGTTGTTTGTTACAATAATACCATCGATAATAGCGAACATTTTATGTTATTAAAGTATATAGGAAACAAACGTTGATTAGCTCACATTTAGTATAAGAATAAGTATAATATAAGTAATTCCTTGTTTCACGTTGCTAATTTTATAAATTGGATTGAAATTTTAATTATTTATCTTATGGTTATTTTAATAGTGACCTTTAGATTTTTTATTCGTTGGGATAAAAAGAAAACATTAATTTTGAAATACAAAATCGTTTGCCTAAAATATTTTCTAGTTAAAATACATTAGAAGGGTTTTGAAATATATTTTTTTTACATATCTAATCTCTCTCTCCATTATATATATAACAATAACACATTTCCACAAATGAAACATCACTCTTTCAAATCGAAAGACATTTCTTCAAATGGATTTACATATCTAATGAGAGCGGACCACCGCTTGAAACGCGTTATATAAAATTATAAAAAGATAAAATAACAAAATAATAAATAAATGTTGAAAAAAAACTTTTTACAAATGTTGGTAGCCTTACTCCTTTACATATATACTTTTCTCCCGTTGGAACTGCACTACCCTCTTTTCTATATTTATATATATATATATATATATATATATATATATATATATATATATAAAGTAAACAATGGTATGTTAAATTCCAATGACCAGGTGTTTATTTATTTTTTCTTACCGAAATTCAAAACAATTCAGTGTGATTTTGATAAGAAAAAAAAAATAAAGACTTGGTCATTAGAATTTTACATGCGATTGTTTACTTATATATGCTCTGTTGTTAAATGTTAACATTCATCGAGCTTTACCTTGAATAGTTGTGGTAAATTAAAAAATATATACTAATACATACTAATATATATACATATATATATATATATATATATATATGTGTGTGTTTGTCTATGTTTCCCACCATTATGTATATACTGCCTTTTCCAAATTTCAATAGACTTTGTGCAGCAGTTTCCAAAAGGGCGACGATGAATACCAAGGTCTTATATATTGCATGAAAACGAACTCGAATCTTCGGAAGATCGCCCTCATTTCAATATATCATAGAAGCTACCGGGCTCATGGAAAAAAATGTCAAAATCTACCTGGCGAATATACCCGGTGAATCAAGTGTAAGAGAGATCAAATGAAATCGCGCCTAAAGGGACGGTTAGAATCCTAAAAAAGATCTCTCGGTTGGAATCTCTGAAATAGCGGGTGAATGTCTGGCATGCGGGAGGATGTCCTCATCCCCAGTAAAAAGAAAAAGATAAGAAAATTGAAAAAATACAGAGAGAGATTGTTAAATTAATGTAAAAAAAAATATCGTTGGAAATAAAATTAGATCTACACATTTATTTGTAGGTGAACATTTTTTGTATTTAAAAATTAAAATTGTGTTTGTTTTTTATCCAAAAGCATGAACATATCTAAGTCACTATTAAAATAGAACCATAAAATAAATAATAAAAAAATAAATGTTTGAATTTATAAAATTAGCAACGCAAAAACAAAAAAAAACAAAAACGATTTACTTGCATTACATAACACAATTCGTATTTACTTTATCTATATATTATAGCAGGAATACTCAGTGTAGCCAATATAATATATAATAAAAATAATAATTATGAATATAAAACAAATCTAATTATAAATTAGTAAGCTTAACGGAAAAATAAACAGGCAAACCGGAATATTAACCGACTCACTTTAGAAGTAAGTTAGAAGCAAACGGTGTCGGCTCAGATGTAGTCCCCGTTATTAAACTTCCTCTGTAATATAATTTCCGGCGAGAGTTTCAGTTTCCCAAATTTATCAATTTATTTATTAAATCGTTAGGTGAAAGTACAGAATAGTTAACAAAACCCCCTCCCCATGTTATGAATGGCTTTCAAATATTAACGTTATTATTTCACAATAGTCTATAAACTGCAGAAGCACACACACACAAAAAATCAAACCGCCTATTTGATTACTTATTTTTGCAAAAGAAATTATTTAAAATAAAAATTAGTACAAAACTTTTCATGATTTTCTTTGTTTCACTATTTCTTTACCTAAAATACACAAATGACTATTTTTCGGCAATCACCGTCTGGCTCCGTAAGACTTCTTGTTTTGGGTCGCTTAATATTCCGGTTTACCGATAAACAATTATAGGAACAATCACCGTCGTTCCAATAAACAAGCAAAATGAGGATACATTTTCCAGTTTAAGTTTTTACTATTTAAATATAGCGTACGTGTATTATATTAAAACTAATATCAGAATAAAATTGTTTTTTTTGGGGGGGGGGGGGGATATCGTTATTTGTTTTAAAATGGCGAAATAATCTCGCCATTTGTTTCTTTTTAATGTTATATTATTATTAAATATTTTATTGCATTTGCAAAAACTTTCGCTCGTATAAAGTTTACAACTAAAATGTGCTCTACAAAACCTGATGACACAAATACTGAATTAATATATTGGTCTTCTTGACAGATTTGTATTCGAACCTATTGTTGTGTAAACGAGTGGAGCGATTGGTCCAGTCACGCGGGACTTTCTCAACCGCCTGGGTCTATTAATAAAGTGTAACACCGGGAGACCATCGGACATTGACTTGGTTCTGCGAGCGCCTTTCTATTCGAGGGAATGATCCGAGCTTCCCACCGGCCCGATCTTCCGAATATATCCAAACGTTTTATTAGATTTAGCAGATAAAACAGATTCTTTTGAATTGTACGGCAACAAAGTTTACATAAACTTTTACATTTAAATCCAATAATATTTTGTTAAATGTTAAATACAATTTTATATATAAGGTACTTATGCAGTTTACAAACCGGGCTGAAATAATAACGTTATAATTTAGAAAGCCATTCTTAACATGGGGAGGTGGAGGTTGGTTAACTATTCTCTACTTTCAACTAAGAATTTAATAAACGAAAGATACCGTAAAAATTGAATTTAACTTGAAAATCCTATCTAAAAATAGCCCGGTCCGTAAACTGCATAAGCACCGTATATAATTCTATAGGGTGGGCAAAAATAAGGGTCCTATTTTTAAAAATTCATAACTTTTTTATTTATTGATTTAAAAAAATTTTTTTTTTAGAATAAGTAAAGGACCCCTTCCGAAGCAAGCATGAGCCGTATTAGCCCTAAGGAACGTACCCTCATTTAGAAAACATTATTTTTGCTTAAAAAACTCAAAACAGTGTAAAAAACAATACTTTAGTTTTTGTAAGTTTAAAGAAGTGTTTTTCGGCTAAAATTTGTTTTGTTTATTTCAAAAAATCTCGGAAGGGTCAGTCTACACACACATAAAGTTTGGTGAGTTTAACTTTTATTTTGTGGAAGTTATTCAAATTCAAGTTATTCAAATTTAAAGATAGGACCCTTATTTTGGCCCACCCTGTATATACGGTCTAAATATTTTAGCTTGGGAGTTTTATCACGTCGCATATTCATTATTCGGTACATTAATGATATAAATTAGTAACCCCCTTCCAATGTTTATTCATTTTTAATACATTTAATTTCTATTTCTATTCAACTTTAATTAAAAAAATATTTAGATTTTACTTATTAAAATCACGAACCGGTTTTTGCACAACATATTCGTCTATTCTTTTAATTAAACGCTGATATTTAAAAAATATTACATAGAAATTATTTTTACGAATACTTTTATTCCTATCAGATAGTACCTTCCTTCCTGTGTTTGTTTATATACCCTATTATTTATAATAGTTTATAATAATAAAAGTTTATTACATAAAGGTTTATTATTACATATAAAGGTTTATAATACATATATTTATAAAGTTTATATTTATATATACAATAAGTTTATATATATATATATAATATATTATATATAATATATTATATATATAAAGATATATAATATTTAAAGATATATAAAATATATAAAGATATATAATATCTAAAATATATAAAGATATATAATATCTAAAATATATAAAGATATATAATATCTAAAATATATAAAGATATATTATATATAAATAATATATGAATAATATAATTATATATATAATAAGTTTATATATATATAAATTTATATGTTTATACATATAAACATAATACATATATTTATAAATACATAAAGGTTTATTATTACATATAAGGTTTATTATATAAAATTTTATCACATAAAAGTTTATTATATAAAATAATAATAGTTTATAATAATAGTTTATATAATAGTTTATAATTTATAATAATATAATATATTTTATATACCCTATTATTTATAATGTACCTTCCCCTCAAATAGAATTTAAAAAAACAAACCCTCGCCTTTACGTATGTAAGTTGCTGTGCGGATGCTCTTCATAGTCATAAAATACTGCGAACGTTTAACTGGTCATATAATTAATTAGAATTTTAATATTACAAGTAATACTTCTAACTACTTAAAACATGGAGTAAAATACTTATATGGAGCGATGAGGTGGAAGAATAAGTTCAAAGAGTTTACATTTTCACCGGTAACGCTATTGCACAAATTCTGTTATATATATATATATATATATATAAGGGAAACGGAAAAAAACAGAATTATTTATATATTTATCGACGTTTCGTCTTTATTTCAAGACTTTCTCTAGATGATTGGTCTGAAGAAATAACATACAAGTACAATATTTGAAAATATTTGCTGTATTTTCAAATATTGTACTTGTATGTCATTTCTTCAGACCAATCATCTAGAGAAAGTCTTGAAATAAAGACGAAACGTCGATAAATATATAAATAATTCTGTTTTTTTCTTTTCCATTACGTGGAATATTATTTTCATAATTTTCCTATATGTATATGTTAATAGAATAGAATAGAATAATGTGGTGATTAGCCATTCATACCGGCGGTTTCTGGAGCAACAGACGTTTGTAAAGTATTTATTCATCGGCGGAAATTAGTAACAGATGCGGAGTAGTTTACAAATGTCTGTTTCTGAAACCGCCATTGTGGATGGCAAATCAGCACATTATTGTAAGACATATATATATATATATATATATATATATATATATATATATGCTTTTACAAAGGTAGTTAAAAACCCTGCATTTAATTCTTTATGCTCATGATATAATATGCAATTTAGTGTTGAAGAATAACCCGAGTGCTCAATTACTTGTATTATGTATGTATGTATTAATGTAATGTATTTTTATGTAATTGTTTATATTGGTGATTGTAGCGTTTTCTTTACTACTATGTTGTTTCATATATATATATATATATATATATATATTAGTTTGGTCGTCTATCGATACCTTTGGTTTCACTGAAACACTGGAACCTCAACCCGCAGAGCTAAAGATACAAAATGTAACAGATTCTTATGTCGATGCTGTGTAAAAGTGTTACATTATCACAACATCGACTGAAGAATCGGTTACATTTAGTCCTGCTAGCTGAGTTTCCAACCTAATGTATAGTTTCCATTGAAATAATAAAACAAATTACAAGATGAATCTCGATAATGTATTGTTTAATCATTTGGAACATTTTTATTTTGTTAACATTAAAAAAATATTAGGCAATAAAAGAATCGCTTAGATAATATTGCTTTTTACGAATGTTTGTTTCAATGTAAATTTTTACATACGTTCGATTTATCTATACACACACATACGTCATCCAGTTGTAAGGTTCTCCTGGGGGATGGCTATTATACAATGCGACACAACGGAGTGTGTAAATATCTTCACTGGACTATTTGTAAAAAAGTTGAATATCCAGTGTAGCAGCAAGTCCTGGGAGCATATACCAGAAAGAACAGTTGGAAATGATTTATACACCATCCACTATGACTATGCAATCCCTACAGCTACATATCTAGAAAACGGAGCTGTTAAACCTGACATCGTAATATGGGACAAAAGGGAGAAAGTAGCAACCCTAGTTGAAGTAAGTGTCCCTAATGATGCAGGATTAAACAGAGCAGAAAGGGAAAAGATTACGAAATACCAAGGTCTTATGTATGACATGAAAAGAAACTGGAATCTTAGGAAAATCTCCATCGTACCAGTAATTATAGGAGCAACAGGACTAATGAAGAAGAATTTCAAGAGCTATCTGGCGAGTATACCCGGTGAACCGAGTGCAAGAGAAATACAAACAATTACACTTAAAGGGACGGTTAGAATCTTAAACGATCTCTAGGCTGGAGTGTCTGAAATAGCCGGTGAATGTTTGGCATCTGGTAGGATGCCCCATCTCCAGCAAAAACGGAAAGATAAGAAAAATACATTTTATTATCATTTATTATTGATATAGCGTTATCCTATACGATATAGAGCTATTTACTTGTTCAAGGTCCGTTATGCGCGTATTAATACAAACTTAACATGTATCCTATTAGACGGCAGAAAAGGATACATGCCCTATTTATTATGATTATATATGATTCTATGTTCAGGTTCGAATCTCTGTGTGAACACACTGGCTACGTCTACCCATATCGAGGAGTCGTAGACGACGAAACAGCTGTCTCGCCTTCTTTTAAATTTACACGAAAATTGTATTGATAGCTCAAAAGATTATTTACTAAGTGTTCTGAATTTGTTTTAAAACGTCTTTATTCATACAATTATTTCTGTCCATTTGAAAACATAGTTTTTCTTGATAAATAATGAATTCAAGATGTTTTTCAAAAGGCTTAATCAGTGACTTAAACACAGAAGTAACCGTGGGAGATAATAAAAAAAAATCACCGAGGAAACCTTTTGAAAATATATTTTGAATTCATTGTTTATCAACAAAAATGTGTTTTGAAATCGGCAAAAACAATTGTATGTATAAAGATGTTTTTTTAAAACAAATTTGAACATTTATTAATTAATATATATATATATATATATATATATATATATATATATATATATATGTGTGTGTGTGTGTGTGTGTGTGTGTTTGTGTGTATCATTCCGACCAAATTAAGCTCCATTTTCCCAAAATTAAAATCCCAAAGACAGGATTCCATTATTTGATGAAGTAAATTAAGAATAATTTCTAAAATATTAAAGTTCACTTCAAAGTAAATGAAAATCTAACGCCTATCACGAACACTGAGAAAAAAATCTGTATGTTTTAGACTGCGTCGATATTTATGTGAAGACTGGTGGACACACTTCGTTAAAAATAATCCAAAAAAATATGCTTCGCCAGTTTTCGAACTCGCTATTTATCTAGATATATTACTAAACTATCATAGAATTACGTCACTAATTTAATCTTTAATATATAATTTATTATCATTTCGGATGACCTTAGGAAATCAAAGCACGAACCGTTGACTTTTTATTATGAAGTGGGGAATTTCTTCCGAATTCATTTCAGGCGGCGGGGTAAATCTGAGGCGGTTGTTTGACTTGCTATTTGCTTTCTCGCTTTTTCGAATTAATTGAAATGGCTACTTTCGGGGTCTACAAAAAAGCACGTGTTTTACTCGCTAAAATTTGCGTGACTGGATTGAAGTACATATATTTATTTATTTACAAAAACACATTGGTCTTTATTATAGAGTGGAGCAGATTATTGAGAATAATAATTGAAATCTGTTTTTGATTTTAATGTTCTTAGAAATTATTTTTAATTTGATTGCAATGCACACTCTCATATAATATATATAAATATATATATATAACTTGTTTATTTTATTAATTCATATTAATAAAACAAGCATTAAATAATAATTTGTATATATGTTTATGAAGCATCTTTATTTATTCCCAGCCCTGCGGACTAAATGAATCGCTTATTTCACGATATTACATACACAAACATAAGCATAATAAAGCATCGTAATGCATCTCTCTCTCATGTATACATAGATACAGTCCCTTTTAATTAATATTGTTACACACATACATACAAATATATTGGAATAGTGTGGTGCAATTAATCATTAATAGTGCTCAATACATTACAATCTGTAGGATGGAGTTGTGTGTGAGTGTTATATATATATATATATAAAACTACCAACTCCATTCTACAGATTTTTCCAGATACAGGCATACAAACTGAATTATGAAGTTCTACTAATGTATTCAGCACTATTGATGATTAATGAATAATTTCGACACAGTATTTTAATATATATATATATATATATATATATATATATATATATATATATATGTGTGTGTTATGTGTGTGTGTGTTATGAAATAATTCCAGGAGGAAATCCGGGTATAAGAGCTCAATGTAATAAACAGAGCAAGAATAAAATAAAATGTAACACGAAATTACATAATCATCGATGCAATAATTTATTTCAACCAAGTTTAAAAAATGTAATCGTCTAAATCGGATGCTTGAAAATACCACATGGTTGAAATAAATTATTGTATCGATGATTATGTAATTTCGTGTTACTACATTTTTACTCTCTCTCTCTCTCTCTCTCTATATATATATATATATATATTAGACTTTAGTTATTCAAAGAAAAACATTCCATATTTCCTACAAAAACATTTATTTACAAACAAATGTCCATTTCATCGGTAATATTTTGTATATCATGAGGATATATGTTCTGGAAATGCGCAGAAAAATTTGAATGTAAATAAATGTTTATGTAGGCAATATGGAATGCTTTTCTCTGAAAAACTAATGTCTACATGATGTTAAATTAAGAGCTCTAGTCGTATGCTATTGAGCTACAACAAACCTTTTTTAACTAAAAGAAATTCATATATGATAGAAATTTACACACACACACATTATATATATATATATATAGATATATATATATATATATATATATATAGTGTGTGTCTCTGGTTTTAATTTTAATTTTTTTAATTGGATCTTAGTATTTTAAGAAAATATTCGTTAAGTCATGTTTCAAACTGTGTAGATATATTAAACATTTTAGTTAATAATATTATTTCTTAGGCAAACACGAGTGTCCACAAAAAAATCAGTGCTATATATATATATATATATATATATATATATATATATATATAACATTCGGAGTATGCCATTTATTACTTCGGAATAAAAATGGACTCGTCTTATTCCGGATTCGTTCTTGCTAGGCTGGAGGGAGACTGATTTGGAAATGGCTCACTCTGATAGGAGAATTAAGATCTTGTTGCGGTGTTATTGCAAACGGCAGCTTCATAATGGGATGTCCTCAGATGGGAGGTGGCGAAGCCGAGAGAGAAAAAGTAGGTTTGCAGAAAATATAGAATTGGAGATCTTGACGAATAGAAACGGAAGTAGGTGTCGCTAGTGTAGTTTAATTATTAACCATTGAAGAAAGGAATTGAAGAAAGGCGAAACTAGTGCAGAAATATTGTTTTTAATATTTTAATCTTGCCGTTGTTGAATGAAACAAAAACACGATGTATTGCTTTTTAGGGTCTCTATGACCAATGAGAACACATATACACCGTTCCCCCACTTCTGGTCTGTGTGTGTGTGTTATGGCGTTTATGTAGTAGTGACAACAATGTATACGATCGTTTTGATAGAGAATCATAATGAAAGAAGATCTAATTGTATCTTGAAGCTTTGAACAAGATGGGGGCCCAATAGCGTTAAAAGTATTTTTAGTAAAATGGACGGCGATCTTTGTCAAGATATCAAACGTAAATTAACAAATACTAAATCGCAAGAAACTTATAAGCCAAACGGTAACCACATAAAGGATCAACAAATGACATATATATATATATATATATATATATATATATATATATAAGGTATTAAAATATATTCATGGCAGTTAAGCTACACAGAGGCGTCTGCGTTTCATCTCCGTAGGGAATCGCCAGGCTAAGAGAATGGAATTTGTGTTACTTATTAAATATTGAACATCTATATATAATATATCTCCTTATAATGTTATATGCATATACATGAAATAATAATAATAATAATAATATTATATATATATATATATATATATATATATGCGTGATTTAGTATAGGAGTACTTATCAGAGTGCTCAATTACGTCTGTAAGAGCAATAATATATATTTCAAACACCACTATATATTAGTTTGATTTTCCATCGATACTACTTCAAATGTAACCCTTTTTCATATAACTATATATAGGTAGAACATATTGGAGAACGGTTACATTTGGTATATTTAGCCCTGCGGGATGAGGTTCCAGCGTTTCCCTTAAACAAATAGGTATCGATGGTAAATCTAAATAAAATATATATTTAAAAAAAAAAACGAAAATTGTTTATATATGTTCATCAACGTCTCGTCGTTATTCAAAGACTTCAAGATTGCTGAATAAAGGCGAAACGTCGATAAATATAAACAATTTTTTGTTTTCTTTTTTCATTACGTTGAATTATTATAATTCCACAACTATATAATACATACATGAGCATATAATATATATATATATATATATATATATATATATGCTCTCTATATAACCATAACAGTGGTTTATAAAGATTACATTACAGAAAATAGCGTTTCATACGAGATATTTTTATACATATGTCCGGCAGAGTTTGCGATATTACATATAATATCATCGAGAAATTGAAACAAAGATCGGTAATTGTAACGAATGGGTATTCAGATGATTTCAGTACTCTGACAAAAGATCTCGAGTTAGTCCCGGAAATGACTAAAACAGTTTACTATTTAAAAGCCACCTTCTTAAAGTTTTTTAATTTTATTTATTTAAAAAAAAATTTTGAGGTTCTAAAACCTTTTAACCCTTCGCCTGCTTTGGGTCGTCTGCCCTTTTTTTCTTACATTTTTTCGTAGCTTTCGAACCGTAAACTGCTTCGGACATTTCCTGTACTGACTCTGGACTCTCCGCCAAACTATTGAAAGCGTTTGGATACCCATTCATTACAAGTACCCAAAATGATATGTGTTTACAAACGCATTCCTGTGACTAATATACACACGTAATATAATTATATATATATATATATATATATATATTATATATAATGTCTATCATTAATGTTTCTCATTACTACCTCATTTTGTTTACAAAGGACGTATTTTATATATTTTATAAACACTTATGTCATTGTTTTGTTTACAGATAATTACAATACGCTACGATTTTACAAGCAATCATGTTTACACCTGTATTGGCAGATGTAAACAAAAGCTTTAATCTTTGTAGACATTAAAACTTGAATAATGATGTTTACTAATATAATACATATGTAAAAAAATATATATTCATGCGGTCTTTCAAAAGTATAAACAAAGACGTGGTCTTCAAGGACTAGTTGAATTGAGTACCTAAGAAAATTTATTCGGACAAAACACGCACCTGTCTATATAAAAGAAAATGTAAATCCTTTAAAAACATTTTTTTTTGCCAAATCGCGGACTATTACGCAATTTAATTATATATATAGTCTTGATTTTGAAAATTTGAGATTCAAGTTCAATCCGACTGAACAGCAATTTAATAACAAATCATATATTCTCCAATTAAGATAATAATTATTTATTACATGTAAATATATATAATATATATATATATATATATATATATATATATATATATATGATATAAATTATAGTATAATTTACTTCAAATATATCTGAGAATGAATTTATTTATTTTTTTTATTTACATTATAAAATTGATTTACGTACAACTTATCATCCCGTAAAAAAAAAAAAAAAAAAAAAAAACAGAATTGAAAAATAAAAATAATCACGTCTGGTTTCATATTTGCATTATTAAAAAAAGTAATTTTTTTATTTTATTTTGTTAACAAAACACAGTAGGGTGTATATATGTGGGCATACCTGTTTTGTTTGTATGGGTGTATATGTATACATACTACATACGTATGTATATTATATAAATATAGTGTATATTTGTTATGTTTTGTTTAATAAGTTTTATTGTACTTACTCGTAAATCGTGGGTCTGGGTTTGTAGTATACCATCCGGGTGTAGTTTGTCGGGCGTCGCCATAATGCCCTATGTCCGACCCGTTACAATATTGCGTTGTGAACGATGGTGTGTGATGGGATAATGGCGGTACGTAATTGTGGTAGGCCGAGGAAGCAGGCTGGACACCCGTAACACTCATGCCGGTGACGCCACCGGTTTGGGGGTGTTGCGAATTTCTATAAGACAGGGGCGGAATAGATGCCTCGATTGTAGTTTTTTTGTACGTTTCCTCGATAGGACTTAAAATATCTGTTACGCTGAAAGGTGTAGTATGCTTCGGGCTGAGAGACATGCTCTCCAACGGTACTACAGACACGTCCAACTCGCGCACTTGATGTCCACTTCTCGCCGCCGTCAAGAGCCTATCCTGCTCCGAAAAAGATTTCCTCTTGACTAGTTCTCAGAATCCCTGTCTCGGCTTGACAATTTGCGAGGACGAAGACGACAGGCAAAAACAGCGCGTGTTCGCCTCGTCAATCATGACGAATCAAAAACTTACCCCCTCCCTCTCCCTCTCCCTCTCCCTCTCTCTCTTTCTCTCTCTATCTTTCTCTCGCTAACCACTCTCTCACTCACCCCTCTGCCCCCGCTCCTTCTCGTATTTACTCCTCCTCTTCCTCCGCCTCGTTTACTCTTTAGCATATCAACCCCCTTCCTCCTTCCCATCCTCACCTCCGCCTTCTTCTCCCCCCTCCTACTCCAAAGCGTCTCCTCTCACCCCTCCCCCAGATTTTCACTATTAAGACGCCGCGTATGAGTGTCTCTCTCCGGTAAAACCTTATTTGCTTATGTTCGCGTTTTAGAAATCATGTCATTTTCTTATTTAAATACTAAACTTCTTTATATATATATATATATATATATATATATATATATATATATATATATATATATATATATATATATATATATATATAATGTGTGTGTGTATGTAAACCACATATAGCTGTTTCGCCGTATCACGATTTCTCAGTGTGACTAGATGTGGCAAGTGTGTATATATTTCTTCCAGTTGTAGTTTTGTTGATAGATATTGGATAAAGAGTCCTATGTATTAATATAATAGTGCTCAATAAAAAGTACAGCGGTAACATATCTATACACACACACACACACACACACACACACACACACACACACACACACACACACACATATATATATATATATATATATATATATATATATATATATATATATATTTACTATGAACTTTTATTTATTCGTACATTTTCGGCAACATCGACTGACTATATTGCCTGGCGAGACTTCAAATGTCTTCGGTTTCAATCGAAAAATCTATGGATATATGTAAACCGAGATGTTTGCATGTAATAAAAAATGATACAATGATATATATATATATATATATATATATATATATATATATATATATATATATATATATATATATATATATATATGCATATTATGTATACATCTGTGTAACATATATGTATACATATATATATATACGTATTTGTATATATATTTATGTACATGTATATATATGTATGCATGTATATGTACATGTATATATGTGTATGCATGTATATATATATATTTATGAATATGTAAGCATGTATTTGTATATATATATATTTATGTACATATATATATATATATATGTATACATGTATATGTATGTGTATATATGTATGTATATATATATATATATATATATATATGTACACACCCACATATATATATATATATATATATATATACATGTATATGTATGTGTATATACGTATTTACATATATATATTTATGTACATATATATATATATGTATACATGTATATGTATGTGTATATATGTATGTACATATATATATATATGTATGTACATATATATATATATATGTACATATATATATATATGTATACATGTATGTGTATGTATGTACACACACACATATATATATATATATATGTACATATATATATATGTATACATGTATATGTATGTGTATGTATGTACACACACACACACACACATATATATATATACATATATATATATATATATATATATATGTATATATATATATGTATACATGTATATTTATGTGTATATATGTATATATATATGTATACATAATTTACAGTTTCAACTATTTTTATTGCAAAGATGAGCTATTAAGCAAAAAATAATTGATATTAGAGCTAATTAAAAATAATTGATATTAGAGCTATTAAAAAAAATAATTGATTTTAGAGCTAATTAAAAAAATTAATTGATATTAGAGCTATTAAAAAAATTAATTGATATTAGAGCTAATTAAAAAAAAATGTTCCCGTATATAGAGTAGAATTCGATGGGATGTCCACATTGAAAGAGTGGATTAGAGTTCTTGGGTTAGTTGATTCAGAACAATTGAGGTAACAGAGTAAGTTCACAGAAGAAAGCCAAGGAAAACATAGGGGGAAGTTATAAAAATAGACCTGAGAGATACAGAAAGACCTGACTAGAGATAGGTTAGTTTTAAAGTCAATTTGCCAGCGTGTAAAACAGACGGACGTTAAACTAAATATGATGATTACATATTTAGTTACTGTTGTACTATTTCCAGAATGTAATCATGTGGTGATTATACCTACACTTGACATTATTTTTCGTTGCCCCTATGTATACTTTTTGTTCATTGTTGCTGTTATCATTAACTATTGCTTTATACATAGCATTAGATGTTAAGCAGTTATTTATTAGTGGGCAATAATTTCTATTCTGCAATTACATAAGTGGATATTTTTAATTATAGCCATTAATAGCATTATTACTATTATTAATATTATTATTGTTACTTACTTTTTATTGTGTTTATTATTAATTACACGTTTCTATGCAGCAATGATTAAGTTTAATGCTATTTCTACTGATAATTATTGATAGCTTATTGCTTTTAGGGAAATGTTTATCTATTATTGTAAAGAATATTTTGTCAATTGTGTCTTTACATCTCTGTTATAAAGCGGGTTGAACGAGATTATATTTCGTTTTATATTATTATTTTTCTTTTATTATTCTTATTAAATGTTAATTTATCAATATACAGGTGTCTCCAAAAATGTATTCGCCTTTTGAATCGTTATTAGACTAATCAGAATCAATAGTTCGATATGCCAGCTTAAATGCTATTAGGTTGATTTTTTAAAATCTAATTGGATAATTATATGCAAAGTATGTATGTTTAAAATTTTTACTTAATTCCATATCCACATTTGGTAAATTTCAGGGTGGTGGCGTTTATTGTTTGTAGGGGGGGGGGGTTACAAAATTTATAAGATTCCAAATACTAATTTTATTTTAGTATGTGTTAAATTTATTGCTGTCATTTTCGTTTGAACCTGAATCGTTATTAACATTTAAAATTATATTTCAATATTAATTTATAAATTTAATAATAATGTAAAGGCTACTTAGGGTAATTTCAGAGTGTTCAAAAATTAACCCTAACCTTAACCCTAACCCGAGTATAGGTTCGGGTTAATTTATGAACATGGTAAATGGAAATGTTGCAAACGTTTGTAGATCCAATGTATCATGGTATGAAAGGTGTATAGGATTCATTTTATGAACATTATTAAATTACCCCAAGAAGCTCATAAGCCAAAAGGTAACCACATGAAGGATCAACAAATGATTATATCTATCTATCTATCTATCTATCTATCTATCTATCTATCTATCTATCTATCTATCTATCTTTTTATTCTACCCTTTTTATTATATCTCTCTCTTTTCACTTTATTTTATTTTATATTTTATATTTTATATTTTATATTTTATATCTTATATTTTATATTTTGATTTTGATTTTAACATTTTAACATTTTGATTCTTAACGGTCCCAACCACGTGACTTCCCAAATTTTTGAATTTCTTCTTCTTTTCTCCATTTCATTCTTTCCAAAATATGAACTAAGGGTAAGATCGGATTCTAACTGTGCCTGATCGGATCTCAGTTTATAATAACTGTTGATCGATAACATCGACATGCCAGTGTCGCAGATTTTGTACATTTCTGTGTAAATAAAAATAATCATATATATATATATATATATATATGTATTAAAATATATTCATGACAGTTAAGCTACACAGAGGCGTCTGCGTTTCATCTCCGTAGGGAATCGCCATGCTAAGAGATCCAATGTATCATGATATGAAAGGTGTATAGGATTCATTTCATGAACATTATTAAATTACCCCACGTAGCCTTTACGTTTATTAAAAGTTAATTTTCTACGCTTTTGTTAATTTTCAGTATTTTTAAAGGTGAATTCTTACTCTTCTATAAATCTTGTTTGCAAGTTAAAATCAATAATTTGAATGAGTAAAACGAATCAAAGGGTGCATACATTTATTGGGGACACCCTGTTAATATATATATATATATATATATATATATATATATATATATATATATATCCCCGAAATCTATTAAACTGTAGAAGTGAGATAGCAAACAGCTGCTTACACAGAAATAAATTTACCATAGGCTAACGATAAATAAATAAATAAATAATAAATAAACAAATGAGTAAAAAAAACAAAAAACTAAACAAAAACTTTACAATTTAAAAATTAAAACCTAAAATAGAAATACAAGGAACCACGTGTTAAAATAAATTCACTCATTATATTGACACAACAAAGGAAACAGGATATAGGCAAACCTATAGAAAACAGAACAATAGAACAGGATATAGGAAGTAACACCAACAAGACCTTTGTTCGCGGGAAGCCCAACTATTTGCTGAAAGAACAACAAAGAATCTGATTGGTTAACAAGCTAGCCGTGTATACAAAAAGACCCGGCAAAAATAACTCTATGCATTTTAGCCTGAAGATTTCCCCGGGGATGAAACGCGGGAGTCTCTGTATAGCTTAATTGCCATAAATATATTTTCATGGCTTACTATATATATATATATATATATATATATATATATATATATATATATATATATATATATATATAAAACTGTTTTATATTCTTTATGTAAATAAATAAGTAGAAGTTTATTAAGCATGTTTTATCAAACAATAATATAGTTTGCACGACGATCCTACTACTTATTTATTTATTTGATGTGATATCGTTTTAAATTTTGATATATTTATATTTTGACTTTATTGATATTTCTTATTTTCGGAGCTCTCTATTCATTCATTTTAATGTTTTCAGGGAGTCGCCTAAACTTTTATAATATATTATTAAAAAAAAACAGTGTGTGGCGTCGCTAGTCCTTTGAGTGGAAAAGGTCTACACTATTGTTTTAAGGGTCGATATATAGCTGTAAATTACACAGAGGATTTGTTTTCATGGGGGGGGGGGTTAGGGGGTTGCAGTGTAACCTTATAGTTGTCCAGGTTTAATCTTGGGGTAATATGTTTTCGATGTAAAGGCGTGAACATTTAGATAATTCTGATTCTTGTAGAAATTTTAACAATAAGTATCAGACATCAATTAATAAACATTCCCGAAATTTAAGCTTGTTTTGAGTATTTTTAAGGGGGGTTAGGAAAGCATAATATGAACACAGCGTCCCATGTGAAAATTCACATATTTCAGATTCGCATTAATTTTTTGACACTAATTAAACAAGATTCACTGAATTTCTATTTCTTCTTAAGACCCATTAAACATAAGCCTGGAATTTTAGATATTTTCTCGAATGAAAACCATGTAATAGATTTTGATCAGAATTTGAATAAGGATTCTAGATATATGGTTTAGTAGTGTTTGGAGAATTAATTTTACCCGCCTTGGGACGGGTATTCTTCGGTACAATAAGCCCCTTTTTTTACTATCTTTTAAGCCTGAAATTAGCGACCATCTTAAAAAAAAACAGCGCAATCTTTGATTAACCCGTGTTCGGCTAAGTGCAAGTAACGAAATAAATTTAGAAATTAGAATATTTCATAACTTTAAAACTGTACAGGTCGTTACAAAATTACATTTGAATGCGTTTGATAAAAGTTATTTGCTGTATATTTTGTTAATTTTCGATTTCTGGACTGTTATCTATACTACAATATTGCTGTACTTTTATATAATAGTCTTAAATTTTGAATCCGTTGGTAAGAACGTTTCTGTAAAAAAGGTGTGGGGGGACTATAAGGCGTGTGTATACCTGCAATTCACAGCCATAATACCATATTTGGTGCGAACAAATATTTTTTTCTGTTGGCTTTTGGATAACTCTCTATCACAAAGGTCTGCATTTATTTTGTTCAGCTTCTCGACCAATGTCGTAGTGCGGACACCCAGAACGCCTACTATTTCTCTTCCTGCTAGCCACTGCTTCCACATTTCTATCGCAATTTTCCAACTCACATCTCACGTCTTACAAGAAGAGTTTGAATAACCTACTAGACACCATTCTCGTGTGTCTTCGGTCTCTCTGTACAAAGGTTTGTCAAGCCAACCTGACATGAGGATACTTCACCTTACAAGTAAACCCTGACGAAATATTCAAAATAACATAATATTCGAAGCCCCAAAATAAGATCCCCTCGACACGGCTATACAAACGAGGAATGGTGCACCTTCTCCTAGTGATGTTACCTCAAGTAACAGTACTTAGCTGGATACCCTATGAGACTAGATGAATTCTTGTCCTAGAGTCCGGTAAGATGAAGAGACCACAAGAAAGTTATACTATAACATAGAGTTAACTGGTCAATTGGGGAGAGGACAATTAATGTTCACTTTTTTACTAACTCAACGTTTTAGATGGAAAGGAGAACTTTAGTTGAACACTCGAATATCTATGTATCACATATAGAGATCAAGTGTTAGCCTCAAGGAAGGGGCCCCTTGATTTCTGAGACTTTACACTGAAGTAAAATGAAAAAAAATCCGTATTAGAGAAACACTGAGGTGCAGCTAAGATTTCCGAATTTTTTTAATCCGTCACAAATCATCATGATGCATGTCACTTTCTTCCCGTATTCCGGAACCTTCCATTCGTCCATGATCTCCAGTTTTCAAACACACAAGTAATGCACAGAAACAGCTATCCGTTGCACTTTACCGCTATTAAATACTCCAAATGGTTCTGAAATGAAAGAATATCAAAATGTTTTCAAATTTGTCTCGAGCACCCTGTATCTTTTGTTATTAAAGTATATAAGAAAAGAGTATTAAGGAGACAAACGTTGATTGACTCACATTTAGTATAATAATAGATGAGTGTGTGTGTGTGTGTGTGTGGTAGGGGAAATAATGATTTCTACTTAGCGTAAAGTAACACGCTTCCATAAAGAATAGAGTTCTCGAGGTCACCAGAAGCGTGGAAAATATGTAAACAAAGTCAAGCCATAACTGCTGGCTTCGAGGTAAAATTTCTTACACAGTTGTAGTGATTTGGCGTTCAGCTTTTAAATCTCAGCGTGAACACACTTGACACGTCTATAGTAGCCCCTTGTTCACGTGTATGATAGTCCAAATAGACGAACAAGTTCCCACACATGTTTTTTTTGTTGTTTAAGTGGAGTATGCATCGCGGGGAACCCAACCCACTCTCTATACAAGGCAAGTAATGAATACACAAGTGCCCGATGTATTTATAAGAGTACGAGTTACACGTCTTTCCAATCCTTTCGTATCTATATGTGCACGCGTCTGTCTTCTGTGTGACACTCGGAGTGATTCAAATGTTGTCTCGTGTTTTTCTTCTTCTTCTTCTTCTTCTTCTTCTTCTTCTTCTTCTTCTTCTTCTTCTTCTTCTTCTTCTTCTTCTTCTTCTTCTTCTTCTTCTTCTATTGTTTGCACACCGACAGAACGCGAATTGACGGTATTTACCAGAGCGTGAAAGATAACGTATCTCTCAAACGCCCATCACTTTCCCCATTCGCACATGTGTTTGCTTTTATAATTATTAATACTAGCGAGACCCGTGGAAATTCTACATTCGTATTCAAATGTAGTTTCAGGATATATCTGGTTATTGGTCTATCTTCAAAACCGTTGTAGGGGTTTGTGACATATTTCCAAACTATGGACGTTCAGCGCGAAAGCAGACGCCACAATATTATTCAATTTTTTCAAACTGAAACACACTTATCTAAGTACTCTGGTGAATGTACTTTCAGAATATATCTGGTTATGCGGTCTGTCTCCAAAACCCTTCGAGGAGTTTGGGACACATTTCTATTCTATGGATGCCCGGCGCGAGAGGAGACCCCACGATATTATTGTACCATCGATAAACAGAACACTTTGATTCTAGCCCGAAGACTAAGAAAGTATGTATTTTACTTCGAGTTTCACGTTCGACCAAAAGGCAATATCAGATGAAATGTTTGCATCTTCGACGATCCCATCTTTAAAACAGAGGTGGATGATGATAACGTACGTACGAACATGACATTGCCTTAGCGTCTCATGCTATAGATCGCATCTTACTTCCTAGGAGCTCTCACACAGGTCATTACAAGTGAGAATACTAAAACAGCTTTAATTACTAGTTAAGATAAGTTAACACGTTAAGAAGCTGCAACCGCTAACAGACTTGCGAGCTAAACTATAATCAAATAATAATAATAATAATAATAATAATAATAATAATAATAATAATAATAATAATAATAATAATAATAATAATAAAACACTACCACAGCTTTATTTACTAGATAATATCAAGTAACTGTTATCATGTTTGGGTCAGTGAATCTCTGTCTCATTTGAGGGTTCTTGATAAGGTGCAGAAACCTATCTTTAATTTGATTGGCCCCCACCCATTCTTCTTCTCAGCACTTTCTCTCTCACAGACCTGATGTTGCTAGTCTCAGTCTTTTCTATAAATACTATTATGGCATGTATTCTTCAGAACTATGTGATATATTCCCTGCTTCTTTTGATCCAGCTCGTTTGACTCGTTGGGCTAGTGCTCTCCATCACCTCATTGTAATACAGCTTCCTATTCCAGTAGCTTCTTTCCAAGAACTGCAGGCTTGTGGAACTCTCTTCCTGCTGACTATTTTCCTTCTACCTATAACCTTGTTTTTTTTTCAAGACTAAGGCCAATAGGCATCTCCTGTCTTAACGATAATCATATTTCGTTCTTGTTAGCTCCTTACATCAAGTGGCTTCATGCCTTGTCTTAGGTGATTTCCATAAAATAAACAGATATGCACACAATGTAAATCCGACAATTACACGTACCACTACAAATAAATAAATAACCACACTAAACCAAATCCAATTATATTCTCGAAAATTTTTGTTTTTCAAAAATGATATAGACACATACAGAATTACTATAACTTAGAAGAACACAAGATATGAATAAAAAAAATAGCACGATCATTGTTCTTATTTACAAGGTAAAGATAAACAGAGATGATTCAAAACAACAGCGAAAGTGATAGCTAACAGTCTCGCAGGATACCTCAGACCCAACTATTATATAAATAATCAAATAACCACACCTGTTCCTAATCTGCATATCTATTTTTTAAACACTTCATAATAAATTAATGTTTGGTGTTATTCATTTGTAATTTTATTGTCCTTTTTACCCTTATATATGCAATAATTTCGTCGATATTAACAGTAATTAACTAAAGTTATTTAATAAAATAAGGATAAGTTACTAAACACCTTTATTAAATTAAACTAACATCGCTAGCTAGAATGAAAGATATCGACGAGGAATAAGCGAGAAGAGAAAAGAGAGGGAGAGTGTAATTGACTCGCTGACTGCCCCCCACTCCCTCTCTCCCTCTCTCTCTCCCTCTCTCTCTCCCTCTCTCTCTCTCTCCCTCTCTCTCTCCATCTCTCCTGTGAGCGACGCCAACTTTTCTTTTTTATGTTTTTTTAAAATTCAATGATTGTTTTGATCCCGCAAACAAAACGTTTCGCATTTGCGTTTAAATGTCCCTTTCAGCCTTTAAAGAGCCTGACTTGTTTTTTTTTAACAAATTGCCATCCGTTTTAAAATTGTAAGTTACAAAAAAAGCCCACACACACACGCCATTGCTCAAGCGAATTTATTTCTTCTTTCTTTTGATTTCATTACGGTCTTAATTAAAAGATAGATCAATTTGTATCGAAATTACCAATATATTAATGTTTATCTATTTATATGAATAATGCGACAGTTTTAGTCTTGTGTTTACTAGAAACTTACGAATGAAATGTTTATTATTCCCAATTTTAGTTTCACGTATTTCAAATAGCAAACTTTGCGACGCTATAGCCAGCTGGTAAAGCCAGTTAGTATATATATATATATATATATATATATATATATATATATATATATATATATATACTAACTTTTTAACGAGAGGCTTCAAATATAAACATTTTTTATTGTTTATTTTTTATCTATGGACGTATACGTTTCGTCTCTTTTCAATCGAGACTCATCAGCATAGAAGTACGACTATTCACCACCGGTCACACGATTCGAAACCCTGGAGTACAAGTATTTTTCAACCCCCAGTCCAACATCGCTAACCAGTTCTGAACAGCTTATAAACGATGATAATTTTAACACATTAACGGCGGCTAAGCGTACAGGCATTCAAACTTCTATAAGTGAAGGAACGATGCATAAAGCAAGTGACGCTACGCTGTGTTACTACTACCATTTTACAGTGCTCTACTTTTTAACGAGGAGCTTCAAATATAAATATTTGTTATTGTTTATTTTTTATCTATGGACGTATATATATATATCTATATCTATATATATATATATCTATGTATATATATATATATCTATGTATATATATATATCTATATCTATGTATATATATATATCTATGTATATATATATATATCTATGTATATGGATATCTATGTGTATATATATACATATATATATATCTATGTATATATATATGTATATATATGTATATATATACATATATATATCTATGTATATATATATATGTATATATATACATATATACATCTATGTATATATATATCTCTCTCTCTCTCTCTCTCTCTATATATATATATATATATATATATATATATGTATGTATCTCCCTCTCTCTCATATATATATATATATATATATATATATATGTATATACTTACCTATTTGTTTGCACGTTTGTAAATTTAAGGTAGACACTCTCTATTATAATCTTTAATTTAAAATGAGTTACCGCCTTGTTAATTTTTATTGTTTTGTGATCATTTTAATAAGTACTATATTAACATTCGTTCAGTTCAGACTTAGTAATTTTAAAAACGAAATTTTAATTATATACATTATTAAATTACCAATAACAAGCACAACAATAACAAATGAAATTATTTAGTCAGTAGCAGTTTGATTTGTCAGCTTAAATGCTATTCGTGTCTGATATTGGACATCCGACGAGATAACTTTATATGTTAAGTAAGCATAAGCGCATTTAACTCCGTATGCATTGTGATATATAGAAGAACATGGATCTGAGACTGGCCACCCTGTATTTTAATTACACGTGCAAAATGCAATAGGGGATGAGTTCATTCATGCCATAGGGGGATATGTTAATTCATTCACTCATTTATTTTCTGAAATATAAATTTGAATGTCACGCGATCTACACACATTGTCTTTCAGATCGATTGGTCGATTGCGATCAATGTATTGGGAACCCCTGTTGTAGCCGAATTTATGATACTGGGAAAGAGTTTATAGATTATCTATATATAACATATACAGGGTCTTCAAAAAGTCATCATCTATCAAAAAAATGTTTAATAACCTCAAAACTGTATTTCTGATAACAAACTGATACAATCTATACTAAAAATGTATGTCATTCAACCGAATGTCCCCTACTTGCCACCCATTTCTGCAAAAAGCTAAAAAAATGATTGCATCACCTTTTTCAAAATTACTAACGTTAATATCAAACTTTCTTCTTTAATCAATTACTTTACTCGATCAATTGTTTGTGGTTTTCTTCTGAAAACTTATTTTTTAAAAAGAAACTCAACAAAAAAATCAGAAAGCGCAAAGTCCGGTTAGCATGAAGGTCATCGTAACGGGCCATTTCGCCCTATCAAACGCCCAGGTAAAGCTAAAACAAGATGGCGTAGTACAAGATGGTGTAAAACAAGATGACATAAAAAAGATGGCGTAGACAAGATGGTGTAAAACAAGATGACATAAAACAAGATGGCGTAGTACAAGATGGTGTAAACAAGATGATATAAAACAAGATGGCGTAGTACAAGATGGTGTAAAACAAGATGACATAAAACAAGATGGCGTAGTACAAGATGGTGTAAAACAAGATGATATAAAACAAGATGGCGTAGTACAAGATGGTGTAAAACAAGATGATATAAACAAGATGGCGTAGTACAAGATAGTGTAAAACAAGATGATATAAAACAAGATGGCGTAGTACAAGATGGTGTAAAACAAGATGACATAAAACAAGATGGCGTGATAAAAATGGTGCATAAATGCAGTATACACATTTTTATTTTTATTTCTTTTTAGTGTACAAGTTTTGTTATTATCAAGAATAGAGTTTATTAAATTTAAGTTGAAGAATATTATACAAGTTGTCTACTTTAATTTTAAAAATGTGCAAGCAAATCAAAATTAAAATGACTTCATTGCATCCCGGGCAACACCCGGTACGTATAACTAGTATAGCCCCCCCCCACCTTCCCCCTCCTCGGGTTGAAGACTGTCGTTAGTGAATCATCAGGTACTACTACTATTACTATTAGAATCATGCAAAGATCTTTGTAAACAAACAAATAGAGCACTGTCTTAGTGGTTCACAATGTTTATAAAAGCATTGAGATATCACTTACCAACAGCGCCCACATCGCAGTCAAGTGGCCAGAATCGCCGATTATCAACTAGATGGTTGTAGGTTCGATCACGGCTTAATGCGGGTGCTAGAGTCTCGTCGCACTGAAGAGATGTGATACAGCGAAACAGTTTGTCTGTGGATGACTATATAAGCCCCCCCTATCCTTGGGTTGAGCACTGTCGTTAATGATATCGCCATCTACTACTACTACTACTACTACTACTACTACTACTACTACTACTACTACTACTACTACTATTAGCGTAATGCAAAGCTCTCCGTAAATAAACAAATGGTTGACAATGTTCATAAAGCATTGAGATATCACTGACCAACGGCGCCCGCATCGTAGTCAAGTGGTTAGAATTGCTGACTGAAGGTTTGATAATCTCGCTGCATTGAAGAGCCGTGATACTGTGAAACAATCTGTCTGTGCATGGTTCGGCACGGTTATAGATGTCGAGTTACTAAACTCGGTGTGAGGTTCGACCTGAGCGGTCGACAGATCAGTTGTAGATCCGAACTGATGAGTCTTTAAATATGAATATAAACAATATATAATTCTTAATATTTATAATAATAAGCCCCTTTAAAAGGGAAGGCACTCTGTTTGAGATTAATTATCTGTATCGCTTTAGAAGTAATATAAAGGTTTACTCCCTTGGTTGAACACTCTAGATGCATTTTGAAGTAGTACTGATTTAAAAGCAGTATTTACATGTCTCATTTGCACATCTGATCTGCTGGCCACACGGTTATAGATGCCGGATTACTGAACCCGAGGTCTTTTCAGAACTAAGAGGTCGGCAGATATGTTGGAGATCCGCACTGATGATCCTTTAAAAGGAGAAAAAAACTTGTTTGTGTATATGAATAATATTTCATTATTATTATTTATACATATACTAATCTACTATCTGGTGGGTGGTTGTATAGGAGACATAGTACATTAGTCTGAAATAGTACAGTAAACTGCATTGCACAGTAATAGAAGTAATAGTATAGTTTTTGCTTCAGACAGACAGATACCAATATATACCCTGAGTGTGCATCGAGGGAGTTAAAAATCATACATTTGTCGAAAATTATTTCAGTACATATCACTGTATTTACACCTCTCATATCTAATTAATATTAAGTACATCCCTGAGCCCCACCCGAAAAATGAATATTTTAAAATATAGAAATAAGAATAAAACTGTTAATATGGTTTTATGGGCTAGGGCATGAGGACATAGGGTTCTTAATTCAATCGTGAACAATGTCGGGTCTTCTTGCATTACATATACTACACTCCCCCAGCAAAAGAGGAGGTAATGCCTGGCTGAATGGTATCATGACAACAAGCCAGCTACTACATTATCACCTTCAAAGTAAAATGTAATAGCTGGGAGGATAGTATCATGATCACAGAATTTATACTACACTATCCTCACCCCCAAAGGAGGAGGTAATATCTGGGAGGACGGTCTCAATGCAATAGAACATACACTACTTCCCCATAAAATGAGTAAGTAATACCTGGGAAGATAGTATCATTGCAAGGAAACAGATGCTACACTATCCTCGCCTGAATTGAGCATTAAAATAGTACATTAGTCTGCAATAGTATAGTAAACTGAATTGAACATTAATAGAAGTAATAGTATAGTGTCGGCTTCAGACAGACAGATGCCAAATCTCTATTAGTAATAGATATAGTTGTAAACTAACTAATTACTGGATATTATTATTAAGTTTCTTGCAGAAATTGTTCCTATTGATTTTTTGTTCAGTAGTAATTTGGGTCACTACGTGAATTTTTCCAATCGTAGACCATAATTGCACAGATGGCAGGCTTGATTTAGGTATCGCCTTGCTCGACGGTTATTGTAAACTCGCCTGTCGTCGGTTTAAATAGTGTCTTTCAAGTGTTCCTTACTCTTGTATGCCTCTTCTTTCTTCTCATTGCTTTTTCAGAGTGTTCTTTTCTTTTCTTTATTTGTGTCATCCTAGCCTCAAGTATAATTTTGAGGAGGCTTCTACCTTCAATAGTTAACAGCAACTTTAATTTAAGAAAAAAATACAAATAAAAAGGCAACAATCATTGCTAGTCTCGTCTCAGTTCGACTGAGTTATCTGTCTTGATTCGTATCCCTTTTGTAAAGTCGTTAGCTTCAAGTGTTTGTTATCAAACGTGACCTCTTACTTTCAGGCCTGATTCTCAACTCATTCAGAACCAAACTAGTTTAATAAATTTCTATCACTTGTATTTACACTTTCGGGTGCTTTTTATGAATAGGTATCCAGAGATTTGCAGCCGTGACGTCGTTGTGACGTAGCAGTTTCGACTACGAACGGAGAAAGCAGAATCAGATTCAAATGCTTTTACATAATACGAACCGATCTAAACCAACTTTTGCCGAACTAAACCTAAAACTTAGGTTAGGGTTAGTTTAAAATTAGGTTAGGGTTAGGTTTGGGTTGGTTTACGGTTAGAGTAAAAACAAAAACAGTTCGTTTCATATTATGTAGAAGTACCGAAATAACATTACTGAATACACTTAAATACAAGATTAAATGAACAGTTTATTTCGTTAAATAACTTCTTTGCAAAACCAAAGAAACAAAAACCAAACAAGGAAAGAAACAAAAAAAAAAAAAAACGCTGATAATACATTCAGTTTTTTCGGTGAAGTTCGTTAACGTTCGACAGTCTCGAAAGCCTTCGGTCTAAACTCGAAATTGATGACGTAAGTACGGAAATTTTCTTAGATACCTATTCCTAATACGTATCACCTTTTACTCTGAATAAAAAATGGAAGACTCGTATCCAATCTATTGCAAAGTTTGCTGAAAAAATAGTTCAACCATTGTACCGCTCAAGGAAGTACCCCACTGTTGATGAAATCCTCGGGGGTCAACCTGAGTTGGTGATGTTCATACCAGTCGATGGTTACGTCATCGACAATTATTAAAGTTTAGGCCATTTTTGAGTTAGTGGCCTTGCATCTGTCGGGCTGAGTTCAAGGAGGTCCACCCTTAGTTAGTTTATTGCTAATCGCCTGAGGTGCTTCTACCAGAGAATTCCGACAGGGTTGCTGAATGATGTTTTGTGGACACACACTTTGTGCGCTAGCTTTCCAATCCCAAAGTTGGAGCGAAGTAACTACCATCCTCTACGCATTGAAGAGTTAGATACATACATCCTTAGAGGAAGTACTGCTGACACACCTGGGGAGATGCATCCCAGATCACTCCTTTTACCTTACCAAAGTTAGAATAAGGATTCTAGACATAAAGTTTAGTAGCATTATAACTTGAGTTTAATCTTCGCAAGAGGACATAAAAGTCGTGCAAAACTTTCGGGGAATTATTTTTTTCTGTCGTTGGACTAGTCAAAATTAATTCCTCCTTCCAATAAAACAGCATCCTCCGACATATATATATATATATATATATATATATATATATATATATATATATATATATATATATATATAGTTTTTTTTATATATATATATATATATATATATATAGTTTTATATATATATATATATATATAGTTTTATATATATATATATATATAGTTTTATATATATATATATATATATAGTTTTATATATATATATATATATATAGTTTTATATATATATATATATATATAGTTTTATATATATATATATAGTTATATATATATATATATATATAGTTTTATATATATATATATATAGTTTTATATATATATATATATATATATATA
>OY744528.1:38144296-38284296 GCA_963556195.1 Sepiola atlantica
ATTTACCGATTACTTAAGTATAGGAAGCATTGTATTTACACACACACACACACACACACACATATATATATGTATATATATATATTTATATATATAGATATACATACGCATATATCCTGTTATCTATAATAAAGCCCAATGTGCATTTATTACATACATATATATATATAATATAGTTATCAAAAGAGATAGCATTTACGAATCATCAGTGTAGCTACTTGAAGCACTTTGGTGAAGGAAATCCTTACTTCAACTTAGCATTGAGGCAATGCTCATCCGTAGAAATAATGTAATATTTCCACTAATTAGTATTGTTAATAAATATATTAATAAATACATAACATCATTTATAATCTGATAAAATCCTCCAACTCCCATTAGGTTTCAGTCACTGGGGTTCCGCTTTTTAATCTATCCAATTCTAGCCACATTGATATATATAGGCTGCCCTATATGTGGAAAATCTGGGGAAGGAAATAATGATTTCCACTTAGCATATATATATATATATATATATATATATATATATATATATATTCATATATATATATATATATATTCATATATATATATATATATATATATATTCATATATATATATATTCATATATATATATATATATATATATATATTCATATATATAAATATATATATATATATAAATATATATATATATATATATATATATAAATATATATATATATAAATATATATATATATATATATAAATATATATATATATATATATATATAAATATATATATATATATATATAAATATATATATATATATATAAATATATATATATATATATATAAATATATATATATATATATAAATATATATATATATATAAATATATATATATATATATAAATATATATATATATATATAAATATATATATATATAAATATATATATATATATATAAATATATATATATATATATATATATAAATATATATATATATATAAATATATATATATATATATATATATATATATATATAAATATATATATATATAAATATATATATATATATAAATATATATATATATATATAAATATATATATATATATAAATATATATATATATATATATAAATATATATATATATATATATATATATATAAATATATATAAATATATATATATATATATATATATATTCATATATATAAATATATATATATATATATATATAAATATATATATATATATATATATAAATATATATATATATATATATATATAAATATATATATATATATATATATATAAATATATATATATATATATATATATATATATATATATATATATAAATATATATATATATATATATATATATATATATATATATATATATATATATACGCTGATTGTTTTGTTATTGTTTTTTTTCTGGCGATAGTCGACCGGCGTTTACCGGTGCGTTTTTACTGTTTGTCGCTATTTGTCGCTACCCTAAGCGGTTTGTTTATTTTAAGAATTTGCAGAGGAATGCATTTTTAATTCGCCCTTAATCGGACGTGTCATAAATTTTTGTATATATAGATTTTTTAATTAATTCATTTATAAATTAATTTTGGTATATATAGATTTTTTTAATTGCCCGGATAAGTTATGCTGATGACGGCTCATAACCAGAAATTAAAAATCTATATATACAAAAATTAATTTATAAATTAATTAATTAAAATCTCTACCTTTTCTAGGCCCCTGGCGAAACAATTTCAAAAGGAAGTGGGGGAGCAAATAGCAAGTCAGATAACTAATTCAGACTCAACCCCGCCGCTTGAAATGAATTCGGCAAAATTCATTCAATTTATAATAAAAAGTCAACGGTAGATGTTTTTTTCCTGTATTTCATTAGAAATTATAATAATGATTTATCTATAAACAATTTAATTACTGACGTAAATTTATGATTCAATACGAATATTTTAATAATATATCGAGATAAACAACGAATGCGAACGCTAACGAAGCATAATTTTTCATCTATTATTTTTGACGGAGGTTGTTCACTAGTCATATAGTATTTTAGTAACATTATATATACTATGAAATATATGCTGTCGGTCGCATAGTTTTGATAGATACACATATTACATAAATGATAAGTTGGGTAGATAGCAATGAAAACTGATTTTCAATTATCGAGAACGTATATTTAGAAAACAAAATCGTCAAATTCTCTTCGATAAATAGAAAAAAGTTGCTAACTGGCAGTTATTTTATTAAAATTATTGTTTATTATTTTATTAAAATTATTGTTCATTATTTATTAAAATTATTATTGATTAAAATTATTGTGTGAGAAGACGAAATAACCAGCATTTCATATCTGTTGAATTTCGCCGTATATTAATTAGATTTGGATTAGAAATGAACTCTGTTGAAAAAGGAACGAAATTTTAAATGTAAATTTCTATTAAATTTCTATTAAATTTCTATTAAATTTCTATTAAATTTCTATTAAATTTCTTGAATCAAAATAGATATTTGTTTCCATTAAAAAAAGGATGATTTTTATTATTTATTTATTTATTTGTTTGTTATGCCTCCTTGAACATCTCCCCTTTAAATATCTTCTCAATTCAACTGTTAAAAAACCCCAAAAAACTCTTAATACAGTATCGATATCCAGATCAAATTCTGTTAAATATTTCATTTGATAACTCACAAAAGTGCTCCCTACATTTCTCCTTCCTACCACTTTCTCTGAATTCATCCAACCTCATCTTAAACTGATCCACGCTATTGCTGTTCTGTATCCGATCTGACAACTTATTCCAAAAGCATATTACTCTGTGAGCAAAAAAAAAAAAACTTAACTGATTAACAGATCTAGTTTTTGAAAACTGCCTTGACCATAACCTTTCAGATCTAGAAGAAATACTAAAAAGATGTCCACAATAGTTAGAAATGCCATTTAATATCATGAAAGTCTCAATCATATCACCTCTCATTCTTCTCTCCAGTAAAGTAGTCAACCCCAATTTGTCCAATCTCTCCTTGTAACTGCACTCCTTTACTTTACTTATAAATTTTGTCACCTTTCTTTGTACGCCTTCCAATTTCAATTGCTAAAGAATAAAATGAAAAGTTGACTTAATATTTAATGAGTGAAATTTAATTGATATAATCCATTAATAAAATATATCAATTAATAACATATAATAACAAAATTCGACTACGATTATTCGGATTATTCGGACAACTATTCTTATATTGGATGTTATTCTTAACGTTTCGACCCGTGGCGCAACAGAAGAAGTAAAAATCAATTCTTAAGTCACAGTTTTCTGTGAGTTGAAGGTTCAATACTCAGTACGGGCGATACTAAGAATATACTAACAATTATTTAATACTTCTATGCAGTCATGGCTGACGAGAAAAGACCAATAACCCCTGTGGGTCAGTTCGAAATTCTGTGCAGATTTCCGAGTTGGGCATAAAGATTCCCGAGTTCGACAATACGCACCTAAAACAGGTCAGAGGTTACATCGACCGAAACGTTGTGAGAACAATAGTCCGAATAATTTAAATAATAAAAAATATCAATCTTCATCTAAAAAGGTCCGAAACAAAATTCTACTACTACTATTTTTTTTTGCTTTGCGGATGTATTTCATTTTGTTAATCTTGTCGATAAATATGTCAAACAAAAAACTACACTGGATTTATTTTATATATTCAGTAAATATACATGTGAATCTGAGTACAATGTTTCATTTTAATCTTGTTTTGATAGTGAATCATTATTATTTACGAAACAGGACAACTTATCATTCTCTAAATAACTTTACAACTATATTTTTTAGGGTTGCGGAGTCGGAAGGTATAAGATGCGACTCCGACTTTGATTCCGGTTTCTATGGTTTCCAAAAATTCCGACTCCGAACTATAGAATTCCAAAATATCCGACTCCAACTTCTTATTTTAAAGTGTTCCAATATTCAGACTGTCTGTCAATTCGTCAGAGATTAAAAACTCCGACCCCGACTCCTTGCAACATAACGAGGCCGAATCCTTAAAAATAAACCCGACCCCGATCTCGACTCCGACTCCTTTAAAAAATCCGACCCCGACTCCTCATTTAAAATCTTCCAATAGTCAGACTGTTGATTCTTCGAAGATTAAAAAAATCCTACTCCGACTCCGACTCCGACTCCTGGAATTCTTACGAGTCCGACTCCAACTTCGACCCCCCCCCACAAGTCGATTCCGCAAGCTAATGAAGGTCACATTAGAAGTGGCAATTTTAATTTAACGATTATTTATACATTTGACTTACATATTATTCCATAATAACATTTTGATGTTTTGTTTGTCATTATTTTTGTGCTTCTTTAGACGTGACCGAGACAAAATATGAAAAGGGGGAGATAATTCAAACATTTTTTGGGGGTGGGTGGGGGATCAAATCATATTTAATTCAAACTTTTTTTTGAGGGGGGGGGGAGAAACGATTTTTTTATCGAATTTAAAATGCAAAAAATAAAACTTCAAATTAAATAGATTTATTGAAATAAATTAAACATCAAATAAATATTATTGATCCCTCCCAAAAAAGTTTGAATTATCTCCCCCTTTCATATTTCGTCTCGCCCACGTCTCTAAAGAAGCACCATTATTTTTTTCTGCGTCAATAATAAGGTGTCTAATAACACAGTCAATCAAGGCTTTGTGTATTATTCGATCGTTATGACCCCTTTTTTAGGGTGTCTGTATATGTACATTTAGTTTAATCCGGAGAGTCAAATGTTACTTTGCACTCATTTGGAAAATTTAGTATTTTCACTGAAAAAAAAAATCATTTAGTAACTCTAACAAAAGATGCACCGTTTTACACTCGACAAACGTAAGTTTACATTTTTGTCGTCCGATCATGTGAACATTTTTGTGTCACTATTTGGCTTTATTATCCTATGATTTGATAATTGTTGAGTATTGATTTACTCCTCTCCAGGAGTTAGGCACAAGGCCAGTTTTTATCTTACTCCCACAAGTAAGATGTGACCCAAGGTCGGGTCGGGAAAGTGGGGTTTAAAAATTGCCTGGGCAGCCCCGTCGGCATTCCCCGGTATGAGCGCCTCAGGCAGTAAGCAATAAACTTACTCCTCCCCAAAGAGGGGAGGCGAAGCCTGGGAGGGTGGACCTCCTAGAACTGCGCAGGATAGACCCATACACCGGCGTAAATCAAGCCCCGAAGGCCAAGACAATACCAGTCTATGGGGTGCAGTATCCATCGGAACAGATACTACAAGTTATATTTATTTAACATTATAAAGCTTTCTGAATTTTTATTAAACTAAAAGTATGGCTATTAAAATATTTATTTGTTGAAAAAGAAACTTTAAAAAAAATCATGTTGTCGTAAAATCAAAACAATAATACGGAACATGACGGGTATCCTGTAAAATGTAATGTTTCTTCTAAACACACACGCACGCACACGCACACACACGCACACGCACACGCACACGCACACGCACACGCACACGCACACGCACACACACACACACACACACATATATAGGTTGATAAACTCAAATAATTCTTAAATTCTCATTGGTAAGACTCATCTATATATATTTTTGAAAAAAAAAATATTTCATACCTATGGTATGTTTCAAACATACGCTCAATAGGTTATATCAATTATAGAGCTTACGCATATAAATAAAACATATTAATTAGAATGTCAAATATTCAAATCGAGGTTCAGAAATCAATATTCAACATGTCCTCTATATGTACGCACGTTTCTGAGATTCAACTTTATTCATTATCAAAATTATATTCTAGTAAAATTTTCAATAAAAAAAAATTCACCTCATCAGCATAATTAGAATTCTTTCATTTCTATTTATTTTTTTGTAGGGGATTAGTTCTAAATTAATCTTTCTTAATAAACGTAGATATGATGTTTCATATATATTTAAAGCGTTATATAATTTTATATTTAACTGAGTTTTGCAATTTGGATTGAACATGTAACCAAAACAGCTCCACACGATACTAAATATACTAGAAGGGGTAACAATAATTTCTCGAACAGAACAGTTTTGTACCGCATTTATGTGCCCCTTTACGAAGATTAAAACCAAGATATAATGCTACTAAACCGTATGTCTAGAATCCTTATTCCAATTTTGATCAAAATCTATTACATGATTTTTATTCTTGAAAATGTCTAAAATTTATGGCTTGATCTTAAGGGGTCTTACGAAAACATTGAAATTTACGGAATCCTGCTTAATTGAGTCTAATAACTAGGCATCAAACTTAATGCAAATCTGAAATATTTGAATTTTCATATGGAAAATTGTGCCTATATTATGCGTCCTAGAAAACCTTTAAAATACTCCAACAACACTGAGATTCGGGGAATTTTTATTAGTTTATGTCTACTACCTATTGTTAAAATTTTACAAGAAATCGGAGGTATCTGAAGTTTCACGAAGGGCTTCCACCTCCTTTTATCCCATTTACAGAAAACATTATAAAACTAAATATAGCCCATATTAAAATAGTGTATGTAAAATATTAAAAATATATAAATTTTTTTTTTAAATATTTATTAATGAATATATATATATATATATATATATATATATATATATATATATATATATTTATTAATATAAAGTAAGTTGAGATAAACAAAAGTAGAACATGATTTGTATCAGTTCCAAGAATACAAAGACAACGATTATTTGGCATACGATCGTTTCCAAGATAATTTGGAAACTCTTATTTTGTAGTATACTTTAAATGACTCCAAAACCGTCACTTCATCAGCGCCCTTTACAACATCACATACAGAAGTAATTTAAGAAAAAACATCAAATTATAGTATTATTTCAAAACACACACACACATCCATACACAGAGGGGAGTTTGAATTACCTACTAGACACCATCCTCGAGTGTCTTCGGTCTCTCTATACAAGGGGTTGTCAGGATAACCTGACATGAGGGTTACTTTCCCCAACAAGTAAACCCTGACCAAATATTTAAAATAACATAGTATTCGAAAGCCAAATAAGATCCCCTATGGTATGGCTATACTGGCTCATACGAGGAATGATGCACTTCCCCATAAGTTGCGTTGCCTTTAGTAACAACACTTAGCTGGATAATCCACTAGACTAGATGAATTCTTGTCCTGTCCAATAGACCACATAAAAGGTATACTATAAAATAGTTAACTGGTAAATTGGGAAGAAGAGAATCAATGTTCTTCATTTCTTTATTGACTCAACTTTTGAGAAATAAAGGAGAACTATGATTGAACACTTGGATATCTGTGTATCTCATATAGAGATCAAGTGTTAGTCCCAGGAAGGGTCCCCTTGATTTCTGAGAACTTCTACCGAAGTAAAATGAAAAAAAAACAACACACACGTATATATATATATATATATATATATATATATATATATATATATATATAATGTGTGTGTGTGCATGTATGCGTGTTTGTGCCGATTGTTGGAGTCTTCACACATACATATATATATATATAAGAGAGAGAGAGAGAGAGAGAGAGAGAGAGAGAGAGAGGGGGGGGATACAAAGACATGCAAAGCCAAAGAGGCGAGAGACAACAATGTTAGGATTAAAATGTAGTATCTTGTCTCTCTTCGGTCGGAGGAGGAGAAGTCCTTCGTGACTGTGGCAATTTTTAGTTTTGTCCTGTATTTGGTAGAGCTAGATATCCCACACACAAAAGAAATCGACATTGTGTCTAACTTTGCCCCTCATGGGGAGACAAGTAAATAGGGACAATAATAAGAAAACAAAAATGAATGAGTGAGTGTGTGTTGGAGAGAGAGGGGGGGAATAATAGTTAGAAAGCGAGATAGTATGTGTGAGAGAGAAAGAGAGAGTGAGAGACAGGCAGAAGAATGATAGAGAGAATGAGCGCGGTAGTGTGTGTGCGTGCGTGTGTGCGTGTGTGCGTGTACTCGTCCCATTTTCCCCGGTTTCGTTGTTCGTCGCTCTCCTTTTTTGATAAAGGCCAGGTGGGCGGGGCTAAAGTCCTACTCCAATGGCAGACGAGAGAGACTTAAGTGACGCTTAAGTACGATTACTAATCGGTAAACACTCCCATGATTGTAGCACTTCTCCTCGTCCTCTGGACACCAACTCGATTACCTACGCCCCCACCCCTACCCGACCTATATCGACCACCCCCTCTTCCCATCATCACAAACCTCGACACCATCATTTCGTCTCGACCTCCATCTTAAAAAAAATCGAAGAGGAATCTATAGTCTGAATTTATAATCTCTTCTCTCCTTGTATTATTGGTAGCAGAAGTAGCGTTTAAATTAATATTTATAGTAAGTAGAAGTAGTATTCATTGTTAGTAGTTGCTGGTTGACTGGCCATGAAGAAGAAGAAGAAGAAGAAGAAGACAGAAAAGTATAAAAAAAGAAAGAGAAGGAGAAGAAGGGGAAGAAAAAGAAGAGGAAACATAAATAACTCGAAGAAGAAATAGAAGAACAGTAAGAAGAAGATGATGATGAAAGAAAAAGAAGAGGGGGTTAGAAGAAAAGAAAGAAAAGTAGAGAAGAGGAAGAAGAATAAGAACGAGAATAAGAAGAAAAAGAAAGAGAATGAAAAGAAAGAGAATGAAAAGAAGAACGCAAAGAATAACGTAAATAATAAGAAAGAGAAAAAAGGAAGAGAAGAAGAATAAAAAGAAAGAGAATGAGACAAAGAACGAGAATAATAATAATAATAATAATAATAATAATAAAAAAATAATAAAAATAATAAAAAAATAATAAAAATAATAAAAATAATTTACAAACATAATAATAAAATAATAATAATAATAATAATAATAATTAAAAAATAATAAAAATAATAATAATAAAATAATTAAAAAAAAATAATGATAAAATAATAATAATAAAAAAATAATAATAATAATAATAATAATAATAATAAGATATACTCTACTAGTGGCTTTATATAAGTTAACAGACGCAAAAAAAAACTAAAAAAAACAATTAAAAATACAAAGCTTATTAGTAATGTTGTCTACGGATATGTCATACGCATTCAGCGAGTCGGACGGTTTGCCACTAGACTATCGATAGCAGTTCGGTATCCGTAATTTTAAAGCCCGCTGGCCTAGCAAATAGAACAAGATTGAGAGAGAGGCATTCCCATTTATTAGATAAAATATCGTTTTTTAATGGACTGGAAACAAAATTAATCCGTCGGCACTTTCTCAGTACTTTCTCACGAATGAGGGGCACAAGCAAAAACATCCATTCCCCCCACCCGAAAGGAGGATATAATGCCTGGCAGAATGGCTTTCTCAGATCGAACAGATGCTACACTTTGACCCCAGCGACAATGTCGGATGTTTTTAATGTGTGTGTGCGTATGGGGAGATAGTTATGCGATAAAATATATTATTCGCGTCCCTCCCCAAGGCCGGTTTTTAATGCGGAGAAAAACCAGCTCCCCAAAAGGGGAGCCACTTCGGATGGCAGCAAAAATACCTGCACTCCTCCACGAATAAGGATGCCTCAGGCGAGAGGCAATAAACCCTCTCACCTCCTCAAAAGGGAGCAGACAAAAGCAGGTTTACTACTTAGCCTCATTCAGAGGAGAAGATAATGCCCGGGAGGATGGCTTACCGAGACCGAACATAAATTAGGTAGATAAATCAGAGTCCCTATTTACTTATTTCCCCACGAGAGCAGAGTTAGACACAAGGTTGGTTTTTTAATGTAGGGGAAATCAAGCTCCAAATGGGGCACTATGGATTTGGACAAAAATAAAAATTGCCCCAGTCTAGAAGGATTTCTCCTTCACTGAGTGAGGGTAGAACAGATGAAGTGTAGTATCAGAACAGATACTACAATTTTATCTTAGCCAAAAGGCCACGGATCAGAGTATAGTTGCAGACAAAACCTAAATCGGATAATATGGTTTAAATTTCATAAAAATCAGATATGCGTATTTGAAGTTTTAAGGAGGTTCTATCCCGATGGGTCACACGTAGATATTCGGCATATAGAGGGTAATGTAGAGATTCAGGACCACTTCCATTGTCTTCCTCCAGAGAAATTTATACATGTGATAATTTCATCAAAATAGGATATATTTGAAGTTTTAAAGGAGGTTCGGCCCTCATAGTTCCCTTAAGTTAGGAGGGCACTTAGAGATTCGGTAACACTTCCATTTTCTTCCACAGTAGATTTTATATAAGAATACACTTTTAGATTTTATGTAGATTCTCTAACCTTTATTTCTATAGGGAACATACAAACATCACACACCCATGTATTTACTACTATCTAACTATTTACTGAAATCAAAAATAAAATAACAAATTAAAAAAAAAAATCCTATTCAAAACAATTGGTTGACATGATTATATATCGGATTATTTTTCTCATGCATCCCCCCCCTCCCTCCTTGGCAATATGTCTCCACACGAGCAACACCAGGTAAATAGAGCTAGTTATGTGCATTTTGTCATTACTTTTAAATTGGGCATTTTTTTTTTGTTCGTCTTTTTTTCAGTTCCTATTTATCCCCCCCCCCCCACCCCGAAGGTAAAGTTGTCGTCTTTTTTATGTGAGGAATATCCAGCTCCCCTTTTAAGGCACGCTGGATTGGACAAAAAATAAAAATTGCCTCAGTCAAAAAGGATCTCTCTTAATAGGACGGCTTAACAGAATTTGTTAACATTGAACTTGTAAACGACCATGTTATAGTCAGCTGGGAAGTAGCTTTGCGGAATTGTGTTCCACAGACGGGTAGTTCTTGGAAAGAAACTTTTCTCACGAAAGTTCCGATTAGTTTTAGATACACGGAGGAAGAAAGATAAATTATTAACAGTGGTTGTAGCTAGACGAGTTTTTGTTGCGAATGTTTTTATTGAAGCTCAGTCGAGTCCCTACCATGAAAACAACGATAGACTAGCAACCCTCTTCTTCTGTGAGAAAGAGGCTGTAAGGAAGAGAAGATGACATCCCCTACGATAATTTTAAGTCGGTTTTGTACTCTGTCAAGGTAGGAAAGATTTCTCTAATGTGTGCATTATTTACTCCTCTCCAGGAGTTAGGCACAAGGCCAGTTTTATCCTACTCCCACAAGTAAGATGTGACCCAAGGTCGGGTCGGAAAGTGGGCGTTGAAAAGCCAGCGCCCGAGAGGTGAGCACTCTGACCATCAAAAATTGCCTGGGCAGCCCCGGCGGCATTCCCCGGTAGGGGCGCCTCAAGCAGTAAGCAATTAACTTACTCCTCCCCAAAGAGGGGAGGCAAAGCCTGGGAGGGTGGACCTCCTAGAACTGCACAGGATCTCTAATGTGTGTTTTATTTACTCCTCTCCAGGAGTTAGGCACAAGGCTAGTTTTATCTTACTCCCACAAGTAAGATGTGACCCAAGATCGGGTCGAGAAAGTGGGGTTTCAAAAGCCAGCGCTCGGGAGGTGAGCACTCTGGCCATTTAAAAATTGCCTGGGCAGCCACGTCGGCATTCCCCGGTAGGGGCGCCTCAAGCAGTAAGCAATTAACTTACTCCTCCCCAAAGAGGGGAGGCAAAGCCTGGGAGGGTGGACCTCCTAGAACTGCACAGGATCTCTAATGTGTGTTTTGGATGTGTATAGTACGCGACATTTTGAAGTGAATATTTCTTGCACTCTGATTGGTTTAAAGACAGTTCTAATTTGAGCTTTTGTTCAATCGAGAGTCGATACATAAAACAATATTCGCTGGTTGCTGCGCCACATATACTAACCTTAAAATATAAGTTTTAACACGAGATATACTCAGAGATTTTTAAATTAATATTTTTGTTTATATATTTGTTACGTGAAACAGTAAACAACAACAAAAAAAAAACTATGGTGTTCCAGAATTGCAATTCATATGAAATAGTCAGATGTCGTTACGTGATATATCGTTTTGAATTCAAGAATATATTTGCCATTTGGTGAACAAAATTTTACTCAGAGTGATTTGTTAAGGTGTTTAAGTATTAATTTGATTTCTAAAGAAAGATCAAACGTCTTTAGTATTTTAAATAAGAATCTGGAGGAAATGAAGAAGAGTCGTGAATTACATGACGAAAGGGTTGTTGCATCGATATCCATAATCAATACGTTGATGGGTAGGAATAAAAATAGATTACCATAGTTTGGGTTTAAAGACACACTTTTTCATTACATCTTAAATAAATTTTATTCATACAGTTTCATCAACACAACAGGCATGAGTTATGTATACAAGAATACGAAATTATGCCGAGGCGGTAGATACGTATGTACTAGAAAAGTGATTGAGCCTTGGTCTTTATTCTCGCCTAGCCCAAGTAAGGGCTTAAGGGCGAGACAGGAATGTATTGTCTTGTCACCTTGACGCTTCAAAAACCGACTGGGAAAAGAGTGGGTTAAATTGAAGTTCAACGGACGTGTTTTGACCGAACATAAATCAATCACTCCGCGAGTGCGGATAAACTAACACTAAAGGAAATCGATCGTAATTATATAACCGTAACTAATCTTTCAATTACGTAATCCTTTGGCGTCTGAGACTGCAACATTTTAACGAAGTTCACTGTTATATATATATATATATATATATATATATATATATATATATATATATATATATACATGAAACGTATACGTATGTAGATAAAAAACAAAACAAATATTTATAATTAATGATTTGTCGCTCCCAAACTAAGTTGGCCTCTGTATCGAGTAGTATTAACACAGCCGTCATTGTGGCTTAAATGCAATGTTACTTCAGAAGTCGAATTCTCTACGACAGCTGCCTTTAAATAGGATTAATCTCTCGCTGATTTACCGAGTGTTTGACATCGACCGTGAGGGCAAAGACGTTGGAATTTGAGTTTGAAATGTAGCTCGTGTTCCGGGGGGTTCGAGTCCGATTACACGTGTGAATAATTCTTCTCTCCACTGACGATTCCCGTAAGGATGAACCGTATACGTATGTAGATAAAAATGCGAATATTTATAATTAATTATATTAATTAGATTAATGTTTCATATATATATATATATATATATATATATATATATATATATATATATATATATATATATATATATATATGAAACATTAATCTAATTAATATAATTAATATAATTAATATTTATAATTAATTATATTAATTAGATTAATGTTTCATATATATATATATATATATATATATATATATATATATATATATATATATATATATATGAAACATTAATCTAATTAATATAATTAATTATAAATATTCGCATTTTATATATATATATAAATATATATATATATATAAAGCTACCTGCTTGTTTTTGGCACTGACAAACTGGAAAACAATAATAGGTCTACAATTTGAAAGTGTCGAGAGGGTCTTACTGACTTATCCTTCTATCTCACGTTATTTCGTTGTTTATTTTCTAATTTTTAGGTGGTCTTACTCGTCCCACTCTCCATCTTTGATGCAGCCGCAAATATTCTTCTTGTAAATAAAACTCATCAAACGCTGGAGATGTATTAAGTAGTCAAGCCCATAGAGCAAATGTGTTACTATCGCGAAAGTGTCTAGTTTAAGAGAGAAGATGCAAAACCCTTCGTGGCCTTTGGGCTTCTTGGCCTTTTGGCTAAGATCAAAGTGTAGTATCTGTTCCGACGGATACTGCACGCCTGTCCTGTGCAGTTCTAGGAGGTCCACCCTCCCAGGCTTTGCCTCCCCTCTTTGGGGAGGAGTAAGTTTATTGCTTACTGTCTGAGGCGCCCCTACCGGGGAATGCCGACGGGGCTGCCCAGGCAATTTTCAAATGGCCAGAGTGCTCACCTCTCGAGCGCTGGCTTTTCAAACCCCACTTTCTCGACCCGATCTTGGGTCACATCTTACTTGTAGGAGTAAGATAAAACTGGCCTTGTGCCTAACTCCTGGGGAGGAGTAAATAGAACCCTTCGTGGCCTTTTGGCTAAGATCAAAGTGTAGTATCTGTTCCGATAGATACTGCACCCCATAGACTGGTATTGTCTTGGCCTTCGGGGCTTGATTTACGCCTGTCTATGGGTCTGTCCTGTGCAGTTCTAGGAGGTCCACCCTCCCAGGCTTTGCCTCCCCTCTTCGGGGAGGAGTAAGTTTATTGCTTACTGCCTTAGGCGCACCTACCGGGGAATGCCGACGGGGCTGCCCAGGCAATTTTTAAATGGCCAGAGTGCTCACCTCTCGAGCGCTGGCTTATCTAATCCCACTTTCCCGACCTTGTGTCACATCTTACCTTGTGGGAGGTAGATAAATAAAAACCCTTCGTGGCCTTTTGGCTAAGATCAGAGTGTAGTATCTGTTCCGATGAACGCTCACTCTGTTTTTACTGAAAATAATTAATGTAATTCAAATGAAACTAAACTTAATCTTAAATAATAGATTTAAGCATTCTCTCTCTCTCTCTCTCTCTATATATATATATCTATATATATATATATATATATATATATATATATATATATACAGGACCGGCGGCACAGTTATAAAAGTGGGGGGCTTTCCTAAAAAGTGGCGGGGGGGGGGGCGTTTAAACACATGCATATATAACTTCATTATTGATGACCGTGAAGTGAGGGGGTCAAGTCAAAAGTGGGGGGGCTTGCGCCCCCCTCTGCCCCCGGTGCCGCCGTCCATGATATATATATATATATATATATATATATATATATAGTGAATGCTTTTATTCAAACATGTACAAGGTCTGCTACACTGGCATGTCGATGTTATCGATCTACAGCTCTCAAGAGCTGAGGTCTCATCAGGCAGAAAATTATTTTTTGATCCAACCTGGTTGCTGAATTCCAGGGAGAATGAAGTCAAGCAAAGAAGAAGAGGAGAAAGAAATAAAAGTCATGTGACCGATTTTAAAATATGATTGCCGTTAGAAATTACTATTTTCATTTTTTTATTTTTATCTTTTATATATTTTATATATCCAACGCTGAGCTGGGGTAGAAAGGGGGGGGGCGAGGAAAAGAAAAAGAGAAGAGAAGGGAAAGGAAGAAAGATACAATTGCTGTTAGAAAAGTTTAATTTACAGCTATTTATATTTTTATTTTTTATTTTTATCCAACGCTTAGTTAGGGTAGGGGGTTGGAAGAAAAAGAAAGAGAAAGGGGTGGAGGGGTGTTTAGTGGTGGATGTCTATAGCCATTTAGGATTTGTTGCGGGAATGGTTAATGTAAGATTCGAGTTAAATTCATATTTATTTTTATTCAGCGCTGGGCTGGATAAAGAGGGGGGGTCGGGGTGAGATGAAACAAGAGCGAAAGAGAAGATAAAGAAAGAGGGGGAGGGGAGGTTTCAAATTTGTTGTGTCTGCTTCCTGTCAATGCAGACATATAACAATTACATGACACCCAGCTTACAGGGATATTTTAGTTTAACTCATTGATGGATTTATGGCCTTAATGTTAATAAACTATGTTGTTATATTTTGATCAATTGGCATTTAATTTTGATTATTTTGATGGATAGTTAAATGTATTTTAAATAGTATTTATCAGTTAATTAATAAAACATAATGGTAATTGTCTTTATTTTTAGTAAGATTCATATATGGATTAGTGGCAGTAATATTAGTAGATTTAGTTCTAGGTACTAATGAGTTAAAATATATTGGGAATTATTCTTGGTAAGGATCGTATATAAGTTTATGACATTGATATTGATGGATTATACTATTATATTTAGTATTAATTATTTTGGAGTATTAAAACTAAATATAATAGTATAATCCATCAATATCAATGTCATAAACTTATATACGATCCTTACCAAGAATAATTCTTAAACTGAAGGGATCTTAAGCAGGAATCGAAATCCAGGGACTTTTGCTTAATTTGAGTTTAATCACTGGATGAAATTGAATGCAAATCTGAAATATTTTAATGTGCATATATAAAAGCAAAACATTTTTTTAAATACTCCAAACGAACTGTAATTACGGCCATATTTTGTAATTGATCTCTTACACCTATTCTTAAAATTTCACAAAAATCGTGGGTTTCTTGACGATACAATTAAATACACATTAGTTTTTATTATAGAGTGGAGGATGCCAAAAGAAATAATTAACAAAATGGTCGGATGATCTAAAGGCGCTGTTATTTGAAGTTACGCAACTCTCGGCGAGACGAGAGTTGCTATGGTTGAAAGAACGTGATTTGGTTCTCTTTGATCCCGTTTTGCGCTTTTCCGCATTGTCTAATGAACGCTTTATATGTCCAGTTTATCCATATCAGTCTCGTCACATCTACGTGCGTTAGTACTTAGCCACATATGTATGTTTATTGATCTGATTGAGAGACAAAGGCAAAGTTAGACAAAAGGTCTTTTTTTTTTCATGTGGGAAAAATCAACCTCATCAAAAAGGGTCACGCTAGATTAGCATAAAACTATCTATGTATTATTATTAGATCGTTACAAAAATAATGTCCGATTTCAGAAACATACATTAATTCATGAAAATTTGTTCATCTTTTTAATACCCTACAAATGACGTGGATTTTGCTCAACAAATGCTTACAATTGTTTATTGTCAAGATTACATAGACGCAGTGGCGTGCATGTGTGTGTGTGTGTGGGGGGGGTGACGGGGCTGTGGCCTCGGGCATCTAAGTTGTGGGGGCATCCAAATCATGTTCTTACATTTTTACATTTATTTTTTTTAATCCCACCAACCTCCAGACTGCTAAAGTTTGTTAAATAATAATTGTTTTTATATATTAACATCATAAATTATATAAATAAAAAAAATACAGTCATTAGTGCAAAAAGTTACATTTTAACCAATTATATTAAAGGCTGTTTAATATGTGTGAAGCTATACTGCTCTACAGTCCTCACAAATATTTTACTTAAATTTGTTAATATTTTGTATTTGTATTTGTATTTATAATCAAATAAGATTTTAGCATGAGTTTGCAAAGAAACGATTTCGGTTATTTGAAGAGACCAATTCCCGAACATTTGAAGATAACAATAGTACAACATGGCGGTGAAATATATCACAAAAAAAGTGGTCCATTCGCTGAGAAGGATGGGAGATCCTTTTCTATACATTGGTTTTATAAAGTTTCCAGGAGAAACTGTGGAGAGGAAATGGTTGTTATATTCTCTATACTGTTTTGTTTGTTTTTTGTTTTGTTTTCAAAGAAGCACTTGTTGTTTGTGTCAAACTTTGAAAAGGAAGACAGTTTCTTCACTTTGAGAAAATTAAATTCACGAATACCTGACCATGAGAAAAGCCATTCTCATTTGCTCATATGAGGAAATACCTAAACCTTGTAGTTAGAGTCCATCATTCGACTACGATAGATGCTGAACTTCAACAGCAAATTTCTGCTGAAAAGAAAATAATGGAAAGCTATAACTGAACAGATTGTCGAGGTCGTGTATTTTCTGTCGAAACAGAATCTGGCCTATCGTGGACATTGAGAAAGAATATCTAGCTTATCTGAGCCAGAGGAAATCGTCAGTGAAAATGTAAGAAACTTTCTAGCAACAATCAAATATGATGTAATCTTAGCAGAACAGTTGCAGACAGTGAAAGAGAAACGAAAAAGTGTTACCTACTTGTCCAACAGAATCCAAAACAAGATAATCGATCTTCTTGGTGCAACAGTCAACAAAAAAATATAATTTCCGAAATTAAGGACGCAAAATATTTTAGTATAATACTTGATTCAACTCCAGATATTGCCCATGAAGATCAGGTTTCTGAAATTCCGCGTTAAATTCATATTAATGGAAGCAGAAAAGAAGAAATAAAGGAGACATTTCTTGGATTCTTTCAAGTCGACAAGAAAGATGCAGTCAGCTTGGTCAATGAAATTTTGGAAAAATTGGAAGAAGACAAAATTTCCATAATCGACTGTTGCGGCCAAACATATGATAACGCAGCAGTTATGGCTGGAATAAGAGGTGTTAAAAAATGAAAGAAGTTAAGCCAAAAACTGTGTTTGTGAACTGTGAGAACCATAGCCTTAATTTGGCCTGTGTCCATGCAAGTGAGGAGCAACCTGTTGTTGTTGCATTGTTTGGCATCCTTGAAACACTCTTTACTTTTTTTTCCTCATCTACTTCTCGTTTGAGAAGTGTTAGAATCATTTGTCACTCGAACTGTGAAAAGACAGTGTGACACAAGATGTAATTCCCGTCATGATGCTGTGCAAGTAATCCACAATGAGCGTGACAACGTTATTACAAGCTTTTATCACCTACAGAAGGAGGATTCAGTTATATGATGAAATTATTGATTTTGTGAGGTTGCTTCGAGTTGGAGGGAATAGAGTTCCTCCTAATCCTAAAGATACTCTGGAGTCTTTACTGCAGTATGGAATGCACGTCTGTGTGTTTCATACAGATTACTGCTTACGATCGCATATTCAGTCGCAAGTTGTGAACGGTCATTTTCAAAAATGAATTTAATATAACATATCACCGATCTAACGTGTTACAGGAGCGACTGACCAACCTGGTATTAATACGTGTTGAAAAAAAATTTGTCACAGCTGATGTAAAAAGTAAATGGGTTAAAGTGTTTTTTCTTTTTTTTTTAACCCCATCGCCGCCATGTTGCATCTTTGTGCTTGTTTCACAAGTACTTCAATGGAATGTGCTCCGATGAAATTGCTGCTCTAGTGCCGCCTCGAGTTAAATACACTCGACCAACCCGACAATCAGCTAAATCCCATCCATTCACTGTGGATGTCCCCATATTTCGGAGAGCCTTCTACTCCAATAGCTTCTTTCCTCGAGTTGCTGGCCTTTGGAACTCCCTCCTTGATCCCTGTTTCCCCGACTGTACCAACATGCAGAAATTTAAAACTAATGTCAACAAACATCTAGCCACACAGCTCCCAATTTAGGATGATCCCCTAAAATCTCACCCTAATTCTCAGTAGACCCTTACGTCTACAGTGGCAACCTGTCTTGTATGGGGTGAACATGGCGGCGATGAGACAGGGGCTGGAGCTTGGTGGATAGTGAGGTACCTATCAGATTAGAGACTCTTTTTTGATCTTGTCTAAGGGAAAGAGACTAGTGGATAGTGCACCAGCCTAGTTGTGACAACAATATTCAATGCATGGGTGGATGGTGGCTTTGTAGAGATATAGGATACTGTCAGGTGTGAGAAATTTTCTTCGCACGGTATAGGAAGCCCACCTTCTTTGCAGCAGCTTTGGTAATGTCTTCAATGTATTTGTTCCAATTCATGTTACTTATGAATGTTAGACCGAGAAGTTTGAACGTTGAACTCTCAGATAGAGTGTTATTTGCCAATGTAATCGATGGTTGAAGAGCTTTCTTGTAGTTGTTGAAAGAAAGAAGCTTTGTCTTTGCAGCATTAAATGTTACCATCCATTTATGACCCCATTCCACTACAAACTGGAGGTAATTTTCTAAGGATTCAGCCATTGCCTCGGATATGTGCGTGCCCGTTTTACCCACATGACGAGAGTAGAGTGTGGTGTTGTCAGCAAATATACCCATCTCAGACACAATGTAATCAGGGAGGTCGTTTATGAAAATCGGGAACAATAAAGGTCTAAGGATTAATCCCTGGAGTACACCTGCATTTATGTCATGTTGTTTGGATAAACGGCTATCGAGAACAACCTGGATCTTTCTGTTGGTAGGAAGGATCTAATTATATTAAATATTCGTCCAGTAATACTATATGAATTAACTTTTATGAGAAGACTTTTATGCCAGACCTTGTCAAAGGCCTTGGATATATCAAGAGCTACCGCCCTAGCTTCACATGCATTGTCCAATGGATGGTATATGCGTTCAGAGATGACCGTTAGGATATCCGCAGTAGGCCTTGCTTGCCTAAATCTATACTGATCGTCAGAAAAAATATAGCATTAACTAGAGCGGGAGTAGGCTGATGGGGCGATAATTCTGGGGATCAGTTCTATCTCCAGAATTCTTGAAGACTGGTACCACAGAGGCAATTTTCTAGCTATCGGGAAGTAAGATTCAGCAAGAAATTTTGTTGTAGAGTTTGAAAAGGACAGGGGCAAGTTCAGCAGAGAATTTTCTTATTACTATTACTGGTATAAGATCAGGTCCACAAGCTTTGGAGATGTCAAGTATTTTATGATGTCCATGACCTAAGGTGGGGTGATTATCAGCTCACCAAGTGTGGCTTCCGTCCGAAGTGGGAAATTAGGGAGGGGGTGGTTTGCGGAGTTCAAAGTGAAGTTTAAGACGAAATGCTGGGCAAGTAGTCCAGCCTTGTGAGTTGCTGTGCAAACATCATTGTGGTTGGATGGCGGGGGATTGTTGATTGCCCATTGTTTACCACACTATTGAAGATTTTCCAGAAATCACGATAACCTATTTTAACGACTGAATGCGTTTTCTGGTCATCTCTGTATACCTTCTTTTTTTTCAGCTATCACAGTCTTACAATTATTTCTTGACTCTATGAATTTCTGTCTATTCGTAGTAGACTTATATCGGCCGTATTGTCAGAATGCTTGATGCCTCTGTGAAAAAGCAGCTGTACATTTCGAGGTAAACCATTGTGGAGAGTGGGGCTTGCTGTAGAATTTTCTGTTGGAGGCATGTGCATCAATGCCTGCTTTGACCCATTTAGTTGCCTCGTTTGCACATTGATCAGCAGGGAGAGAAAAAATTGTACTCCATATGGCGTCTCTGATGTGGTTTCTGATGGAATCAAAATGAGCCTGCTTGAAGTATCTCGTCATTTTGAGCAACGGCTCATAAGCTTTTGGACGATATTTTAGGGAGATATCAATCATTACCAAAAGATGATCAGCTTTCCTGAATGAGCTATGGGCATTCGTCACAAGCCACGGACAGTGAGCTCAAGAACAGGTCGGGAATGGAGGCTTGATAGCCCACATAATCAGGGAGGCGGGTCGGGAACGTGACAGTCTGTGAGAGGGAGTGAGCTATGGAGAAACTATACGTGGAGTTACCAGCTACATCTGTATAGCTGGAGAATCCAAGCCAGTCACAGTGATATGCATTAAAATCCCTAAATACATGTATTTGTGCACTCGTGTCAAGTGAGAGTGCTATATCTATACTGTCAGAGACAGAGTTAAGCCAAGTACAGTCCTGGGTCGAAGGAGAACGGTATAAGAAATATAAGTGACTAACACTAAAGCACATGTAGGCTTGATCGTCTGTTTCTGGTCCGTGTTCTCTAGTAAAGGGAAGAGTGTTGCGAACATAAACTCCTATCCCATGCATATGTTTGCCAGAGTCTTTACGGTAGATTGGGAGGTAATCAGTCATGTCAAAATGGTGTGAGGATATTGAGGATTGAAAGTTTGTTTCATTTAGTGCCACGATATCCGGGGAGTTTGTTAGAAGAAAGGTTTTTATGTCGTTGATATTGGTTCTAAGTTCCCGGATATTTATGAATGCTAGCTTCAATGGCGGAGGCAAAGATGTTTTTTGGTGGGTGTCTGGCTTAGGTTTGATTTTTTTAACTTCGTATTGTCATTTTAGTTTTAAGATAGAGTGGGTCCTTGTTTGGTGCAAATAAGCTCACACATCCAGTCCATTAGTCATAAAATGGCCAATGAGGTTGTGGCCTCGGAAAAAAGTCAACCAGGGATAACTGTAGGGTCCCTTTTCATGCGTGATATGACACGTACTATTACTCACGATATTATACAACTGTTTATGGATCAGCTGTTCTTAGCGCTACCTAAGCGTTAGGGCTCCTGTACTAACAGCCAGAAAAATAAGCCAGACAAGCTGTCTAACCTGTACCCTCAACCTATCGGAACAAGAGCGACCCAGCCAAGTGTCATTTGGGGGAAAAGAACTTAATAATTTATGTTTATATATGTTTAAATCAAATAAAGCATTTATTTCCTGTTTTATATGTGTTTACATATTCAAAATATTTTGGTTATCAAGCTATTTTGGTTTGCCACAATTAACAATTAATAAAACGGCCAATAATTGTATACTCTATTTCTCATAATATTTCTTGGTACGAGGATTTATACACAAGACTTTGGGGGCATCAAATCAAGGAGTTGGCCCCGGGCATCAGCAGTCCTCTGCACGTCACTGCATGACCGTCCTTCTTCATCTTCAAGACTTTCATCTCCACTACGGAATTTCGTGAACCATCTTCGTACTATCCGATCGATTGTGGATCCATCTCCCCATGCTCTATTCATATTGACAAAAGTTTCGGCGGTATTATGCATAAGTTTATACTCATGCAACATAAGAAGGCGAAGGTCATGTTTTGGCATGTTCACTATTGAGGGTCTTCTATGCTTACAAAATTCTATCTATTTGAAAAAAGATACACATTATTATTGAGAACACATTAATTATTATATATGTAAAAATCTACCAGAAGTAAACTACAAATTCTGTATTAAAATTACTTTTTATAACCACGAGCTTCAGGCGACCATTACTTTTGTAACGACCTGATGCATCGGATTAATGATAGTCACTCGTAGGAATGAACCCCGAGAGCCCATTTGTTCTAGCATATCTCCTTAGCAATCATCCGAGACAATGCTATGCCATTATGACGCCATACCACAACGTTTAAGTCTTGATAACAAAAACATTAAAAAATTGTCTTCGTGTGGATGCAAATAAATAGGGACTTATTTAAATAATGAGATTTAAATTTTACTACAGTTTAGAAGCGCCGTTGGAACGATAACTTTGAAATTTTAGAATCAGTTAACATGACGCGAGATTTTGTTAAACAAATGAAATATTTATTAAATCATTTTTTTTTTAAATCCAAATTTTCGGTTTTAAAAACCTTATGCATGGTAAAGACAATTAACTGATTCTAAAATTTCAAAGTTATTTAAATTTTTATTTCATTATTTAAAAAAAGGGAATTACCTAATCATACAAAGTTTAAAAGTCTAAGAGAATAGTATAAATAAATAGCAATTTCTTTTTCTTAAAAAAATATTTATGTCTATCGCATACCTGTAAGCTAGTGGAACGCTGTAACTCAGTACTAACTGCCACATAGACGGGTCATCGGTGACCAAATCAATTCCTTCACCGAACTTCTCCTACGCGTTGATGTTGAGAAAGGTGCCTATTTCTAACAGGTTAAAAAAACAACACTTTCAAAGGAGGAATGGGCTTTCCTAGACTGAATGTCCAGTTAGCATATGCTCGTATATATATTCGTATGCATATTTTTATATACATGTATGTTATGGGACATAGAAAACCCATTTTAGTGTCTGGAAGCCCAGCAAACCCATCAGGTGAGATGTCCTCTTTCAGCCTTCATTTAGCCTCTTCCCTAAATATCCCGAGTATTGACGGGATTACGGGATAGTCATTCTTTACATTATTACAATCGTGAGTATTTCTGCTCTATCACTGAAACTAAATTTACAAACCCAAGACGCTTCGTTCGCCAATAATTTCCTGTTTTCTATGAGTCTCGAGAACTTTTAGTTCTTCATGCAGTGTGTTAAGTTGCACTTTATTTTTATCTAGTGTTTATTTCTGAATACAATTCACCATTTCTTAGCAACTGTGGCGTGTTTTAGTTACTATTTTGACAATATAAAATAATAATAATGGTTTATGTTTGTATTCTGTTTAAAATTGAAAACTTTGTGTATGTTTGTGTAATGCATATACTGAGAATAGTTTTATTTTACTTTTTCTTTCAATTATGTATACAAATATGTAAAATATTGATGATTTTATTAAAATAATATTCTCAAATTCACTTACAAATATAAAAGAGATAATTAAGCAAATAAAAAGAACTGCCCTATTTTGGACGGGTAATTAAAATAATGTGTATAGTTGCAATCTAGGAGTAGAGGAACTGATATAAAACGAACCGATCTGCTGACAACAGCCAAAGTGCTCAAAATATATTTGCTCTTTACCGGAAATACTGATTATCCCTCAGCCTTTTACTGAAACTGTCCATATCCGTTTTTTCTTAGCTTACTCTCAGCTGACCACCGGAATTAGTTAGGTCCGCCTGTTCACTAGCTAACTCGCTCCACCGTTAACCGGCCACCTGGAAAGCTAACAACTAATTGTCATAGCGTAATTTGTCTGCGAATATCAATGGATCCGCCGATCGTTTTATTGTCGTTCACATTGTAATGCATTTCCTAACGAATATTTTAAGGCGGTCTCAGCTGTTAGTTTATAGTATTACATCCTTCCCATGCCAAACTTTGGCATTTATTACAAATGACAACAACAAAAAGACATTCATATTACATAAATTACAAAACAAATCATGTATTCATATTACATAATTTACGAAACAGCAGTGACATGAAAGGCAAACACAGACAAGAACAAGAAAACAAAACCGACAGGATGACGTCCAAACCAGGATCACAAGGGTGCATTTAACCCTCTCACCAACCAAGAGGTATTTGAGTCCCCCTAAAATTTAATATATACACCAAATCAATTACTTTGTGGACAGGCTCTTGTAAACTTTTACTTGCTTCACATACCAGAGAAGGTAAATTAACCTGGTCCTTTCATCGAGATAGTAAAAAGCAGGGGGGCTTTTAAATTCCCCCCACAAGGACTTTAAAATCACCATCTAACCTTCTACCAAGAGGGCTTTTAAATCACTTCTCATATTAATAGTCATTCCGCTATTTTCGTTTCATCTCTGATCCCATAGATAACAGGGAAACGTTTAACTCACCTCCAACAAAAGGACCTTTCACGCACATTCTACTAAGAGAGCTTTTAAACCACCTCTCATTTTAACAGGCATTCCTCCAGTTTGTTTACTCCCCCTCTACCAAGAAAAAAAATCAGGAAGGAATTATTTTTTCAATTCCTAGGAAGAGAACGTTATCAACACCTCTCACTTCCCACATGAATTCCGCCATTTGTTTTCACATGATATACAATATACAAAACTACAACGTCTTTACGCAATTTTAGACAAATAACAACACAAGATTTCTTACATAAAATACAATATCTCTGCGTTTTCCATTATTTCAACAACACATAAACAACAGTTTTAAGCAAGACAGAAAGCAAACAACTAATTATCATGGCGTTATTCGTATGGGGAGCTCAATTGATCAGCAACTCTTTTTATTGTCTTTTACTTATGTACTTCCTTAGCACATTAGTATAGTTATCTATTTTCTAACTAACATTTTCCGGCGGTCTCGGCTGTAGGAGAGGGCAATCTATAATATCACAGGACGACATGGCGTTGCTTTCGCTACAAACGACCATCACAATTGTAGGGAACTTAATATTCATGATGCTCGAAACTTCGCGTGGAATGTAAGCTAACCACTTATTGTTCTGTGCGTGTTACAACTTTGACTATCGTATCTCTATTTCGCTTGCTCTCTCTTTATCTATCCATCTATCGATTCAAAATATTCAAAAGTATCCATCTATCCATCGCTTTTTCTTTCTCTCTCTTGCCCTCTCTCTTTATCTATAACTATATATCTATCTCTCTCTCTCTCTCTCTCTCTCTCTCTCTCTCTCTCTCTCTATATATATATATATATATATGCATATATATATATATGTATATATATATATATATATATATATATATATGCATATATATATATATGCATATATATATATATATGCATATATATATATATGTATATATATATATATATATATATATATATATGCATATATATATATATGCATATATATATATATATGCATATATATATATATATATATATATATATATATATATATATATATAATATATAATATATATATATCGGCCGTCGTTACTACCATATTTCAAATGCGAGAGAAACAAGCCCTATATTTTATTTAGAAACATAGTATTCTACTCAAGAGAGAAAACTCGTAACGTTGCTAAATTTAATTTTTTTTTCATTTCACTCAAAGTGCTCGACTTGAACGGAGCTTAATATTCTTTTTAAAAATAAATTAATATTAAATATCTACAGATATAGGTTTCATATAACTATATATGAATGGTGTTACTTGAATAATTTATTGATTTCATTGATGACCTGCTTGTAGGAAGAACTATTTCTAAAGACCCTATAGGATGTTATTGAAGGCTTCTTTTTGTAATGGGCTACTATAATACCTCAACACAGAAGGGTGGAATTCACGCCTTTCCAGGTTTTACCGAACATAATGCTATGTTATAGGACTGAATAAAAACGGCCAAAAATAATAAACAAGCTGAACTTCACGTTATTTGGCTAGACTTAGAAAAGGCATATGGCTCAGTAAGACACCAACTACTTGAGAAAGCAATATAGTTCTTTAGGATTCCGGAAGATATTAGAAATCTCATATCAGCGTATTTTAAATGTACACATATGAGATTTTCTAATAATAAATATTCAAATAACTGACAAAAGTTTAATATTGGCATCATGATGTGATGTGATATCTTTCCACTACTGTTGGTGTTGGTAATGGACATGATATTGCGTAGTGCCGCTAACAACGCCGATAAGATAAACATCCCTTCTATGAAGGCGTTTATGGATGATGTAACCTTAGTTGCAGAATCCGGACCACACATGGAACAACTGGCGACCCGTCTACATAGGCCCTTCAAATAGGCTGCGATGAAAATAAAGCCGTAAAAATGTCGCAGTTTATTTATAATTAAAGGATTTTACAAAGAAGCCATGTTCTCTGTCGATGGGAACGAAATCCCCACATTACACGAAAAAAGGCGTTAAGAGCCTTGATCGCTGCTACTCTCTACCCCTTACTGATCGACCTCGTTGGGAGGATCTAAACAAAATGCCAAAGGATTGATTACGCTCCATTCATAAATGTGACATCCTAAACAAAGAAAACTTTGGATGCATTTACTTTAGATTAATTCCCAAGGTATCAATGTCAATGCAAGTTTATGAGGTGTCACAAAAGTTGAGATAATGGAGCGCCTGATCACTAATTTTATTAAAAAAAATGGTTTAGCGGAGCCTAATTCCTTTGGCAAATGTGTCACTATATAGTTCACCAATCGACGTGGTCACCTGTTGAGAAATATAAATGAGGTAAAGGCCGACTTTTCCAAATGTTGCGTGATTCTCGCGACCCAGCAGTGAAAAATGCCCAACCATCCGTAATAACTGGTCGAAAATGGAAGGCAAGACAAGTTTTAGAAGATGCAGAATCGGCCCTTAGAATGAAAGAAATAATTGGCACTGCGGCAGTGAAAGAGCAGGTCTAGCTTTCCAACCACAGCGTTGGTGGTCGAAAGAATCCCTTGTTAACTAAACGAAAATGATTTCATGAGAAATTCCTCATCCTCAGGAAGCCACGTGCCTTGCTAAAGTAAACGTAAAAGTCAAAGTAAACAGGACGCATGAACCAAGTGGGAGAGTGCAAAAGACAGAGAAATCACATGACGCGACCTCAAATAACTAGAGTTTAAAAAAGTTTTTTTCTTATAAAGGCAGTCTAAGGTATCTTACTAACACCAGTCCACCTTGGGTTTTTTATATATCCGATCGATGCAGAGCATGTGGGAAAACTGCCAGCCTCAAACATATTTTCTTTCACTGGATGCAAGCATATTCTTAGAAGCTACACGTGGAGACACAATAAAGTATTGGAGATTGTTGCGAAAGATTCGAAGATATGTTGTGAGATTGCCAATAAAGCTCTCAATATCACCAGTAAAACGATTCATTTTCTTAAAGAAGGTAATACTTCAAAGTCTTTGTGTCAAATAAGCAGAGTTTGCCATTGGTTGATGCCTGCACGAGATGACACGTTTTATACGAGTTAGAACGCCAGCTCTTTTTTCCAACTGAAAAAAACGTTAACGGATCAGCGTTCGGATAATGTCATTTGGTCCGTTAATTAAAAAAAAAGAAGTTTTGGTCATTGAATTAACGGTTCAATTTGAGAAGAATCTTGACTAATGCAATTCCAAAGACCATGTCAATAGCAACCCAAAGACAAAATTTACATCAGTTCTTTAAATACTTGATTTCCGCATTTCAGTGGAGAATCATCATTTACATTTTCGTCTTACAAACAAAACCATCAGTTTTTCCATGTTAATCCATTCGTGTATATATATATATATATATATATATATATATATATATATATATATATATATATATATATAACATTCGTATATATATAATATTATATACACCTTAGTTATTAATAGAAATATTCTAGACTTCACCCCAAAACATATTATTTACAGACAATTGTTTGTTTCTAATTATTTATCCTTGGCCTTTTGGCTAAGATCAAAGTGTAGTATCTGTTCCGATTGATACTGGTGTTGTCTTGGCCTTCGGGTCTTGATTTACGCCCGTCAATGGGTCTGTCTTGTGCAGTTCTGGGAGGTCCACCTTCCCAGGCTTTGCCTCCCCTCTTTGGGGAGGAGTAAGTTTATTGCTTACTGCCTGAGGTGTCCCTACCGGGGAATGCCGACAGGGCTGCGCAGGCCATTTTTAAACCCCACTTTCCCGACCCGACCTTGGGTCACATCTTACTTGTGGGTGAAAGATAAAAACTGCCTTGTGCCTAACTCCTGGAGAGGAGTAAATCAATACTCATTTCGTGAATATATAATTTTATGATATACAAAATATCACAAATGTTCCTCAAGCGGCTTCATTAGTGCATACTATCCCACAATAAAGTTGAAAACTTAAAATGCACCCGACATTAATTTAATTTATACATATTTTTTTTTTTTTACTTAATTTCAAATAGAACACCTACGTTTTTGTATACAAAAGTTCATGGTGTATTATTTTCATCATATCTGTTTTTCTATTTTTTAAGTGGTCATACTCGATCGATAACAAACATATTTAAAAGTGTACATATAAAGAATAATGGTTCATCACCAACCACAATAGTTCTTTTGTTCTTTCTGGTGGGTACACCAAGTTCACAACCTTGCCCATATACAGGATATATATATATATATATATATATATATATATACAGGGCTTTACGGAACCCTCCAAAAGGAGCGCGCTCCAGGAGCACACTCTTTTTTGCTGGAGCGAAGGGGAAGAGAACTCATTTTATATTCAGCGGGGTGGAGCGGGAGCAACTCCATTTGGGACTAAATAGCGATGGTTTAATCGCTCCGCGCTCCTCCCTCCAAAATTATTAGATTTTTTTGTTTATACATTAGTTTGTTATTCAGCAATAAAAAGGAAAAGTAAAGAAGGTATCAGAGTTTACTCTGTGTTATTTAAAAAAATTATATCTCTGGTAAATGTATATGAGAGAGAGATGGATAGGAAGGGAGAGAGAGGGAGAAAGAACGAGAGAGTTACGCTTGAAAACAGAACATTTTTACATCGACATGTTACATTTTTGATGGGACAGTTTTATTAAGGCAGGAGACAGTTTGGGCAACAAATGTCGCCAGTGAGTTTATGGATATATTTGAAGTTATTTTCTGACAGATTTGAACTTTTTTCTATTTATGACAAGCAGGTTTATTGCTGATTTAATAAATAAGCCAATTTTTCTTTTATTTCGTGTTTTTAAATAAAGAATTTTAGGTTCAATTATACGATAGGGGCCACTTGAGAATAATGGTCAGTTTTATCTATGAATATAAACGCCCTAGTGCCAAGGGCGTTTCGTATATGGATATACATTACTTTTTCGAGTACTCATCTCTCAACAAGATCCCCTGTTTAGACAGACAATAATTTTTCCAAGTTAAGAAATCAAATTCTGTGTAGTCAAACTCCAAGCCAGATGTATTTCCGATTTCTTGGGTGGCCCTTTTATCTCAGAAAGCCTGTTAGCAGCATATATTGCAACTATGAAACCCACTTAACATGCAACATTGCACATGTTTACAGAAATACGAGTTCTTGTTTAGACATGAGAGTATTGGCTTAAATTCACCATTCCATCCATGAATAATCTTTGCTTGCACAGCACTGCCCAATCTATGGCATAGCTTTCAGCATCTTGAACAGCGTCTAAGAGGTTCTAATGACAGGAGAAAGAGATGACAGCACTTTCTAAAGCAATCGCTGTGGTATAGATTGTCTTGGCTAGTGTGATAATATGGACTGGTCACCAACCAGCCAGGACCCCAGCCAATGGGAGGAAATAATTCACAAATACATGCAAAGGCGATCAAAAGTAGGATAGGTAGTCAGCTAGGAGTGGTAAAGAGGACGAGTCATTTGTCGCTTATCAGTCACTCTGAGACAAAGACGAAACGTTTAGGATTTCCGGTCCTAAGTCAATATATTTAGGAGTTTATGTTTGCTTGAGACAGTTTTGAGTTTACAACAGTTTACAGCAGTTGACGAGTCTGCGGTAGTTGGCGATACGGGGACGTCCCCCGATGAGGTGTCGTCCCAGGGAAGATGGGGTTAGACCCGAGTAAGGCGATGGAGACTGCAGATTGGCGCAGACCCGAGATGAGCTACCTCAAACAAACGAGAATGTTCCAACGACAGACAGCTACCAACAGATAACGTTTGGGATTCTTTCTCTCCTCTGACGATATCACACACCAAAAGCACAACTGACTTATACACAGTTTGTCTTAGTTCGTATTTTTTCTTGTGAGTCTGCATTGCTTTTATTTTTATATAGTTGTAAACCAGTGCACGCGTCCTCATCGATCGCCAATGCGAGAGACGACGACGCAGCGAGAATGAGAGATGACGATGAACAGAAAACCACGACACTCAGCGTTGGAGTCGGCGATTGTTCAGAGGGACGGTATATTTGTACACAAGCATGTTCATGTAAAGGTATGACAGTATCAAAATTAAATTTTAATTTATGATTAAAGTTAGGAAGACAAAGTGACCTCTCCTTTTTTCCGGTTCCGGATTATTCAGACTACTATTCTCGTCTTAGATATTATTCTCACAAGGTTTCGGCAGAAACAACCAATGACCATCACCAGTGTTTTTTGTCGAACTCGGAAATTTATATGGGATTATGAACTGCACCCTGTATTCAATCCATTAGAGTATATTGTTCTCGTTCCGTCAGCCATAACCAAACTTAATTAAAAATTTTATTAAATCGTTAAACGAATGGGCGCATCTTATTTTAGATGCGACCATCATTTCAAAATTAGACGATATCCGTAGGTTTGTCTGTCACACGTCAATCTCAAATATCATATTCTTTGGTCTGTTATAATTGGGTCTAAAATAGCATATTCTTTGGTACGTCACACTTAAATAGAAATAGGAATCTTTTTTTGTTTGTCACACTTCAGTCTGAAATATTATTTTCTTTGGTCTGTTATAATTGGGTCTAAAATAGTATATTCTTTGGTCCGTCACACTTAAATAGAAATAGGAATCTTTTTTGTCTGTCACACTTCAGTCTCAAATATCATTTTCTTTTTTCTGTTATGCTTGAGTCTAAAATAGCATATTCTTTGGTCCGTCACACCTAAATAGAAATATGAATCTTTTTTTGTCTGTCACGCTTCAGTCTCAAATATCATTTTCTTTGGTCTGTTATAATTGGGTTTAAAATAGAATATTCTTTGGTGCGTCACACTTAATTAGAAATAGGAAAATTTTTTGTCTGTCACGCTTGAGTTTCAAATATCATTTTCTTTGGTCTGTTATAATTGGGTCTAAAATAGCATATTCTTTCGTCCGTCACACTTAAATAGAAATAGGAATCTTTTTTGTCTGTCACACTTCAGTCTCAAATATCATTTTCTTTGGTCTGTTATAATTGGGTCTAAAATAGCATATTCTTTGGTCCGTCATACTTAAATAGAAATAGGATCTTTTTTGTCTGTCACACTTCAGTCTCAAATATCATTTTCTTTGGTCTGTTATAATTGGGTCTAAAATAGTATATTCTTTGGTCTGTCACACTTAAATAGAAATAGGAATATTTTTTGTCTGTCACACTTCAGTTTCAAATATTATTTTCTTTGGTCTGTTATGCTTGAGTCTAAAATGGCATATTCTTTGGTCCGTCACACTTAAATAGAAATAGGAATCTTTTTTTGTCTGTCACGCTTGAGTTTCAAATATCATTTTCGTTGGTCTTTTATAATTGGGTCTAACATAGCATATTCATTGGTCCGTCACACTTAAATAGATATATGAATTTTTTTTTTGTCTGTCACGCTTGAATTTCAAATATAATTTTCTTTGGTCTGTTATACTTGAGTCTAAAATAGCATATTCTTTGGTCCGTCAAACTTAAATAGAAATATGAATCTTTTTTTGTCTGTCACGCATGAGTTTTAAATATCATTTTCTTTGGTCTGTTATGCTTTAGTCTAAAATAGCATATTCTTTGGTCTGTCACACTTAAATAGAAATAGGAATATTTTTTTGTCTGTCACACTTCAGTCTCAAATATAATTTTCTTTAGTCTGCTATACTTGAGTCTCAAATAGCATATTCTTTGGTCCGTCACACTTAAATAGAAATAGGATCTTTTTTTGTCTGTCTCGCTTGAGTTTCAAATATCATTTTCATTGGTCTGTAATGCTTGAGTCTTAAATAGCATATTCTTTGGTCCGTCACACTTAAATAGAAATAGGAATCTTTTTTTGTCTGTCACGCTTGAGTTTCAAATATCATTTTCTTTGGTCTGTTATAATTGGGTCTAAAGTAGGATATTCTTTGGTCCGTCAACCTTAAAAAGAAATAGGAATCTTTTTTGTCGGTCACACTTCAGTCTCAAATATCATTTTCTATGGTCTGTTATAATTATGTCTAAAATAGCATATTCTTTGGTCCGTTACACTTAAATAGAAATATGAATCTTTTTTTGTCTGTCACGCTTGAGTTTCAAATATCATTTTCTTTTGTCTGTTATGCTTGAGTCTAAAATAGCATATTCTTTGGTCAGTCACACTTAAATAGAAATAGGAATAATTTTTATCTGTCACACTTCAGTCTTAAATATCATTTTCTTTTGTCTGTTATACTTGAGTCTAAAATGGCATAATCTTTGGTCCGTCACACTTAAATAGAAATAGGATCTTTTTTTGTCTGTCACGCCTGAGTTTCAAATATAATTTTCTTTGGTTTGTTATGCTTGAGTCTAAAATAGCATATTCTTTGGTCCGTCACACTTAAATAGAAATAGGAATCTTTTTTGTCTGTCACACTTCAGTCTCAAATATCATTTTCTTTGGTCCGTTATACTTGAGTCTAAAAAAGCATATTTGTTGATCCGTCACACTTAAGTAGAAATAGAAATCTTTTTTTGTCTGTCACGCTTGAGTTTCAAATAGTATTTTATTTGTTCGGTAACGCTTTAGTCTGAAATAGGATTTTCTAAGAGCTGTTATGTCTTAAATAGTATTCTTTTTGGTCTGTCACGCTTGAGTCTGAAATGACATTCTTTTTTGTCTGTCACGTTTAAGTCTAAAATAACATAATGTTTTGTCTGTCACGCTTTACTTAGAAACCGCATTTTCTTTGAGCTGTCATTCTTACGTTTAAAATTACATTTTCTTTGGTCTGTCACGGTGGAGTCTGAAATAGCATTTTATCTAGTCTATCACGTTTGAGTCTAAAATAACATTTTCATTGGTCTGTCTCGTTTGAGTCTTATGTTTGAAATAGCATTTTCATCACTAATCGCACTGATTGAATGGACGTATCTTAAGAATTTCAATGTTTTTATTATAATTGCAATTTGGTTTCTCTTTCTTGTCAAAGCTCTATCTAACGACCTGTTCACTATAAACCGTTACTCGACTTTATCCGCTGCTAATACCCCCTCTCCGCCCGTAATCCAGATCCTGTATCGCGCCCGTATTAAGCCTGTCCGCTCTCCCGACGCCAGTCAGCGCTAACAAGTACTTCCGGCTTCATGTCGGGCCAAGACATTGGTCGGCGTGTGCCCAAACTGTTGTCTCTCGCCATGGAAGCCTCGAAAGAAAGAAAGAAAAACATAAGAAATCTCCGTTCGCTGAATGGTTTATCTGTCAGTATGACTTAAGCATTTCTGATTGATAAATTACTTTGCAAATGTGGTTAAAAAAAGGCATACACCCATTCCATCCTATTTTCTTTTCCTACCCCGCCTTTTACTTATTTATTTATATTCCTTATTTTCTGGCTGGCTCTTTTTTTACGTATTTTAGCTGGCTTATTTTTTTTTTCGTATTTTAACTGCCTTGTTTTTTTTTCGTATTTTAGCTAAATTGTTTTTTTCTCTTTTTAGTTGCTGTTTTTCGTATTTTAGCTGTTTTCTTTTGTTTTCATTTTTTAGTTGCTTTTTTCGTATTTTAGCTGGCTTGTTTTACTTTTTTTAGCTGGCTTGTTCTTTTTTCGTATTTTAACTGGCTTGTTTTTATTTTCGTATTTTAGCTTGATTGTTTTTTTCTTTTTTTAGTTGTTTTTTCCGTATTTTAGCTGGCTCTATTTTTCGTATCAGAAGACTTGTTAACTTCTTTACCTGCGCAATTGGTCAAATCAGTCGTTTTAGCTTGCTTGTTCTTTTCTTCGTATTTGAACTGGCTTGTTTTTTTTCCGTATTTTAACTGGCTATTTTTTTCGTATTTTAGCTGTTTTTTTTTGTTTTCATTTTTTAGTTGCTTTTTTCGTATTTTAGCTGGCTTGTTTTACTTTATTTTAGCTGGCTTGTTTTCTTTTACGTATTTTAACTGGTTTGTTTTTTTCTCTTTTTAGTTAGTTCTTTTTTTCGTATTTTAACTGGCTCTATTTTTCGTATCAGACTTCTTTACCTGCGCAATTGGTCAAATCAGTCGTTTGCTAATCTAACGGTTTTACCGACCTTATTTTGTACATGAGGTCGAAGAGCGACCGAGCAAAAGTATTTTTCTTTTTCTTTGTTATTTATTGGGGTGGCTGTGCAAGTGGTAAACACCGCTCTGTAGGGACACCCGTTACACCTCTCATTACATGATGTTCTTATATTACAGATTTTACATTCTAACTTATTTTATTATATTTATTTATGCACCTTGATTTTGAGCGATTTAGAAAATGTATAGGTTATCTCCCCATGGTTGAGATTTTAGTCGCGGGGGTGAAGAGGGGCTTATCGGGCGAAGGTTAAGATGCATATTTTCAAAGAAACGCCAGTCTAACAGTCTAACCAGCCTTTTTGTACAAAGTCCGCCATATCTAACTATATAATTTTATGTCAACATAATAAATATACAATCGAGGACATATGCAACTGCGATATAGAAACTAACAAAAGGAAACATTTAATCTTTTTGCCAAATTTTAGCACACAGCATCAACTGCACTTGAGCAATGTCAGCTCGAATTTTTTACTTGTGTTTAACGATGATATAAAACTATATGATTTCCGCTTTCGAATGATACATGCAATAGAAGAAATGCTTAAGTTTAAATAAAATTACAAACAAAATAAAATATATACTTACTTATGGCGGACCCTGTATATGAAGTTAAAAATCTGCTAGCAGAGACATTTTTCTTTTTTGTTTATTGGAGTAACTATGTATGACTCTGCAAACACCTCGAACAACCGCCTTACCCCAAGCGCATGTGCCGTGTTTTTCTTCATTTTTTAAATTCTAGTCGTGGTGAGTTTTTTAGTACTGTCGGACGTCGAGCGCGAAGCATTAGTTTGCAATTTGCAGACATAATAAAAAAACTAAAACAGCCATTTTTATACAAGCGACTTGTTGAACACGCGTGTGCGTGTGATACTGTCGTGGCTAGGAACCAAAACGCTATCTGTTGATCGTTGTCCAGTCGTGTCGGCCTAAGTGACAACCTTCCTTGTCCCACACCGAGGTCCTTCTCTAGTCTTTCTCTTGGAACCGGTCTGACCGAGCAGCCAGCACCCCCAAATATATCTACTCTCGACCGGAAATCCTAGATATTCGTTTTTATCTCAGTTAGTCTTAGCTTACTACAGTAAACTAGGTACTTCCTTCCAAAATCTCTATCTTGACTTCATCGTCTACTCAGAAAGTTAACAAATGACTGTCATGGCGTCATTGGTTTGTGGAGCTCAATACACCAGCCGGTCATTTTAGTGTAATTCATTTTCCTAAATAATCTTACTTGGTAGTTCCCGGGGTGGGGACAGTCTATAGTATAGCAGCTGTACTGGTGGTAAACATCGCTAATAGAGTCAGCCATTAGCGTACATTTCGCATTGTATGTTCTAATACTACAGCCATTGCATTTGTAACTTATTTTATGTATTTTATTTATGTATTTTGACTAACTTAGTCGAAATGCTTTCACGCCTTCTGAGATAAAGGAAGCCCAAAAATCAGGCACACTACTACATACTACATGCAATCGCACGGCATGCAACCCCCCCTCCAAAAATCCGATTAAGCATCTAAGGCCAACATTCATTATTACATCTGGACCAGGAGTGAACATAATTGTAAAAGTTATTCAGAAAATAATTAATTATATATTACACTTTTTAACTTCCATATACAGGGTCCGTCATAAGTAACTATGTTTTCTTCTATTTTTAATTATATATAACTCTATATTATTGCATTACATAATATAGAGTACGTAATATTAATAATGTTTTATTTAAAGCCACCAATCGCCTATGTATGGAGTATTGTTGCCACATCTGGGCTGGTGCACCAATCACAAGCCAGCCCACCCACCTCCTTGGACAGAGTACAAAAAAATCTCTCACCTAATAGGTTTCAGACTGTTTGCTAAGGTCTAGCCCTTGTCGCATCGCCGCAGATTTGCATCTCTGTGCCTGTTTTAAAAGTACGTCCCCGAAATGTGCTCCGACGAACTCACTGCAATTGTACCAACCCCAACGTAAATACTCTCGACCCACCCGACTAGCAGCAAAATACCACCCCTTCACTGTAAAGGTTCTTAGATACCGGAAGATTTTCTACTCTGATAACTTCATTCCTAGAACCGCTTACCTTTAGACTCTTTTCCTTGCTCCCTGTTTTCCTGACTGTACAAACACGCAGAAATTTAAATGTAATGTGAATAAACATCCTGTTGCCCAGGTTCCCCTCCAAGACTGCCCAACCCCAAATAATCTTATTCTTATCACAGTAACCATTTACGTTTTAGCGGCAATTTACCTTTTTTGTGTGTGTGGGGGGAAATAAATTAAAAAGTTAATCTACTAAGATTTGAGGATTCATTAAGTAAGTTTTTATTTTATTCTGAGTTAGTATCGCCCGTAGTGAGGATTGAAACATCAACCTTCATAAAACTGTCACTTAGAGTTTATTATTATACTTAAAACTTTATTTGTTGCGCCACGTGTCTACATGGGCAAAACATGTTGAAATTTGAGCAGTAGTGTATTATTATTTGAACTTGTTCAGTGCGTATTATAACGCACGAAAAAAAAAAAGGATTTCTTTGGTTAGTTTTTTTATTAAGCATACTTATACTCTCCAACCAGGATATAATGTACTTAATTATACTCTCCAACCAGGAAATAAATCTCTGTTACCCATTATGAAAATATAAAATTCACCGAAATAGAAATATTAGCTTTTCTGTTTGTTGCCGACTTGCGCATGTTAACATGGCATAACAATCTTTCTGAGGAAATAATTTGAAAAAAAGGTTAGCACGTTTTAGGTCTGTTCCTAAGCAAGGGAACATAGAGATAGTTAAGTAAAAGGACATGAATTACATTAATAGGTGAATTTTTAAGTAAAAAAAAATATGGTGGACGAATTAATTTGGTAGTAATTGGGATGAATTAATTAAAGTAATGAAAAGGATAATATTTTACAGGTGTATGATAAGTAAAAAGAACGGGTTTAGATTTAACATAATAGGGGACCATTATGACGATAATATATAGACCTTAGTGTCACACTAACTGTTCACTTCTTCTAATTCGTATGAATCAGCACGGTACGAGTTTGTGACTGGCTTGATTCTGTTCTCGGCATTTATTTCACCGATTCCTTCTAGAATCGATTACTTACAGGAGGAACTACCGAAGGTTGCCAACATCCATAATGAAGGTGGTTCTATGAAATCGACTGGATTCGAACTTGGCATACCCAAGTCATCAGCCAGCGTCGTTATCCACATCACCACCTTCAACTCTGAACGTCTGCTGAACGTTAGATATATACACAAATCTTTTGATTGGTGAAGCTGTTGTATGAATGAGCCAATTAGAAGAAAGGACAGAAACATCATTCTGCTAAGATAATTTTGAAAAGAGTTAAGATTTAGATGACACGGCCGACTGCATCAACCTCGCTTTGTGTTATTACTCAGCGGTTATATGCTTTAAAAGTTATGTGTAGATATTATCTTTCAAATGTAGAAGGTTACTTTAAGTCTGATTGGCATTTATTTTAGGCTCTAGGATAAACTATGACCCAATATACGAGAGTAGATATCCGATTGGTTAGTTCAGTTACGTGACGTAGAAAGGATTCAAGGTGAGATTTTAGTTACAGTGTAAACTTAAGTGAAAACAAATGTAAACAAGAACATAAGTCAGTTGTGAGACTGTATACCTCCGCCTGACAACGTAAGGATGGGCCGAAGTTTTATCTGGGCCATACTTCTCCGCATTGCATGAAGCATTCCCTGAGTTATTCCCTGGAAACGTTGATGACTAAAAACTATTCATCTAATCAGGTTGAAATTATGAATGGTTGTTACTGATATTAAAAAGCAGCAGATCCATTCATAAAATTATGAAAAATCGAATCCTTATGATGAACAGAACCCAAGTTATCGCTAAAAGTGTGACTTTCACATTTACCGTGACCTTGACCGTTGACCTAGACGACCGATATTTTAACCAAGTTTGGTGATGATTGGTCAAGCGCTGTGGGCAAAAAAACAAACTTGACCGAAAACATAACCACCCCCCTTAGTGGATGTAATTATATGATCAGTTATCTGATAAGTTGGTACAATCACGTGGCGTAGAAAGGATTCAGAGTGAGATTTCAGTTGCAAAGCCTGCTTCAGACTGTTCGTGTCCCACGCAGAAGAAAGTAAGAAAAAATGTCAGATAAGAAATTACATATGCCAGTTATTACAAAAATATATATTAAATGAAAATTGTGGTCATTACCTTCTTCGTGGGTGAGTCAGGAAAAGTATACAGAACAGTTTTAAGATAGGCTAACAGAAAAGAAGGCCAATCGCGGCAATTTGTAGCGTGGCTCCTGGCTTGGATAGAGTTATAGACGACAGTCGCGTTTTTGGAAGTGTACAATGTTGACAATTAATATAATGTTTATAAAATGTCGAAGGATTATTATTAATACTGAGAATGAAACGGTCAAGATTTAGCAACGTGTTGTGAATAAAGAGAGAACACAGAGTTAACAATAAAATATTTTTATATATTAAACTAATTTTACAGTGCTGTTAAATATATTTTGAATGAGTAAAATTCAATGGGAAAGTTGAAAGTTCATTTCATGAATGAGGAAAAGACGTGAGCATTAGAAATATGTGTGTTTTGTTTCGAAGTTCAATTTGTCTGTGTGTGTGTTTACATTTTTGAGGTTAGGTTGAAACTGGAATAGAACAATCGTGATTAAGCGATTTTGGCACAAGTCGTGTTTCATTTTAGTTGGGCGTTGGTTGTTGCTGTTGTGATCTCCACGAAGAGTCAGTCGAGTCATGCCACTGTGTCGCCCAGAAGAACTCTGATTTTCGGTTATCAAATTCGCTGTTTTTATTAGATTTTTTCGCACAGGCTTGTAAACTGTGTCGTTTCAAACGAGCGGGAATAATTTTGACTGGTCGAAACTGTTCAGTAAACACGTCGATGTGAAATATTTTTTCTTTAATTTCGCAGACGCCCCACTGCGCGATCCATATCTCGACCTTAATCGAGGGCTATATAACATTTGCTGATTTGGAGTAGAAACGATGCCCGAGAAAGCCGCCAGGAGATACAGTGCCGTAGGAGGAAAAGTAAATCGTTAATGATTCATATGTTTTCCGATATTGATCTGGGATCGATTGATTTCAGCAATGGAGCCAGCTGGTGATTTTATTTTTGTTTAAAGATATAAGCATCCCTGAAACAATTATGAAAAGGGATCGATAACTAGGTTACATCTTATTAGGCATCTTTCTCGCAAATATCGATCTTATCCTTTACTGTATCATCTGGCTTTTTTATCTTGATTTCTATCTTGATGGCAGTCAGCTTCCTTGAGTGAAGCTTTATCTTCTTCTGGAACTTTTCTTCTTCCCGTTTCGTTTTACAGACTGACATAACCACACGCACACACGCATATAATTGATTTTTATTTATTTTTTTGATAAATATTATTTTATATACAGGCACATATATGTTTTATCGTCACAAAAATGAATCAATGTAGCTATGGTTCATATACCCCCCCCCTCGGATAGGAGGTCATATGTCTCGCAAGTCACACTCAAACAATATACACATTTGTTACCAATGTAATCCACATATCACAACAGCACAATAAAATCGCCCTCGTGTTGTCCGATTCTCCCGTGACTGAGGCGTTTAGTCCCCGATCGTTTCGATGGGTGGGCGAGGGTTCTCGCTGGAATTAAAGTTGAATATAACAACACGCTGACACTTGTTTGGTTAGTTTATAAAAACAGTTTCTTCCAAAAGGGCATAACATAAACTCCGCATATTGTGTGTGTATGTGTGTTTATGTGAGAGAGAGAGAGATAGAGGGAGAGAGAGTGTGTGAGAGAGAAGGAGAGAGTGAGAGAGAGTGTGAGAGAGAGATAGAGTGTGAGAGTGATAGAGAGGGAGAGGGAGAGAGGGAGAGAGGGAGAGAGAGAGTGTTAGAGAGAGGGAGTGAGGGAGAGAGAGAGAGTTAGAGAGAGGGAAAGAGAGATAGAGGGAGAGAGAGTGTGTGAGAGAGAAGGAGAGAGTGAGAGAGAGTGTGAGAGAGAGATAGAGTGTGAGAGAGTGATAGAGAGGGAGAGGAAGAGGGGGAGAGAGAGAGTGTGAGAGAGAGGGAGTGAGGGGGAGAGAGAGTTAGAGAGAGGGAGAGAGAGAGAGGGGGAGAGAGGGTGTGTGTGAGAGAGAGATCGAGAGAGAGATCAGATGTTTGTGAATAGTTTTCACTACATCAGTCGCTCCACGCGTGCTGTCCCCGTTTAAGCAGCCCGCCAAAAAACACATCTCTCTTTCGAGTCTCGTCCGTAAGAGCATGAAAGAGGTCCCACCGGAAGTCACGTGATTGGCATAACTTCCGCCTGGTGTCACTCTCTGCTCCCTTTGACCCCCTAAACATTTCCAGTACACTCCAACAGGACCACTGCTATGCAACAGCTATATACAGCAGTTCCGTTGGTCGCATGATTCGAACCTAGATCCCAATCACCATTCACTACCAAGATCTAACGCCCTAATCACTGTGACGACTGTGATATCCGTAGAAATGTAACTTTTCGTCCTCGAATTTGTTTTGACAGACAGACATAATGATGTCACTAATTCTAAAGTCCAATGTACATTTATTTGCATATAAGTAAATATATGTATTTCCATCCGGTCACGCAAAAGTAAGTGAGTAAAATACGTACCCGATTTTTGCCCCCAGACGAAATGATTTCAAGTGATGAGGACACACATGCAAGTAAATAACAAGTCATACTAAAAACTAAGACATACCCCGCCACCTGAAATGAATTCGGGGAAAAATCTTCCACTCTATAATAAAAAAAGTCAACGTTGGGTGTTATTTAGATGAATAGCGAGTGCGAACACTGACAAAGCATGGTTCTGTCCATCACTTTTCACCGAGGGAGTACACGTATATATATATATATATATATATATATATATATATATATATATATATATATATATATATATATATATATATATATATATAGTAAGCTATGAAAATATATTTATGGCAATTAAGCTACACAGAGGCTCCCGCGTTTCATCCCCGGGGAGAATCTTAAGCTAAAATACATATATATATATATATATATATATATATATATATATATATATATATATATATATATATATATATATATATGATTATTTTTATTTACACATGTACAAAATCTGCGACACTGGTTAAGATCGGATTCTAACTCTGCCTGATGAGATCTCAGTTTATAATAGCCGTTGATCGATAACATCGACATGCCAGTGTCGCAGATTTTGTACCTGTCTGTATAAATAAAAATAATCATAATCATATATAAAAGCTCTATTTGATATTGAGCTCTTTTTTATTGACCCGGTTGAAATTCTTTGGATTACTACCCTGTGGATGTTTTACCTGGATTATATATATATATATATATATATATATATATATATATATATATATATATATATATATATATGTGTATGTGTGTGTGTGGGGGGGAGGATTGAAAAAGCTCACTGGGATGAAGATGGATCGTAAAGATAAATGAAAAGATAGAATTCTATAACTGGGAATGCATACGAGTGAGAGAATGTGAGTGTGTAAATATATATGTGTGTACACGTTCGAGTATAGGGATGTGTGGGTATATGAATAAGTAACTGAATCTTAGCAGATACATACCTTGCCTCCTCTACTATTCCGCTTCCTCTGGTTCTCCAAACCAAAACAGTATTCAGGAATATAATTTAATCCATTCCTCTTAGTTAGAAATTGCCCAAAGAAGCTCGATTTTTAATAAAAATAGCAGCAGGAACATATATGCACATATGTAGCCAATAACGTTAGTATAAATAAAAAAATATATATATATATACATATATATATATATATATATATATATATATATATATATAATGTATAATATTAAAGCTGTTTGTTTTCCTAAGGCTTTTTTAATCAAACAAAGTGCATGTAAATGTATTCGTAAGTTTCCATTTTAATTTTTCTAATTATCGTTATTTGCAAATATCCCATCAAGTATAGATTCGCGAGTTCGACCTAATGATTCACAACTTCGACAGCATGTACCGGAAGAAGGTCGGAGCTTACATCGACGGAAACGTTGTAAGAATAAGATCCAACATGAGAATAGTAGCTCGAATGACCCCAATATTACGTATTCTTTTTTATTTCTCAGATTGTCTGTTTGCAAACAATACATTCAGTGTTTTTATACAGTGAATATAAAAATTAATAAGATTAGATAGTCAACCGTTCTAGAATGGATTGCTTTAGGCTGTAAGTAGAAGCGTTTTTTTTTTTTAAATATGTATTAAAGGTAGTTTGGGGCAGACGAAGACAAGGAGTAAGTTGTTCGGAGTTCAAGATTTAAAAAAATTGAACCACGGCTTTTCTATGTTTCTAAAGGCTCGGCCAAACGCCATGTGACTATGGTAAGGCATTAGGAAGATATGAACGATGTCTTGCATCTTGCTTTGATAAAGAGGATGAAGGTAGTTCAGAACTACATTAATGTTCTTATGTTGCCCCCATAGTTGTCACTAAACACAAGATTGACAAAGTCCTGAGCAGCGTATTCCTCGTCACCCACATTTTTATGCAGCTTGCAATTTCTGCGGAGCCTTCTACCACCTGTCACCTCGTTACACACATAAAACTTTGACACATTTTTTTCAAATCGTGTATACAAAGGTTGGCAGGTGTAGCATAGGCAAGTTTTGCTGCAGGTCGAGTGCAATAACACGCAGTTCGTCATCATTGTTTCTTGCAAAATCATGAACTGCTGTCCTGCAGCCGCCACCTCATTGTGCTTCGTTAACCTGTCCTGCAGTTCTTGCTGCTTGGGGATGTCGTTGGCAGCTTCTGCAGCCCTCAGGGAAGTTGTTATCTGATCGCAAGTGCTGCAGGTGTCAGTCAGGGGAGGTGGGGTGGAAAAAGGTGTTAAAGTGCGTTGTAATTACCTGCCGACAAAATCCATCTTTTGCTTTTTATTGGTCAAGATGCTCGGCTGTAATCCACTGTAGGTACATTGTGTAGGGGCGGTTTATACTGAGGCTGGTGTCCATGCACTTTCTGTGCAGGGACTTGGCCCTGGTTTAGTAGATTGATACTGTCGGAATACTGGTAATGTGCTCCTTAACACGATCAAGCTTAACACCCACGATCTTATTGCCAGGTGTTTGTTTGCCACGGTGATCACGTAGCGGTGTTAGGGCGGTACCCATTTTCTTCATAGCAAATTCGACCCTACGCCCAGTCAAGCCGAATATTGCAAGAAATCCAGACTTGCACACAGTATACACTATGGTTACATCTTATTAGGCATCCTTCTCGCAAATATCGATCTTATCCTTTACTGTATCATCTGGCTTTTTATCTTCATTTCTATCTAGTGTATTGTAAGTTGTACATGCGGCGGCCTGGGTTGGTAGGGTAACGCCGCCGTTTGACCTCCACACTGTGAACACGTTTCTGTATGTACACATTATGGAGGTCATAGTAACCAATGGCCCAGAATTCGGCAAACCACGATATTCCACAATAAACAGGAGCAATCTCAATGTCGAGTGTTAAAGGCGGCGGAGATTAGCGGAACTGGAGATGCTACGGAAAGCAGCACTCTGATTTGTTGAAAAACATGTAAGCCCCTCTCTCATTGGCGGGACGGTACACGCATCCTCATTGGCCCGAAAACCCACTCGTCCAGCCAGCATGTCTGGTGGATAGTCGACTTACTCTCCCCAAATACAGACTTTCACATTCCGTGGTCGAGCATACCCCTCAACATAAAGCGAATGTCGATCTTGTTGTCAGTTTCAAATCGGCCACCCGAGAAACTCTCAGGGTAGGGGAACCTCGGGGGAATAAAATGCTATAATAAAACGGATTTGGATATACATGGCGCATAACACGTTACTCCTCTTGGCACTGCATATATAATATTGCGATAAATATCATTAATTATATATATATATATATATATATATATATATATATACATATAGCATAGATTTTTGTAAACCCAATTAGTTTATCAATAGTTGTTTAAAAAATTCAACCTAACCCCAGATTGTGTATGATCGTTTCTGAGACCATATATATATATTTTTTATTAATATCATATTTTATCGTCAGCGCCGGGTGCTGACACGAAATTAAAAGCATATAGACAGCATCAATGGAATAGAGATCAACATTCCCAATTATACAGCAAATTCGCAATGTCGCCGAAATGTTTGTGCTCCGATGAACTGACTGCACTGGTGCCCCCTCGACGTAAATACACTAGACTTACTCGACAATCAGCAAAATCCCATCCATTCACTGTGGAGGTTCTCAGGTGTTGGAGATCCTTCTACTCCAATAGCTTCTTTCCTCGTGCTGCCGGCCACTAGAACTCCCCCTGCTCCTTGTTTCCCCGACCGTACCGACATGCATCTAGCTACACAGTTCCCCACTTAGGATGACACCCAAAATTTACACCCTAATTCTCAGTAGCCCCTATACGTCTACAGTGGCGGCCTGCTTGTTCGGAGGTGAAATATGTTTAAAAAAAAAAAATTAGAAACGATGAGAGAGCTGATGCATGTAGCCCTCAAATCAAAGCAGACCACGTTGAAACATTATTTAGGGATGTATTTAGTTGTTCGAAGTTGAAAGAAACGGATGCAATATTACATGTAGGAAGTAGGATGTTAAAAAGAAAAAGCAAAACATTCATCATTTCATACAAAAATAAAAGACAGGAGAAATCATTGACATAATTCATGCATGTGTGTGATATTTGTATGTTCCTCATGGTACCGAATCTCTAATTGTTCTCAAAGGATGTTCGGCCCCATAGCTCGGGTTAACTCCTTTAAAAATTCAAATGTGTCCTATTTGTATGAAATTTATATCATATGTATAAAATTCTTTGGGCAAGACAATAAAAGTTGTCTCGAATCTCTACATTACCCTTTATGTCTCGAATATCTACGTGTCCCTACTTCTAAGTGACCTATAGAGACAAAAAAACCCTTAAAACTTCAAATACACACACCTGATTTCAATGAAATTTAAACCATATGTATAAGACACTAATTCAGAGATTTTTCTAACTTTTCAGTTTTTTTTTCGACTATATTAGGGAGCGGAACGGGAGGAGGGTCAGGAAAAGCAAAGAAATAAGTATTGTGATATGAGCATAGTGAAAAGTATATATTGGTGATTCTTATTCAATCCTGAGCAATGTCGGTCTTCCTGCTTGTTAACAATAAAAATGTATACATAATTTTAGTGAAAATATTCGTCAGATTAGCTGTTTCCGGTAAATATTTGGTCTGTGTGTACAATAAGGAGGGACGGGCGGTAAGTACATACAGTAGTAGTAATAGTAGTGCTAGTGGTGGTGGTAGTAGTAGTCATTTCTCAGCCAGAAAGTCTCTTAAGTCCGGTTCTTATCCCATTCTTGTAGCGTAAAAGCGAACGGTTAACACCACCTAGTATTCCCGAATGGTCACATATCTAAGTATTACCAAGCGCAACGTCGTTTCACTCCAGTTGTTAGATCGCAAAAGAGGGCGTCTGAATAAAAGAGCTTGAGTGACACCCTAATGGTTAGAAGTGGCCTCAAAGCGGAAGTCGCTGAAACCACATGACTTCTGGCTGGAGGATGTTCTGTTTTATTTTGGCTGACAACTTAAGCAAGCGGAGCGAAAGATTTCCGTTCCTCAATAAACCCCAGTACGGGTGGGAGCAGTTGCGTAAAATATTGCTAGTTCTAACGAGACAATCGATCTATCTGTCTGTCTGTCTCTTATGCATGCACAAGTGGACTGTCGCTCTGGTGTTTTATGTGGCTGTCTCTCTTTTTAAAATAAGACTTTCTTATAAGCTAACAACAGCGTACGAGTGTTTTATATACAGATTATCAATGACCTGGGTTCACAACGACGACACGGGTGTATAAAGTGTGTATACACCCATCAGTATATGAAGATCTAACACGGTGATCTGACGAGAACCGGTATGTCAACTTGATTTGAGCCATACATGCCATCGTGTATGTGTATGAAGCACGCACTGTTATAGTATGCGAACGACTGTTGGCTGATGGTTATGTATATACCAAATATCCAGCTCCTTAAGAGAGACGAAAAAATAGTTACTTATTCCGGATCAAATAGGATTATGATCACGTATTGTGAAGCACGTGGTGCAATGGGAAACGTGTGGCTTGTTATTTTTAACACCTGTAAAACCAAGCTTATTTCCTTTCACCACAAACGCATGGATTCCCATTTTGACCCAGTTGAAATCAATGGAGGAAAGCGCCTATTTCTTTGATAAACTCATAGGACTGCATTTTGCTCTAGATTTGAAATAAAATACACATCAAATTTGTTAGAAAGGTTGCTGGAAAAATGGTTCGTTCCTTCTACCGCTCGAGAAAGTAGCTGATTCTTGATGCGGTCATCTACCTGTATACGAGTCAGATACGCCCTAAGATGGAGACGTTGCTACTCTTACTCGATTCTATCGTCATATTTTTATAAGTGATTGACTGAGCTTAAATCTCTGCCCGTTACTTCTGTAAAACATTCACGGGAAGAACTCGTCAAGCTACAGCCACTACTATGAATTTTATCTACTTCTCACGTGAACATAATACCAAATGAAACTTCTATGAATGAAGTTGTTTTCAAAGAACTTCCCATCTGTTGAGCACAATACTCCGCATTTGCTTTCCAGCTGACTACAACATAGTAATTTTGAAGTCAAATGTCAACAAATAGCTGTCGAGTCGTCATTCTAAGCAATCAAGTTCTACCCCTCCCACCCATAGTTTCCAATCACCTTCACCGACAATCTCAATAACTCTTATCGTCGAGTAGCCATTGCCCTTGGTAAGTGGTAACTCATTAGTATTTAAAAAATCCGCGAGGATACAACGTGCTCCATTATCCATCTCGCAAACTGGTTAAGTTAAGATGGAGTTTGTCTCACATCTCACATAAAATTATTAAATTAAAGTCGGCAAAACTGATACTTAAAAGAAGGAATCTGATTGGCTGAAAATTACAACCATGGATTCGAAGGTAGGTGGTTGGAAATCGTTTTGAAGATAATTGCTTACAATATTTTGGTAAGGAAATCTATTGTTTTTCTACACTTAGTAACATTGTATCCCTACTGATGATGACGCTTGACAGTCGACAGCTCTAGAGACTATAGTAACCAAAATGTTGATACTGACAAAAAGAAATACACACGAAAAACAAAACTGAGATAGATAGAAATAGGTTGAGATACATATATTAAATAACAAGATAAGTTTGATGAATAGAAACACACATAGAGATATTCTTTCATGAAGAGCTAAGAAACTCGATATGTATATAGATATATGATACATCTTCTATATATATATAAAACTCAATATTTGTGTGTATGTATGTGCGTGCGATGTTTGCGTGTTCTCTATAGAAAGAAAGGTTAGAGAATCTACATAAAATCTAAAAGTGTATTCTTATGTAAAATTTACCGAGAATACAATAGAACTGTTCATGAATCCTTAAGTGCACCTTAAGTAAGCTATAAGGGCATATACCCTTAAAAACTTCAAATATATCCTATCTTTAAAAAATTTAAATTATATGTATAACATTTTATGTTCCCGAATCTCTGAATACCCTCCTAACCTGAAGGAAACTATGGAGGCCTAACCTCTTTTAAAGCTTGAAATATATCCAATTTTCATGAAATATATATTGTATGTATAAAATTCTCCGGGGAAGACAATGGAAGTGGGTACGAATCTCTGCGTTATCCTCTGTGTCGAATATCTATGTACCCCACCCATAAAGGACAGTATCCACTTAATGTCAAATACGTATATCTGATTTTAAGAAAATTTAAATCATATGTATAAGACACTAATTCAGAGAGTTAAAACAATCAGCTTCTTTCCGACTATATTAAAGAGCGAAACGGGAGGAGGGGCACATTCAAAACAAAGAAATGAAAAAAAAATGTAAATAGTGATCCTCATTAAATCCCGAGCAACGTCAGGTCTACCTGAAAGTTTGATTTGAATATAAACAGATGTAAACGGACAAATATATATATATATATATATATATATATATATATATATATATATATATATATCAAACAGGCATAAACAGAGGCTGAAGAGAGTCTTGTAAAGAGGTCTTTTATGGGTCCCCGTTAAGATTTAAAACGGACGGTACCGATGTTTTTCTGATGTTTTATAATACAAACATTAATATATATATATATATATATATATATATATATATATATATATATATATGATTATTTTTATTTACACAGACATGTACACAATCTGCGACACTGGCATGTCGATGTTATCAATCAACATGTGTGTGTGTATTTATTATCAGAAAAAAAACGAATCGCAATAAAATATATTCATAATGGGGGAAAAAGAAAAAATACTTTAGTCTGTATCAAACAGAAATAGGTCAGAGGGATTGCTATTTAGGTCTGATTTTTTCAATTCGACTGACTTATTACGTTAAGCATTTTAACACCCACAATTAATAACATTATTATGAAGCTAGTAATGTTTGCTTAAATAAAAGAATGCTGCCTAAATATACATATATATATATATATATATATATATATATATATATATATATATATATATATATATATATATATATATAATACCCGTTCCAAGACGGGTAAAATTAATTTCCTTAACAGAATAGTTTTGCACCAGTTTTATGCCCGCTTAAAATGAAGATACAATACCACTAAACCTTATGTCAAGTATCCTTATTTCAATTTTGATCAAAGTCTATTATATAATTTTGATCCTAGAAAATGTCTAAAATGTAAGATTAAGGTGAAGAGATCTTAAGAAAAAATTGAAATTTAGAGAATCTTACTTAATTGTTGTCTAATCAATATGGATCCAATTTAATGCAAATCTGAAATATCTAAATTTTCATATACTAGTTTATACCCTTATTATGCCCCCCTAAAACCTTATAAAATAATCCTTTAAACATTTCAGGAATATTTATTAATTGATGCCTAATACTGATTATTACCATTTCACAAACATCAGATATATCTGAACTTTCATGAAGATCTTCCACCCCTTTTTGCATAAAAACAATTTAAACTAAATATATTCAATTTTCCCACCACTACGCCCTACGCCCAGCAGACGTGTTCAAAATTAATAATGATCGGTTAATAAGTTTAAGAGTAAATACTATACATAGAAATATATAAACATATGCACATACCTAACTTATATATATATATATATATATATATATATATATATATATATATATATATATATATATATATATATATATATGGGAGAGATACAGAGAGAGATAGAAAGTGGGATATAAAGATAATAGAAAACAAAGATGACTTGATATCGTCTCTTTCGCGTGTATAACACTTACGTATGTGGTTAAACTCGCTCCCATGAAAGCTTGTGGTCAACTGACTTCTAATCCGAAGGCACGTCGCCTGTTCTCGTCTCCCATTCCCAGTGGCTTTCCCTCATCTCGGCATTCGCTTCCACCCGACTTCACATGTGTGCAGCTGGCTAATCCTCTTAACGCCTTTTTCCGATGACACCACTTCCTCCGCGTCAAGTCAGCATCCCGAGCTTTTCAACTAATGGCTGTCAGTTCCACCTTACTCTCGCCGCTCAATTTTAGTTCGGCCGCTTACGAGTAATGCCACTTGACCCTCATGAACGCGTCTCGCATCCACATTGCTCGGCCATCGTTGTTCGAAGGGCGCAGCGCAGAGCATTTAACCCGATGTCTGTCTTAATAAATCGCCACCCAATTACACGAGTTTGACTGGACATCAACCGAAGGTGCTTTTGCCAAAGGAAATTAACCTATCTCATCTTGAAAGTCGATGACAATTTTTCAGATTGCGATTTTAGCTTTTCTCCTATTGAAGAGGATTCAGCTCAATCTACTGTATCATTTACCTATCTTTGATCATATCTATCTATCTATCTATCTATCTATCTATCTATCTATCTACATTTAACGGTTTAAATTATTTTCAAATCATATTCCAAATAAAAAGTATACTGAAAGCTATACAAGTTGTTTTCAGCTGTTTCAAGTAAATTTTTTAGTCATATTTTTTTTCTAAACTGGAAGGTGTTTTTAGTAAAAACAAAAGAACAACTCATAAAGGCTCGACGACTCACCTCAGATGGGTCGAGAAACACTTTTTTCCGACAACTCCGTGTGCTTTAAATAAATATACTGAACCATGCCTCATTTCGGCAAAGAATAGTCCGCCAAGAGACAAGATGGCTCTTGGTTTGCGAGAATAATGCCAAGAAATCCGCCGGTTGATATTAAAGAAAAGAGTGTTTGCAAAGCCAGTTGAATTAAAAAATAAAAAAACGACAAGCCCTCTCTTTCTGTTGGTTAAATAGTACTATTACACTTTTCTCGCAGTCTGATGATGCTGATGATGAGGAAAATGGATTTTACATAGTTCTTCCCAATAATCCCATATCTATCTCCTTACAAAACAACTAAACCTCGACATAAATATAGTAACATCAACCCCTAAAACAATTAAGGATTTACTGAAAACAAAACCCCGCTCCCGACTATCCCCTAAAGACACTTTTTCCCTTGCAAGAATTTACAAAATAAAATGTGTTGCATGTCCAATGTTTTACATTAATGAAACGGCCAGAAACATAAAATCTCGCATATACGAACACAAACGGGACGTCAAACACGACAATTCCACTAACGCTCTAGTAATACACAGACACACTTTTACTCACAACTTTGACTTTACAAACTGCACTCTCCTCAAAACCGAACAAGTTCATTGAAAGCGCGACAATACTTCTCTCATCACCATCAAACATTAACTTTAGACTCGGATCTTATACATTAAGCAAACATTGCAACAATGCAACCCCGATTAAAATTAAACGGCCCTCTGCACTCTTTCTAACATATCCGTGTTAGTTTATGTATGCATGTTCGAAATTACAAATATATATGTTAATTCATTTTTAAATACGATGCAGGCGTTTCATCCTGCTGTTAGTGTACTCGCGTCATGGCTAACTATTGATATAATTAAATAGACGATAAAGGTTTTGTTTCACATATCAGCCTGATGATACCAAATACTCATTAGTCGGGTAACGAGGTGCATTTACTTGTCGGGGTATTTTTACATAAGCAATTTCATGCTTGCTTGTATGTGTGTATGTGTGTTTGTGTGTATGTATGTACATGTTCAGCTCTACTTGATATTGAGTACTATTAAATAAATATTGTAAGGTTCACAAGTTCATCCTTTCCAGTTTGCTCTGATGGGAAATATGGTTGAAGTGTGCGTATGTATATTTATGGATATTTACGTATATATTCAATTGTAGTGCTTATCCTGGCTAAAAATAAATGTCTTTTTCCACTTCTTCCCCATTCCCCCTTTCCGTCCCTAACGCCCTTCGGTTGACGTCTTTACTTGTCTTTCCCTTTCACATGGCCATACAAATTCCAATACAAGCTCGTAGGTGCGAGAAAAAAAGAAACAAAGAAAAAAAATCGACTACTTGCTAAAATTTCTCGTATAGACCAATCACATCTCGCTGTGCGTTTTTTTCTTTTTCATGTCTGTGCCGCTATCGAAATAAAACTTTTCAAATCTTCACATTTTTTGAAGACCTTTGTTGATCCGAACGAAACCGGTCAAATCTCTCGTTTCTTGTTTTTCTCCTGTTATAAAATTTGTTTTCCGTTTGTCTTTTTTCACACATTTTATCTATCATGGCATTTCATTTTCATGACATTTACCATATATATATATATATATATATGTTGAAGATGTTGATCTCTATTCCATTGATGCTGTCTATATGCTTGCAATTTCGTGTCAATACTCTGTGCTGACGATGATATCCGATATAAATAAAAAATATATGGTCTCAGAAACGATCGTACACAATCTGTTGTTATGTTGAATCCTTGGAACGCAAATCGATCATATAATTAGGTTTACAAAGATCTATCATATTTGGCTGAATCGCAGAAGAACGAAGTTTAATTATTTTTTCGCTCGGGTTGGAAGCTATGACCGGGTTTTCTGACTCAATTCAATCTTATTTTTGTTCAATTCGGATTTAACGGACTCTCTAATTAACAAATGAACTTTGATTTGATTTGGGTTGCCCACATCAAGACTTTGGAATTTTAAGTGAGTTTATTGAACTTTCTATATTATTTGATTTGATTTATTTATCGTTGTAATAATTAACATAAACATTGGATACTTTTCACTTTATCGATTGTTGGCGCATTTCGCGACTGGATAACCTTGTCAGCTCTTTCAATTTCTCGTATTTGGACTGGTACTCATAACCAGAATTAATCTTCAGTCCACCCTCTGGATGTCTTTCCTGATTATGTTTTTCAAATTGTATGACTTGGATGGATTATATAGATTTAATAAAAAAGTGTGTTTTTGGGTCGATATATTTGATGTTATATATTTTTATGTATTTTTGTATATATTTTTATATATTTTCAAAGTTTAATTTTATTACCTGTAGTGGTATAACTGCGGTAATGGTCCTCTGAAGAGAAGAATTATCTTTGAAAACTCATGAGCTAAGGACTTTAAGATACTTTGCTTGAACTTTGAATTCTAATAAAATTTGATTGACACCTTATTTTATTACTTCATTTTATATTAATATATATATATATATATATATATATATATATATATATATATATATATATATATATATATATATATATATATATATAGGGTGTTGCAGCAAAATCTGACATTTGACAAAAAGTAATGGAAATACCAAGACGTACTGAGTGGCGTGGTTGAGGCACTTGTTGGATGAGATCGCCGTCGAACACCTCTACGTCTTCCATAAGAACTCCGCGCCTTCACACAAGGCCAATACGTCCCAGGCGTGGCTTCTTAATAATGTTCCTGGTCACTGGTCGTCGGACTTGTAGAAACTGCAACCCGCTTAAATATTTGTTTGTGATCGAGGCTAAGACACACAAGCACGATCACAACACGGTTGATTCTCTGAAGGCTGCCATTGTGGAGGGGTTTGCTGCTATAAACAAGATCGTGGTCGCCAACGCGTGTGACTCATTTCGCGCCCGCCTTGAGATCATCGTCATCGCCGGCGGCAGTTACATTGAAAAATAATGTATTATGTAACTGTAGCTGTTGTTAAAATTAACTGTCGGGTCTCTGCATATACCACTTTTGTTTTATATTGCCGGTTTCGTTTACTTTTTGTCAAGTGTCGGATTTTGCTGCAACCCCCTGCATATATACTCGAAGAATACCTGTCCTAAGATGGATGAAATGAATTCCCCAAATAAAATAGCGTTGCACCATTTTTATGTCAACGTATGAAGATTAAAATTAATAATACTTAACTTTATGTCTAGAATCTTTATACCAATTTTGATCAAAATCCATTATTTTTTATTCTAGAAAATGTTTAAAAATGAAATTCAGAGAATCTTGCTTAATTCGTATCTAATGGTTATAATTCAAATTTGATGTAAATCTGAAATATTTGATGCTCATATGAGAGGTTGTGCCTACATTATTGACCCTAAACCTCTATTAAAACACAAAAAGAAAGTGAAAATAAGAGAATATTTATTAATCCATGTCTCATAGTTATTGTTAACATTTCATAAAAATCGGAACCATCTGAATTTTCACAAATGGCTTCCACACCCTCTTCGTACCCTTTTCATGAAACTAAATTAAGTAACAATAGTCCACATTACAAACCTTACGCCTAGTAGCTGTTCTCCAAAATTCGTAGTGATCGATTAATAAGTTTAGGAATGCATAATCTGGCTCAGGCATGACGTAAGATTAGTCCCAGAGACATTTGACACCCAAGTTCTTGTGTGGATGGGGGGGGGGGGCGGAAACAAGAGAAATACCAAAAAATGAACTGGAAGCAAACAATCAAGAGAGATTTGATCGCAACAGGAAGAAGCTGGAAGGACGCTGCGAATCTGGCTTCAGACAGAAAACGATGGTTTACTTTGACTGGCCTATGCGTCGCCGGACGCGGGAGTACCAAAGTCTAAGTCTAAGTAAGAATGAATCTTATACATAAAAATATATGAACATATTCACATGCCTAAATTTATATAAATAAAATAACAGGATTTATTTTGCGCTCAAAAATGATACACCAAATATGCACACATGTACTAATACTTGGGGATACTGAAATACAAACTTACCAAATATGCACACATGTAGTAATACTTGGATATACTGAAATACAGACTTACCAAATATGCACACATGTACTAATACTTGCATATACTGAAATACAGACTTACCAAATATGCACACATGTAGTAATACTTGGATATACTGAAATACAGACTTACCAAATATGCACACATGTACTAATACTTGGATATACTGAAATACAGACTTACCAAATATGCACACATGTACTAATACTTGGATATACTGAAATACAGACTTACCAAATATGCACACATGTAGTAATACTTGGATATACTGAAATACAGACTTACCAAATATGCACACATGTAGTAATACTTGGATATACTGAAATACAGACTTACCAAATATGCACACATGTAGTAATACTTGGATATACTGAAATACAGACTTACCAAATATGCACACATGTACTAATACTTGGATATACTGAAATACAGACTTACCCAATATGCACACATGTACTAATACTTGGATATACTGAAATACAGACTTACCAAATATGCACACATGTACTAATACTTGCATATACTGAAATACAGACTTACCAAATATGCACACATGTAGTAATACTTGGATATACTGAAATACTAACTTACCAAATATGCACACATGTACTAATACTTGCATATACTGAAATACAAACTTACCAAATATGCACACATGTAGTAATACTTGGATATACTGAAATACAAACTTACCAAATATGCACACATGTAGTAATACTTGGATATACTGAAATACAGACTTACCAAATATGCACACATGTACTAATACTTGGATATACTGAAATACAGACTTACCAAATATGCACACATGTACTAATACTTGGATATACTGCAATACAGACTTACCAAATATGCACACATGTAGTAATACTTGGATATACTGAAATACAGACTTACCAAATATGCACACATGTTAAACTTTCTAATACTTGGGTATAATATAAGACGGAGTTACAAAACATGTGTTCAGGCACATAGTCAGATTGGTTTGTCTGGCGAGGAGATTGACCACATATGAACGGAATAGGAGCAGTGGACAGACGATGGTGTTGCTTCGGCGATTAAACCGAAAAGAGGAAAAAGAGAGCGAACTTCTCAGTTACGCATTTTATATGCGTCACCACGTGGATCTGAAATTAATAAATGGTTGACCGCCTCATGACGTGATTGTCGTCACATGATCTGGGACTCCACGCATTAATAAAAAAACGACCCCAACACCACGATGTAAAACGAGCAAGTACTGCTAATTTCAATCATTAAAATTGCAATTATTGGTTTGGTTTGTTTTACGGCATATCAACTATGTATGGGTTATTTGATGCCGAATAAAGTTGTCAAATGTAATTGTATAGGTAGGATAATTATTTTATATTCCTATAATACATAGCTCTTAAAATACATTGGTCTTAGAATACATTTTTTCTAGAATACATTACGCTTAGAATACATTGCTCTGACAATACATTACTCTTAGAAAACATTTATCATAGAAAACATTACTCTTAGAAGGAAATTTTTAGAGAGGATACCATCATTACTTTTAGAAAACATTACTCCTAAGAAACATTACTCTCAGAATACATTACTCTTTGAAAACGTTACTCTTTAAAACATTACTCTTTGAAAATATTACTCATTGGCAGTGGTAATCTTCTTTGTTCTAAACACGATTGACCCTCAGCCACCGTTCTTTGGTATCTTTTTGGGAAGAAAATATAAAGGAGAAATAAGGTTTTACTCTTCAGAAAAAACTAGATTTAATGATACGGTTGAGGATGCACTTATAGATATTAGGACATGGCGTGACCAGCTAACTGATCAGATCGAGACTTTCAAACCCCCTATCTAGCTGAAGTGGAGTGTTGCAAGTCACCCGACTTTGGACTGCTCAGCCACCAGGATCCCGCCCTAAGGCATCACGGGTCGCCATACACGGCCTACAGATGACCCATGTTTTCAGTGGGGTGGTTACTCTTCTACATGGGGTTGCAAACGGCGAATTCGTGGCCTAGCCGACAGGGCACACATTAGAATTATTAAAAGAGGATATTTATGCATCAAAATATAAACTATCAGTTATTTAATTACGGAATTCCTACGAAAATGAAAAATGGTATGAGCTAATTTCGTCCATGAACGCGTAGAAGTGTGCAACCTTGTTTAATCAGCAATAGAAAACGGATAATTTTCGTAAAAATATTAACTCCTCATTGGATAAAAGTTTTAATGCAGAAGTTTTCTTTCAGCCAATTGAACGCGCTAAAAATGTACACTTTCACACCTTTTTAAAAGAAAGATGTTGGAATATTGGCGCCATGCACTGGAAGCCAACTAATGCCTACATTGGCTAACCCTAACCCTAACCCTAACTCTAACCTAAAATCTACGTCGCTCTATCAACACCGGCAACACATTCAGATTGTCCAGTTTACTGATAATCTCGCACACCTGCCGAACAAGATGCTTCTGATACGAAGGTGCTTCTTTTCAGAGTCCGTGCAAGACTGTTTCTTACCAGTGACTGTATATTTGACCATTTCTCTAAATTATTGTTTGTCGTCAATAAAACTAGATTTATTTTTGTATAGATCGACTCTGTCATTCTTTCTAATATGTCTTCTCTCTAGCGATGTAATATGATTTTTGTTTTGTTTTGATATAGTAATTAATATGATATATCTGTCTTAATATATTCGTTATTAGTTTCAATTGAAGTTATGGCCTATTATTTCCTCTTAATGTCCATACCGCTATACGTATCTCGTGCGACCCGTTCTGGTTGCATCTTTTTTCGTTCGGGATATCTAGCATCTGGAGCGTGTTCAGAGACTTGCGACGCGGATGGTCCATGCACTCCACACAAAATCCTATGAAAAACGATTGGAGGCCCTCAACCTGTATTCGCTGGAGCGTAGGCGACTGCGCGGAGACCTCATCCTCGCCTTTAACATCATGTGCAACTAGAATGTGTCGCGTGACCTCTTTTTCACACCCGCTAATCAGGGAGGGCTTTATGGAAACTCAGAAAAGCTGTATCTGATTTCGGCTAAATCGACGAAAGGCATCTCTTTGGCTCAGATCGCTGCACTGTAGAACAGGCTGCGAGAAACTGGTTAGCCTACAGACAACCAAACAGTTCAAGGCAGCGTTAGATTCATCATGGTCGCCGATATTTGGATATTTACCCTCACTTGAGCAGCAGAGAATACGTGTGGGCACGATTCTGACGTAAAACATCATCAACCAGAATTTAAGTATACCTTCGAGAAGTTGTTCACCCAGCGCCAAACCATGGTCTCCATGGAACACAACAAAAGATGTACCATAGTCGCTTTCGCCTCATTAAAAGAAAAGCCGAATTTTCAGCACATTTTTCTGCCACGTGGAACAGCCTACTAGAGATAGTAATCATGACTATCATATCCAGGATTAAAGTCGCCTTGGACAAAACATTCAGACGGTATATAGACATACACATTTTCTGTCCTTTTACATGGCTTGTTGCACTTTTCTATTTTTTGCCTATAAATTTAATTTAGTTTTATTTGATACGAAGTAACGACGACGACGAGGCGGGAAATCAAGCGCGCAACAAAATGCCGAATATACCAAGCCCTTTCTATTCTTTAGATTATGCAAACTACTGTTCTCATCTTGGATGTTATTTTCACAACGTTTTGGCCGATGTAATCTCCGATTTTGTTCAGACACGTCTTGTCGAACTCGGGAATCTTTATGTCGAACTCGGGAATCAGTACCGAATTCTGAACGGAATTCTTTATTTAATCACCAGAGGAAGCTTGCACCCGTTCGCTGTGGTGTAACGGATATAAATCCTAAGTAATAATCAATTCTAAGTGAAAACCCTCTGGAGATTAAAGGTTTGATAATCAGTGCAGACGATACATAGAATATAATTCCGAATTACTGAAGAATTCTTCCCGGTCACGGTTGACAGAACGAGAGAAAGCTACTTCCGTCGATTAAATTAAGAGTTCCGTTTGAAATTCCGTACAGATTTCCGAGTTCGGCATAAAGATTCCTAAGTTCGACACTATGCACTTGAAGAAGGTCAAAGATGACATCAGACAACACGTGATGAGAATAACATTTAAGATGAGAACAGTAATTCGAATAATTCAAATAATACGAAATATCTACTAATATGATTAATTTTCAAATGAAAATTAAAAGTCGATTAGTTCGGTTCAAATTCTGTAGATGCACCCATCTTTCTTTTAAAACCTCTATCTTTCTCTACACTCCCATTTCTCGTCTTGTGTAGTTTCTGACTTTTAGCTGGACACGCACACACACACACACACACGCAGGCACGCACGCATACAGACAGACAGACAGACTGACAAATGACATTTAAATAATAGAGAGTTACTTTAACAATTGAATGAATAACAAAAATGGCACAAGTCGGTACCGGAAAATTAGTATTTAAAAAAAAAAAATTATTTAAAAAAAGAAATACTAGTCTATCAAAAAAGAAACTGCAGCATTTATAAAACAATTAAATAAGAAAATAAACAACTCCAAGTTAAATCGTAATTAACTGACTTTTCTCTGAGATAAATAAATAAAAATAAATGAAAGACATGTTTTACTCTAGATAGTAATTAAAAGATAAATATTTATACGTCATTATTTTCTGATAAATACAATATTTACATACAATATTATAAAACATTCAACTGATATTCTTTCTGGAAGAGAATCTAGTATTCTCTCACAAAAGAATTATCTTGGGAGTCTGAGATTCAGAATGTATTGGCATTCGCGATAAAGGGTTAGTATAAAATAAAGATCGCACTGATAAAAAATGACGTCCATAGAAAATGGCGACGAAGCAATATTATAAAATTAAATGAACTCGCCATGTTCAAAGAAATGAACAACAGCAACGAAAAAAAAAACGCAATTTTATTTGGTTAAAATTCTACTCAGGAATTAGATTATTAGAAAGCGTATTGAAAAAAAGTGAAAATAATTAAAAATATAAAAAATGAATGAATAAATTAATGAAATAAAATCAAATAAACAGATAAGATAGAAATGAGAATCCGGGAAGAAAAAGAAATAAATGCCCGCCATTTAGCTAGCCGTTTATTAAAAAATAAAGACAAAGTGAAAAAAAAAAAAATCCGAAAATCGGTCGATATTCTTCTGTTTATATTAATATTCTTTTATTTTACGTTTTAAAAGTTTTCTTTTTTTTTTTCCTCTGAGAGTGCTGGAGACTTTTGGGAAATAAATGAAGAATGTCAATATGCAATTTCGAAATTTGACAGATCTGAAAATAGGAAAACAGAATTCGCGAAAAAACACGCATGACTTCCCCTATCCACAACCAGTTGCGCCGCATCGTCACACACATTAGAAAATATAAACTTATACGCATGCACGCACACGCACATATATTAAAAGTCTTATTGCAGTCTTGAGACACAATCTATACTCTCTGTAAGGGTGGTCTGCGCGGGGATTTCGTAGTAAAGCTAGGGTTGCGCAATATCCAACCGCAACCTTCATGAACCGGTAGTGGCAGAAAGCCCACGATTATTGGATACAATGCCGAAATAAGCAGAGAAAGCTTGATCCTATGTCGGAGGTTTCCTTTTCATAGAGTAGTTCCAGGACTAAGGTATAGAATGTCTAGCCAACCCTACTATTAAATCCGAAGCCGGAGGAAGGATATATGGATTGATACCTTCCCAACGTGTATTGGTAAAAGTGATGAAAGGAACTTGAATTCGATACGAAATGCGCAATAAATTATTAGTACGAAATAAAAATCACAGAGATATAAAAAAAGGTGTCAGAAGAGATTTTGTTTAATGGAAATAACTTTGGACAAAGCATGAAGCCACTTGATGTAAGGAGCTAAAAAGAACGAAAGATGATTACCGCAAAGACAGGAGATGCCTATTGACTTTAGTTTAAAAAACAACAAAAAACAAGGCTATAGATGAGAGGAAAACAGTCAGTGGGAAAGGAGTTCCGACAAGTCTGCAGTTCTACTGGAATAGGAAGCTGTATATAACGAGGTGAAAAACAGTGAATTGATGAAGACCACTAGACCATCGAGTAAAACGAGCTGGAACAAAGGAAGCAGGGAATAGGTCAGAAATTCTGAAGAACAAATGCCATAATAGTAGGTATAGAAAAGACTGAGACTAGCAACATTACGTATGTTCAGAGAGAGTGTGTAGAGAAGAAAGAATGGCAATTATAAAACAATATTTCATATATTCTAGCAGGGCTATCCGACGTCGCCCAGGGTCCTTATTTCCGTGAATTGCATAGATTACACAAAATTGTAATTTGAAATGTTTAAGTTCATTTTGGGACAACACCAGAGTAAAAATACTCATGCCCCAGGTGAAGTTCGAACTCACACTCCCCGTCTGTAAGTAAAACTCGGTAACCGATTGAGTAACTTCAGCAAGTATCAAAACTACATAAACCAAGAACAAACTGCTTTCTTTCTTCCTTCATTCTCTCTCTCTCTCTCGCTTTCTCTCTCTTTTCTTTTTATTACCACACTCTTTCCCTCTTCTCTCTCTCTCTTTCTCTCTCTCTCTTTCAGCCGATGAATATCAAAATATTGTCTGCTATTACCTTTTCCGAAGTTTTACGGGTGTTAGTGTTAGGACTTCTGGGTGTGAGGGTAAAAACTCTCTCCGCTTCCTTTATTTATGACCAATAAAAAATAAAAAATGGAACAGGATTAAATATTAAAACTTAAAAATCGAATGAAAATATCAATATATATATATATATGCATATATATTTTTTTAACAAGTATTATAAAATAATTATTTTATATCAATTACTAATGCGATGAAAGTATGCTCAATATAAAAATATGCTCAATATTGGGGATAGAGCATTATCATAGGAAATAATGTAATAATAAAACAAATGTAAAGTTACATGCTTTACAAGTTTATTATTAGTACAGCGAAGAATAGTTCATGAGATTCCTTTAAACTATTCTTTGTTGTAATATTTGAACATAATAAACTTGTAGAGTATGTAGCTTTACATTTGTTTTATTATCATTTTCTCTTCTCTCCCTCCATCCCCTCTTCTCGCTCTCTCTCTCTTTCTGTCTCTCTCCCCCCTCTCTCTCTCTCTCTCTCATATATATATATATATATATATATATATATATATATATATATATATATATATATATATATATATATATATATATATATATATATATATAAGCGGGACCCGTTTATGAGTTTTGCTCGAAAAAATAGAAAAACCCAATAAACTTATGCTCCCTTCTCTAAACCCCAAATAAATATATTTACTGTATAGTTTTACTTACATATTGATAATAATGAACTTATAAGGTTCGAAACAGCACCCTCGCATCAACATATTTACATAGTTGTGAGGAATTGGTTTTATTTTCGGGGGCAGGGGGTAGTAATTGTCTTTGTAACCAAACACTGGGAGGAAGGTAATATTTTATTTGGATGAAGAAATACAAATAAAAATACATGCTCTTTTTTAATCTCATCGCTAACCATAAGCCTTGGTGGCAACACAAAAAGACGGAAACGGTGCACGTGCTATGGGCGTAACGAAACTGCTTATTTATGGTCTAAGGGACCGTTAAAAATCAATGTAGCCCCCAAATATTCTGGTCCGTATCGTCGGCACTCTCTCACAGGTGAAAGCACCTCGGGCAACAGGTAATACCCCCCCCCCCCCGAAAAAAGATGTGGTAATGCTGAGGAGGATTACCTGCCATTACGAGGGTCAACGGGAGGGCGCGCTAGGTCTAAGCAATTGAACAGACGACAAACGCGGAAGTTTTCACGATTGGAAAACTACGAAATCGTGAAATATAACCATGGTTGACTGACAAACAAAATGTTGTTATTATTCGAGAAATAGTATATGGAATACAGTAAAAGTAAGAAAGAAGATAGAATGGTACTGTAAGAATAATTGACCGGAGTATCAGTTACTGATTGTCTCTGAAGGCGAAAATTGAAAAGAAAAAAAGTTCAGTAAAGTGGCTTAATGTACCTAGTGTGGCACAAGAATATATTTTCATATAAATCATTTGATTAGAAAAAAATGAAATAAAAACAAATAGTGAAAAGAATTTATAATATAAGTCACAGTTAACGAACGATGGCCACTTTGACTTCAAATACCGTTCTGGGTTCTTTGAATACCAATCTGCTATTTGTTTATTCTGTCAATCGAGAAAATCAAAGTAAGTATTTTGAATAGCAAAACGTCTCCAAAACGAAAGTGTAGGTGAAGAGAGCTTTAACTATTTAATTGGAAAATGACACGTAGCTAACCGACAATAACAAGAATGAAAACTATAGAAAAAATAATAGTGCTACGAAAGAAAAAAATAAAGTAGACTTCCTGGTCAACGTGGGTGGCAGTGGTAGTAGATATGAGCGTGAGAGTGAACATTTCTCTGACTTTCTGTATGGGTGACTATGTTCAGAGAAACTGTTGAGCCGGTTATAATGTAAAAAATATGATTCAAAACGAACAAAACAAATTTATTTCTTCTTTCGAAAACACGCATCAAGAAATGGTATAAAGCGCTGCTGAAGTAGATTACCTTATACAGCCATTGGATAGAAAGCTATATTCGTCAATGACATACAGGAAATCTACTCTATTGCAGTATCAATATATATATATATATATATATATATATATATATATATATATATATATATATATGCATGCAAGTTTGATTGAATAGAAGTGAAAGTTTTTTGTCTATTCCTTTTCTGATCATTCCTTTCCTTGTGGCGAACACATGACCTGATGTTCAAATGTATTAGGGAACTTGCCATAATTTCAAATACCATCAGCACGCATTAAGATTTCTTCTCAATCCTTAAATCTGAAAATGTGTTTGAAACATTTTAAATCGACCTTTCATGATAAATTCAGCATTTGTATAATTCGTTGTATTTACATAATCACGTGGTTATAGACGACTCATGAAGTCGAAAGTTTTTGCAGTTCTCCTCGTAAAATAAGTAGAGCACTCTAATGGTAGTACAAACACAGCATGACGTCACTTGCTTTATAATGCATCATTCCTTCTTTAATAGAAGTTGAATGCCTGGACATCAAGCCGCTCTTAAATGTGTTAAATTATTATTGTTTATCAGCTATTCAAATATTGGCCGCGCGGTTAGCGACGTTGGATTAAAGTTGAAAAATTACTTGTAATCCAGGGTTTCGAATCGTACGACCGGTAGTGAATAGTCATGCTGATGAGTCTCGATTGAAAAGGGACGAAACATATACGTACCTAGATAATAAGCAATAACAAATATTTATATATATATACATATATATACATACATATATATATACATATATATATATACATATATATATATACATATATATACATATATATATACATATATCTCTCTATATATATACACATATATACATATATATATACACACATATATACATATATATATATATACACACATATATATACATATATATATATATATATATATATATATATATATATATATATATATATATATAGTAAGCAATGAAAATATATATGGCAATCAAGCTACACAGAGGCTAAATGCATGGGGTTATTTTTGTCAGGTGTTTTCATATACATGTCTTGCTAGTTAACCAATCAGATTCTTTGTTGTTGTCCTCAGCCAATCGTTGGGCTTCCCGCGAACAAAGGCTTTGTTGGTTCCTATGCCTATCCTATTTTTTTTGTTAACAATAGATTTTCGTATATCCTGTTTCCTTTCTTTTGTCAATACAGTGGGCGAATTTATTTTAACACGTGGTTTCTTGTATTTTTATTTTAGGTTTTAAATTAGTATTTTATTTAATTTTTATTTATTTATTTTTTTAATTATATATCATCCTAAATTTATTTCTGTGTAAACAGCTGTCTGCTATTTCACTTGCTAGAGTTTAATAGGTTTCGGGGATCTTTAAAATGTAGGATTTCATATTTTTCATTCAGGCATAATCTACACGGGTCGTCTAAGTTTCTACATGTACTGGCCTGTCTTACTATTTTCCATTCAATTATTGGTGAGTTTCCATTTTCTTCGAGCCCCCAATAATGGTTAGCTAGTGCTGTTTTAGTTCGACGTTCTTTGTTTTTAAATGTGCTTTTTGTGGTCATAGTATCTGGTCTTAAAGTCTAGGGATGTCATACCCACGTAGTATTTCTTGTTATTTGGTCTTTCGTTGGCAAATATCGTTGCTTGGTATACAACACTTTTTGTTAGGCATTTATTTTGTAGTAGACAAAGTTTACGATTTATGCAGTTACATCTTTTCTATTCATTGCTAACTTTTTCGTTTCTATTCGGGTGGTTATTATTAGTGTTTTGTTTATTTCTATTAGTATTGTTTATATTTTTGTTCTTCGTAGTGTTATTTTTGTTATATTTTCCACTTTGTTTATTTTTTTCTTCTCTGTTGTTGTCTTTTAGTATTTTGTTGTTGTGTGCCTTAATTATCATTTTTAGGTTTTCACAGCAGCTGTAGGATAGTTTTAGATTATTTTTATTGAATATTTTATGTAGAGTGTTGGTTACGGGGAAGTGTTTTTCAATCAGATTTAGGAATTTTTTGCCTAGTTTAGTTTTTAGTATCTGGTTATAGGGAGGGGTATAGTAGATTATATTTCTTTTTCTTTTGTTTTTATTTTTAATTTTGCTGTAATTATTTGTGTCCTGTTTTTTATATTTAATTTCGGTATTATGGTAACCACTATTTTTTAGAGCTGTATTGTAAATGTTGATTGATTTTTTAAAAACGCTTTCGTTGCTAGAATTGTTGATAAGCCTACTTTCGATCGAATTCGGGATATGTTTTATGATTGATGGGGTGATTAGACTTTGGGTGTACGTATATTGGGTTGGCGTTATCTTTTAGGTATGGTTCGTAGGTGTTTTTACTTACGTTTAATGTGACGTCTAGAAAGTTCGTTGTTTTTATGTTAGCTATTACTTCTACTTTTAGGCCTAGTTTTTTCATTTCCATATGTATAATTTTCTTATTATCGCTAATCCATAATCTCTATAAAGGCCGATATCCGTATTATCGAATATATTTGTGAGTGTATAGAAAATGAATACCCCCACAAGATCAGATGCCTCCGCAGAGTCAAGGGCACCCATGGCCAAATCAAAGGAGTTTGTCATATTCGTTTTAATCCATTGGTCCTCGTTGTTGATTAAAACTGATCTCCTACATGTTTTAATGATGTGAATTTCATCCTTGGATATATCGGTATATATCTCGGCGAATTCTAGGGCGATATTGAAGAGTTCTTCTGATATGGATGGGTAGAAGTCCACTATGTCGAATTGCAAGAAGGTACAATTGTTCTTATTTTCTATACTGTTAAACCAAGTGATTGCGTCGGCAGTATTCACCCATTGGTTTAATTCTAGGTCTTTTCTTATTTGTTTGTTAATTCTAGATAGAATTGTTTGGCTGATTCTTCCTATTTCTGGTTTGGTCGGATTAATTAAGCGAGTTACTTTTGTGGTCTTTAAATAAGATATAGGCTTCCTTAGGTTTTAACTTACTAACTTTGTTGCTAATTTTTAGTTTATCTGTGATTTGTTTACTTTCAGTATTTATTATATCTATGTAGTTATGTTCGCTTGTATCTAGTTTTTTGTAGTTTTTTGTAATATTTTCTTTTAGTAGTTTGTTATACGCTTGTTTATCTATTTTGTAAAAAATTCTAGTTTTGTCCGCTTTTACGAATATTTTGTTAGAGTTGTTTTATGTTTTTAACAATGGTGTGTAATTGTTTTTGGAAATTATTCTGTTGTTTGTGAAATTCTAAGTTTTTAATAACATTTAAGAGGTCATTTTCAAAGCTAGTCATGAGATCTATTGGTTTAGCGTTTTTTAGGCTTTTGAATCCGTAGGATTCGTTTGTATCTACGTGTTTATCTTTATTGTTAATAAAGAAGTGGGCTCGCCATCGCATTCGGCGTATTAGTTCGTTCGTTTTTTAAAAATTAATTTAATAATGTATCCATGCTTGCTAGGTGTTGGGATATTCTTAAGTGATGTTTCTAAGTTAATTTTTTCCATATTATTTTTATTTATATATATATATATATAAACACATATATAAATATATACATACATATAGACATATACATACATATAAATATATCTATGAAGGAGAAAATAGAAAATAATAAATGTAGGAAAATTAAAAATTACTTCATGGAATAAACCATTCTAGTGGAAATCAGGCCACATAAGTGTCCAGCTTTAATTATGTTTTAGACCCTCCTTTCTACTAGAATGGTGCCTTGCTTATGTTTGGTGTTATCAATTCGGTGTTGCTGAAACGAATCCGGGATGAGAGTCTCTTTTATTAAGGACGGCATGTGACAGTGAAAACTGTAATAAGTGTTGTCCTTGTTTTAGAAAGCATTGCTTATATGGTAATATGGATTATTAAAAATAATAATGAGCAATTAGAACGCCATACAATACATTGTAGTTTTTATTAACTTTTTTTTTCAATTTAAACCAGATGAAGAAAACTAAAAAAAGTGGTATTTTGATATATCTTTATTTGAAATTCTGATGATAAAGTATATCTTCGAAAATTAAATTGAACAAAACCCCACAAAACTAAAATGCATTGTATGGCGTTCTAATTGCTCACTATTATTTTTAATACTTTATATTACCATATAAACAATGCTTTCTAAAACAAGGACAACACTTATATATATATATATATATATATATATATATATATATATAAGAAAGGGTATTTAGACATATTTTTTAAACCATTGTTTTGTAAATAGTATTATATTTTTTTTGAAAAAACCATAACAATGGTGGTGTAAAATAAATAAAATTTATTTTAATCTTAACTTTCGAGAATATACTTCTCATTTTCAAAGAGTGTTTTTCTTTTCTTCTCTTTGAAAATGAGAAGTATATTCTCGAAAGTTAAGATTAAAATAAATTTTATTTATTTCACACCCCCATTGTCATGTTTTTTTCAAAAAAAATACTATTACGAAACAATTGTTTAAAAATATGTCTTAATACCCTTTCTTATTCAAACCGGCGTCACTTCGCCTACAGACATAACGTGATTTTCTGATCAAAAAGTCCATTTCCATCGGAAGATGAAGAAAAAAAAGAAGAAAAGAAAAACACTCTTTGAAAATGAGAAGTATATTCTCGAAAGTTAAGATTAAAATAAATTTTATTTATTTTACACCACCATTGTTATGGTTAAAAAAAAAAAAAAAAAAAAAAAAAAAAATATATATATATATATATATATATATATATTGTTACGTTGAGTAGGTAGTTGAATTAAGATCATAAGAGAAATTAAATGTATTTTATACATGTCATGGGTTTTAAAATCTAGGGAGATCATACCCACATAGTACTTCTTGTTATTCGGTTTTTTTCTTGGCAAATATTGTGGCTTGGTAAACAATACTTTTGGTTAAGCATTTATTTTGTAGTTGGCACAGTGTACGAGTTATGTAGTTACAGCTTTTCTCATCATTACTAACTGTTTCATTTCTATTTGAGTGATTGCTATTAAAGTTTGGGTTATTACTATTTGTAGTGCTTATATTTTTGTTCTTCTTAGTGTTATTTTTGTTATATTTGTCACTTTTTTTACGCAATTTGTTATTTTTTCTTCTCTACTGTTCCCTTTTAGTATTTTGTTATTGTGTGCCTTAATTATAATTTTTAGGTTTTTGCAGCAGTTTTAGGTTATTTTTATTCAATATTTTATGCAGGGGATTTGTCACGAGGAAGTGTTTTTCAATGAGATTTAGAAATTTATTGCCCAGTTTAGTTTTTAGCATCTGATTATAGTGGGGTGTATACCAGATTATATTTATTTTCCATTTCTTTTTAATTTTATTATAATTATTGGTGTCCTGTTTCTTATATTTAATTTCGATATTATGGTACCCAGTATTTTTTAGAACTGTATTGCAAATGTCGTTTGATTTTTTAAATACATTTTCGTTGCTCGAGTACTTGATAAGCTTACGTTCGATAGAATTAGAGATCTGCTTTATGATTGATGAGGTGATTGGACTTTGGGTTTACGTATATTGAATTAGCGTTATGTATTAAATATGGCACGTAAGTATTTTCATTTAAGTTTACAGTGACATCTAAAAAGTGAGTTATTTTTTATGTTATCCAGTACTTCTAATCTTAGACTTTATTATTTCATTTCTATATATATATAATTTTCTTGACGTTTTCTCCCTTGACCTTGTTGGAATCCCTTATTATAGCTAATCCATCATCTCTATATATGCCGATATCTGTATTATCAAATATATTTGTGAGTGTATATAAAATAAATAACCCCACAAGATCTGATGCCTCTGCAGAATCATATCTTTCTTTAGTTAGGATGGCACTTAGAGATTCGGGGCCAGAAGATTTTATACATATGATTTAAATTTCATAAAAATAGCATATATAATTGAGTTATATATATATATATATATATATATATATATATATATATATATATATATATATATAACTCAATTACTGTGTGTATGTGTTTGTGTGATGTTTATGTGTCCCTATAGAGAGAAAGGTGAGAGAATCTACATCAAAATTAAATTTACCGTGAAAGACAATGGATGTGCACACTAAGTGGGCTATGAGGGCATTACTCCCTCTTAAAACTTCAAATATATCCTATTCTCTAAGTGCTCTTTTAACTTTAGAAAGCTATGGGGGCCAAATCTTATCTTCAAATGTATCCTATTTTGATGAAACTTATATAGATGTATACATTTTCTCTGCGGTAGACAATGAAAGTTCTCCCGAATATCTACGTTTTCCTCTACGCGCAGAATATATATATGTGCCCCCCCCCCTCACCTTTAAGTGACCAATGGAGACAGAACTCCCTTAAAACTTCAAACACGTATATCCGATTTGAATGACATTTCAACCATATGTATTGGACACTAATTCTGAGAGTTTTTCAAACCGTCAGTTTCTTCCGACTGTATTAGGGGCGAACTGGGAAGTGGCAGGAGTAAAAAAAAAGAAGTAATATTTATAGCGAAAAAGTATATATTCAATCCCGAGTAACGTCGTGCTTTCTTGCTGGTATATATATATATATATATATATATATATATATATATATATATATATATATATATGGGAAATGAAAAAGGAAAAACCAAAAGATGTTTTTTTTATGTATTCATCAACGTTTAGTCTTTATTTGTAAGACTTCCTCAGGATGATAATTTTAAGAAAAATGTCATGCAAGTACATCGAAATATTGGGTTGACATGATGGGTTGATGAGAAAAAGTAGTAGCCGTGGCTACTAAGAGCGCTGGACCAAGGTCCGGGCTAAGAGAAGTCAGTCATTTCCCATTACGTCGGATTACTCTCATCCTTCCTTTCTCATATATATATATATATATATTTATATATATATAGAAATATTGGTGTTTTCCCAGTCCCTAAAAATCCATGCTACACCTCACCACGACTAAAACCTCAGCACCCCCTCCCCTCTCTCCCACACTAGACAAATTCACTAACACTGCTACCCCTCCCCTTTTTCACTCACAGCCATCCACATTCTTTTCAATCTCTGCCACCGACTTCTCTCAGCCCGAACCTTGCTCCTGCGCTCCCAGTAGTGGCTACTACTTTTTCTCATCAATCCATCATGTCAACCCAATATTTCTATGTACTTGCATAACATTTTTCTTAAAATTATCATTCTGAGGAAGTCTTACAAATAAAGACGAAACGTTGATTAATACATAAAAAAAACATCTTTTGGTTTTTCCTTTTTCATTTCCCATTACGTCGGATTACTCTCATCCTCCCTTTCTCATATATATATATATATATATATATATATATATATATATAATTATTCAAAGATCCTGCTAGATTGAGCACTTTCGTAAGTAAACAACAAGACGTTATTTATAGCGTAATGCGATACGCTTACTGAGTCATATTTACGGCTTGCTAGATGACCGTCAAATTTGCCATTAAGACGTTAATTCACTCTCCAATTTGCAGACATTGCATAGTTGGCATTTCTGTACGCGCTCTGACAACTAAGTCAAATATCACTTTCGTATTGGAGTTCAAACCGTGTGACCAGCTGGGATTGTCTCCTCCAATACTGATGATTTCAGGTTTGGCATGAAACACATGTGTATATGGGGTATTTGAAAATATTATTTATAAATAATTATATATATATATATATATATATATATATTAATTATTAATTAATTATTAATAATTTAATATTTATTAATAAATATTATACATATATATGTATATGTATGTATATACAGGGTGTCTCAAAAAATGTACTCATTCGTAGAATGACGAGAAAACTTTTATTTATGAACATAGAGTGAAATTAAATAGCATCGAATACATGAGACAGATGTAATTGAAGAATCATGTTCGCAAATGTTCAAACTGATGACCATTATTGTTCAAACAAAGCTGATAACGCGCACCAAGGGATTCGCAAACGTCTCGTCATTCTAAGAGTGAGTACATTTTTTTGAGACACCCTGTATATATATATTTTTTTATGTTGGTGATTGAAGAGTTGGCTTTCATTATGAACGCTAACGAAACAACATATATTTTGTCGCAATAATGGAATAATAAAATCACCAACATAAAAAAATATATATTTTGCTCTGAATTTTCATTGAGCACTCTCATAAACCCGGTTTCAACTTCCTTCGGATTTATACTCCCTGGATATTTGTAACAAGTTAATTATATATATATATATATATATATATATATATATATATATATTGACAATATACCATATATATGCCTGTGGTAAAAACTTGATCAGTATTCAAAAAAACGTTATTACCATTTTTTAATTAAGGATTTAAAAGCATCTTGTACACGTGTCAGTAAAATCGCAGATATGAGAGTTATCTGTAATGAGAGATGAATAGTCATGTCTAAACATTTTGAATCTTTCATACATTTTCCTCATTTAATAACTGTTATTTTAATATGCAACTCCTGCCATCATCCCTGATTGGTGCTTGTTTTGCTGACGAAACCACTTACACTCTTCTTGGTGTCCCTTCATGCCGACACGTATTCGGTAGAAATTTATATTGCGAGCAGATGTATCCGACTCGGCCTGGGATGCAAAGATTACGTACAATTAAATATTGGGGGATGTACACAAAATGCTCACCGGCCATGTTTATTTTGAAAGAATACATTTACAACTACTCAGGGTGGGGATACTTTTGCAAATATTCATTATCCTATGATCGTTCTTAAAACCAACTTGTTAATAGATAGACATGTTTTTAAATAAAACGAGGTCGATCAAATTAAGAGAACTCAAAGTTCAAATATTTCCGCAAAGATTATTTATTTTTAACTACACACAACAGAAACACACGCATATATATATATATATATATATATATATATATATATATATATATATATATATATATATATATATATATATATATATATATAAATATATATAGCATAGATTTATGTTTATGTCAACAGAATTACATATAATAAATATTTATTTCTAACTCCAGAGTATGTATAAGTAAACAACAGAAAATTAGCTTCTAGTATCCATTTCTTTATTAATTCTTGAAGGGATCCAGTTATTTTCGGCCCGTTTTATCATAATTCTGTATATAACTCTGTATGTTCTTGGTCTATATAATGATGACACGGGCCGTAAAGAACTGTATCCCGATATATATATATATATATATATATATATATATATATATATATATATATATATTCTTTATTTTATTGACCAGACAGGTTTATGAACAAAGGTTAGATACTTAATTTTTTTGTGTCCGTGTCATAAAAATAACATTTATTTTTCACTCACTATTTAGTTTGTACTTATATTCAAATTTCATCTTATTAAGAGAAAGTTGCCATAGTTGTCACCATCACATTATTATGTATTTCGACCTGCACTCAATCCAAGCTGATACATTTATTTAGTAAGGTTCACAAGTTTCGCTTCACCGCTTGCTAACTCTACAGATGCGGATAAAGTAATAATCTTTACCCATTTGATTACGTATGTTGTAGAAAATTCTCGACCAATTATTTTACTCGTTTACTTAACATAACACGTGAAACAAACACAGACTATCTATTAGTCATCATTTTCATATTAATTCACTTTAGAAAATTGGATTTTGGAGTTCTGTGCAAGATTGGGGTGAACAGCTTTTCTAAGAATTTCAGAGGCAGTTTACTGTCGTGCCGGGACAATTTCTATTTAACTGGCATATATTACAACTCCATGTCAAAGTGGACCTAGTAGTAATGGTAACTAAGGGTTTACCCAACACTTTCAAAGCTCGTCATTCCAGGACATAAATGTATAGAAATACTAGACGTACTTGTGATCCGACAACTAATCCGAGACACAGTTGACCTGGTCGTAATGGCAAACTCTAATATTCAAGATAAACTACCAGATATAGTTATTAATTCAATTCAATTCAATAAATGTGGCAAAAAAATAAAACAAGCATGCTTCAGTTGCCGTGTATGAAAAGGGTGGCAGAAATTTACACAGAAGAGGATGCAGTAGCCCAGCACCTATCTCATTTACTACATCTTCTGGATGTCCATTTAAAGGTTCAGGGATGCTGATTGAGAAAGCGGCCCTCGCCTGGTTCAATGGAAATCGGTGGTGAAATAGTTTATGGTGGTGTCCGCGTAGACCTCTTCCTGATGTAGGAGTGAATAATAGGTCCTGAGGGAGATCGTAATGGTCTTTGAGGAGATTGTAGGCCAAAATGAGATAACCGCGTAATCGTCAGTTTTGTCATAACCAGAAAAGTTAAGGAAGAGACAGAGAGAAAAAGAGAGGGAGAGAGAGAGAAAGAAGAGAAAGAGAGAAATGGAGTAGTTCATAGGGTTGGGAAATGGGGTAGGCAGGAAAAAGTGTAGAAAGAGGTAAGAAAATATTTATTTGGAGGTGGTGCATCTTGTGCAACGATGTCAGAGAGAGTATAGTGTCGTGTCTTGAACAAATTCTATTTAACTCATAAATTGGACGCAGACAAGTACTACGATACCAGAACAGACCCGAGAATAACAGTAAAAAAGTGCTGAACCCCCTGCTAAAGCTCTAAAAGTGAGGCCTCAACATCTGATAAGCCTTAAGGCCATACTCATTACTACGAGACTGCTTCCATACAGATTACAACATAGTCGTTTTCAAATCCTAAACAGATTCTTTTCATGACCACACAAGTATTCGAACTAGATCCATCCCATCAATTATTTCCAACCAATCCTCTAATAAGGTTGTTCTCTCAACTGACAATCATTCCATATCCTAGAGTAGCTTTTGGCCTTGATAAGTGCTGATTCATTAATAGAAAAAGTTAAACAATATCCAGATTACTGTATTGTGCTTTCTTCGCTTATTTATTATTGTAAACTAATTTCATCTACGTACGAAATTTAATAAAGTTATGCTAGAGCATACATTGATTATAGATTAGGATTTCATGAACCATTTGACCCCCCCCCCCGTTGCGGATAGACTATAGGTTCCGTGCTTGTGCTTTACCCGGGGAGGTTTCGGTCTTTCATGTCACAATTGGCTAAAATTAGATTTAAAATGAGGACCTTAACAGATATACAATTAGCAGCTACAACTTCATCTCGAAGACTCACTTACCATTTATCTTAATAGAGTTCTATTCACCAACATTGTTTCTGCGAAACTCCAGTACCTGTCGCATCGCTGTTGTGTTGAATTTACAAGAACTGCCACGGAATGTGCTCCGATGAACTTACTGCATCTGTACCCCCTAAATGTAAATATTTTCGATCCACCAGATTAGCAGCAACATCTTACCCCTTTACTGTAGTGAACCCTAGATGCAGGAAGATTTCCTATTCAAAAAGCTTCTTTTCTCGGACCGCTTGTCTTTTGAATTTCATCCCTGCTCCGTATTTCTCCGACCGTACGAACCTGCAGAACTTTAAATGTAATGTGAACAAACAATTTGCTGTCTAACTCCTCATCCAAATGAGGATATAAATCAGATCCCTATAACAGTAGCACGTTATGCTTAAGTGGCAATATATCTTGTTTGGGGTGAAGAAAAGTAAAAGAAAGAAGAAGACACATATAGAAGAATGTACACCCCCACGAAAGTAGGTATGGCCCAATAGCACTAAAATAGTGTACCAAGCTGTTTTACACAGGTCATTAATAGGCGAAAAACTGACTTTATATCGGTCACAAGTTGGAGCACTACAGATATCAAGGATTTCTTCTTTGGTGCAATCGGATTGGTGCATCGTGTTAGGAAGATAATACAATAAATAAAAATAAACAATAAATAAAAATAAACAATAAATAAAAATAAACAATAAGTGAATGAAAACGAAAAGTAATTATAACATTGAATATAAATCCAATAACAATTATTACTTATAATCGTACTAATTAAAAACATAAATAATCAAATAGATAATTCTAATAAATCATTAACATAATAAAAAACAATAAAGAGTAATAATTTAACAGGCAATACTAGTAATCAATAGGTGTATAGATAAAGAATCCTAAAGTAATAAATTATAAAGAATTATATATAAAACTAGGGAGATATGAAAAGTAGGTCAAATATAAGAAAGTATAATGTATAAATAAAACTTTGAAGCCATACAATTTATTAGGAATGAACAACAGTGAAGAGTAATATTAGATAGGTATCAATGTCTATTGATGTATGTTAGGGACAACCATTGTAATCTGTTGTAATATATCCATGTATGTGTATGTGTGAATGAGTAATATGTTTCCTATTTGTATTGTTTCCTCAGGAAGCCTGTTTCCATCATCTTTAGGGATGATGAATATTTTGAGTATTTGTGTATTTGAGTCTGTAAGCAAAAAAAAAAAAGAATTAAAAAAAGAATTGTCTATTTAATCCGATTAGTTACTGTACTGTAACGGCATTCATCCGACTCCAAATGAGTTCAATAAGTCAGATGGTGTAGTTTTATTAGTATTTCTTATGATACATTCCTCCCAAACATTACCTCCTCGTTTTTAGGGAGGGGCAGTATAGTATATGTTTTTTCATCATGATACCATCCTCCCAGGCATTACCACCTACTTTTTTTCTGGGGAAAATCATCCCAGGCTTTACCTCCTCGTTTATAGGTAGTGTAGTATATTCTTATTCCTTATGATACATTCCTCCCAAACATTACCTCCTCTTTTTTTAGGGTGGGGGCAGTATAGTATAGGTTCTTTCATCATGATCACATCCTCCCAGCCATTACCACCTACTTTTTTCTGGGGAGGATCATCCCAGGCTTTACCCCCTCCTTTATAGGTTGTGTAGTATATTCTTATTCCTTATGATACATTTCTCCCAAACATTACCTCCTCTCTTTTTTTTTGGCAGCCGAGTCCTCACCATACTTCAGTATGGCACGGTGGCTAAGTTGTTAACTGGGAGTGTCGGGTTCGAATCCAGTTCGTTCCACAGAAACACTTTCATCTAAACCCACACATGACATTGTGTCTAGCCAAAAAACGCGGGGCCAGCAAACAGCTCCATGTTTGTCTTCACTGTTCCAATCGAATGCTTTTCGTAAAGTCGGTTCTCTTTATCACACATGAAGCTATACTCTATCTCTACAAATCTACTATCATACCATGTATGGAATACTCTTGTCATATTAAGGCTGGTGAATATCTGCCCCATTTGAGGGTTCTTGATAAGGTGCAGAGACGTATCTGTATTTTGATTGGTCACACCCTTTCTTCTTCTCTGCATGCCCTCTCTCACAGACGTTGCTAGTCTCAGTCTTTTCTATAAATACTATTATGGCATGTGTTCTTCTGAATTATGTGATCTATTCCCCGATTCCTTTGTTCCAGCTCGTTTGACTCGTTGGTTTAGTGGTCTCTATCAATTAGCTGTTTTGATACCTCATTGTAATACAGCTTCCAATTCCAGTAGCTTATTTCCAAGAACTGCGGGCTTGTGGAACTCACTTCCTGATGACTGTTTTCCCCCTACCTATAACCTTGGTCTTTGTGATAATCATCTTACGTTCTTGTGAGCTCCTTACGCCATTGGCTTCATGCCTTGTCTGGAACGATTCCCATAAAAAGTCTTTAGTTGGCCGTCTCTTAGCTTTCGTCAGCCGTCAAGTGCGATTGGGACTACTAACTTGTGAATTAATTTTTTCCCAGGGCGTCGAAGAACATGTCCACACCAGCGAAGTCTCCTTTTAAGAAGAGTCTCTGCGATGCTGGTGGTGTTGCATCTTGCACGGGATGTGCGGTTTAGGATTTGGTCAGAGGGACGGATGCATAGAATGCGACGACGGCAGTACAGGTCGAAGACCGCGGGTGCGTGAAGTGTTTTTTGCGCAGGGGTCAGGTCTCTCAGCCGCACAGCCGTATTATACGTATCATTGCTCGGTATATCTTCACTTTTGTTGAGAGTTTAATCTCTTGTCGAGACCACAGTCAACGATTCAGATTAGTAGGGCCATTGTGTTATTGAACTCTAAGGAGTGACTTTCACTCCAGATCTTAAATGGAAGACCTATATCCAGTTTGTTGCTAAGGCCGCTGGAATAAAACACCTGGATCATTCCACTGCTCCAAGCAATATCTGACTCCAGATGCAGTCCTTTACCCATATAATAATCAGATACGCCCAGAGATGGAATACACAGTTTGTTGCTAAGGCCGCTGGAAAAAATGCTTAGATCATTCCACTGCTCCAAGCAATATCTGACTCCAGATGCAGTTCTTTACGCATATAATAATCAGATACGCCCAGAGATGAAATACACAGGGGGGGGGGGGGGGCGCACATATTACTATTTTTTGCTTTGACAGAGTACAAAACCGACTTCGAAATCTAATGGTGGATGACCCCTTCTGTCCCCTTTGCAATTCCTTGCTAACGAAAGAGATTCTACTCTATGGAAGGTGCTGAAATGAGCTCCAGTCTTTGGTTCATACTTATAAAACATTCACAGCCACAACTCGTCTCTCTATCACAACGACAAATAACTTTCGTTCTTTTCTCCATGTGCTTAGCGTCAGGCGGAACTTCCACGGACAGAGCTTGTTTACAATGGTTTTCCGCTCGTGGAACACATTGCCGCGGGACTGCTTTCCAGCTGATTACAACTTCGTCGTCTTCAAATCACCGACCCACCCGAATAGCAGCAAAATCCCACCCCTTCACTGTATATGTCCCTAGATGCTAGAATGCTTTTTACTCTGATATCTTCTTTTCTTTCACCGCTTGTCTTTGGAATTCTTTTCCTACTCCCTGCTTTCCCGATCGTACAAATATGCAGAAATTCAAATATAATGTGAACAAAGATCTTACCAACGTTGCCACTCCACAAACCTGACTTCTATAACAGTAGGCCCTTACGCTTTAGCGTCAATTTGCTTTGTTTGGGGGGGGGGGAATAAAAGTAAAAGAAAAATCCGATGTAAACAAATTCCTATAATCAAAAGTAATCAAACACAATTCATACCATTGATGGTGTTCCTCATCTTTCAGCTAGCATTCCCATTAACCCGTATCCTCGAATGGCTCATGGCCTTGATAAGCGGTGATCTCGATAGTAAAGAAAAATAACAAAGATAATCCGTCACTTCCAAACGGACTTTCCATTATTTGTTGGGCCGAGCACTTTTAATCTCTTTCCCAAATTTCAACTAAACAGATAAACATCTTGCAAATAAAAGATTTTCTCGTGTGAACGGTTAAACCGGAAGTGACGTCAAACCGAGAAGTATAGCAGGAAGTTAATGCGATAAACTGATGATAACAACTTTCTTGAATAAATAGTTTAAAGAAAATAACTTTAATGGTATTTAAATGAAATTTCGACTCCCTCTGAGGATAACAAGTAACATAGGACAGACTGTATATCTAACTGTAACAAAGAAAACTACACGAAGTCAAATATTACGGATAAATGACCTTTGTAGACCTGATTCTTGACAAATTTCGGACAGATTAATGTGTGTCTCTGAACTATCCCTAAAAGCAAATAGTAGCTCAGCAGAATGAGATAGTCAGAAACAACATCTCTGTTCATGTCTGGTTTCTGATAGAGGTAGATATTTGAAGGTTTGCACCGGTTCTTCTAAAACCGTTACTCAAAATACAAAAGACAGAAGACATACCTGTATTACGCAGGGGTTTTAAGGTAATCACAAATATTTATGGATTGAACATATTAAAACACTATTCTACTTTGGAACATAAGGCGCTTGCATTTCATGAAAATAGTTTGAGACTGATATATATATATATATATATATATATATATATATATATATATATATATATATATAGTCTCGGAAGTTTCTCAACCATTATAACTATATTAAAAAGAAAACAAAAAAACTTTTAGTCCCAAGTCTTTCAGTGGAAAATCACTCATGTAAGTCAATTTATTTTTTACAGTTATTATATTAGTTTGTTTCTAACACTATTTTAAGGGATCATCAGTTGTTTACCATGAAAAACTGTTTCGGGAATTTAAAAACAAGACAGTATTTAATTTCATGGCTTCCCAGCAGAGTTGATCAGACCCCACTTCCCTTAAAAGACAAAAACATAAACGTTCCTATACATTTATATAGAACAAAACGTAGATTTAGTATACTAAATCTACGTTTTGTTCTATATAAATGTTTTGCTAACTTATATTAGTTATTTAAAACAAAAAAAAACAAAAAAGTGCCCTTACCTGTGCTGTTCGTCTGTCTAATAAAATGTATCCGTTACTTACAAAAATGTTGCTGCATTTTAAAGTGTTTGGACGAATCCATTACACTATTATTTAGGTGATTAATGTATTATTTTTAGTTTTATATTATAAATATAAAAAATATCAACACATAAAAAAATAAAAAAATAAATAAATATGTATATATATATATATATATATATATATATATATATATATATAGTCTAAAGAAGCTTTAAGTCATTTAAAAAAAAATGGTAAAATGCAGTTTAAATTCCCAGAGACACTAACTAAATCCAAGATATTGCAGACTTAACATTCATTGGAAAATTCATAGACAGATAAAAAAGTATATATAAGTAAATAAAATAAAAATAAAAAATAATAAAGGGGGGGGGTTAAGTATCTAACAGTGAAACAAAAACAGGAGACCTTAAGCGTCTAATATTAACACGGGGATCATCAGCTGTTTACCACGTAACTGTTTCGGAGATTAAAAACAGGACAGTTATAATAATCATGGCTCTCCAATGGTACTGATAATACTACCATTTACCCTATAATCAAGTGTCGAAATAATTCAGCTTAAAATTTCACTAATATATACATAAATAAATAAATAAATAATAATAATAATAATAATAATAAAATAATAATATTAAGACTACCGTATGATATGGTAATTTGCATATCAAATAACATTAATTATAACAATAAAAAAATAAAAATAAAAATAAAAATAAAAATAATAATAATAATAATAATAATAATAATAATAATAATAATAATAATAATAATAATACTATCTAAACACTAAACCCAAGAACCATTCTGCAATATGGTAGCTAGCAATAAAATTATATAGGAATCAAAACTGCATTAAAAATAAATAAATACAAATTTAAAAAAAGCCTTAGTACCTTTGGTACCAGAAAGGTAAATAGATAAGAGGAAGGAAACCTAGCCATACAGATCTAAATACCCTATATATAGTCTAAAGAAGCTTTAAGTCAATTTAACAAAAAAAAAAAAAAAAAGGTAAAATGCAGTTTAAATTCCCAGAGACAATAACTAAGTCCAAGATATTGCAGACTTAACATTCGTTGGAAAATTCATAGACAGATAAAAAAATATATATAAGTAAATAAAATAAAAAAAATAAAAATAAAGGGGGGGTTAAGTATCTAACAGTGAAACAAAAACAGGAGACCTTAAGCGTCTAATATTAACACGGGGATCATCAGCTGTTTACCATGTATATATATATATATATATATATATATATATATATATATATATATATATATATATATATATATATATATATATATACATATACACATATACACATACATACATATATATATATATACTTTTCGTCCCTCCTTCTTATATATATATATATATATATATATATATATATATATATATGTATTTTTAAAGTTAGTTATGCACTGCGTATATATATACGCGCATCTTCTCTATATTTATAAAGTTATATATATATTTATATATATATATATATATATATATATATATAGGAAATATTGAAATAATAAAAATAAGGTAACATTACATAATTAACAAGTTTATTATAATGAACAAGTGTATTATAATGAACAAGTTTATTATAATGAACAAGTGTATTCACAAAGGAATAAAATAAAAGATGAAAATGACCTTTAATCCATGTATTTTCAAAGAATTACTCTTATCTTCAGAAGGAAACACAATAATTTGCTTATTAACACCTGTCCATTATTATAAACTTGTAGACTATGTAACGTTTCCTTTGTTTCATTATTTCAATATTTCCTATAACAATGCTCTATCCTCAATATCAAGCATAGGATCTAATATAAATTAACTATCTTTATATATATTATTTGTAGCTTCTAGAAAACCCCGTCTAGTAGAGCACTGTAATAAAATATGGTTTATTTCGTAATTTGTCTATTTCGGCTTTAGAAGAAAAACAGCAAACTCTAAAGTAATTATGGTATTTAAATTTCAAAATTTCGGATTAAGTCATACAAACCCGATTTTTTTAATGACATATATTCCTTTATTGATGTAGCATTCAAAAAAATTAAATATTCCCTTACAAGGAATGAATTAAGTAATTTATATATATATATATATATATATATATATATATATATATATATATATATATATATATATATATATATATATATACATAAAGAGTGAGGGAAAGAGAGAGAAAGAGATTCTTCCGTAAAAAGAATCGAATCCTCTAGGTTATCAATATCGCAGAAAGATAAACAAATGAATTTAAATTAAATTAAAAACCGATATAATTTCTTCCACTAAAAGCAGCAGGCTTTTTAGCTCGGAAAATAAAATGTCGGACTTTCACGAGTGATAATGATTTATGTCCGGACATCGAATCTCGGAGTTGAGGCGCTTGCTGCATCTAGCTAGACTGGGGGGGGGGGGTCGAGAAAAAACTGTCTGTGAATGACTATATATATATATATATATATATATAAAGACTATATACAACATATATATGTATAAAAAGGCTATATACAAACATACACACACACACACACATATATATATATATATATATATATATATATATATATATATATATATATATAACATAACTGGACTATATACAAACACACACACACACACATATATATATATATATATATATATATATATATATATATATATATGTATATATATATATATATATATATATATATATATATATATATATATATATATATATATATATATATATGTGTGTGTGTGTGTGTTTATGTATCATTTGTATAAGCATTTTATTCCTAAGCTCTCTCTTTTGATCTCAGAAGCTTTTTATGTCGAATATGTGTTTTCGGTCTCTTTTCACTGCTATTAATTTAACTGCATTTTGACCGTCAGCCAAACCTTCATTCGACGGACGACAACGCGGCTTAAACATTCGACTTTCAATTATATTTGTTTGGTTTTTGTTTTTTTACTTTTTATTTCGTTTGTTTTCGTTTTTTTACCTATTTTCTGATCTTTTTTCTTTTGCCAGGTGAAACGTCTGATTTTAGGTCAACCTCCCCATAAAAAAACAACTAACGGTTACCGTTTGGGCTATATTTAAACGCCATTTCTCAGAAACTGTTTCCGGTTTTATCCTTATATATATTTTTTTATCTTTGAATGGTTGTGCTGCGCTAGCTATTGAAATTATAGGCGAGGGCCTACGCACCCTTATAAACCTGTGTTGCAGAGTTGGAAGGTGTCAGAGATTTGGGAAAGGGTCGGAGTTAGAATCGAACCCGTAAGAATGCTTGTAGTGGAAGTGGGAGTAGTTTGAATGTAAGACGTTGGAAGGTGGAATAGTATGAATGTTAGTAGTGGGAGTGGGAGTAGTAAGAATGCTAGTAGTGGGAGTGGAAGTAGTAAGAATGCTAATAGTGGAAGTGGGAGTAGTTTGAATGCTAGTAGTGGAAGTGGGAGTAGTAAGAATGCTAATAGTGGAAGTGGGAGTAGTAAGAATGCTAGTAGTGGAAGTGGGAGTAGTAAGAATGCTAGTAGTGGAAGTGGGAGTAGTAAGAATGCTAGTAGTGGAAGTAGGGGTACTAAGAATGCTAGTAGTAGAGTGGGAGTAGTAAGAATGCTAGAACTGGAAGTGGGAGTAGTAAGAATGCTAGTAGGTTAGGTGGGTGTAGTTTGAATGCTAGACGTTGGAAGGTGGAATAGTATGAATGTTATTAGTGGGAGTGGGAGTAGTAAGAATGTTAGTAGTGGGAGTGGAAGTAGTAAGAATGCTAATAGTGGAAGTGGGAGTAGTAAGAATTCTAGTAGTGGAAGTGGGAGTAGTAAGAATGCTAGTAGTGGAAGTGGGAGTAGTAAGAATGCTAATAGTGGAAGTGGGAGTAGTAAGAATGCTAGTAATGAAGGTGGGAGTAGTAAGAATGCTAATAGTGGAAGTGGGAGTAGTAAGAATGCCAGTAGTGGAAGTGGGAGTAGTAAGAATGCTAGTAGTGGAAGTGGGAGTAGTAAGAATGCTAGTAGTGGAAGTGGGAGTAGTAAGAATACTAATAGTGGAAGTGGGAGTAGTAAGAATGCTAGTAGTGGAAGTAGGAGTAGTAAGAATGCTAATAGTGGAAGTGGGAGTAGTAAGAATGCTAGTAGTGGAAGTAGGAGTAGTAAGAATGCTAGTAGTGGAAGTGGGAGTAGTAAGAATGCTAGTAGTGGAAGTGGGAGTAGTAAGAATGCTACTAGTGGAAGTGGGAGTAGTAAGAATTATAGTAGTGGAAGTAGGAGTCAGACAATCTGATATAGAAAGACTTTAATATAATCAAAATTATGTATTTAATCATAAAAAGTTATTCATGATTGCATTTTATTTTAATAAAACGTTTACTGAATATTAAATATATCATTTTAATTTTGTTTCTAATTTAAAGTTGATATTAGTTTCTCGTTAAGTCAGTAAAGTTAGTTTGTGTAAACAATATGGTTTAGTTCTGATGCTACATTTGTTTTTGTTCGAATCCAGAGTGCCCCTTTTTGGGGAGATGTATTTTCCCCTACATTAAACACCAACTTTGTGTCTAACTTTTCCCTCATGGGGAGACAAGTAAATGTGAACATGGTACAATTTTGTCAACTGGCTTGATTCTGTTTCTGGCCTTTTTGCAGGGATAATGGTTGCCAACATCTCCAGTGAAAGCGGTACTATGGAACCGACTGGATTCGAACTTGGCACACCCTAGTCGCCAGTCTGTATCGTTATCCACTTAACGACCACCACTCGTTAAGTTGATAAGCATAAGAGGACATTTATGAAAGCTGGAAAAGATCAGTACTTTATACCAGAGTTGGGGAGTCAGAGTCGAAGGTTCTGGAAAGAGTTGGGGTCGGATTCGGAGTTGGAGGCGTACTTGTGAGAATACTAGGAATCTAGTCGGATCTTTTAATCTTCAAAGAATCAACAGTCGTAATATTAGGCAGATTTTGGAATAAGAAGTCGGAGTCTGATATTTTAGAATTCTATGAGTCGGTGTAGGAATTTTGGAAAGCCTAGCAATCGTATTCGGGATTTGGAGAATCCTATGAGTTGTATGTTGAGTTGAACTTTGACCTTATACCTTCCCACTCCTAAACACTGTTATAAACAACAAAAAACTACTTACTAAAGCGACTGTGTAAAATATAGAACGAGATTGGTAAAATAAAACAATTATATATTGCTAGATATTTTTTTAAAAACATTACTTTGTACTCTTCGCTTTTGTTATTAACTACCAAATATATGCTACCTCCGGTCGCATATTTTTGCTAGCCTAAGGGAATGATATAATGCTGAATGAACATATTCTAAACTGACCCCCAAAGGAGGAAGTAATGACTAAGAGCATAGTATCATGACGAACGGCCCCCTCTTCTCCAAAAGTAGGAGTTAATGCCTGGAACGATGATATCAAGACAACAGAATAGATCGTACACTACGCCCCCTCAAACGGAGAAGATAATCATGGAAGTATGGTATCATGAGGCACGAACATTTACTATACTGCCTCCCCAAAAAGGAGGTAATACATGGGAGAATCACCCCCATCAAAGGAGAAGGTAATGCCTGCGAGTATAGTATCATGGAAACAGAAAAGATAATACAGTACCCCCGCCCAACACCCAAAAAAGGAGATGATAGTTTCTGGTAAAATGGTCCCATGACACCAGAACCGATACTACATTACCCCCTCCCCCAAAGGAGGATGTAATACCTGGGAGGATTACACCTCTCTTTAAAAAAGGAGGTAGTAATTCATGGGAGGACGGTCTTATGACAGCAGTCCCGATATTACACTACCCACCACCATTAAAAGATAATACAATAATAGATTAAATTATTTTTTCATTCATTTAAAAATGACTAGCCATAAAAATTCATTATTTTAAGGGTTACTTGGTCTTTTGGCTTAGATCAAAGTATAGTATCTGTTCTCAGTATCCTAGCGACCTGAAACGTTTTATTGTCGACTAAAATATTGCGCATATATGAGAAAATATGACAATGCAAAATTACAACTGTATATTACAGAATATTAATTTATTATGAGCTGTTTATAAAATAAATATGCAAATTAAGAAGATCTAAATGTGTTTGAGGATATTTGCAGTTTTCTATATATACGGTATTTCAAAATCATATGTTGTACTATAGAATTAGATAAGCACGACCTGTGTTGATGTTAATATTGTTAAGATAGATGGAAAAATATCTAGCATTTATATATTTATATGTGTACGTTCTTTACTATCCCATGACAACCGTTTCACGCTTTCTTGCAATTTTTATTAGTGAGATTAGGAAAGTTTACTTAAAAACCATTAAACTGGAGTTGGATCAATTTGACCGAAAGGTCAGAGCTAAAAAAAAAAACACAAGTGCAATTCACCTCTGGCAACTCTTGCAGGAAAGCTAGGCAGAACTATCTTTAGACAATCTCCAATGTTTGGTGGAAAGAATACTGAGAATAAGGGATAGAAACCAAAGGGGGTCATTTTGATAGAAGCAAAAGTTTAATTAGTTTTTTTCTGCTTTTTTTGGTGCTACTATAGTTAAGGGCACGTATGAAAAACGCAGTCCCAGGTGAAAATCGCAGTTCTAAAGGAATTAACCTGAATACTCGTTTGATATACGTATGCATCAGATAAAAATAGGTAGATACATCAAAAATTAGCAAACATTATCGAGTAGAATTTTAATTAAAAATTTAAATCAGTCTTATTGTATTTTACGGATCCGTCATTGATTCGAGTGAAAAACACGTACATCAAAGGGACGTAACTCATTCTGTCATATTAACATATTGTCAATGACAAATTCTACAAATAATTTTTTCAAATTATTTGTTGATGATACTTATTTCTGCCTGATACGTAAGTATCAACAATAGGTTTTATTTAGAAATGCTTTTTTCATATGTCCCCCCATATATATAAGCATCGTTTTTACTTCCTTAATTTGTATTTAATGTGGCCCAGGAATGCATACATTTAGTATAATAAACAAAACCATTGTGCTACATAACAGGTTTCATTAAATATAAGACTTTTAGGATGATAAATGAACATTTTTTTACATTAGTAAAATACTTTTGACTGGTACTGTATCTGTTTGGTTTTCCCTTTCTATTTTGTTTTTTTCTTCAGATTACCGATTTCTGATATTCTCAATTGTTAAGGTGTCATTTTTGTTCTTATTGCTCCTTCTGTGTCACATAAATTGTTCCATAACGTAACGGGTGTATCCGCGGTGATGTTGTCTGCGATTATATATATATATATTTAATTGTTTTTCATTTCTGTCTTTTTCATATATTTTGTATAAATATATATAAAGATTTAATACACAATATATGATAAAGTGAAGTATATATATATATATATATATATATATATATATATCTACAGTTATGAATTTGTTATTTTTTTTACTGTGTCTGTGTTTTTTTCACTTCCTACGTCACGTTGAAAGTTGCATTAAGTCGCAATTAATAAGACGTATTTAATTCATTTTTACGAGCATACAATTAATCAATGGACACGTGTTTCTGGCTATCAGCTGTCATAACATTGGTTAACTTATATAAGGATTGAACCTACGATTATCTCTTGACTACCACGCCTGGCCTGGAAATATATAAACCAATTTTATATATTCTTGTGTATGTTAGTTACGCCGATGATGACTGATACACATGTCTATAGATTACTTTTATGTAAGTAAAAATATTGAAAAATTATATATATATATATATATATATATATATATATATATATATATAGTCTATAGAAGCTTTGAGTCATTTTAAACAAAAGAAAAAAGGAGAAGGCAGTTTAAATTCCCAGAGAAACTTACTAAATCCAAGATATTGCAGACTTAAAATTCGGTGGAAAATTCATAAATAAAAAAATAAAAAAAATAAAAATAAGTAAATAAAATATAAAGGGGGGGGGGTTAAGTATCTAACAGTGAAACAAAAATAGGAGACCTCAACTTAAACGACTAATATTAACAGGGGGATCATCAGCTTTTTACCATGTATATATATTGTTGTCAAAAACGAGTTCATGACAGAGATGTAAGGGATAAACACAGACTAAAAGCAACTAAATACATACAAAAGTGAAAGTGAAATGATTATAATTACAACCTTACTTGATATCAGTGCGGTTTTATGTAGAGTTCGTATGGCAAAATATTTCGGGAAGAATGCACTTCTTCAGATATTGGTTTTCTTCCAGTTTTAAATGTGTGGAAGAAGACTATTTTGAATTGTTTCTTTTCCAAATCATTATCCATGACGGATTGTAGGATCACTCACTTACGATTTAATTCCTCGACTTCTTACCGGATGCTCTCCTTCAATTCCTATAGAGTTTTAGGTTTGTTGATGTAAATGGTTTCTTCGAGATAACCCCACAAGTAAAAATTTGCTAAGTGACTGAAAATTTTAAAAAAACATTTAAAAGATGGTATTTCTATAAATAAATTCGTTTTCATTTTTGTTCTTTTTTTTACAAACAAATCTCCATTTTATTCGTCATATTATGTTAAACTTCCATTATGTTAGCAAAAAATAAAGAATCCTTTCAAGTTAAAAATCACTAAGTGATTTCTTGACCACCCTATATATATATATATATATATATATATATATATATATATATATATATATATATATATATATATATATATATATATAATAGTTACCGACGCACACGTGTTTCACTGTAAATCTACAGCTCACAGCGTTGCAAGATTAGAACCCACAATCACATTGTCTGCAGTCTGAGATGTTATCTCTGAGCTACGAAATCTGTACGTCTTTTATCGCTTAAATGTTTATTTTTTGTTAATATTTTCTGGCGATAATGAGAGCTTATCAAAACTATCTTATGACGATTCTCTTCTTAAATGATTGGGAGAGTTAACTCCCTTACATACATTGCCTGCATTATGTCGCCCTATTATCAGATATATAGATATATAGATAAAATTGTTATATATATAACTATAATAGTTATATATATATATATATATATATATATATATATATATATATATATATATGTATAATATGTAGTATAATCTGATCTATCTGGAAACTGTGCGATTGTCATGGGGTTTCGGCGCGTACGCAGTGACACCTTATAAACGTCTAAATATCAGCTTTTGAAGATCGTTGTCTTTTTTCCCCGCAAGATGTCTCATTGGTTAATGCGCAGAAAATGGAGCCGTTGTGAATGTTAATATAACATCGTTGGCGTGCGAAACGGCCAATTTTGCGTAGCAGCTGCATTTTCTCGGCGACGGCAGCGGCGGGTTCGGATGAATATTGGCTCGCATTGCTGAAAATGAAATATCTGAATTTATTGTGTGTTCACCACTGTAAGGGATGTTCTTTTTGTATCATTATTTTTTTTTCTTCATTCTCTCTTTCGCATCCCGGATTCTCTTGTGTACCGTTCGGTGAATAAACACGGTTATTTATCTCTATACGCACCAAGTGAATGCAATACCGCGCTGTTTTGCTCAGGTGAGTTCTCTGCAAGAACTGTCACAGTTCGGACGCAACCTATATGCAAATAAACAGACATGCCTCAATACAAGCATTACTATACCGCAAATAATGATTTACTCATATATATATATATATATATATATATATATATATATATATATATATATATATATATATATATATATATATAGTCTCGGAAGTTGCTCAACCATTAAAACTATATAAAAAATTAAAAAAAAAAACCTTAAGTCCTAAGTCGTGCAGTGGAAAATCTCTCATGTAAGTCAATTTAATTTTTACAGTTATTATATTAGGTTGCTTCTAACATTATTTAAGGGATCATCAGGTGTTTACCATGAAAAACTGTTTCGGAAATTTAAAAACAAGACAATATTTAATTTCATGGCTTCCCAGCAGAGTTGATCAGACCCCACTTCCATTAAAAGACACAAACATAAACGCTCCGTATACTAAACCTAAGTTTTGTTCCGTATAAATGTTTTGCTAACTTATATTAGTTATTAAAAAAAAGTCCTCCTTACCTGTGTTGTTCGTCTGTCTAATAAAATTTATCCGTTACTTACAAAAATGTTGCTACATTTTAAAGTGTTTATATATATACTTTTAATTAATTCTTGCATATTACATCAAAAACACAGGAGTAAATATACGGTGAAGTTCCAGATTGAGTCCTGATAAAAGTTTTGTAAGTATATATATATATATATATATATATATATATATATATATATATATATATATATATATATATATATAAGTGTTTAAGGTTCATATTTTTTTTTAAAAAGCATCTATTGTTAAATTTAAGAAGGAATAGGTAAAATAAATACCTTTTGAAGCATTAAGATGCGATATAAATTTTTTTTATAAAAAAGAAAAATAATAAATCGAAACCGATTTTTTTCTTTTTTATTAAAACTAGCATTTTTTTTTTGTTAGTTTAAAGTGATACAGATATTTCGCCAAAACCTGGCATCCTCGGTGTGTAATATATCCTGATATCATCAGATTTGTATTTTTTTATCTCTTTACCGGCTTGTTATTATTACAGCCGGGCCAAATGGGCAAGTTGTTGTTTCCCATCATCAAATATGAAGAACGTGAATGCAGCACGTGATTTGTATAAGTGTTTAAGGTTAATATATTTTTTAAAAGCATCTATTGTTAAATTTAAGAAGGAATAGGTAAAATAAATACCTTTTGAAGCATTAAGATGCGATATCAATTTTTTTTATTATAAAAAAGAACAATAATAAATCGAAACCGATTTTTTTCTTTTTTTTCTTTTTTTATTAAAACTATCATTTTTTTTTTGTTAGTTTAAAGTGATACAGATATTTCGCCAAAACCTGGCATCCTCGGTGTGTAATATATCCTGATGTCATCGGATTTGTATTTTTTTTTAATCTCTTTACCGGCTTGTTATTATTACAGCCGGGCCAAATGGGCAAGTTGTTGTTTCCCATCATCAAATATGAAGAACGTGAATGCAGCACGTGATTTGTATAAGTGTTTAAGGTTCATATTTAACAATAGATGCTTTATAAAAAATATTAACCTTAAACACTTATACAAATCACGTGCTACATTCACGTTCTTAATATTTGATGATGGGAAACAACAACTTGCCCATTTGGCCCGGCTGTAATAATAACAAGCCGGTAAAGAGATAAAAAATTACAAATCTGATGACATCAGGATATATTACACACCGAGGATGCCAGGTTTTGGCGAAATATCTGTATCACTTTAAACTAACAAAAAAAAATGATAGTTTTAATAAAAAAAGAAAAAAAAGAAAAGAATCGGTTTCGATTTATTATTTTTCTTTTTTATAATAAAAAAAATTGATATCGCATCTTAATGCTTCAAAAGGTATTTATTTTACCTATTCCTTCTTAAATTTAACAATAGATGCTTTTAAAAAAAATATTAACCTTAAACACTTATACAAATCACGTGCTGCATTCACGTTCTTCATATTTGATGATGGGAAACAACAACTTGCCCATTTGGCCCGGCTGTAATAATAACAAGCCGGTAAAGAGATAAAAAAATACAAATCTGATGACATCAGGATATATTACACACCGAGGATGCCAGGTTTTGGCGAAATATCTGTATCACTTTAAACTAACAACAAAAAAAGCTAGTTTTAATAAAAAAAGAAAAAAATCGGTTTCGACTTATTATTTTTCTTTTTTATAATAAAAAAAAATTGATATCGCATCTTAATGCTTCAAAAGGTATTTATTTTACCTATTCCTTCTTAAATTTAACAATAGATGGTTTAAAAAAAATATGAACCTTAAACACTTATACCAATCACGTGCTGAATTCACGTTCTTCATATTTGATGATGGGAAACAACAACTTGCCCATTTGGCCCGGCTGTAATAATAACAAGCCGGTAAAGAGATAAAAAAATACAAATCTGATGACATCAGGATATATTACACACCGAGGATGCCAGGTTTTGGCGAAATATCTGTATCACTTTAAACTAACAAAAAAAAAATGCTAGTTTTAATAAAAAAGAAAAAAAAGAAAAAAATCGGTTTCGATTTATTATTTTTCTTTTTTATAAAAAAAATTGATATCGCATCTTAATGCTTCAAAAGGTATTTATTTTACCTATTCCTTCTTATATATATATATATATATATATATATATATATATATATATATATATATATATATATATATATATATTGGAGTACGTATATATAAATATATATGTATATATATATATATATTGGAGTACGTATATATAAATATATATATATATATATATATATATATATATATATATATTGGAGTACGTATATATAAATATATATATATATATATATATATATATACACTAATATATATATATATATATATATATGTAAATATTAGAAAGCTAGATTCAAGTAACCATGTCTTTGTTCACTTGAAAAAAAATCAGATAATTTACAGACCGTTTCGTCGCCCACATTAACCATCTTTTTATAGGGTTATATATCCTGGATTTTCCATAAGTACGACAAAACGGTCCGTCAAGTATCTAGATTATTTTGAAAACGGAATAAAGACATAGTTACTAAAATCTAACCATCTATTTATTATTTATATATGCTCGTCTGTTAAAAATAAACATTTATTGGGTTTAGAACTTGAAAATTTGACTATTAATAATAATAATTGTATATATATATATATATATATATATATATATATATATATATATATATATATGTGTGTGTGTGTGTGTGTGTGTGTGTCCAATAGCCTATTTATGCATCAAGTGTTGTGTGGTGTGTGTTGTGTGCTCGTTACCTTCCTCTTCTTGTCCCCACCGCTGGCTAGTCTAGGCGAAAAGAGATCAGAGTCAGTAGGTCTTACCTGCTAGTACATAGCCTCTCCATAGGTAAGCTTCATGTAGTGCCTAACCGTGGCGACACACGTCAATTGAGTACCTTGCGGACTCAAGCAGAACTACAGGAGCCTAGAAGGTGGGCTGCCCCAGACATGCGGCATGCCAGGCCTATTTCTGTATTGACAAGCCCTGCTGCCCATGAACAGCACCCCAGCTATGGGTAAACAGTACCACTGCCTTGTGGTTATTTGTTTGTTCGATAAAGGCTAAGGGAGTAAACTCCAACAGAAAATCTGGAGTGTAGCCGTACAGCCAGACAAGCGCTGTACTTAGCTGTTCTCTTACAGCTACTGGTGCTGGACATACTGGTAACATCAGAAAGACCAATAGGGGGATTCTGACGATTGGGCAACTCAGTCTCTCCATAGATCTGCCCTGGCCAGCGCCCTGGAGAGAAAACTTCATCTATGCATCTGTATAGAACTAAATAGGGGAGCGACAGTTACAGGTTATAAGCCTACAGCTCAATTGGTGTATAGCTGGGCGCCAGGGGTCGATCCCAACGGTGGGAGAGGTTATTTAACTCCATTGGACAGCTTACCACCTGCCATAAAACTGAGCAGCCATCAGCCAGTAAGATGGTATCCCGCCACTGCCCACCTGCCTTACTGGGTGTGTAAGGCATAGGATAATTCCAACGAGTGATCAGCAACTATTGCACCAAACAAAAACAAAAGAAGTACAAATAAACCAGAACTTAGTCCAGGGTGCTGGAATGTTAGTACTATGACGACTGGTCTATCTACTGACATACTCAACATCTCTGATATCCGAAAAACTGCCATCATCAACAACGAGTTATTGAGACTAAAGGTAGACATTTTGCACTACAAGAAACTCTCTTAGCAGACTCCGGATGCCTAAAGGAATCAGACTATACCTCCTGGCAAGGGAAGAAGGAAGAGGAAGTTCGCGAACATGGTGTTGGTTTCGCAGTCAGAAACTCACTGCTTCAAAATGTACACCTCTGTGATTCAGCCACTGAACGCCTAATATCACTACGTCCGGACACCACCTTCTACACTCAGCTGGATGACACCATCAAAGCATTTTCACAGAATGAATATCTGATCATACTTGGGGAATTTAATGCGCGTGTAGATGGTGACAACGATTCATGGCCAAGCTGTCTCGGTAACTTTGGAGTGGGTAAATTGAATGATAATGGTCAGCGGCTACTAGAACTCTATGCCTACCATGACCGCTGCATTACCAACATATTCTTTGGTGTCAGGCCGCATCACAAAGTGTCTTGGAGACATCCCAGGTCAGGACGCTGACACTAGCTTGACCTCATAATTACTAGACGAAGGTACCTCAAACATTTCCTGATGTCTAGAGCCTACCACAGTGCCGATTGTGATACGGATCATTCCTTAGTATGCAGCAAGCTTAAACTCTAACCCAAAGATTTCTACCGCACTAAACAGGAGGGTATTGCGCGTATTGACGTTATCAAGACTCAACACCCAGATCACATGGCGGAATTCAACGAGATGTTTTCCTCCACTTTCAAAAGAGATCACAGTCGACCTGCATCTGAACAGTGGGAAATACTCAAGAATGACATCCACTCTACAGCTCTTAAAGCCTTTGAGAGGAGGGCAGGTAGCAAACGCAATGACTGGTATGATGCAAATTTTGTTAATTTTTGTGTTAGCTGAGGCCGGTGTAATTTATTTGCGGGGTGATGGGAGATTATGAAGTGATGTTTCTTGCAGTTTTTGTTCCTTGGTTCGTGTTGTGGTGTTCTTCGTGTGGTTTTCTTTTCTCCCTGTTGTAAATTCCTTGTAACTGGTTACTTTTTGTAGCTTATGCGGGTTGGCTTCCGTATTCAAGGATTCTCCCTAAGATGGCAGCTGTTTTGATCATTGCCGTCCTTTTTATGGTTTCGATGGTCCCTTTGATTCCAATTTCTCCCAGTATTTGCTCCAGGTTTTTTTGGATTGTTCCTAGCGCTCCTTATTATTGGTATTATACTGACTTTCTACATGCTCCATATTCCTTTCAGTTCTATAGCTAGTTCTGTGTATTTGCTTCGTTTTTCCGTGTCTTGATCTTCACTCTGTGGTTTGCTGGAACGGCGAAGTCTAAAATTTTACAAGATTTTTCCTTCTTGTCGATTATAATAACATCAGGCCTCTTTGCTTGTATGAGTTTATCTGTTTGTATATCCATATCCCAGAGGATTTTGTGTTTTTCGTTTTCCAATACTGATTCTGGTTTATGTTTGGACCATTTGTCTGCATATTCGAAATTCAATTGTTTGCACAGTTCCCAGTGTATTTCTTTCCCCACATAGTAATGTCTGTTCTTGTATTCTTTTTGGGCAAGTTTGCGACATTCACTTATTATATGATTTACTGTTTCGTCTCTTTGTCCATACAGTCTGCATTTAGTGTTTTCCTGGGTTTTATCTATTTTAGCTTTAATGTAGTTTGTCTGAATCAAATTAGTCTGTATCGTCTTTTGGATGTAGTGCGTTGTACATGGTCAATAATTTTCTAGTCCTCTGGTCAAGGTGCCTGAGTTTTTCTTTAGTCCAATTATTATTATTATTATTATTATTATTATTATTATTATTATTATTATTATTATTATTATTATTATTATTATTATTATTATTATTAGGGGATGCATATATATAAAGGTATGTGTATATGTTTCTATATATATTTCGTTTACATGATGAACTGGTACACTAATGAACCGATCATTAGGAATTTTGGAACACAGCTGCTAGACGTAAGGATGGGTGATATGGGTTATCTTTAATTTGATTTAGGTGGGAGCCCTTTGTGAAAATTAAGATACATCCGATGTTTGTGTGTTCCAAATTTTACTATCTTTTAACGGTTTTTAGGGGGGGGGGGCATAACAATCGCACAACCTCGCATTTAGAAATTCCAAAATTTCAGATTTTCATGAAATTTGATCCATTGAGTCATTAGACAGCAATTAAGCAAGATTCCCTGAATTTCTATTCTGTCTTAAGGCCCCTGAAGCTTAAGCCTTAAATTTGTACACATTTTCTTGAATCCAAATCATGCAATGGGTTTTGATCAAAATTTGTATAAAGATTCTAGACATAAGCTTTAGTAGCATTATATCTTGATTTTAATCTTCGTAAGGAGACATAAAAGTGGTGCAAAACTATTCTGTTCGGGGAATTCATTCAACCCGTCCTGGGACATATACGCGCGCACATGCGCAGAAACATCAAACTGTTAAAAATAAAACATTTTTTCAAATGGAAAATATATCTGAAGAGAGCCGAACGAGGCTTGAAACGCGTTATAAAATCACAAAATTATAAAATGATAAATTAATAAAATAACAAACAATGGTTGAAAAAAGTTTTTTTTACAAATGTTGGTAGCCTCACTTCTTTTTTTATATATATATATATATATATATATATATATATATAAAGAAATCCGATCAGATCACATCTTTTGCGATGAGTATGATCATGATGGGAAATAAAAAAATAAATTCATATGTAAAAGAAAATAGAAAAATGTATCAGATACAAATAAATTCTATTTGACTCATGGTTTAATTACCGTAAAGTTTGTTTGATATTTTCGACTAATTGTCTCGTCGAGGTTCGGTCGGGCCGAGCAGCAAGAGAGCGTAATTGGCCAATTTGTCGAATGTCGACCGAAAACGTTGGAAACGTCTTCAGCGAGTTTATTGCGAAGACAGACAGAAGGAACTTGATGCCATTATCACAAGTGTGTCGTCTTCCTTCGGTCGTAATCGTACCACCCATTCCCACGTTTTCAGTTTCGTTGGAGATGACGGTATACAGAGAAGGAAAGAGAGGGAGAGATAGATAGAGATAGAGAGAGAGCGGGAAGAGCGGGGGGGGGAGGAGAACCAATACAAAGTGATAATAGTATGAAGACGGAAGAGATAGTAATCGTAAGAGAGATAAATACATAGATAGATAGATAGATAGATAGATAGATAGAGAGAGAGAGAGAGAGAGAGAGAGGGATAGTGAGAAAGGGATAGAGAGAAAGGGAGAGAGATAAAGGAATAGTGATAAAGGGAGAGAGAGAAAGGGGGAGAGAGAGAGTGGGAGGTTAGAGAAAAAAAGATTGGGGTTTGCAAAAAAAAAAAAAAGAAAAAGATGCATAATAAACGATGTTTATGTTTCTTCTCTGTTTCAAGAGGGAATTAACGAAAACCAAAAGCGGACATGTACATTCGCGCATGCGCGCCAGAACGGAAGATCGACACAAGTGCACCACTCAGACGCACACCAACCCCAACAATCCCATCTCTCTTTCTGTATATATATATATATATATATATATATATATATATATATATTAGAAAAATTCTCCGAAAAGTAGTAGTGCAACACATTTATGTCCCCTTACGAAGATTAAAATCAAGACATAATGCCACTAAACCTTATGTGTAGTATCTTTATTCTAGTTTTGATCAGAAACAATTACATGATTTTGATTCTACAAAATATCTCAAATGTAATGCTTAAGCTTAAGGAACCTTAAGAAGAAATTTAAATTAATGGAATTTTGCTTAATTGGTGTTTAATGACTATGGCTAAAATTTAATACAAATCTGAAATATTTGAATTTACAAATAAACGACTGTGCCCATATTATCCCGCTTGTAAACCATTTAAACTAAAATTTGTGCTATATTTATTAATTGATGTCTTATATCTATTGTTCAAATTTCACAAAAATCGGAGGTATCTGCTGTTTCACAAAGGGCTTCCAGCCCTCTTTAACTTCGTTTTAATGAAACTAAATTAAACTAAATATATCCCACATTACGACTCCTTACGCATTCTAAAATTCATGATGATCGGTTAAGTAATTAAATTGTGAATCCTATACATAGAAATATATAAACATATTCACATACCTAACTTTATATATAAAGAGATATACTAATTGTTTTTTTTTTACTATGCCGTAAATTTTCGTTTACCAAATTACATTATTACGATATCTTATTATCAGTAGAACTAAATTGTTAGGAAACTGTAACTAATGTGGGTTAGGGTAATTTTTTAATAATTATATATATGACGCGCGTGAGGGATATTTTTCCTTGGACAATCCGTAATTTATGTAGAAATTATTAGTAAAATAATTAGTATGAATAATATAAGTGTTACTACAGTTTTGAAATTCGGATTTATAATATATATATATATATATATATATATATATATATATATATATATATATATAAATATTAAATAGATTTTCATTTATTGATATTAATTCACGCGTCTGTTAACTGGTTTCTCAAAAATGTTCAAATATATCTTCTAACGACGCTTGAAAAACTGTATTAACACTTATATTATTAATCTGAAGCCTGACAGGGCATTCACTACAAGCACCGGACATATAAACAAACTCTCCAATAACATCGGAGGAGATCGTTAATCTTCGGCCACGCCGTTAGATTTTCACCATGAAAAAAAAGGAAATAAATAAATGTCTGTTTACCATGATTATGGTTTGTTAAACCGAAAATTCGGATTTATAAAATATGAAAAAAAAAAATGATTAAATACATTTACATTTATTGATATAAATCCACGCGTCTGTTAACTGGTTTCTCAAAAATGTTCAAATATATCTTCTAACGATGCTGTCAAGACTTTAGTAACATATATATATATATATATATATATATATATATATATATATATTACGTACATAAAGTAATCAATAAACACGTGTTTCTGGCTATCAGCAGTCATCAGCATGGCTAACTTAGACACAAATATATCATACTCCCAGCTTTTACCTCATCGTTTATGGGGGGTAGTTTAGTATTTATTTTGTTGCCAGGAGACCAGCCTACCAGGCATTATGCTCTTCTTTGAGGTAACGTACGTAATAAGAAATTGTCACAATCGATTGTTTATTAGTAAATTCAACACTTTAACTATATATATATATATATATATATATATATATATATATATATATATACTAGCAAAAATATGCGACCGGAGGGAGCATATTTTTTCTAGTAATACTAATAAATCTATATATCTATTGTTATGTTGTAGCCTTGAAAAAGGTTACAATATAAAATGTTGATACTCGAGTGAAAGGAACACCAAATACGACAGCACACGTATTTTTCATGTAAACAGTTTTATTCTCTAACCTTTCTTTTAAACAAATATACAAAATGAACAGGAAGGGATTTTCATTCTTTATTTTCTTAGCGTCTAACTTTAATAAATATACGTTTTTTTTTTAAAGAAACCACAATTTATTTGGTATGTCTGTTGCCGTGTGTACGTTTTCAGCATCCCATATTCTCTTTCCAGCTTCTTGACGCTGATATCGCACACAAACAGGTTTTGAAATTTTATTATTATAAAATTATAAAATATGGAATAGAGACTGGTGAAATGACCAAATTATAAGCAGAAAATAAAAAAGTTTTTAATTTCTTTCATTCATAACTTGAGCATAGAACTTATAGAAAGTTTACAATTAAACTAAGATACTCATCTAGAGTTCAGGGTGGAAGCAAGAGTTTAGTCAGTTCCTCAATTTTTTCGGTAACGCCGAAATATGGTTCCGCTAGTTGATAATAAAGGCTTTATTTTTACACGGCGCACGAACTGTTTCCTCAATCTAATATTATGGAGAATATATGTTATTTGAGGCATCCGTAAGTATAAAAGTCTAATTTTCATAAATAAATATAAGATGCTATTATTATACTGGACTGATGGTCAAGAGAGATGGAGAGAATTGTTTGGGCCATCCTTAACTATAAATGTCTGATTTTCATAAATAAATATGTGTAGTAATTATTATTTGACTGGGCTAGTATTGAAGAGAGATGGAGTAAATTATATGTGATTTGGGTCACCCGTATCTATAAAAGTCTGATTTTCATAAATAAATATGTGTAGTAATTATTATTTGACTGGGATAGTATTGAAGAGAGATGGAGTAAATTATATGTGATTTGGGTCACCTGTATCTATAAAAGTCTGATTTTCATAAATAAATATGTGTAGTAATTATTATTTGACTGGGCTAGTATTGAAGAGAGATGGAGTAAATTATATGTGATTTGGGTCACCCGTATCTATAAAAGTCTGATTTTCATAAATAAATATGTATAGAGGTTATTATTATTAGACTTGGCTACTTTTCAGGAAATATGAAGAAAATAAGAGCTTATTTCTGTCATCCGTAACTGAAAAAGTCTTATTTTCATAAACAAATGCTTGTTCGGCAACCATCCTTAACTATAAATATCTGATTTTCATAAATAAATATGTGTAATAATTATTATTAGACTGGGCTAGTATTGAAGAAAGATGGAGTAAATTATATGTGATTTGGGTCACCCGTATCTATAAAAGTCTGATTTTCATAAATAAATATGTATAGAGGTTATTATTATTAGACTGGGCTAGTTTTCAAGAAATATGGAGAAAATAAGAGCTTATTTCTATCATCCGTAACTGTAAAAGTCTTATTTTCATAAACAAATGCTTGTTCGGCAAAGCATCTACAGATAAATAAAGCAATAAATCAATGAATCAATATCATTTTTTTTGTATTTAAGAACACTAGACGAGTATTAAGTATTAAGAAGTAAAGAGAAAGAAAGAAAAAACGAGAGAAGAATGTTTCATAAAAACGAGTGTCGTGACTCATCCGGCGTGGTGATCCCATGACGACTCCTATATAATTTCTAAATTCAATCTTTGTATTTCAAAAGTTAATTAAGTATTTCTCGCCGTCTCCTCTTCATACTCATCAGAAATTATATCATTTCATTAGTTAATCGGTTGCTACTCGATAAACATTGAAGAATTACAAACTCCCTCCTTAATTGAAAGCTACGTTTCCTAGAAAACAAAAAACGATCATTATTTTTTTTCTCTCTTTTCTTCCTTCGCATTTAAATAAAAATCTTTTTGATTCTTTCTTTTTTTTTCATGAATATTTTCCGTTTTGTCTTCCGTTCTATTCACTTTCGGTTTTGTTTATTTCCGTCATTGCCCTTCCAAATTACAACTCTTTTTTTCAATCATTTCCTTTAAAAGTTTTCATCTTCACATTTTCATTTCAACGTCCCCTTTTTAAAATTTCCTTTCGTATTATTCATATTCTGGTTTCATTTTTATTGTAATACTAGCAAATGTATGCTTCCTCCGGTCGCATATTTTTGCTACCCTGGGCTGAACGAACATATTCTACACTGATCCCAAAAGGACGCGGAGGTAATAACTGAGGATGGTCTTATGACGAACGAACAAATACTAAACTACCTGCTCCTCCCTCCAAAAGAAGAGAGTAATGCCTGGGAGGATGGTCTTATGACAACATAACTGATGCTACACTACCCACCCCATTAAAAAGATACTACATTACACTTTCATCATTCATTAAAAAATGCCTAGGCATAAAAAAAACATTATTTTTATGGTTATTTGGCATTTTGGCTAAGCTCAAATTGTAGTATCTGTTCTTAATATCTGTTCTCAGCGACTTCAGACGTTTTACTATCAACGAAGATATTGCGTATATATTTAAAAGAAAATATGACAATGCAAAATTGCAACTGTATATTACAGAATATCAATTTATCAGAAGCTGTTTATATAAAAAGTATTCAAATTAAGAGGACTTGTTTTTTAGGATACTTGCAGTTTTCCATATATACGGTATTTCAAACGTCTATATTATATCATAGAATTAAATAAGCATAACCTGTTTTGATGTTAATATAGTTAAGATAGATGGACAACAATTTCGCATTTATTCATTTATTCATTTAGATAATATCATACAGTCCCTTTTTCCTATATGGATATACTAATACAGAGAACTATACATAGTGAACACCGCATTCACTGCTATCTTGCAACGAGATTATTAATATCGTACTTATCTATGTCCATCTATTAATTTTATTCTCTATTGCAATAAATCTTTCTTCGTTATACTGCAGTGTTTAGTTGTTCCTTCCACTCGAGTAACAACCTTGTATATTTTAATCCTCTGGTTGACTTGCATATATAATCGCTAAACAATATGGAGTATTTCTGGTTGGAATTGTTAAGTTTAGTCATTCTTGCATAGAGATATACGAACTTCCTCTCATTGTCCAACTTATAAATCAAATTGGTCAGTTATGATTGGCCGATAGAACAATGTGTTGTAATAGAATTTCCTTCGTCCACTCCTTCCTATATGGACTTACTAATACAGAAAACTATAGATAGTATACACTGCATTCACTGATATCTTGCTGGGGGATTCATAATGTCTTACTAATGTCTGTCTATCCATTCATTGTAATAAACCTTTATTTCTTCATTCGACTAAACTGTTGTTTGTTCCTTCCACTCGTGTAACAACTTCATATATTTTAACTCTTTTCAAGGATACAGCAATTTTGTATATTTCTTATCAGTTTCTAGTAATACATTAAGAACAACTTTACCGGGGTTTTAGTTTGAAAAAAAAAATCGGCCGCCATTTTGTGTCTTTCATTTTTTAGTTTATTTTTCGTATTTAGTCTTTTTTCTCAGTTCCTTCATTGTTTTATTTTGCGAATTTTGTTCTTTTTTGTTTCTTTAATTAATTTCTTTTTGTTCTTATTTTCTTTTCCTATATTATTTTTTTATTCGTTTTATTTTCTCATTCTTCTTACACATTTTCTAGTTCTTTCTTTTTTCTTTTTTCTTCATTTTACTTTATTTTTTCTCGTTTTTTCTTCCTTTTCTTTCATTTCTCTGTCTTTTTGATTCTTTCTTTTTTCTTTCTTTTTTCTTTCTTTTCCCTTTCTTCTTTTTCTTAATTCTTTGTTTCTGTATTTCAATCTTTTATTTTCGAATTCGTTTTTCTCTCTATAAAATATAAAACAAATATTTGTTCTTTATTCTAATTCTTTTTTCCTTTCTTTCCCTCTTTTATTCTCAATTCGTTTTTTCTATCTAAGTCTTTTCTTTCTATCTTTTATTTTCTAATTATTTTATTTATTTTCGTTTTCTAATTCTTTTTTCTTTCTTTCTTTTTTAATTTATTGCTTTCCTTTTCCAATTCTTCGTCGTTTTATTTCGTTTTCTATTTCTTCTTTCTTTCTTTTTCTTCTTTGTTTCTATTTTTTCTTTCTTCATTTTTTAATTCGTTCATATTCGCGTATCCTTATTTTTTCACATACCGTCTGTATGTTCTTTCTTTCTTTTCCCAAACGAAATAAACATTTTCTTTATTTCATCCAGATCTAAAATGTAAGATTTAGATCCAATCTCTTACTGCTGGAAAAATGGTTGGAATATTCTACCGCTCCAGAAAGTACTTGACTCCTGATGCAATCATCTACCTATATACGAACCAGATACGGCCTAAGATGGGGTACTGGTTATTCATCTGGAGTAGCGCCGTTCTGAGCACTCATCGTTGCCTAGAAAAGGTTAAAAAACGACTTCGAAATCTAGTGGAGAATGATCTCTTTGGTTCCTTATAGCCCCTTTCTCACTGAAAAGACGGTGTTAGTCTCTCTCTACTCTATCGTTATTTTCACGGAATGTGTTCGACTAGGCTCCAATATCTGGTTCTTCCTTATAAAACTGGACCCTTTCCTCCCTTCCTTCCTTCCTTCCCTACTTACGTTCTTCATCCGTCCCTATTTATTTCTTCCTTGTTTTCATTCCTCATTTTTCCTTCATCCTTCACTTATTTCCTCCCTACCTACCTTCATTCCACCCTCCTCTCCTCTCCTCATTCCTTCCTCTTTTCCCTTTTCATCCTTTCTTTCTTTCTTCCTTTCTTTCTTACTTTCCTCTTTCCTTCCTCCTCTCAGCATTCCTTTGTCTTTGCATTTATTCCTCTCTCCCTATCTCCCCTCTTTCCTCGTTCCCTTCTTTCTTTCCTACCTTCTTTCCTTTCTCCCTTCCTTCTTTCCTCCTCCTCCCACATTTCCTTCGTCCCCTTACTTCCTTCTGTTATCCCTCCTTTCTTTCCTCCCTCCCTTCCTTCTGTTATCCCTCCTTTCTTTCCTCCCCTACTTCCTTTTTTTCCTGTTGATTATTTCTCTTCATTCGTCCACCTATCCCCTCTCTCATTTTCACTTTGATTTCTTCTCCATCATTCACACTTTTCCTTTTTCATGAATACTTTTCTCTCCCTTTTCTCAATTTCAAACCGCCTCCCCATTCTCTTTCTTTCAACACAGTGTCTCTCGCACACCTCCCCCAGTCTTTCTACTTATTCTTCCACCACCGACACCACTGTTCATTAAACACTATTTTATTCTTAAATTACTTCCTAAACACTCGCTTGTTCACGCACCCCTCTATACGCATGTTTAATACTTCCACTCTTTTCCACCTTGACTTGTCAACCCTTTTATTCATCGTCTTACGACCGACCCTAATTACACGGTCTCGTATCTTCCTGTTTGCCGTGAACCCTTCAATAATCTAGATTATAATTAAATATTTCCTGCACGCCAGTACGCAGGCGCGTGTTGATGTGTATGTCAATTATAGGCTCTACTCTATACTACTACTACTACTACTACTACTACTACTACTACTAATACTACTACTACTACTACTACTACTAATAATAATAATAATACTACTGCTACTACTAATAATGATCTAATACTACTAATACTACGACTAATAATAATCTAATAGCCCCGTGAAAATTCCACGGTGCTCTCTACATCAATGTGTAAAAGTAACGTCTAATAATAATATTCCTTTCGGAGTAATAAATGCCTGTCAAGGTACAATACTATTAAGAAAAAAAAAGAAGATTTTTTTCTTCTTCCGTAAAAATAATTGTCAAGTAAATATTCTTTAAATAAGTAAAACGAATATGTTTCTCCTTTGTTTTCTTATTTATTTAAAATTGTACACGATTTAATTCCTTCTAAAACAATAAATATTCTCTGTCTTCTTTGCCGTAAAAATAATTGTCAGCTAAATATTCTTGAAATCAATAAAACGAATGCCACTTTTTGAAATATATTTGTTTAAGATTGTACTGTTTTTACCGACGGAAAACACACTTTTATCTTGAAACAATTCATTTTAAAATTATGGGGAGACGAATATTGCAATATGAGATCCCAAGAATGGCTGTGTTCTTGGTTAAAATGTCCCTGAATTCATTTTTGGGGATGCTATGTGTTATCAAGTGTTGGTAGATGGAACTTTGAGGGGAGGTGAGATGGCAAGTAAGTCGGCGTGATATGCTAGTTCTAGTCATGCCGATATACGTGTTGTTTGCAGAGACACATTATCTGATATATATATATATATATATATATATATATATATATATATATATATATATATATATATATATATATATATATATATATGATTGCTACAAGACATGTTCAAATATTGCCACTGTGTGATACTTTTTTATTAAATATTTGTATAATGAAAGTTTTTTAGCTCTGTCAATTACGTGCCATTTTTTTTACAAATAAACATACACACACATATATATATATACCTCCACATACATACAGACGAGCATATATATATATATATATATATATATATATATATATATATATGTTTGTGTGTATACGCTCACAAACACGGAAATATTTTCTAATGATATTTGTATCGAACTAAGTGTGTTTTCAATTCTTTTTAATGCTATATAATTTTTATTCTATTGAATTCAAATATATACACATACACACATATATATATATATATATATATATATATATATATATATATATATATATATATATATATGCGTGTGTGTATACAGAGCCTGTAGGTCAAAATGCAATGCAACTGAGGCTTGCTCATGTATATACAAGTAGGTAAGTGAAGGACTTAAGTTTACCGGAAGTTCTTCCTCGTCTATTGCACGGCTCTGATAATTTCCGGTGTTCCATGCATTTCAAGATGAGATTATAGGAAGAAAATGGAGAAGAGGGCGCCATTAAAAATTCTAGAAACTCCAAAACGGCTGGAAATATTTTTATAATATTTCTAAAAAAAAAAACTCCTTCTGTTGAAGGACGACCGTTAGCAAATTGCAATTGAAATTTCGGAGAAAAAAAATCATCGTTATTCTTATAGACTCTAATGTCATGGTGTTGTTAGGAATAACAAAACTCGTTAGTATTAAAATAAAATGACATTAAACCACGATAATGTATATATATATATATATATATATATATATATATATATATATATATATATATGTACAAGGTGAGCCAAAAGTAGGTGGACAGTAAAAACATTTATTTAGAGATCACTTATACGTACAATTACATGTAATAAAACAATTATATTAATGAAAATTAAATGCTGTTCACCTACTTTTGGCTCACCCTGTATATATATATATATATATATATATATATATATATATATATATATATATATATATATGTATGTATTAAGCAACTATTGTGAAACATAACAGAAAATTGTTCTGCTTGATTATATGTTTGTTTTATTTTTTATTATTTTTCTAATAATCTTTTCTGTGTTAAAAACAAAAGAATCAATTAATGTTTCATAAATATCACTAGTATTTTCAATTCTTTAGCAAATCATCTTCAGGTGATGAAAACAAATGAAAAGAATTTCAAAAAGCAGCCGAGAACGCCGTATGTGAAGTTATTAGACGTCAAAACAACAAACTGGTGTAGTTTCAGAAGAACGTTTACAATTTAAATTCAAGGACTAATTGTATTTACGTTAAACATTTTAAAATGTTGTTACACGTTTCATACGTAATGTTATAGGTATAATAAACAACATTTAAATTATTATTAAAAATAATTAGTTTCCCTGATACGTTTTTGTGCATTTATTTCCTGCTGATCTTTCCTGCTTTTTATCTCAAGTAACAGGCAAGTTCGTTGACTGTTAAAAAATACGTTTTTCAATTTTAGTTCCCGATCTTAAGCGATGTAGTTACCGCATCCTCAAAAGGTTCATTATATTTGGGAATAAGTCTAGACAGCCCATCCGCATGCCTTAATTTTTGTGGTATGTATTCTATTTTAAACCATAGTTTTACAATATTGTTTTCCAGCGTTATAATCGATTCACTATATGTTTAGGGATACCTTTTTGAGAAATGTAAATACCCAATAACCTACGACAATTCGTTTGTAAAACAAAGGTTCTGCCATGCACCATTTTATGTGATTTTTCTTTTTGTTTTAACGGAAATTCTAGAGATAAAAAACACGTTTATCAGAAATGCATCAGAAGTAAATAAACATGAACAAGTCAGAATAATGGAATTAGACAATTCCGGTAATCTGTTATTCCGTCAATCTTGAATGTAAAAGTCTCTGGAATAGCCAATTAAAACACTCTAAAACCAAAAACTTTATGTTGAAGGGAGGGGCAATTATTTAGGTTGTAAACGTATAGTAGCTACAAGACAATATCAAGACCGGACAAATGAAATAATAACGGTTATAAGAAAGAATAGTATCCTATGAACAACACTTCCAGGTGAACGTGGGCGGCAGTGGTAGTAAATCTAAATGTCATAGTGAAAATTCCTCCAACTTTCTGTATGGATGCCTATGTTAGGAGAAGATGTGCCGGAAAAATGTAGAAATTATTGAAAAGAACGGACGCATATTTTCCGAAAACACGCATTAAGAATTAGCATAACTCGTGGCTGTAGCAGAACTATATACACCATTTGCGTTTACAAGGCTATAATAGTCAATTGAATAAGGGACAGAATGACTGTTCTTTATAAAGATTTTACCTTTCTGCATTTCCTTGTTAATAACTTTGAATTTCTTGCAATTTCGTCAAGTATCGATACTTCGCATCTGATTTCGTAACTTTCACAATTTAAGTTTACCTTCCGATTATCATTGTTGGGGTAAAGTTCGAGTTCTCACATGGAGTATTACCAATGATCGCTCACTGGCAAAAACAGGGTGTGTTCCGTGGAATCTGAGTTGCAACAAGCCTCCCCAGATTTCCAGCACTCAGCTTCTGTTGGTAACTATTGCAAATCAATTTATGTTCTCGAAACATCCATTTACAATTGAATATCGCTGGAACCTGAGTGACAATATGGCTCCCAGTATTCCAGTACTCTCAATGCCCTTCCAGTGAAGGTCTGGATGATTCTCGTCCTCCTTGTTTTTTCAATCCTCTCTGACCAACCATGAGTATTTCCTCTGACACCAACCAATGATGCCGTCAGAACTGAACAGGCTATTTTTTTGTAATCGGATAAAAGTGCCCCTTTCTGGGGAGCTGAATTAACACTATAAAATGACCCTGTCTTTAACCTTGTCGCTGTGGGATGTAAATAAATCTTTTATAACTGTAATGAAGCCCTAAAAACTGCTGTCTTTATCTCTACTTGCGTTTCGAGTAGCGATCATGGTTATTTGCTGGAGGTGACTCCCCCTCCCTCGTAAAAAAACGGAAAGGAAGTAAATGCTTGACTCTACTCTCTTGTAGACAATAACACCAACAATGGTATACAAAATAAAAATGAGCTTCATATATTTTTATTTTCATTTCATTTGATTTTTGAGTGGAGGTTTGGTGTGAGATGATTTTCTATTTATAATAACAATATTAAAGATAGATCGAAACAGATCGATGGTAGCAGTAATAGTAGTATTAGTATTAGTAGTAGTAGTAGTAGTAGTAGTAGTAGTTGCCGCGACTTTAACATTCTGAGATTGCCCGCTTAATTTCAATTTCAAGTCGTTGTTAAAAGACGGAGAACCAAATAAAAAGAGGGGGGGGAGGAAAAAATTGATAATAATAATAATAATAATAATAATAATAATAATAATAATAATAATAATAATAATAATTATCATGAAATAATTATCATAAAAATAATTATCATAATAATATACGGAGCCAATATACGAAACTTGCCAGAGAACTGAAAGGGATGTGGAGCATGAAGAAAGTCAATATAATACCAATAATCGTATGAGAACTAGGAACAGTCCCCAAAAAACTGGGAAAAAGACTGGAAGAAATTGGAATCAAAGGGATCACTGATACCATAGAAAAAACGGCAATGATTAATACAACTGCAATCTTAATGAAAATACTCAAATACGGAGACAAACCCGCATAAGCTACGAACGGTAATCAGTCCCATGGAAGATACAATAGGAAGAAACCAAAACCACAGGGAGAACACCACCACACATACCAAGGAACAGAAACTGCAAGAAATATCATAAACTGTACTCCCCCCCAAGTGATGGCATCAACCTAGGATGATACCACACCAAACATCGTGAGGGGGTCAAAGAAAATAGGAAGACAGAGGAGGGAGAGCACAAACCAGACCTTCATTGTAAAAGTGGGGAGAGTACTGGGACCTTGGGGAGGCTTATTGCCACTAAAATCCCAGATGAGACCAATGGTCGTTACCAGTTAGAAATCAATGGTAGACGGCTGTTGCGATACCGCAATGTCATTTACGGTGATTATCGAAAAAAAGTTTAAGAGTACTGGAAATCTGAGGAAACTTGTCACTCAAGCTGCAGGGAACACAACCGGTTGTTGTCGGTGAGAAATCATTGACGATGACTTTTATGATAACTCCTAGTGAGTTCATAATAATAATGATTATAATAATAATAATAATAATAATAATAATAATAATAATAATAATAATAATAATAATAATAATAATAATATTGAAAGGGATATGAAGTATGAAGAAAGTAAATATAATACCAATAATCGTAGAAGCACTAGAAACAGTTCCGAAGAACCTAGAAAAAAGACTGGTAGAAATTGGAATCAAAGGGAAGACTGAGACTATACAATGAACAGCAATGATAAAAAAACAGCTGACATCTTAAGGAAACTCTTTGAATGCGGAAACCTTTCCACATAAGCTACGAAGACTAACCAATCACATGCTAGGTGCAATAGGAAGTAAACAAAATCACATAAAAAGCACACAAAAAAAAACAGAATGAAAAATGCAAGATATTTCATAAACTACCCCCTTCCCCGAAAAAAAGTAATGCCACCAGCCCCGGCTGATACTACACAAAATAGTAGTGAAGGGTCAAGGAGGATGGAAAGACCGAGGAGGGAGAGCACTAACCAGACCTCCACTGGAAGAGTACAGAGAACACTGGGACATTGGGGAGGCTTATTGACATCCAAATCCCAGAGAAGGCCAATGGTCGTTGCCAATGAGGAACTGATATGGAGGGGTCTGTTGGGATAACGCAAATTCATTTGACGTAGTTATCGAAAGAGGTTGAAAGCACTGAAGATCTGGGGAGACTTGTTCTCACTCAGACTCCAGGGAACACCACTGTGCCTGTGTTAGAACTCCTAGTGAGTAAACATAATACTACTAATAATAATGATAATAATAATAAGAGTGAACTACTAGAGATGAACAGGTGAAAACTTGAGACAGCAGGAGGCATAAATTACTCAATTAAAAGGAGATGAGAGCACGTGGTAAAAATCATACCTATAAATATCTGGAAGTTTTGAAAGCAGACACCATCAAATCAAGAGAAATGTAACAGAAGATTGGAAAAGATTACCTAAGAAAACCCAAAAAACTCTTAGAAATCAAATTATATACTAGGAATCTAGTAAAAGGAATAAATACATAGCCAGTGTCCCTAATAAGATATTCTACACCCTTGAGAGGGTGGGCAAAAGAAGAATTCAGGCATCTGGACCGGAAAACTAGGAGACTAATGACCATGCACAGTGCACTGTACTTGAAGGATGGTACTGACCATTTCTACGTAAAAAGGAGCGAAGTGGAACGGATAATTATGAGTATAATCGACTGTGTGGATGATACAAAAAGAACTCTAAAAATACATAACCCAAATCACAGAAAAAACTGATCATCGCAACAAGAGACTACCAAAATGAACAAGACAGAGAGCAACGAAACTGGAAACAAAAAGGCGATAAAATAAAAAAATGCAAAGAGAATCAGCTGCATAACCAGTTCATAAGACTGACCATAGAAGAATCCATGAAAACACCTGAACATCATGGATATTTGATGTATTTGCGTTGGCAATCAAAACACAACATATTGTTTAAAACGTGGCATGTCGTTAGCAACACTAATAATTATAGCTGGTGTCTAAAAAGTCACTAAATGCTCGGCTTTCCATGTTAATAATGCGAAAGGTTGTTAATACTTTATTTAGTGGAATTAAAAAAAATAGTTTTAAACACATAAGTTTTATTATTACTGTTTATTTATTTAAATAATACGGACACATTGTGTTTGTATATCTTTCGCCTGATCCTCTCACATTACATGATAAATGTTTTAATCTCGAGTTTTAACTGTTTGATGAATTTACCATAGTTATTGTGAACTCTGATACTTCCGGTTCGTTCTGGAACCATCATCGGGAGTTGTGTATCGAGTAAAGACTGTAGGGCTGTTTAATATTTTTAGTATAAATTTTTGCTGGGCAGTTGAGATAATTAGTAGTATTAATAGAGCAATAGTATTGCTTGAGACATTTCATTAATTGATTATTAACGGTTGACTTTTTTGTTTGATGTATAGGGATTCGGGTATTTGTAATTTTAGTTTGTTATTTTCGTGTGTTATCAATTTTCGGAATATAGAGGAAGGGCAGCCATGTTTACATTTTAGGTGGTAAGCTGTTGAGATTGTGTCGGAAACGTACATGGTCAGACAACTCGATAGAGTTATAGCGATCAAACTTTCGTATTTACTTTTGCTGTCGGAAACACAGTCTCAAAAAAGAAATTTAAATGGATATACCAGGTTTGTCGTATCTAAAACTCAAGGGATAAGAATTATTAGTGATATTAAGGTTCAACTTATATACAAAACTAACTCGCGTCTACCTATTTCCTGTTAATATAATTAGATGTTATTCATTCAAGGACTATCACTTTCAAAATGATATTTTTGTTCAAAGATAGATTTCCGGTGTATGGACTACGCATATGATAATTGTTCTAATCTTACTCAGTTAGACCGAGTAACCCCCTTATATATATATATATATATATATATATATATATATATATATATATATATATATATATATATATATATATATATATTATGTATGTGTATATATGTGCGTTTGAAATCTTGAATAATTTAGTTCTTTTGTTTTTTTTGTGGGGGGGGGGGATTTATTCATCATTGTACCGGCCGACGTGAAAGTGTATTATCGCACATTGTTCCGGTTTTTTGGTTTTTTGAATGTATTTGGGACCGATTATTTGCTTGTTGGCTTGGTGGAAGAAATAATGCACGAGCTACTTTTCTAAGACTTTTCTAGGACTTTCCTTTTTTATCGTTGTTCTTCCTTGTTTTTTAATTTTAACTTTTATTTTTATTTTTTTTCCTCTTCTCTTCTTTAGTGACCTCAACTATTGCAACGCCACATTGTGTATTGTCGGCAGTTGAAACCAGTATTCCAGACATTTAATTTCCCTGATGATCTGCCAAGCAAGTAACTGCTTGGTAGTGAAACACGTGTAGGAAAAAAAACATTTAATTTGAATAAATAATATTTGTAAGAAAAAATATCTTTAATGGTGATCATTGGTGTCCTGAAAGGAATTCTTTGGTAAGCCTTCATACAATCACATATAAATGCTCTGTACTCTGTAATCGAGTATCATCGAGCTTGTTTTTATTGGAACAACCCCGGTCTTCACTGAATGATCTATTTTATAAGTGAAAAATCTAAATCTATATATGTATGTATATATGTGTGCATGTGTATGTATTTTTATATTGTTCATATATTCGTATTCCTTTATATTTCTATTATCGAACTTACATTTTTATTTTACTTTATTTTATCTTCTATATTTTATATTTTATTATATTGTTTATTTTATTTTACTCTATTACACTTCATTATTTATTTTATGTATTTCTATATTTTTATATTTTTTAAATATTTTTTATATATTTTAAATTTTTTTATATATTTTTTTATTTTTTAACTTTTAATTTCTCAATTTTTTAATTCTTTTATATTTTCTTATATTTTAATACTTTAATATTTTTTATATTTTTATTTTTATTTTTATTTTTATTTTAATTTTTATTTTAACTTTTATTTTTATTTTTTACTTCTTATCCTCTGATTTTAGTTTTCCTTCATATATTCTATTATTTTTATATTATATTTTATTTCATTTTATTTTTACTCTTTATTTTTGTTCTTATTTTTATTTTTTTCATTTTTTCTTACTAATCTTTATAATGTTTATAAGTTTTTTTATTATCATTATCAGTTTTATCTTTATATTCTTATTTTATATCTGTAACTTATTCTTTTTCCAATATTGGTCTATGTACGCCCTCCTGCCAATGGATGTTCCTGTAAGACGAGCTTGTTATTTTTTCCTTGAATTACTGTAAGATGTGGTGCTAAAGGCGCTGATGAAGAGACGTTTTGGAGTAGCTTTTGTTGTTTTTTTTAAATTAAAGAATGAAGTAAAGTATTTCCAGAATGTTTTGGAAACGACCCTACGCCATAATAGACTTGTTGTTCTAATTCTTTGAGCAATTGGAATCTTATAATTCACTAAATCTCCTTTTATATATATACTTTCGGAACCCGTCGCCCGGCGTTGCACGGGAGAAAGTACTACCTATTGTATGACGTCGAATAAAAAAAGAAACGACCTATTGTTTTTTCTCCCCCGCCTACAGTGTTTTAAATTAAAAAAAATAAGGTGGTAGAATAGAATGGGATCGAACGCTTAAACCAGCGATCATGAAACCTGCTTTTTTACCGACTGCGCCACGATTCCAGGTTAAAAACACATCTGAAAATAGGCCAATTAACCGAAACTTGATTATTGGCATGCGTGTTAAATTAATACCAGGCAAATAATAAATAAGAACCGGTGTTTTGTGAAAATTGAACTGTGTTTATTAGTTCCCGGTCTCGATGAGTAGAGTGACAGTACAGAATTGTTAGGGAGAAAAGTTTTTGCTACCACCTATATAGAGTTGGTTTTTCGGAGAGCCGCAGATGCTGGGCCAAATGTAATATTTAGTGTTAGCTGGAAAAAAATAATAACAAATTTACTAAAACACGCTCGAGTGAATAAGTGTAATATAGTGGTGAGTTTAGTAGCCTGTGATACATGTGGTTATTTTCCTATTCTCCGGGAATGTACAGGGGACAAATCGTCTCTACTTTATATATTAGAAGAAAAAAAAAGTGGTAGAATAGAATGGGATCGAACGCTTAAACCATCGATCATGAAACCTGCTTTTTACCGACTGCGCCACGATTCCGGATTAAAAACACATCTGAAAATAGGCCAATTAACCGAAACTTGATTATTGGCAGGCCTGTTAAATTAATACCAGGCAAATAATAAATAAGAACCGGTGTTTTGTGAAAATTGAACTGTGTTTATTAGTTTCCGGTGTCGATGAGTAGAGTGACAGTACAGAATTGTTAGGAAGAAAAGTTTTTGCTACCACCTATATGGAGTTGGTTTTTCGGAGAGCTGTAGATGCTGGGCCAAATGTAATATTTAGTGTTAGCTGGAAAAAAATAATAACACATTTACTAAAACACGCTCGAGTGAATAAGTGTAGTATAGTGGTGCGTTTAGTAGCCTGTGATACATGTGGTTATTTTCCTATTCTCCGGGAATGTACAGGGGACAAATCGTCTCTACTTTATATATTATATATCTATATATATATATACAGGGTGGGCAAAAATAAGGGTCCTATTTTTAAAAATTCATAACTTTTTTATTTATTGATTTAAAAAAAATTTTTTTTTAGAATAAGTAAAGGACCCCTTCCGAAGCAAGCATGAGCCGTATTAGCCCTAAGGAACGTACCCTCATTTAGAAAACATTATTTTTGCTTAAAAAACTCAAAACAGTGTAAAAAACAATACTTTAGTTTTTGTAAGTTTTAAGAAGTGTTTTTCGGCTAAAATTTGTTTTGTTTATTTCAAAAAATCTCAGAAGGGTCAGTCTACACACACATAAAGTTTGGTGAGTTTAACTTTTATTTTGTGGAAGTTATTCAAATTCAAGTTATTCAAATTTAAAGATAGGACCCTTATTTTGGCCCACCCTATATATATATATATATATATATATATATATATATATATATATATATATATATAGAGAGAGAGAGAGAGAGAGAGAGAGAGAGAGAGACAGTTAATGACGCAACTTGATGTATTTTTGCTTTTAATTCTGCCCAGTTATTAAACAACTAGAGGAGGCCATAAAATTATGAATCCATCCATGAACGTGTATTTCAGCTAGTAATAAATCAAAGTTAACATTTGAAAAGCACCTCAGAACAAGTTTCGTCGTTGTCGTCGTTAATGTCAAACCTGTGCTGCCAGAAACAAATACATGGACGTATGCGCGCGCATGTATATTTACACGCTTGAGTGCTCTACGTAATGTTTTTTTTGGGGGGGGGCGGGGGGGGGGGCGGGGGGGGGCGAGTGGGGGTAGGGGGGCGTGTTCAGCGGGCCCCCAGCGCTAATAATCAGTTTGAGATTATTTGACACCGATCACGCCCCATCAATTATTATATTGTTATCACTGCTTATTAAGGGCCCCGACTCCGAATTCGAAATTCGCTGGGATGAAGAGGGGGGGGGGGGGGATAGAAAGAAAGAAAAAATAAACTAAAAAAAAACAAACGGAAACGAATGAAGCAAATTAAAGAAACACTTATTTTGTCATTAACTTGTTTTCAAAATGGGTGCCCCCGCCGCGTACGCATGCGCGAACAGACACAAGCAGGCATCCACTGGACAGACGGACGCGGGGACACACACTTTTCTGCTCATTTATTTGAATTCATGTCGACTCTGCGTATTTTCATGTATTGAGCACTATTTTTATTTTTGCACCTTTCTGATCGTGTCTCTTATTTTTCATTTGGTATTTGTCGATTAATACTCCCCAAAAATATGACATTCTACTTTTTTAGGCGATTACGTATTTTCATGTATTGACCACTTTTTATACATTGTTTGATTTTTGCACCTTTCTGATCGTGTCTCTTATTTTTCATTTGGTATTTGTCGATTAATACTCCCCCAAAATATGACATTCTACTTTTTTAGGCGATTACGTATTTTCATGTATTGACCACTTTTTATACATTGTTTGATTTTTGCACCTTTCTGATCGTGTCTCTTATTTTTCATTTGGTATTTGTCGATTAATACTCCCCCAAAATATGACATTCTACTTTTTTAGGCGATTACGTATTTTCATGTATTGACCACTTTTTATACATTGTTTGATTTTTGCACCTTTCTGATCGTGTCTCTTATTTTTCATTTGGTATTTGTCGATTAATACTCCCCCAAAATATGACATTCTACTTTTTTAGGCGATTACGTATTTTCATGTATTGACCACTTTTTATACATTGTTTGATTTTTGCACCTTTCTGATCGTGTCTCTTATTTTTCATTTGGTATTTGTCGATTAATACTCCCCCAAAATATGACATTCTACTTTTTTAGGCGATTACGTATTTTCATGTATTGACCACTTTTTATACATTGTTTGATTTTTGCACCTTTCTGATCGTGTCTCTTATTTTTCATTTGGTATTTGTCGATTAATACTCCCCCAAAATATGACATTCTACTTTTTTAGGCGATTACGTATTTTCATGTATTGACCACTTTTTATACATTGTTTGATTTTTGCACCTTTCTGATCGTGTCTCTTATTTTTCATTTGGTATTTGTCGATTAATACTCCCCCAAAATATGACATTCTACTTTTTTAGGCGATTACGTATTTTCATGTATTGACCACTTTTTATACATTGTTTGATTTTTGCACCTTTCTGATCGTGTCTCTTATTTTTCATTTGGTATTTGTCGATTAATACTCCCCCAAAATATGACATTCTACTTTTTTAGGCGATTACGTATTTTCATGTATTGACCACTTTTTATACATTGTTTGATTTTTGCACCTTTCTGATCGTGTCTCTTATTTTTCATTTGGTATTTGTCGATTAATACTCCCCCAAAATATGACATTCTACTTTTTTAGGCGATTACGTATTTTCATGTATTGACCACTTTTTATACATTGTTTGATTTTTGCACCTTTCTGATCGTGTCTCTTATTTTTCATTTGGTATTTGTCGATTAATACTCCCCCAAAATATGACATTCTACTTTTTTAGGCGATTACGTATTTTCATGTATTGACCACTTTTTATACATTGTTTGATTTTTGCACCTTTCTGATCGTGTCTCTTATTTTTCATTTGGTATTTGTCGATTAATACTCCCCCAAAATATGACATTCTACTTTTTTAGGCGATTACGTATTTTCATGTATTGACCACTTTTTATACATTGTTTGATTTTTGCACCTTTCTGATCGTGTCTCTTATTTTTCATTTGGTATTTGTCGATTAATACTCCCCCAAAATATGACATTCTACTTTTTTAGGCGATTACGTATTTTCATGTATTGACCACTTTTTATACATTGTTTGATTTTTGCACCTTTCTGATCGTGTCTCTTATTTTTCATTTGGTATTTGTCGATTAATACTCCCCCAAAATATGACATTCTACTTTTTTAGGCGATTACGTATTTTCATGTATTGACCACTTTTTATACATTGTTTGATTTTTGCACCTTTCTGATCGTGTCTCTTATTTTTCATTTGGTATTTGTCGATTAATACTCCCCCAAAATATGACATTCTACTTTTTTAGGCGATTACGTATTTTCATGTATTGACCACTTTTTATACATTGTTTGATTTTTGCACCTTTCTGATCGTGTCTCTTATTTTTCATTTGGTATTTGTCGATTAATACTCCCCCAAAATATGACATTCTACTTTTTTAGGCGATTACGTATTTTCATGTATTGACCACTTTTTATACATTGTTTGATTTTTGCACCTTTCTGATCGTGTCTCTTATTTTTCATTTGGTATTTGTCGATTAATACTCCCCCAAAATATGACATTCTACTTTTTTAGGCGATTACGTATTTTCATGTATTGACCACTTTTTATACATTGTTTGATTTTTGCACCTTTCTGATCGTGTCTCTTATTTTTCATTTGGTATTTGTCGATTAATACTCCCCCAAAATATGACATTCTACTTTTTTAGGCGATTACGTATTTTCATGTATTGACCACTTTTTATACATTGTTTGATTTTTGCACCTTTCTGATCGTGTCTCTTATTTTTCATTTGGTATTTGTCGATTAATACTCCCCCAAAATATGACATTCTACTTTTTTAGGCGATTACGTATTTTCATGTATTGACCACTTTTTATACATTGTTTGATTTTTGCACCTTTCTGATCGTGTCTCTTATTTTTCATTTGGTATTTGTCGATTAATACTCCCCCAAAATATGACATTCTACTTTTTTAGGCGATTACGTATTTTCATGTATTGACCACTTTTTATACATTGTTTGATTTTTGCACCTTTCTGATCGTGTCTCTTATTTTTCATTTGGTATTTGTCGATTAATACTCCCCCAAAATATGACATTCTACTTTTTTAGGCGATTACGTATTTTCATGTATTGACCACTTTTTATACATTGTTTGATTTTTGCACCTTTCTGATCGTGTCTCTTATTTTTCATTTGGTATTTGTCGATTAATACTCCCCCAAAATATGACATTCTACTTTTTTAGGCGATTACGTATTTTCATGTATTGACCACTTTTTATACATTGTTTGATTTTTGCACCTTTCTGATCGTGTCTCTTATTTTTCATTTGGTATTTGTCGATTAATACTCCCCCAAAATATGACATTCTACTTTTTTAGGCGATTACGTATTTTCATGTATTGACCACTTTTTATACATTGTTTGATTTTTGCACCTTTCTGATCGTGTCTCTTATTTTTCATTTGGTATTTGTCGATTAATACTCCCCCAAAATATGACATTCTACTTTTTTAGGCGATTACGTATTTTCATGTATTGACCACTTTTTATACATTGTTTGATTTTTGCACCTTTCTGATCGTGTCTCTTATTTTTCATTTGGTATTTGTCGATTAATACTCCCCCAAAATATGACATTCTACTTTTTTAGGCGATTACGTATTTTCATGTATTGACCACTTTTTATACATTGTTTGATTTTTGCACCTTTCTGATCGTGTCTCTTATTTTTCATTTGGTATTTGTCGATTAATACTCCCCCAAAATATGACATTCTACTTTTTTAGGCGATTACGTATTTTCATGTATTGACCACTTTTTATACATTGTTTGATTTTTGCACCTTTCTGATCGTGTCTCTTATTTTTCATTTGGTATTTGTCGATTAATACTCCCCCAAAATATGACATTCTACTTTTTTAGGCGATTACGTATTTTCATGTATTGACCACTTTTTATACATTGTTTGATTTTTGCACCTTTCTGATCGTGTCTCTTATTTTTCATTTGGTATTTGTCGATTAATACTCCCCCAAAATATGACATTCTACTTTTTTAGGCGATTACGTATTTTCATGTATTGACCACTTTTTATACATTGTTTGATTTTTGCACCTTTCTGATCGTGTCTCTTATTTTTCATTTGGTATTTGTCGATTAATACTCCCCCAAAATATGACATTCTACTTTTTTAGGCGATTACGTATTTTCATGTATTGACCACTTTTTATACATTGTTTGATTTTTGCACCTTTCTGATCGTGTCTCTTATTTTTCATTTGGTATTTGTCGATTAATACTCCCCCAAAATATGACATTCTACTTTTTTAGGCGATTACGTATTTTCATGTATTGACCACTTTTTATACATTGTTTGATTTTTGCACCTTTCTGATCGTGTCTCTTATTTTTCATTTGGTATTTGTCGATTAATACTCCCCCAAAATATGACATTCTACTTTTTTAGGCGATTACGTATTTTCATGTATTGACCACTTTTTATACATTGTTTGATTTTTGCACCTTTCTGATCGTGTCTCTTATTTTTCATTTGGTATTTGTCGATTAATACTCCCCCAAAATATGACATTCTACTTTTTTAGGCAGTTACGTATTTTCATGTATTGACCATTTTTTATACATTGTTTGATTTTTGCACCTTTCTGATCGTGTCTCTTATTTTTCATTTGGTATTTGTCGATTAATACTCCCCCAAAATATGACATTCTACTTTTTTAGGCGATTACGTATTTTCATGTATTGACCACTTTTTATACATTGTTTGATTTTTGCACCTTTCTGATCGTGTCTCTTATTTTTCATTTGGTATTTGTCGATTAATACTCCCCCAAAATATGACATTCTACTTTTTTAGGCGATTACGTATTTTCATGTATTGACCACTTTTTATACATTGTTTGATTTTTGCACCTTTCTGATCGTGTCTCTTATTTTTCATTTGGTATTTGTCGATTAATACTCCCCCAAAATATGACATTCTACTTTTTTAGGCGATTACGTATTTTCATGTATTGACCACTTTTTATACATTGTTTGATTTTTGCACCTTTCTGATCGTGTCTCTTATTTTTCATTTGGTATTTGTCGATTAATACTCCCCCAAAATATGACATTCTACTTTTTTAGGCGATTACGTATTTTCATGTATTGACCACTTTTTATACATTGTTTGATTTTTGCACCTTTCTGATCGTGTCTCTTATTTTTCATTTGGTATTTGTCGATTAATACTCCCCCAAAATATGACATTCTACTTTTTTAGGCGATTACGTATTTTCATGTATTGACCACTTTTTATACATTGTTTGATTTTTGCACCTTTCTGATCGTGTCTCTTATTTTTCATTTGGTATTTGTCGATTAATACTCCCCCAAAATATGACATTCTACTTTTTTAGGCGATTACGTATTTTCATGTATTGACCACTTTTTATACATTGTTTGATTTTTGCACCTTTCTGATCGTGTCTCTTATTTTTCATTTGGTATTTGTCGATTAATACTCCCCCAAAATATGACATTCTACTTTTTTAGGCGATTACGTATTTTCATGTATTGACCACTTTTTATACATTGTTTGATTTTTGCACCTTTCTGATCGTGTCTCTTATTTTTCATTTGGTATTTGTCGATTAATACTCCCCCAAAATATGACATTCTACTTTTTTAGGCGATTACGTATTTTCATGTATTGACCACTTTTTATACATTGTTTGATTTTTGCACCTTTCTGATCGTGTCTCTTATTTTTCATTTGGTATTTGTCGATTAATACTCCCCCAAAATATGACATTCTACTTTTTTAGGCGATTACGTATTTTCATGTATTGACCACTTTTTATACATTGTTTGATTTTTGCACCTTTCTGATCGTGTCTCTTATTTTTCATTTGGTATTTGTCGATTAATACTCCCCCAAAATATGACATTCTACTTTTTTAGGCGATTACGTATTTTCATGTATTGACCACTTTTTATACATTGTTTGATTTTTGCACCTTTCTGATCGTGTCTCTTATTTTTCATTTGGTATTTGTCGATTAATACTCCCCCAAAATATGACATTCTACTTTTTTAGGCGATTACGTATTTTCATGTATTGACCACTTTTTATACATTGTTTGATTTTTGCACCTTTCTGATCGTGTCTCTTATTTTTCATTTGGTATTTGTCGATTAATACTCCCCCAAAATATGACATTCTACTTTTTTAGGCGATTACGTATTTTCATGTATTGACCACTTTTTATACATTGTTTGATTTTTGCACCTTTCTGATCGTGTCTCTTATTTTTCATTTGGTATTTGTCGATTAATACTCCCCCAAAATATGACATTCTACTTTTTTAGGCGATTACGTATTTTCATGTATTGACCACTTTTTATACATTGTTTGATTTTTGCACCTTTCTGATCGTGTCTCTTATTTTTCATTTGGTATTTGTCGATTAATACTCCCCCAAAATATGACATTCTACTTTTTTAGGCGATTACGTATTTTCATGTATTGACCACTTTTTATACATTGTTTGATTTTTGCACCTTTCTGATCGTGTCTCTTATTTTTCATTTGGTATTTGTCGATTAATACTCCCCCAAAATATGACATTCTACTTTTTTAGGCGATTACGTATTTTCATGTATTGACCACTTTTTATACATTGTTTGATTTTTGCACCTTTCTGATCGTGTCTCTTATTTTTCATTTGGTATTTGTCGATTAATACTCCCCCAAAATATGACATTCTACTTTTTTAGGCGATTACGTATTTTCATGTATTGACCACTTTTTATACATTGTTTGATTTTTGCACCTTTCTAATTCTTTCTCTTTTTTTTAATTTGGTATTTGCGATTAACACTCTATGCTACACCCCCTCTAAAAAAAATAATATTTTACTATTTTTAGGCGATTACGTTTTAACACCCTGTAAAAGAAATTGTCGGAAAGAAGGAAACAAATATTTTAGAATTTAGAGTTTTTCTCGTTCCGTCAGCCATTACCCGGTACTTGATTAGTTTAGGAGTGAATCTTGCACATACAAAAATATAAACATATGAACATAAAACATACCTAACTTTATACAGATAGACGTAATAATAATAATAATAATAATAATAATAATAATAATAATAATAATAATAATAATAATAATAATAATAATAATACATTTCATAGTTGTATTTACTAGGTGTCGCTAGTGAGTCTTGTACGGTCACTTTTGTTCACTAGAGAACAAAATGTTGCAAGTTGTTTTTTTCTAGTATTGGATTCTGGTAGAAAACAAGAGTATTTCATTTTTTAAATTTGTTCATTTTTCTAAAAAGTTAAATGTAAACGTTTTATTACAGTATTCTCTGGCCATTAAAGTATTAATTGAACACAATTATTTAACATTAAAACCGATTTTGGAGGTCAAATTTTAAGGGGCGAGAGTTATGCTAGATCAACCTGAAGGCTTCCTTCTCATTGACTACTGCACTTTTATATTTCATTTTTCTTCTTCGTCTTTTTTCTTCTTTTTTATTTCTTATTACTCTGTTTTTCCGTTTATATTTCTTTATTCTTCTTCTTCTCTTACTTCTTTCTCTTCTTTTTCTTTTTTTCTTCTTCTTTTTTATTTCTTATTACTCTGTTTTTCCTTTTATATTTCTTTATTCTTCTTCTTCTCTTACTTCTTCCTCTTCTTTTTCTTTTTTTCTTCTTCTTTTTTATTTCTTATTACTCTGTTTTTCCTTTTATATTTCTTTATTCTTCTTCTTCTCTTACTTCTTTCTCTTCTTTTTCTTTTTTTCTTCTTCTTTTTTATTTCTTATTACTCTGTTTTTCCTTTTATATTTCTTTATTCTTCTTCTTCTCTTACTTCTTCCTCTTCTTTTTCTTTTTTTCTTCTTCTTTTTTATTTCTTATTACTCTGTTTTTCCTTTTATATTTCTTTATTCTTCTTCTTCTCTTACTTCTTCCTCTTCTTTTTCTTTTTTCTTCTTTTTTATTTTTTATTACTTTGTTTTTCCTTTTATATTTCTTTATTCTTCTTCTTCTTCTCTTCTTTTTTTTCTTTTTTCTTCTTTTTTATTGACCCGAGAGCGTCATTAATTTCCCTGGATTACTCCACTTACCCTTGATCTACACTGTATAATGCTGAGTGTTTTATCAAGGAGGTATCAAGTACCATTAATTGAGTCTTTGGTATGAATCGACCGAGGATTGAACCTCTCGGCCCATTAATGAACACTCTAACCGTTATCCTAAATGGGCCGATACGCGAGTATATACGATATCTATATAATTCATATCATTGTACGTTATAATCGGACCAGTGTAATTTAAACTTATAATGAACGCCGAGCTTTGTATTCGATGCTTTTTTACAGGTTTCAGGGATTTTTGTTTCTCATTTTTTGGCTTAGCTTGTTTCCAAAGCCGGTACAAGTTTTAAACGAGCGCATGTTGACATCCACGTGCGCCTCCGTTCTCTCGAAGACAGTCGGGAACGCGGTACACTTTAACTCGTCGTTTCATGACAGATTTGTGTGTGTCGATCGTTGTCGATCATCCGGCGAGCTTTGCATCGAAGGCGGTGAAAATTGGGGACAACGAGTAATTACCAGCCGCGTGGAGCGCCTTGCCGAGGAAGGCCGGCACGTGCACCTGTCACCATCGACGCCTGCTTACGTCACCTCGCGACGGGCCTACGAGCCGACCCACTAAACCCGGCTCTTTTTTTTTTTAGAACAATATATTTTTTTTCTTCTTTCTCGAACGTCATTCAACGAACCTGCTAGCATCTACTCTTACACATCGGCGCCCGTTTACATTTGGCACCATGCCATTACTCATTTCAACTCTGACACCACACACATGTACACACAAACACACGTGTATATATATATATATATATATATATATATATATATATATATATATATATATATATATATATATATATATACACTGCCTTGAGACAGCTGAAAACAACTATAATAACTTAATGAATGCTCTTTATTTGGACTTTGATTTGAAAACTGATTTAAATCGACAATAAATATGAATCTTATTTTGGGGTTCGAATCGTGCGACAGATGTTAATGGTAATCTCTACACTGATGATTCCGCAAGGATGAAACGTATACGTATCTAGATAATAAATTGCTCTAAGAAAATAAGAATACATTGCTGTTAGAATACATTGGTCTTAGAATACATTATCTCAAAATACATTATCTCAGAATATATTGTCTCAGAATGCATTCTCTCAGAATACATTGCTCACAAAATACATTGATCTCAGAAGGAACTTTTACAGTGAAAGTGGAAACATTACTCTTAGAAGGAGACTCTGAGAAAACACCATTTCAAGAAAAACATTACTCCCAGAAAAATAAGCATTACTTAATTAAAAACGTTACTCTTTGAAAACATTACTCTTTGGCACTGATAATCTTCTTTGCTCTCAACGTGATTGACCTTTTAGTATCTATTTGGGTGAAAAATAAAAATAAAAATGAGAAATAAGGTTTTGATTTTTTGACAAATCAGATAAACTAATACGGTTGAGGATAACTTTATAGATACTAGGGCATGACCCGACTAGTCGATTTATCGGATTGGCCTTCTCCGACCTTCGGTCTAGCCAAAGTAAGGGACGAAGTGAACGAATGCCTATCCACCAGGACCCCGTCCTACGGCATCACGGGTCGCCACCCACAGCCAATAGGTGGCTCCGTTATCGGGGAGGAGAGGTTAACCATCTGCATGGGGTTGCAGTCGGCGAGTTCTCAACCCTCCCGACAGGGCAACCATTGTTAAATAATCACAAACACATAAAACAAAAACAAACATGAACGATACAGAAAGCGAATTCATAAAGATTATTTTTGTGCTGAACAGGAAATGATTTAATAATAATGGGACATCAATTAATAAATATTCCACGAATTTCAGTTACGTTTAAGTATTTTAAAGCGTTTTATGGAAAATAATATAGGCACAATCTCCCATTTTAAAATTCAATTTTATAATGTCGTCGACCGTCATGAGCAGTTTCGTAGCTCCGATCGTAGAGCGCCGGAGTACGGTCACTGGGGTTTCGTTTTCGAACCTCGCAAGGTCTATCACACTAATGTGTCGTATCAACATGTCTGTGAATAACTATATATATATTTATGACAATTTAGCTTCCGCGTTTCATCTTCATTTTAGCCTGAAGATAGCCTATGAGGATGAAACGCGGAAGCTTTTGTATATATATATATATATATATATATATATATATATATATATTTATATTTAAATTCAGGTAGATTACAATAAAACAAATTCTTTTCTTTAAAACCTTTTATCCCGGGAAACAAGCAAACATAAAAATGGAGAAATAGTAAGGCAAAAGTCCAGAGTCAAAATTATTAATTCGGTATGGAAGCTAGTGGTAACCGATATTTCCATTTTTTACTTATTGCATCAAATTGGTATTCTTGCTTGGATTTGACGTTTTTTGTTTTGTTTTTCACAACGATTGGAGTGATGGGTAAATAAACTTTTGACTCTGATTATTTCTTCGTTTGGCGATTTGTATGTTTGCATGTTGTCCGGGATTAGCGGTTACGTGTTTATGGTAAACTACCTGAAATTCTTTTGCTATGTAGAATTTGTGAAACAATTGTAAACCAGATGACTTGCTTTGGATATAAATTATTATCAAATGATATAATAATACATTTTGAAAATAATATATATATATATATATATATATATATATATATATATATATATATATATATATATATATATATATATATAAGTATAAACTTGATTTTTGGTCCCCCGATTTTATAAATCGGGGGACTTATGGTTTGAGGCATGTCCGTCCGTCCGTCCGTCCGTCCGGATTTTTCTCCGCAACCATCCATTGAATTTCTCTGAAATTTTGCATGAAGTTGTAACTTTGGTCAGGTTAGAAAGTGACATTCTCCGATTTAAAAAAAAAAAATCTGGTTAACGCCCAGGGGGGTCAAAATGCCCCGAAATTGCAAAAAATGACATTTTTTGCCCCATAACTTTTCATCCATCCATTCAATTTCTCTGAAACTTGGCCAAAATGTGGAGACAATTGTTCCTAATAGAAAATAAGTATCGCTGACCTTGGGAAAAATCTGGTTCGCCCCCCAGGGGGTCAAAAGCCCCCAAAATGGCAAAAAATGACCCTTTTCTTCCATAACGTTTGATCAATCCATTCAATTTTTCTGAAACTTGGCCAAAATGTAGAGGCAATTGTTCTGGATATGAAATGAGCATCCTTGACCTCAGAAAAATTCTGGTTCGCGCCCCCAGGGGGTCAAAGGGGATCAAAAAGTCCCCAAATTGCCCAAATTTATTGCATTTTACACTCGTCACATAAAGAGGGGGACCACGCATGCGCGGCTTGTTGTAATTGAAATTCGACGCCCTCGGAAATCATTTTGATTCATATAAATTTGATTTATATTGTTTTAATCTTTTATATGTATATATGTGTATATCTGATCTGTAGTCGGATGTCTTTCCCCCGGCCGGGGCCAATTCGCATGACAATTAGGAGGGATTTAAATCTATAAACGCCAATTCGGCGGGCGCGTATAGCGAGCAGTTTAGAGTAGTTCAGCAACAAAATCAAACAAATACACACACACACACACACACACACACACATATATATATATATATATATATATATATATATATATATATATACATATATATATATATATATATATATATATATATATATATATATATATACATATATAGGTCTGGCATAAAAGTATTCTCATAAAATTGAACTCATATGGTATTACTGAACGAATATTTAATATAAGTAGATCCTTCTCATCCAAAAGAAAGATCCAGGTTTCTTCGATGGCCGTTCATCCATACAACAACATGATATAAATGCAAGTGTCCTCCAGGGATTGATCCTTAGACCTTTATTGTTCCTGATTTTCACAAACGATGATGACATTGTGTCTGAGATGGGTATATTTGTGACGACACCACGCTCTACTTTTGTCATGTGGGCAAAACGGACGCGCACATATCCGAGGCAATGGCTGAATCCTTGGAAAATGACCTTCAGTCTGTAGTGAAATGGGGTCATAAATGGATGATAACTTTTAATGCTGCTAAGACAAAGTTCCTGTCCTTCAACAGCTACAAGAACACTCTTCAACTGCCGATTGCCATGGCAAATAACACCCTACCTGAGTGTTCAACATTCAAACTCCTCGGCCTAACATTCACAGGTAGCATGAATTGGAACAAATACATTGAAAACATTGCCAGGGCTGCTGCAAAAAGGTGGGCTCCCTTTACCGTGCGAGTAAACTTCTTACACCTATCAGTACCCTATATTACTACAAAACCACCATCCGCACAGGGCTGGTGCACCATCCACTAGTCTCTCTCTCTTAGACAAAGTCAAAAAAAGAGTCTCTAATCTAATAGATCCCTCACTGTCTGACAAGCTCCAGCCCCTGTCCCATCGCCGCAATGTTGCATCCTTGTGTTTGTTTTACAAGTACTTCAATAGAATGTGCTACGATTAACTTGCTGCTTTGGTGCCCCCTTGACGTAAATACACTCGCCTAACCTGTAAATCAGCTATATCCCATCTATTAACTGTGGAGGCCCCCAGATGCTGGAGACCCATTATACTCCAATAACTTTTTTCCTCGAGCTTCCTGCCTTTGGAACTCCCTCCCTGCTCCCCTTTTTCCCCGACTGTACCAACATGCAGAAATTTTAAACTAATGTGAACAAGCACCTCGCTGCACAGCTCCCAAATTAGGATGACCCCCTAAACTTTCACCCTAATTATCAGTAGCTCTTTACGTCTACAGTGGCAACTTGCTTTGTTTAGGGTGAACTACGTTAAAAAAAACAACATATATCTGATATAATGATATGGACTATTTCTCTGTTTTATATGTTTCAATAGCTACCTATTTGCGTGTAAATCTACCCGGCCATGCATTGCTCTTACCGGCCTTGTGTTATACAATGCCAATCTTACAAACATAAACAAACGAATAAAATAAGCTGCAGTCTCTGTCGGCGACTGTTCTCTCTCGCTTTATTTTCGTGTAACGTCATGCGCACGTTCCGGGCACGTGTCGTGTTTCTGGCCGAAACCCAAAATGTCAAACTCAAACAAATCTTGCTTCACAATCTGAATGTTTGGATTCTGTCAAAACTTGTCAAACCGGATGGAGGCAGAAAATACGATCGGGTGGAAGTGTAAAACGCAGGAGACAAGCAACAACTGTCAGATTTAGTTTTGTTTATTATTTTTCTGATGTTCGGTTAATTGTTGTTTTTTTTAGACACCGTTGCAATACGGGCAATAGGTTCCTTCCTTTCTTTCAGGTTCACCCTGTACTTTTAGCAGGGTCGCGGAGTTAGAATCAGAGGATTTGTAAAGCGTCGGAGTCGGAGTCGGAGTCCGACTCGTAAGAATTCTAGGAGTCGGAGCTGGAATCGGGGTATATTTCTTTCATCTTTGAAGACTCAACAGACACTTTGAATGTTAGAAGACTTTAATATAAACACTCAGTGTCGGAGTCGGAGTTTTTGAAATTCTAAGAGTCGAAGTCGATATCAAACCTCACGACTCCACCACCCAATTTTTTTTTATAACCTGCCACTTTCTTAAGCACTTTGATTTCTTCATTCTTTTCTTCAGTTTTTTTCTTTCTTACCTCCTTTCTTTCTTTTGTTCTTAGTCCTATTTTTCATTCATATTCCTTTTTTTTTCTCTTCAAATTTAAGATTCTCAATTATTTTACTTTCTAAAAGAATGCAATTGTTTTCGTCCATTCCTGCCTTTTTTCTTTCGTTATTCTTAATACTTTTTCTTTCATATTTTGCATTCTTTTTTCTCGTGTTCCTCCTGTGTTTATAGACATTTCACTTCAACAAAACTTCAATTCTTTCGTTCGCTTTTTCCTTTCTTTTTCCTATTCATTCGTATTTTTTATTTTATTTTCTTTTATTCGTGTCCATTCTTTAATATATTTTATTTTATTTGTTCTTTCTTTTTCTTTCTTTCAATTAATTTCTTGTTTATTTTTTGTTTCATCTCTCATATTTTTGTTTCTTTGTTTTTTTTATTTCTGTATTTCCTTCTTTGTTCGTTTTTGTCTTTATACTTTTTTCTCTTTTTCCTCTTTATTTATTCCCCTTCTTTCTTTTTTGTATTTCTGTCTGTATTTATTTATTCATTTGTGTTTTTCTTTATACGTTTTATTTCTTTTCTTTTGGTACATTTCTTTATTTCTTTCCCTCTTTCCTTCTTTCTTTCTTTCTTTCTTAATTCATATTTTTCTTTCTTTCCGTTTTACATTCCTCTTTTTTTCTTCCTTCGTGCTATTCCGTCATATATTGTATTTCTTTTTTTGTGCTTCCTTTCTTTCGCAGACCCTTCTTTCTGCCTATTCTTTTCTTTGCTTCTTTGTTTCGTCCTCATACTTTTTTAATATTTTCTTTCTCGTCACTAACATCTTGCTTTCACTCGTTAGTTTAATCCTTCCCTTTCTTTCTTTCTTTTATTACACACTTCTTTCATTTTATGTAGTTTTCTTTTTCTTTATTCAATATGTAACTTTCTCCAAGTATTTTCATTCATTCGTCTTTCATTCCCCCCTTTCATTCCTTCTTTTCATTCTTCCCTGCAGGATTTTTTTACATTGCAGCTGTAACCGTGCATGCTGTGTTGGAGAAACCCATTTTCGGCGAGATGGGAGCCAGAAGCGATTTAGAAAATAGTACGAATCTATCATCTGATTAGTACGCACAATTTAAGTTTTATTTCAGTTTTATTTAAGTTTTATTTACTTACTCTTTTTTATAAGAATGATGAATAATTTTTCTTCTTCTTCTTCTGCTTTTTCATCTTCTTCATTTCTTCTTCTTCTTCTTCAAATCTTCTTCTTCTCCCTCTTCTTCTTCTTCGTCTCCCTTTACTTCTCCTTTTTCTTCTTCTTCATTTCTGATTCTTCTTTATTTATTAATTTCTTCTTCTTCTTCCTCTTTTCCTTTTTCTTCTCCTTCTTCTTCTTCTTCTCCCTTTTCTTCTTCTTCTTCTTCTTCTTCTTCTTCTTCTTCTTCTTGTTCACTTTTTTCTTCTTCATTTCTGATTCTTCTTTAGTTCTTTCTTTCTTCTTCTTCTACTTCTTGGTCTCCCTTTTCTTCTTCTCCTTTTTCATCTTCTTCATTTCTTCTTCTTCTTCTTCAAATCTTCTTCTTCTCCCTCTTCTTCTTCGTCTCCCTTTACTTCTCCTTTTTCTTCTTCTTCATTTCTGATTCTTCTTTATTTATTAATTTCTTCTTCTTCTTCCTCTTTTCCCTTTTCTTCTCCTTCTTCTTCTTCTCCCTTTTCTTCTTCTATTTCTTCGTCTCCCTTTTCTTGTTCTCTTTTTTCTTCTTCATTTCTGATTCTTCTTTAGTTCTTTCTTTCTTCTTCTTCTACTTCTTGGTCTCCCTTTTCTTCTTCTCCTTTTTCTTCCTCTTCATTTCTGATTCTTCTTTATTTATTCATTTCTTCTTCTTCTTCTTCTTCTTTTTCTTCTTCTTCTTCTTCTTCTTCTTCTTCTTCTTCTTCTTTGTCTCCCTTTTCTTCTCCCTTTTCTTCATCTTTTTCTTCTTCTTCTTCAATTCTGCATTTTCTATCTTCTTTTCCTTCGTCTTCTTTAATTTCTTATTCTTCCTTATTCAATTTTTCATCCCGAAATGCGTGTACGACAAACAACCCTAACCCTAACCCAAACACGTTCGCGTCATGCTTGAAACCAGAAGCAGTTAAGAAAATAATAATTCATAATTTGGTTAATATGTAAAATTTGGATTATATTTACTTACTCTTTTTTTTTTCACGAATAATCGATCATATATTACTCAATCGCCTCCCGCTCTATTAATCGATCTAATTGTTCCTTAAAATTATTTTGCTGTGAGTTGGCGTATAATTTTGACTTGTATGCAAATGATGTCTTTGATTGCTAAGTATGTGCGCACCTATGAAAGTAATAGACAACGCACTGACCACTTGAACCATAACCATTTTACTAGAGACAAGTGGTATCTGTTCTGATGTTGCATTTTATCTTTTCTGTTCTCGGTTGGTGAATGTAAGGTCCTTCTAGACCAAGGTAATCTCTATTCTTTGTCCCAATCTAGAGTATCTCGTTTTGGGGAGCTTGATTTATGCACGTTAAAAAACGATCTTGTGCTTAGTTTTGCCCATGTGGCGAGGCAAGTACATAGGAACCGTTTAAGCCTTTCGAGTGTGAATTATTCACAATGTTCTGATAGATGTCACCAATATTATAATCACTAATCTTTTGTCAGTCTGTTTTGTAGGCTCCAAAATGATTCGATAAAACTGTACCAGATTTAAAATGAAAAATATATCGTTAGTACCATAGGCGTGTTAAAATATCCAGATTCCAGTTGCCCCCTTACTGAGACAGCCATGTGTGTTTTTATATTCTTTTTTGTGCCACTTTGTTACATTCACTTATTATGTGAGTTACCGTTTCGTCTCTTTGTCCATAAAGTGTACATTTACTATTTTCCTTGGTTTAGTCTCAATTGGCTTTTATATACTTCGTTCTTATCACGTTTTTTGTGTCAATAGCGATCCCGTTTCTCTATTCAGCTGCCCTTTTCGTAACCATGTCTAACTTCTCTTGACTTCTTGTTTCCAATTTCACTGCTCTTCGTACTGTTAACCTTACTGATGCTTTTTTGGCGGCGATAATCAGTTTATCTGTACTTTGTGGTATGTATTTTTCCAGTTCATGCACCAATCGTCTTCCTGCTTCTCTCCTTTCTACATAGAGGTTTTCAATATCATCGTTCGGGTGTGGTTAAATGTAATAATAATGATCATGCACAATGTGCTGCTGCTGCATCATCATCATCATCATCATCATCATCATCACCATCATCATCATCATCATCATCATCATCATCATCATCATCATCATTATTATTATTATTATTTATTTATTCATTTTTTACTCACTAGGAGTTTCCACACAAGTCCTTATTAGTTATTGCTCACTGAGAATAATCAATGGTTTTCCCTTGGAGGTCAAGTGACAACAAGTCTCCTCAGATTTCCAGTACCCTTCACCCCTTTCGATAACCGTTGCAAATTATTTTGCGTTATCGCAACAGTCGTTCATCATCGATTCGCTAGCAATGACCGTTAGTCTTATCTCAAATTTGAGTTGCAATAAGCCTCCCAAGGTTCCAGTACTCCCTGTACCCTTCCAATGGGGGTGTGATTTGTGCTCTTTCTACTCGGGTTTTACATCTTTCTTGAGCTTTCACGACAATCTTGTGTGGTATCAGCCGAGGCTGGGTCCGCTATATGTAGGTTATTCCCTTTTTTCTATTTATCTATGGCTAGTAAGCGTTTGTTTTTTCATGTGGGTTGGTTTTCCCATTTAAGGATTTCAGTAATATTTCGGCCGTTTTTATAATTGACAATGGTTGTATGGACTCAATCTTCCATTTAATTCCAATTTCTCCTAGTCATTTGTTCAATGTTTTTCGGAAGTGTTCCTAGTGCTACTATCATTATTTGTATCATAGTTATTTTTTTCATATTCAATATTCCTTTCAGTTCTCTGGTAAGTTCCATGTATTTGCTTCATTTTTCTGTCACCTTCATCATCGATCTGTAGCTCTTTTCTTCCTTCTTATTGATTAGTATTGTGACACTATGGCTGCCGCAAAGGTCGGGGCCCGGTCAGGAATAGGAAGTGACTAATCGAAAAAGACAAAAGAAAATACGGGATAGGAAATGACTCATTGAAAGAGACAAAAGACCATTTGGGAGTGGTCAATTTCCATTGTTCAGGACAGGTCACCAAGAAAAGAATACTGGACACTTTTAGGAGTGACAGTGTTTTACGACACCTGACTACAGTAAGGTGGGTTAGTTTTACGACAGTTGACGACAGTAAGGTTTATGACAAAAAGTTGACGAGTTTAAGTTTCGGAGAGAAGACGAACAGTGAGGATCGAACCCCCCGAGAGAGCAGATCGGACCGGGAAAACGATGAGATGAGCTGACGACTTGAGCAACGACAATGGGGGTCTCGACAGGACGGTGTCACACATACTCATAGTTCAAACTAAGTTATACACAACGTATATGAGTTCGTGTTCTTTCCCGAGGGTTGTGTTTCTTTTGTTTAACTTGTGGACCAGTACTGTGCCCTCGACGATTCGTCAGTAGATAGACGACTCGGCTGGACGATGAAGACAAAGAAGAAGGCCACGGAAACACAACGTTGGGGTCGATGGTCGTCGTGTGGGGCAGCACGTGGTTCCACAGTATCACGTTAGTCCTTTTTGTTTAAATGCATTTGTCTTTTTGTGCCTCCATGTCCAAATATTCAAAATAACATAGTATTCAAAGCCAAAATAAGACCCCCTCAATAGAGCTATACACTGGCTCATATGAGGAATGGTGCACCTTCTCCAAGTAATGTTACCTCAAGTAACAGCACTTAGCTGGATACTCCACCAAACTAGACGAGTTATAGTCCTGGAATCCGGTAAGACCAATAGACCGCAAGAAATATATATAGTTAACTGGTCAATTGGGGAGAGGAAAATAAATGTTCTTAAATTCTTTACTAATTGAGCGTTTGACAGGTAAAGAACTTAAATAAAATATTCGAATATCTATGTATCTCATATAGAGATCAAGTGTTAGCTCCAGCTTCATTTCTGAGAACTTCGAGTGAAGTAAAATTAAACCAGTAATGGCGTGCTATTTCAAAAGCACCCCTTGTGTAGAATTGCTTTTGAAATAGCACGCCCATTACCATATACCATTGATTTTCCAAACACCCCGTATAAAGTCGGTTTCACAACACATGTAATAACATTTCTTAGAAACACGTTTCTACGCATGTGTGCATATATGGACAATAATCTAACTTCCGTAAAACTTGCAGGCTTTTGAAAATTGCATATGATGTTAAACAAGAAAATACAAGGTGGTCGAAAAAGATGTAACCGTTTGTGATAAAGTCACATTTATTATAAAAAGGAACACTTTATTATTTTCAAAGTCGCATTTATTATTAGAAGGAAAACTTTATTACAGACGTGATGTTGCTAGTCTCAGTCTTTTATATAAATACTTATATGGCCTGTGTTCTTTCAGAATTGTCTAATCTATTCCCTGCTTTCTTTTGTTCCAGCTCGTTTGACTAGTTCGTCTAGTGGTCTCAATTAATTTGCTGTTTTGATACCTCATTGTAATACATCTTCCTATTCCAGTATCTTCTTCCCAAGAACTGCAGGCTTGTGGAACTCTTTTCCTGTTGACCGTTTTCCTCCTACCTATAGCCTTGGTCTTTTTAAGACTAAGGCTGATAGTCGTCTCCCGTATTTGCGATAATCATATTTGTTCTTGTTATCTCCTTACATCAAGTGGCTTCAGGCCTTATCTGGAGTGATTTCTATTAAAAAAATCTGGAAGTTCTGAGTGGTATAAGTTTTTACCTTTATACCACCATTTTGCTCATGGAAGTTTTGTTAAGTTTTAGGTACACAGTGGCTGTAGAAGACAAACTTTTGTTGTGAATGTTTTACATGGGCGGCATAAATTAGAGCTCAGCTGAGAACCTACCATAAAAATAACGATAGAGTAGAGAAAGACTAGCAGCATCTCTTCTGTGAGAAAGATGCTGTAGGAAAGAGAAGAGGACACCCCCATTACTAGATTTCGAAATCGATTTTGTGCTCTGTCAACGAAAGGAAATGATGTTCTGAGCCGCACATATCCGGATGTAGCAGCAGTACTTAATTTTAGTCTTTTATTAATATATGTATTCATAAAGAATGGTGACCAGTTTTTGTTTCAATGGTCTCTCTCTCTCTCTCTCTCATATATATATATATATATATATATATATATATATATATATATATATATATATATATATATATAACTCTAAAACCAAGTGTTTCCGGACCTTTGTTTATGGGAAGCTTTGTCGTTGTTTAAACATATAGAACATAATACCGTTATAAAATCGGTTTTAAAAAATCCGTGTATAATTTTTTATAATATTGTAAATATGTTAAGAAAAAAATATGTTAATGAAATGTTAAGAAAAAAGATAAATATGTTAAAAAAAAGAAAAAAAAGGCCAGACCCGTCCTAAGATGGAGTGCTGCTGTCATATCTGGGTTCCACTCAAAGCACTATTTCTTGCCTTGACAGGGTACAAAACCGACTTTGCAATCTGGCCAGGGATAATCTCTTCTCTTCTCTTCTCTGCAGTTCCCATCGCACAGAAAACATGTTTCTAGCCTCTCTCCTTACTATATCGATATGCTCATGATAGGTGCTCGACTGACAACTAATCTCTCGTACCTCTCCCTGTAAAATATTCAGAGCCATAACACGCCTGACTACAATCACAGCAGAGGACATTCCTTCCTTTCTCTCAATACCAAATACTAAACGGAACTTCCATGACCAAAGTTTCTTTCCTAGGGCATCCCGCCTGTGGAACAAAATACCACGAAGCTGCTTCACAGCCGACTTCAACATGGTCGTCGTCAAGTCTAATGTAAACAAATACTCGTTAAGCCTTCTTCTTGGACAATCGATTCCTTTTAAGAAATCTTCTGTCCATTCCACGGTTTTTTCCAATCCTCACGTGGTTACACTCAACGTCCAACCGACGGTCTCTTTAATCCTTATCCTCGAGTGGCCACCGGGCCTTGATAGGCAGTGATGCATTAGTAAAAAAAAAGTATGAGTATTAGACAAATTTAAGTAGGTCCCCAGAATTCTGCGAAAACTATCCTGTCCGGGTTACACGACCAGGATTGAACACTTCTTCATCCCTACTGTTTCCTTTAAGATGGGTGGAGTTTTGAGGTAAATTTGACCGGCTGTTCCTTAAAACATCTGGATAACTTTGATACGTGCAAAGCAGAATTTCAGGAAAGATAGCAAATGCAAAATACGAAGTAGACGAAGAGGGTCCGGAGATCGACAAGTCAGGGCGACGACGAGACCCTTCTTATGCTATTGGTTGAATAAGGAATGGCAGCACGCCGATAACAAAGAGAGAGGGGGAAAAGGGGTGATATCTGAGGACGGAGAAAAAGAAGAGGAGTGGACAAGACGGACTAGACAGCAAGAAGGGTCAAATGTAATAGACACAGGAGACAGGAACGCAGACGCAGAAAAGGGTATTGGCAAAGTAGTAAAGGCTGATGATTGGCAGATATAACTTCCACAAGTAAAAAAAGGGGGAGTGGTAAAATTACTCGTGACAATTTGCATTGTCTTTTATACAATGGGTCGGACAAATTCTATGTGATCCTCATTAAATATCCGGGTATGGATTGAGATCACGTTAACCATTATTAGGAGTATATATATATATATATATATATATATATATATATATATATATATATATATATATATTAACATTTTTTTTGAAAAACCATAACAATGTAATTTGTAGAAAATAAATAAATAACATTTATTTATCTTAAACTGAGCTTTCGAATATAAAATATTCCTCGTCAGAGAGTTTTTTTCTTTTTTTTTTTCTTTCGTTTCATAGTCTGGTGTTTATTGACTTTGAGGAAGAAAATCCGTGTCTTGGGCGCGGTTAAGCCATTTTTGAATACGTAGATAGGAGTAGACACATTATTATAAACCATTGTTTCGTAAAGGTATAAACATTTTTTTTGAAAAACCATAACAATGTAATTTGTAGAAAATAAATAAATAACATTTATTTATCTTAAACTGAGCTTTCGAATATAAAATATTCCTCGTCAGAGAGTTTTTTTCTTTTTTTTTTCTTTCGTTTCATAGTCTGGTGTTTATTGACTTTGAGGAAGAAAATCCGTGTCTTGGGCGCGGTTAAGCCATTTTTGAATACGTAGATAGGAGTAGACACATTATTATAAACCATTGTTTCGTAAAGGTATAAACATTTTTTTTGAAAAACCATAACAATGTAATTTGTAGAAAATAAATAAATAACATTTATTTATCTTAAACTGAGCTTTCGAATATAAAATATTCCTCGTCAGAGAGTTTTTTTCTTTTTTTTTTCTTTCGTTTCATAGTCTGGTGTTTATTGACTTTGAGGAAGAAAATCCGTGTCTTGGGCGCGGTTAAGCCATTTTTGAATACGTAGATAGGAGTAGACACATTATTATAAACCATTGTTTCGTAAAGGTATAAACATTTTTTTTGAAAAACCATAACAATGTAATTTGTAGAAAATAAATAAATAACATTTATTTATCTTAAACTGAGCTTTCGAATATAAAATATTCCTCGTCAGAGAGTTTTTTTCTTTTTTTTTTCTTTCGTTTCATAGTCTGGTGTTTATTGACTTTGAGGAAGAAAATCCGTGTCTTGGGCGCGGTTAAGCCATTTTTGAATACGTAGATAGGAGTAGACACATTATTATAAACCATTGTTTCGTAAAGGTATAAACATTTTTTTTGAAAAACCATAACAATGTAATTTGTAGAAAATAAATAAATAACATTTATTTATCTTAAACTGAGCTTTCGAATATAAAATATTCCTCGTCAGAGAGTTTTTTTCTTTTTTTTTTCTTTCGTTTCATAGTCTGGTGTTTATTGACTTTGAGGAAGAAAATCCGTGTCTTGGGCGCGGTTAAGCCATTTTTGAATACGTAGATAGGAGTAGACACATTATTATAAACCATTGTTTCGTAAAGGTATAAACATTTTTTTTGAAAAACCATAACAATGTAATTTGTAGAAAATAAATAAATAACATTTATTTATCTTAAACTGAGCTTTCGAATATAAAATATTCCTCGTCAGAGAGTTTTTTTCTTTTTTTTTTCTTTCGTTTCATAGTCTGGTGTTTATTGACTTTGAGGAAGAAAATCCGTGTCTTGGGCGCGGTTAAGCCATTTTTGAATACGTAGATAGGAGTAGACACATTATTATAAACCATTGTTTCGTAAAGGTATAAACATTTTTTTTGAAAAACCATAACAATGTAATTTGTAGAAAATAAATAAATAACATTTATTTATCTTAAACTGAGCTTTCGAATATAAAATATTCCTCGTCAGAGAGTTTTTTTCTTTTTTTTTTCTTTCGTTTCATAGTCTGGTGTTTATTGACTTTGAGGAAGAAAATCCGTGTCTTGGGCGCGGTTAAGCCATTTTTGAATACGTAGATAGGAGTAGACACATTATTATAAACCATTGTTTCGTAAAGGTATAAACATTTTTTTTGAAAAACCATAACAATGTAATTTGTAGAAAATAAATAAATAACATTTATTTATCTTAAACTGAGCTTTCGAATATAATATATATATATATATATATATATATATATATATATATTGTGTGTATTTAGGCAGCATTTTCTCATTTATGCAGACGTTGTTAAACATAACAGAATTCGTCTGTTTAATTATATCTTTCTTTTATTTTTTCATTTTTTTTGATAGTCTTTTTTTTATCAAAATAAAAAAAAATGAATAAATGTTCCATAGGTTTCATGGACTTTTACGATTCTTTGTCGAATCATTCTCAAGTGTGAAAAGCAAATGATCAAAAAAGCTGAATTTGATTTAAGACAAATTCTAGTTAATAACACTAATTCCGAAAACAATTTAAAAAAATTAAAAATACTGGAAGCTATCAACATAAAAAAAAACTTAAAATTAATAACATCACATATGACATCAATGGTAACATTTTAAAATGTTTAACGTAATGCGATTTTGTTCTGTAGTGACATCCAGCGTTGCTGAATTTAAATCGTCAACAACTTCCTGAAACAATGCGAACAACGTTATCTGCGCGTTTCTCCGCCGTCTTTAAAAAATGCTCTTCTTTCTCCAGATTTTTAATTCAATTGGTTTTGACACCTGAGGATGATTCGACGAAGAATCGAAAACGTTCACGAAACCTATGGAGCATATATTAATGCTTTTGGTTTTAATAGAGTACCCCGTATTACGAGGCTGTGTTTGTCTATTTTTCAGTAGCATGCGATTTAACAGAAACTCTATTCACCAATGATTTTCACAAATTATTTTAACCAACAAATTTTTACAGATTAAAAAGTAGAGGAAATTGTCACTTACCTTTGCTTTCTGGAGTTTACTTCTTCTGTGGAAACGTGTGGTGAGCGCTCTGAGTCGATGTGGCTGTTCTTGAGGTTGGCGATGGTTTAGCTTCTGTAGATGATTTATTGGGTTGTTTTTGCTGTGCCCGTGTTTTGGTAGTCTTCCATGGGTGTACGATTTCTGGTTTGGCGAATAATTGTAGCCGTGTTATCTCTGG
>OY744528.1:38289296-38441796 GCA_963556195.1 Sepiola atlantica
GAGAAACGAAAACGCCGGAGGCTATCTCTATACAAAATGGTCGAATCCAAACATTGTGGCTTCCGGCAACCAATGTATTAATTTCTATTCAACATGGCGGCAAAATGACGTGCTGTTTAGCGAGAAGGGGTTTTTGCCCGAGGCAAGCCACGGACGGCATGATTTTAAACTCCAAGCTGAACCCAAACGTTCATTAAATCATATTGTATGCGCGTCTTTTCTTTGTTCTTTCTTTTTTTTTTAAAGATGGTTGTCAAATCTCGAGAAAAAGGCGATGAACGGAAAGATAGAATTGCTGCGAAAACTAGTGCCAATACACGCAAACAACACTAACAACAAAACACAAACCCAGAACAAACAAACAAACTAACCAACAAACAAACAAACAGAAAAAAGGGAAAATACAAAGCAACACACACACGCATCTTTCCCTCTTTCTTTTTCATATATATATATATATATATATATATATATATATATATATATATAAGATGTGTGCTTGTACGGGAACGAGGACAAGGAAGCATATCGTGTCTTTTATGGAGAAGCCGAAAGAGTGAGAAAACAAACAAGTCTACAAACAAAATAACAGACCCTGAAAAAGGTCAAGTAAGTCGAAGCAATCACGGCGACAAAATAATCTCGAATCCTTTACCTTAAACAGAAATCGTTTAACAATAGCTGTAACGATAATATTAAATGCTTGATAAAACACTGCAAATAAGAAAAGAAAAACAACAACAACAACAACAACACAAATAAAGGTTTTACTTGATAATTATCACCGAAGAAATTGATATTATAAATATAAAACACAAAAATACACGACGATTAAAAGGAATAAAAGAAAACATCACCATGTGCGGAATGATACATTTCGTGGAAACCTCGTTATCATGAAATTGGTTCAGTCTGGTTGAGGACCAATAAAGGAAGAGGAGAATTTGATTGGGTTGTGTTGGTTTGTCTGTTTTCACCGATAAGCACAAAAGATGCCACGATCATAATAAATAGAAAAACGAATAAAGATGGTAATTTATAATTAACTAGAAGAATACCCATCTTAGGACGAGTAAAATCAATTCACCAGGTGTATATAAGTACACTGATGAGACTTAGCGCAGACGAACGATACGTGTCTATGGATATAAAAATATTTATTCAAAATAATGATTATATATATCTATGTACTAGAAGAATACCCATCTCAGGACGGGTAAAATTAATTCCCTCAACAGAACATTTTTGCACCACTTTTATGTACCCTTACATAGATTAAAATCAACATATAATGATCCTAAACCTTATGTCTAGAATCCTTATTCCAATTTTTTACTCTATAAAATGTCTAAAATTTAAGACTTAAGCTTGAGGGATCAAAGAAGAAAATAAATTAAGGGAATTTTGCTTAATTGGTGTCTAATTGCCATGGATCAAGTTTAATAAAAAATCTGAAATATTTAAATTTTCAAATGCGAGATTTTTCCCATATAATACCCCGCCTAAAACCTCTGTAACATACCGTAAATCAACTTAAACGGTGGGAATATTTATTAATTGATGTCTAATACCTATTGTTACAAATTAAGAAAAATCGAAAATAACATTTAATACAGCCCACATTACCCACCCTTACGCCTAGTGACTGTGGTCGACAATTCATAATTATTAATTAGTTTAAAAGTGAATCCTATACATTAACATATAAACATACTTAAATTTATATAAATTGAGACTAGCCATTTCAACCCGGCGTTCCTCGGGACAGTGAAATTATTTAATTTTTAAAATCTGTTCTTGTTTTCACAATATTTTAAACTTATACAGAAAAAGTAATTAAATGTTAGTTGTAAGGGAGATACATCTTGTTATATTCTTTAATAAAATATGAGTTATCCCCCTTGTTTATTTTGATATTTTGTTCATAATTAAAAAATGCTTTCATTTTGCCAGTTGTCCGGACGGGACTACACTATTATTTAAATACACTGTAGCCGAGTATGTGATTATAGCGGCAATAACATGGTACACTAATAGCATAAAAAAATTGGCTACTGATATTGAAAGTTTTATGTCAGCTTACATTCTATTTTTTATGGAAGTCGGTTCAGACAAGGCATTGAACCACGTAATGTAAGGAGATAAAAAGAATGAAAGATGATTAAGTTGCATAATTATAAAAATAACAGAAAGTCGAAACATTAGCATGGCAGTGATGGACCCAGTCATCCACGCTTGACATACCTCAAGGGACCCATGAGAATGGCCGAACATTTAGCCGTGCTGGTGGAGAAGCCTCTCAATGAGCTACCCCTCAGTTCGGTTTCCTATACTATCACCCGGGAAAATGCCGACCAGAAAAGCACAATGACCTCGCCCTCTACCAAGGATACTAAACTATCTTCATTATCTGTCAGTGCTCAAACAATCACAGCCTGAATGAAGGCCCACGACCGTGGACTTCAAACAGGCTAGCCAAAAAGTAAGATCTTCAAGAGCCCAGTCAGGTCCAACTTTTTAACTCTCACAAGATATAACGTAATCTTTTAGAAACCAGCATGTCTGGCTATTGATGAAGCATAAAGCTCAATTGTCCACAAATTGAGCACTCTCGGAAAAATATATAAAGGTAACGGTTTTAAATACACTGTAGCCGAGTATGTGATTATAGCGGCAATAACATGGTACACTAATAACATTAAAAAATTGGCTACTAATATTGAAAGTTTTATGTCAGCTTAAATTCTATTTTTTATGGAAGTCGGTTAAGACAAGGCATTGAACCACGTAATGTAAGGAGATAAAAAGTATGAAAGATGATTAAGTTGCATAATTATAAAAATAACAGAAAGTCGAAACATTAGCATGGCAGTGATGGACCCAGTCATCCACGCTTGACATACCTCAAGCTATTAACTATTTCCACACACTTTGACGAACAGTAAGAATGCCATTTGTATTAAAAAATCCTAAATTTATCGGAAGGTTATTGAAGTATTTTTTTACTACTGACGTAAGCAGACTTTTATTTTCATGTGATTATTTAAAAAAAATGTTCCCTATTACCAGTCGTCCGGGCCAGACTAAGTAATAAAAAAAATTGTAGCAAAGTACATTATTATATTGCCAATAACATCGTACAAAAATAAATACACAAAATTTACTGATCAGAATCAAAGTGTGATATGTCTAACTTTTACAATCCCACAAGACAACTTTATATGTTAGGATACTGAGCATTTTTATATTATAAACTCGCTGTACACATCGACGTTGTCCAGAAATATGTTCCTCTTATTTTCGTTTCTATTTATTTTTTTAACTATGCCGTTTTCTTTTACTAAATTATAGAATGAATCTAGCTACCGTAACAGTAGCAGAAACTCGCTATGAAGCGACCGGACAACATACATTATGTTTGTTTGGAAGAACAGCTTAACTTGTGGGTTTGTATATATATATTCATGTTTCCTTCGCTGTTTTCACTTGTGGAATATTTAATTTCGGCCTCCAGATAATGTCGGGTCACCAGGAGAGAATACGCACAGTTGAAAGGCCTTCATCTCAACGGCTTTTTTCGCGTATCGCCCCCCCCACTGATGTGAGGTCCCATTATCCGAATTACATTTTAATCCAATGAACTGTTCAATAAAATCAAAACAACTGACTATTTGAGGGCTTAGCGCCTCACTTGTTGTTTAACGGTTGGGCGTCTCACGTCTTCGTTGCGTGAAAACGTTCTCTTATCGAAGAGAAAAAAAATAAATGAATAAATAAAAAAAAATCTTTTAAAGTAAATAAAATGAAGTTTTCCTCTCAAAGAGATAACTATACAGTGGACACTTGCTATTATATCACCGTGTGATGTTGCTTTTTTCCCCAGAGCCACATTGTTCGGTTATCTCTATGTAGCGTTTGCTGGCTGCAGCTCGTTTTCGACCTTTAATTTCAAGCTCGAATAGGAGCTGATACAGAGAGTATGCAAGGAAACTCCTTGTTTCAACTCCAACAGCTCGAAGGATTACACTATAACCTTCACGGGTCAGCTCTCTTTTTAGGTCTTCGTATTTCTCTATCTTGTATTGGTGTTGTTTTTCTACCCGGCTCTCATAAGGTACTGTCAATTCAACCAAGATGAGTCTTGTGCTTATTCTTGACGATAGAACAATGTCTGGCCGTTGGCCCCTATCACTAATAATTTTGTGGTAATTAATGCGCCAGCCAGGGAGATCTGCTGCTACCATCCAATTGCCATCCGGTCCAAGAATATTTTTGCCGGGTACTAATAATTGGCCTGCTGTACGCTTAAACCTGATCCACATCTTCCCTACCTCTGTAACAAAAAAACTTCGGGCTTCATATGGCTTCTAATTGTTGTGGTCAGTTCATCTAGTACCCTGTTGTGCCACCACGTATATCGGTCATTAGCAAGGGCCTCTCTGCAGAAAATGATAAATGTGACCTCCTAAACAAAGACACATTATGGTGCATTTACTTTGGGTTAATTCCCAATGTAAGTTTATGGGGTGTCACTTACAAAAGTTAAGATAATGGAGCCCCTGATCAATAAGTTTATCAAAACATGGTTGGGGGATTCTAATTCATTGACAAACGTGGAACTATACAGTTCATCAACGAAGCGAAAACTTTGGACGTCATCACTTGTTGAGGAATATAAATTATGGAAAAGCACGACTTTTTCAGGTACTGCGCGACATTCGCAACCCACTAGTGGAGAATGCCCAGCTCCGTAATAACTGGACAAAAAATGGAAGGCAAAACAAGCTGTAGAAGATGCAGAATCAGCTCATAGGATGTAAGAAATAATTGGCGCTGTGCCATGTAGAAGACCATGGCTACGTCTTAACCCACATCTTTGGTGATCCAACGCATGCCATGTAAAGCAAAGGTAAATGGTTTCAGAAGAAATTTCTCATCTTGAGGAAGCCACGCGTGTTGCTGCAGCCTTAGGTCAAAGTAAACAGGTCGCATAAACTAATTAAGAGAGTGCAAAAGACAGAAAAATCACATAGCGCGACCTCAAATACATGGTGCCTAAAAATGAAGTTTTCTCATAAAGGAAGTCTTCGATATCTTACTAACACCAGTTAACCTTCATGCGTTGGGGATAACTATTCCGATCGATGCAGAGCATATGGGAAAACGGACAACCTCAAACATATTATCACTAGATGCGAGCATGCCATGAGAAGCTACACGTAGAGACACAATGTAGTGTTGGAGATTGTGGCGGAGGATTCGAATGCATGTTGTGAGACTGCCAATATAGCTCTCAGTGTATCCAATACATCACCAAGAAAATAGTTCAAAGTCTTGTCGTAAAAATAAGAAGAGATTGTCATTGTTTGATGGCTGCATGGGCTGGCACGTTGTATTCCACTTAGAATGCCGGCTCGTATTTCCAACTGAAATAACGTTAACGGATCAGCGTCCTGATATTGTCATGTGGTCTGTTGATTTGAAATAAGTTTTTGTCACTGAATTAACAGTTCCATTTAAGAAAATTGTGACTGGGCACATTAGCGTAAGTTGAAAAGATATGAAGATCTAAGAGAACAATGTGTCATGAATGGCTGAAAAACCATTGTATTTACTATCGAAGTTGGATATCGAGGTTTTACTGCCAACTCAACCTCCGCGTTCTTGAAAAATCTTCTTCTTTCTCCATCAGACAAAAACATTACATGAAGAAAATGCAAGACAGGGTTCTATCTGCATTAGCGTGGATATGACAATCCCACAGAGTGACGACAATCCAACAAAGTATGGTAGTATCGTGAGATACCGCTGGGGCGCTCTGGGTTAGTGGTAATTATACTTCGGCCCCGAAACCATGCCTGCACCAAGAGTCATCATCTGATGAAGCAACAGTTATTGTATAAACAATATATATATATATATATGTATACCTCCATTCCGTCACGCAAAAGTTAGCGAGTAAAGCACGTGCCCTTTTCTTGTTCCATGACGAAACGATTTCAAGTGAAGCGAGAAAGCTAAGTCACAGCACCAGACTTACCCGCCGCCTGAAATGAATTCGATGAGAAATCCTCAATTTAATAATAAAATGTCAACGGTGAGTGTTGTTTTTTCGTTAGGTACTCAGAAATGACAATAATAATTTATATGTGAAAACTTAAATTACTGACGTAATTCTATGGTTTCATATGAATATTAGTTTGAACACTGGCGAAGCATACTTTTTTCCCGTTATTTTCGACGGATGGGAGTGTACATTAGTTTAGTTATAATTACAGATGTGTAACAGGTGGTGTTAGTTACACTGTGATGGTTCCGTACTATTACTTAGAATAATGTGTAAATAGAAGGGCTATTCTGTTGAGCTTATCCGTGTGGTTTTGTCAGCCTGTGTAGGTGCGTGTTTGTCAGACTAGACAATCGAGAAAACTTCGACCCGAGTTCATGAAGGAAACAGCTTGAAATTCCGTAACGAGAAATATTTCATTAAATTGTAAGGCGAGTTAAATTGAAAGAATTCAGTAATGACGCCCCCCCTCTTGCCTTCACACACACACACACACACACACACACACACACACACACACACACACACACACACACACACACACACACACACACACACACGTGAAGTTCGTGTTATTGGGGTTTACATTTTCTGTGTATATTGTGTGATATTCAATTTGGAAAGAAAGTATGAGAAGAAAAAAAAAGGAGAAGAAGGATGAGGAGAAGAAAAAGAAGAGGAAGGAGGAGTAAACAAAGAAGAAGGTCAGAAAAAGTAGAAGAGGGAAGAGGAAGAAAAGAGGAGGGAGGAAGAAGACAAGAAAAAGAAGTAGAAGAAGATGAAGAAAGAGGAGGAAACGAGGAAAGAGAAGAAGAAGAAGAAGGAGGAGGAGGAGACGAAGAAGACAAAGGAGGATGAAGACAGAACGAGAAGAAGAAAAAAAAGAAAAGAGCGAAACAGAAAAAGAATAAGAAGACAGAGGAGGAGACGAAGAAGAAGAAGAAGAAGATGTAAAATAAGAGAATGGGAGAAGAAACAAAGAAAGGTGGAGAAGAAGAAGAAGAAGAAGAAGAAGAAGAAGAAGAAGAAGAAGAAGAAGAAGAAGATGTAAAATAAGAGAATGGGAGAAGAAACAAAGAAAGGTGGAGAAGAAGAAGAAGAAGAAGAAGAAGAAGAAGGATCAAATGAAGAGCTATCATCTCAAAGAATCAGTGTCCAATTACTTCCACCTCGATACGCTCGAGCTATGTACACAGTCAAAAGAAAAGCGTACCCCACACAAAACACAAAACACAAACTAATAAGAAAAATACCCACCTCCAATGTACCTGTGCAGACTTACAATAGCTTCAAGTTACCAACATCTTCTGTAAGAATGTCTTTAAAGCTAAAACAGATGTGTGAACGACTTAAAGAGGACGACTGTAGAAACAAACTATGACAAAAATGCAGAGACAAAATACCCTGCGAGCATCTCACTATCTAACATATAAAGTTATCAGGTGGGATTTTAAAAGTGGGACCGGTTCACACAGTTTCATGCAAAATCACACCCAACATGCCAGAAGGCTTTCTACTCTAAAAGCCTCTTTCCTCGAACCGTTTTCCTTTGGAATTCCCTCCCTGCTCCGTTTTCTCTGACTTTACAGACATGCAGAAATTTGAATCTAACAACTTCACACTCATAGATAAGCTCAAAAGAATAGTCTTTTTATTTCCCTTATAAATCTGGACCCTAATTTACAATAGCTCCTTGCGTCTCAGTGGCAGTATGCCTTGTTTGGGGTGAATTGAAGTAAATAGAAATATCGGGGTTACATCGGCCGTATGAAAATAACAACCAAGATGAGAATAGTAGTCCGAATAATCCAAATAATCCAAATTTCAATCTTCATCTCAAATATTCTGAAAAATAAAGATAACACATCACTATGCCGCAGCCTAACTTATAAAACAACAACTTTTAGACAAAATTCGACTTTATTCATCAACATGGTCTCCTTTTAGGATGACACACTGATTCCAACAATGCGATGCCTTTTTTGTGGAACGATTTGTCTTTGACCTCAAAATACGGTTTAGTTTGCTTGATAAGAGAGACAAATCTCTATCTATGGAGCATTTGTCTGTCTGCAAACAGCCATAAGTCGCTGGAGCCAGATCTGGAGCAGAAAGTGAGTGCGAAAGCAAATCGAAGTGCAATTCATAAAGTTTTACCATCATCGCGATCGATCTGTGATACGCTGCATTGTCTTGCTGAAAGACCACCTTTTCTTATTCATTTGTGGTTAGTTTTGTTTTGCCGATTCCTTCCTTTAAACATACCAATAATGCTATATTCGCTATGGATGGTTATTCTTTTCTCATACCTAGCGCATCCCAAAATACGTTGGCCAAACCTTGCCTACCCATGTTTGCGTCTTGGTCGATTTAGACGGCTTTCACCTGCTGCGGTCCACTCAGCTGACTGTCCATCTGACTCCGGGGCGAGATGATAGATCCATGTTTCACGCACATAGAAATGCAAAAACTTCTTTTTGGTTCGTTGGAACAGTTTAAAACAGCGCTCTGAATCGTCGACGCGTTGCTGTTTTTGATCGATTGGAAGTAGCTTTCTTATTGACAAATGTTCGTGTAAAATGGTTAATACGCTGCCTTCTGAGATCTTCAACTCCTCCGCTTTTTCATACAACTTCAATTTACGAGCGGCCAACATGAGTTTGTGGATTAAAAAAAAAACTGTTTTCCGAGATAACAGCCGAATCTGGGCGACCTGGGCGTTCAGCATCATTTGCGTCTGTACGATCATGTTTAAAGTCAGCACATCACTCATTAACCGTTGTTTGTGACATAGCTGAGTTCAAATAAAACTTTTCAAGCCATTGCTTTGCTTGAACAGTATTTTCCCCATCAGAAAGAAATGCTTTATCAACACACAAAATTCAGATTGTTCCATTCTTTTGAAATTTGCAACCGTAACTTCACTTAAATAACTATAATTTGTAAACTAAGAATCCGATTGGGCTCAGATTTTGACACCAGATATTTGAAGTTTTGTACTTTCTAAAGAATCATATACATTTTTTTATTAGTATCATCATGTGTATGTAAGGCACAGGACCTATTGAGTGATATGTTAAATAGTTTTAAAAATAATTTGATATAGGAAAATATTAATAAAAAGATAAATTAATGTAGTTCAGTTTAAATAGATGCTGATACCATCATGAAACGATCAACAATGGATAGTACGTCACGTAAACGAGTTTCATCAGTAGCTTTATCCCCTAAAGTCCAACCCTTCTTCGCCGTGCTAAGAGCGGTGGCAACGTGTTAGTGTCAGAGCTATCTGGCGAACAGAACTCTGGTGAAAATTCAGAAAGAATCGGCATCAGGATCCGTTGTAATTTGGTTATCTCTGCCTCTGCGTGTCGCAAGCAAAGACGTAGCAGGCAAGAAACCACAAGTTAATTTACTGAAAGTGGCAATGTTGCTTCTACGCTATTCCTTTGTGTGTTCTGGGTCAAACCTTCCCCGACTTCGTGTGCAGCCGCTGAGCCTGGCTATTCTCGGTGTCGGGGGTAAACACCTACAATCCTGCTGGTAACGAATAGCTGCGACCGCCGAGGAGGACCTCATACAGACCAGACAATCCTGAGGCACGATCTCTGTGAGTTCTATGCAGAAGTCTGACTCATCTAACAACCGAGCAAACCAAAAACTCACCAGCTCCAAATAGAAATGTTTAATCAACGCTGATATCCACAAACAATCGCTCTGGGTAAAAAGGAGTCGAGGATGAAAGAGACCCTTTTAGAAGTAATAGATCTTCGTGAAATACGACTGTTACACGACAGTGTACCTGAACCAGATTCTCTACAAATACCCAGTAAAGAAACCCAAACTGCCATCTTTCGTTTGAAGAGAGGCGCATACGAGCCTCCGCTTAAGCGCATGGGCGTAGAGGGTTCATTGACACGCATGCGTGTTTGATTTTTTTTAGATACACACATTCCTATTCAGGCTCGGTACATCCTACCACCAAACGCCCGATCGGGGAGTACAAACCAGATTCCGGAAATCGGAATCCACCACAGCAATCTAAAGAAAATGTACTTAATTTCTACCTAGTTTACGCTGTAAACAATTAAATATAATAATATACATTGTTTATCTACAGGGCCGCGTACCACTTCCGAATCTTCAATCCTTACTTCTTACCTGTTCTCTTAAAGGCCACTTGTTATATAAAATTTACCTCCAAAATATATGAAAAATTTCTATTCAAATAAATCAAGTACTGGTTGAAGACTAAAAGAATTTGTAAATGAGTAGTACCTTTCCAAAATGGCCGATTCGTGGCATCTTCGACTGCTTTCCATGCATCTAAGCACTATGTGCAAGATACCGTCTCTGCATAACTAATGGCCGTTTGTGTGTGGTGAAGAACCGCATCTTTCACAAGGTTAACGTGTTAATATGTGTGGACATACAGAAAATACGGCGGATCTAGAGGAATAAACCTGGAACACTATTATTTACTGGTAGTTTAGTTCATGTGGCGACTAGCGACAAACGAATGCTTCGGCAAAGAGAACATCGCAGTTTCACGGAATAGTATTCTTGACAACAAGACAGTGCACTGCTCCAGTGAGAGAATAACCGTAAAAGTGTAGAGGTTTGTCGAGCCGTATACTTATCTAGCCCTGAATATGTCATTAGCAAGTACTTCAGTCTCACCTGCTACACCCCACATGTATTAACACATAAAAACAATCGATCTCCAGTCCCATGATCGTGATGAGCGGCAGAATTTTGTTCTTAATAATGTGGCGAAACTCTCTGGAGTACGCACATAAACTAACCTAACCTAACCATGTACTAGTCACGTTTTGTAACCGGCGCCTTAAAATAGTGTCATAAACTAAGATTTTCACGTAAGGAATAACTAAGGAAAACGAATTTTCTCTTAGAGTGTAAACTAAAGTAGAATTAGAACTACGTGTCAGGATACTGCGGCATAGACAGGAAGTCACTAGAAACACGTAGCAGATAAGCTGAGAAAAATCTTTCTCTTTTTTAAACCGCGGAAGAGAGCAGTAGTGCTTTGAGAGAGCAACTTTTGTCCCTTATGAGGGATGGTTGGGGGTATTATGTGTGTATACATATATAAATATAATAAATCTTCCCTTGGAGTGTAAGATAAAGTAAAATTAGAACTACGTGTCAGGATTCTGCGGTTTAGACAGAAGTTGCTAGGAACAGCGTAGCGGATAAGCTGAGAAAATCTTTCTCTTTTTTAAACCGCGGAAGAGAGCAGTAGTGCTTTGAGAGATCAACTTCTGTCTCTTATGAGGGATGGTTGGAGGTATTATGTATGTATAAATATATAAATATAATAAATCTTCCCTTGGAGTGTAAGATGAAATAGAATTAGAACTACGTGTCAGGATACTGCGGTTTAGACAAGAAGTTACTAGAAACACGTAGCGGATAAGCTGAGAAAATCTTTCTCTTTTTTAAACCGCGGAAGAGAGCAGTAGTGCTTTGAGAGAGCAACTTCTGTCTCTTATAAGGGATGGTTGGAGGTATTATGTATGTATAAATATATAAATATAATAAATATTCCCTTGGAGTGTAAGATAAAGTAGAATTAGAACTACGTGTCAGGATACTGCGGTTTAGGCAGGAAGTTACTAGAAACACGTAGCGGATAAGCTGAGAAAATCTTACTCTTTTTTAAACCGCGAAAGAGGGCGATGCTGCTTTAAGATAGCAGCTTCTGCCCCCTATGATGAATGATTGTGGGGATTATGTATGTATATTGTATTATATAGAAGAAAAATAAAAGTGTCGAACGGATTGTTAAACCCCGTATGATTGTATACTGTGACTTTTCATAACTTTTACAATCGCTGCTGTTTAGAAGAAGGGCGCGACTGCGTCAAGAATAAAAAGAAAGAAACAGAAATACGTCACTATCAACTGAGAAACAACTTGCGACGTGTCAACGAAACAAGACTTCAGTTGTGTACTACAAGTCACCGGAGAGGTAAATTTTGTTACGACCTGGAATCAAAGAATAATTCAACTGTAAAGCTACTCATATTAAAACTTTGATTTTCGCAGTTTGGCTTACATTTACTTTAAAATAGGCAAAAGTTGCAGTATATTACAAATATATAAATATGCATTTATTAGGTTTTTCTAAAAACAACAACATTGTTATTTATGGTTTAGAATAATGCAATTACCAGCATTCGTGTAGTATAGTTAACAGAACAGAAATCGAGGGGAAAACCAAAATATACAACAATAACTGTTACCAAACGTACGAAAATTTAGTTTTTTACCGACCTGCATACCTTTAATGTTCTGAAACTGTTTTAAAGTTTTTATTTCAATATAAGATTTCGGCGATATCCGTCTTTCGGAGACATTTAAGATCCAATATAGCCGACCCATGTGTTGGTGTTGGTGTTTCATTCCTTAAAAATAGTTTAAAGAACGACTTCCTTTACTAGTAACCATAAGTGCGACTGGTAATCCACTCGTACTTAAGGTCCTTTGTAGGGTAAGGCTTTTAAAAACTATCTTTTACGACAAAATTGACCGCCATTTTTTATTTACCCGTGTTCGTTCTGTAACGAACGAACATATATTACATTACACCCCCATACACAAACACACAATACGGGAGATAATGCTATATTCTCATCACAATAGAACATAGATTATACTGCCCTTTTCTGAATTTAGCATTGAAAGGTAGTTCAATAGTACATTAATAGAAGTAATAGTACAGTTTCGGTTTCAGACAAGCATATACTAAATCTCCAGTAGTAATAGATTTATCAGTAATAATAATTGTAATAATAAATCTCCCATGCCGTTTACATTGTAAAAGGGCAGTTTTTACACAAACACTTAATAATCTACGGACAATTAGAATAAATAATTACCAGCAGAACCCGTGGAAATTCCACAGTTATATCTTTCATTCGTTGTATATTGTTGCTGTGATTAAAAATGTATCCATTTTATGGCCGTCTGACGCGAACGTAAACTATACGATATTATTGTACCCTTTTTGGACAGAACAGATACTACACTTTGATCTTAGACCGAAGGCCTAGAAAGAGTTGCTTAGTTCCAGTTTACCGTTGACAAAACAGCAACATCAGATGAAATTTTTCAAAATAACTTTTTCTGCATTGCATCTTCGGCAATCGAGCGATCCCATCTTTTAAACAAGGGTTGGAGGGTGATAATGCATGTACGAACATTACTTTCCCATAGAATATTATTATATTGATTTACACGATAACATATAAAAACTATTGAACGTTTGAAAACGACTCTGAAATTGTACAAATATCTTTGCATATCTAAAAATATTTTAATTATTTTCTTCCACAAATTAACTGAAAGTTTTGATATTTGTTTAATTAATTCAAGAAATAGTGATCGCAGGGGTAGATAACCCATGCTTCGTTTGTTCTCACTGAATTGCCCGTATATAAAGGATGGTATGATCCATTATTATCCATAACTAGAAGAATACGTATTTCATGTCAGGTGAATTGATTCCCTGAACCGAATAGATTTGCACCACTTTTATGTATATTCAAAAAGATTAAAATCATGATATAATTATACTAAACTAAATTAAACTAAATATAGCCCACCTTTGTATGCCTTACGCCTAGCAGCTGTGTTCCAAAATTCATAATTATCGGTTAATAAGTTTAGGAGTTTATCTTGTAATAGAAATATATAAACATATATACATATCTAACTTTATATAAATTTGTATTTTATGTGGTAATTACTTAATGTAAACTGACATAGACTCAAGTGGAACTCCCGTATCATAGTTTCGGTAGGGGGTGAGATCCGTTCATCGGCTCCGTTCGTAATATAGTATTGATCATGCCGACAAGCAAAATTTACGCATACACACACATACACATTCAAACAAACAAACAAACAAACACACACAGATGCATTTATACAAACACACAGAAATGTATCGTAATTTTTTTACAGACAAAACTCCATCTAATTCTTGCTCCGATCCTGCATTTGTATGTCTGCCTGAAATGCGAATATATCAATAACAAAAAGAACGATTTTTTTTAACGCAAGGAAATTTGAGATCTCCCCCCCCCCCCAAAAAAAAATAACCAATCTTTATATACATCTTAAAGATCTAATATCGTTCGTAGCATCAACTGAAAGAATATACGTATATAAGTATTGGAATTAAAAAAAAAATATATATGTATACAAACAGAATCTGGAAGCCTATGAGAAAGAACTCTGTTCATTATACGCTTTTAAATATGAAGAAAGTTACAGTATTCTTTTTTTATTTTGAAGGAACCCAATCTTTGATATATATTTTTTAGGTGGAGAGGAGAGAGTCAGAGTGATTTTTAGTAGACTCTGTTAGGAACTCAATCTCGGGCACGCCTTTGAATTTGTGTGCGACACTAATATATAACCGCATTCGAGAGACACTCTAGTATTCGCACCTGAAATTAGTTGGGCACTCCAACATTGGAACACTTTTCAATTCGTAGGAATCTCTAGTAGATAATCTGATAAACTCAATCTATAAACTTATTTTGGCAATTGCTGAAAATTCCTGCAGATTGTGAAAGAGGCGCAGTTTTACAATATAATAAGAACCATCAAATATGCAGGTGATGTTAAAATGTGACGTTAATATGCGAAGAAGTTTTATTCCATTTTTATTTTGCCTGCTGAGAATTCTTTTTTTTTAATTTGCATCGTCATTTGTCAAAGAACGAATAAAATCGGTGTCGACGGGCCAGAGAAAAAGGAAATAACAGGAATCGAACCTGCGCAAAACACGGTCGGTGATTCATTTAACCAGAAAACTATTATCGCCAACTAAGCTAAACCGACCAAACCAATTGGGCAGAAATGTCCGCTTTATTTCATGAGCTGTTTAACGCGGTTGGTTGAGCCAACAGTACGTGAAACCTAGTTAAGCATAAACCGTGGATTCAGCGCTGATGTAGTGGTCATCGGCTTGAACTTACTGTTTCCCGTTCTGCATCACTTTAATTAATACCCTTAAGAAAGATACGTATACATAAGTCCCAGTACGTTTACAGAATTTGAACCAAACAAAACCGATTGTTGCCGAAGCAGTTTACGTAAACAACCGGAAACTATCGAAGCGTTTATCCAATCGGCAGCCCAGAAAAAATCCTAGCAAACGACAAATAAAGACAACTTCAAACGTAAATTACTTAAATAGAAAATAGGGATTCATATTAGAGATATAACACTGACCCTAAACTAAACTTATACTAACCCTAACCTATCCCTAATCTAACCCTAAACTAACCCTAAACTAACACTAACCTAACCCGAAATCAACCGTAACCTAACACTAACCTAATCCTTAACTATGTAGAAATTGACTGCTAGTTGCCGACAGAGACCCTTATCATTGTTTTGAAAGACTAGAAAAATTATCGGAAAAAAAGTGAGATTATTTTTGTTGACGGCCGAAATCCTTGTGTTTTTGTAAATGACGAAACAAAAGTTTTTCTAAAAAAAAAATACCGCTTTTTATCAGTCCGTTGTTTTGACGACAATCCGCATAGACGTGCCATGTCCTCGTTTTAGCAGGGCAGAAAGTTTGATGCGTGCACTACATGGTGCGAAACCCGATTGATCGGGCAGGTATACGTGCGCTCACACGACTCAGCATGCAGCGATATTTCTGGTTACATAACTCATTCACGGTTCCTAACTGTTTTTTGTTGGTGAAGCGATGTATAAATAAAGCGATGTATAAATAAAGCGATGTATAAATGAAGCGATATGTAAATAAAGTGATGTATAAATAAAGCGATGTATAAATCAAGCGATGTATAAATAAAGCGATGTATAAATAAAGTGATGTATAAATAAAGCGATGTATAAATAAAGCGATGTATACAAAACGCGATATGTAAATAAAGTGATGTATAAATAAAGTGATGTATAAATAAAGCGATATGTAAATAAAGTGATGTATAAATAAAACGATGTATAAAAAAGCGATGTATAAATAAAGCGATGTATAAATAAAGCGATGTATAAATAAAGCGATGTATAAATAAAACGATATATAAATAAGGAGATGTATAAATAAAGTGACGTATAAATAAAGCGATGTATAAATAAAGTGATGTATAAATAAAGTGATGTATAAATAAAGCGATGTATAAATAAAGCGATGTATAAATAAAGCGATGTATACATAAAGCGATATGTAAATAAAGTGATGTATAAATAAAGCGATGTATAAATAAAGTGATGTATAAATAAAGCGATATGTAAATAAAGTGATGTATAAATAAAACGATGTATAAAAAAGCGATGTATAAATAAAGCGATGTATAAATAAAGCGATGTATAAATAAAGCGATGTATAAATAAAGCGATATATAAATAAAGTGATGTATAAATAAAGTGATGTATAAATAAAGCGATGTATAAATAAAACGATATATAAATAAAGTAATGTATAAATAAAGTGATGTATAAATAAAGTGATGTATAAATAAAGCGATATGTAAATAAAGTGATGTATAAATAAAACGATGTATAAAAAAGCGATGTATAAATAAAGCGATGTATAAATAAAGTGATGTATAAATAAAGCGATGTATAAATAAATCGATGTATAAATAAAGCGATATATAAATAAAGTGATGTATAAATAAAGCGATGTATAAATAAAGTGATGTATAAATAAAGCGATGTATAAATAAAGCGATGTATAAATAAAGTGATGTATAAATAAAGCGATGTATAAATAAAGCGATGTATAAATAAAGCGATGTATAAATAAAGCGGTGTATAAATAAAACGATATATAAATAAGGAGATGTATAAATAAAGTGACGTATAAATAAAGCGATGTATAAATAAAGTGATGTATAAATAAAGTGATGTATAAATAAAGCGATGTATAAATAAAGCGATGTATAAATAAAGTGCTGTATAAATAAAGTGATGTATAAATAAAGCGATATATAAATAAAGTGATGTATAAATAAAGCGATACATAAATAAAGCTATATAAAAATAAAGTGATGTATAAATGAAGTGATGTATAAATAAAGTGATGTATAAATAAAGTGATGTATAAATAAAGTGATGTATAAATAAAGCGATATATAAATAAAGTGATGTATAAATAAAGCGATTTATAAATAAAGCGATGTATAAATGAAGCGATGTATAAATAAAGCGATGTATAAATAAAATGATGTATAAATAAAGCGATATGTAAATAAAGTGATGTATAAATAAAACGATGTATAAATAAAGCGATGTATAAATAAAGCGATGTATAAATAAAGCGATGTATAAATAAAGTGATGTATACATAAAGCGATGTATAAATAAAGTGATGTATAAATAAAGCGATGTATAAATAAAGCGATGTATAAATAAAGCGATGTATAAATAAAGTGATGTATAAATAAAGCGATGTATAAATAAAGTGATGTATAAATAAAGCGATGTATAAAAAAGGCGATATATAAATGAAGCGATATGTAAATAAAGTGATGTATAAATAAAGCTGATTTAAAATAGTGTGGAAGAGTTTGTCTTTATATTCAAGCTAACCTTAACCCCTGCGAACGGCAATCAAAACAGTAACCCTTTTTTTCTTCTTACCACACAAGGCTTACATAATGGACACTTCATCAATTATTCTTACTAATTATGAACCCTCTTTTTCAACTATATAGTCAATTATAGTTGTGTGTATGTCGACTAGAGAGCCAGATACACCGTCACCGATTCTCCAGACATCCAATAAGAACAGGGACTCACAATGATACTCTAGGGACCAAATAATAATCATGGGTACTGTAGGGAACTTTTCGCGTAAATAAACATAAAAATAAAAAAAATAATATCTTTTATACGCTGTTATAGCGGTTATTTTTTATCAGCTGCATCTTATAAGTCATATGTTATAAGTTATAAATTATTAATTATGTGTTATAAGTTATAAATTATATGTTATTTATTATAAGTAATATGTTTTAGGTTATATGTTATATGTCACAATGTATAAGGTATAAGGTATATGTATATGTAATATGTCATATGTTATATGTTATAAGTTATATGTTATATCTTATATGTTATATATTATATGTGATATATAATAAGTTATATGCTATAAGTTATATGTTATATGTCATAAGGTATAAGGTATAAGGTATATGTAATATGTTATATATAATATGTTATATGTAATATGTTATGTGTTATATGTTATATGTTATAAGTTATATGTTATATTTTTATAAGTTATATGTCATCATGTATAAGGTATAAGGTATATGTATAAGTTATATGTTATATGTTATATATCATAAGTTATATGTTATATGTTATATGTTATATATTATAAGTTATATGTTATATGTTATATGTCATAATGTATAAGATATAAGGTATAAGGTATATGTATATGTCATATGTTATAAGTTATATGTTATGTTTTTATACGTTATATGTTATATGTTATATGATATAAGTTATATGTTATATGATATAAGTTATATATTATATGTTATATGTCATAATGTATGAGGTATAAGGTATATGTATATGTAATATGTTATATGTTATAAGTTATATGTTATATATTATATGTTATAAGTTATATGTTATATGTTATATGTCATGATGTATAAGGTATAAGGTATAATGTATATGTATATGTTATATGTTATATGTTATAAGTTATATGTTATGTTTTTATAAGTTATATGTTATATGTTATATGTCATAATGTATGAGGTATAAGCTAAATGTATATGTCATATGTTATATGTTATATGTTATAAGTTATATGTTATATGTCATAATGCATAAGGTATAAAGTATATGTATATGTTATATGTAATATGTTATAACTTATATGTTTTATTTTTATAAGTTATGTGTTATAAGTTATATGTTATATGTTATATGTTATATTTCATATATTATATATGTGCTCCGATTAATTGACTGCACTTGTACCTACTGAACATAAATACTCTGGACTAACCCGCCAAGCAGCAAAATTCTATCAATCCACTGTAGGAGTCACCAGATGCCGGAAAACTTACGACTCTAATAACTTATTTCCTCGAACCGCTTGCCTTCGGAATTCCCTTACGGCTCCCTGTTTCCCTGACTGTACCAACATGCATAAATGTAAATGTAATGTTAACAAACATCTCGCTGCACAATTCCCCACTTAGGATGCTTCCTATAAATCTCGCCCCTAATTCACAGTAGCTTCTTACGTCTCAGTGACAATGTGCCTTGTTTGGGGTGAATACAAGTTTCAAACATTCAAGTTATTTTAAAATTTCTCACTTGAAGTATTTGCTTTCCTATCGCGAAAATATGTATATACACATACATAAATACATAAATACATACATACATACATACATACATACATACATACATACATACATACATACATACACAAATAAATATATATATTGAACACTATCAAGAACATGACACGTGCACCCGCCTTTCGGGTCAGTGTACGTTAATTTCAATTACTGTATGTGGTGATTTCTGGCGGTTTCTTAGGCATAGGCGTTATGCTTTTGATTCTAGACTGAATCTACGAACTGCGTTTGAGCCCATGTGACCGCCTGCAACTGCCACTCCTGCACTGACGAGGGTAGAAAACCCGAAACGACGTCGTCTGTAGGAATGAAACACTTTAATATCTAATATATATATATATATATATATATATATATATATATATATATATATATATATATATATATATATATATATATATATACTAGTGTTCACACTCTGTTAAAAATGACGGAAAAAATTATGCTTCGTACCTGCTATTTATCTAGATATATTACTAAAATGTTACATGTGAAATAATACAATTATGTCAGTAATTGAATTTTTCATATTCAGCGAGATATGTCTGAAGTGATTGTGTAATTTGCTATTTGCTATCGTACTTTCCCTCAATACTTGAAATGGTTTCGTCCGGGCGCTAGACAAAAACAGTTTTTTACTCGCTACCTTTGGGTAACGGGATAGAAGTATACACCCCCCCCCCACATAATATATATATATATATATTATGTATATATATATATATATTATGTATATATATATATATTATGTATATATATATATATTATGTATATATATATATATATATATATATATATATATATATATATATATTATGTATATATATATATATATATATATTATGTATATATATATATATATATATATATATTATGTATATATATATATATATATATATATTATGTATATATATATATATATATATATATATATATATATATATATATATATATATATATATATATATATATTAGATGAATACTTGTCACATGTAAAAGTGATTCCCTGGACAGAACCGTTTTTCACCACAATAGAGCTTAGTAATAGCATAAAATATACACGCAAACTACAGAGAAACGTTTGTGTTTTACTATATATATATATATATATATATATATATATATATATATATATATATATATATATATATATATATATAACACTTATACATATTAAAATGGACTTATCTTAACGCTTTACGCTTTACTGCAGTTTCACAGTAAATCCGATCGTCAGAAGTGCATTTCTATCCAGCACGTCTGTATACATTTGAATGTTAGCTCATATTAGCTATCAATTAATTTTTACCGTCATTTTTACAAACTCGTTTAGTGTGACGTTAGGCCAGAACATAATCTTCTGTTGCGACTTCAGAATATGCTTAACTTTGTGATGAAATTTGAAATATAACAAGTTATACTTATGTTGTAATACATTACAGAGAGGTTCATTTTTATCTAAATATTGCTTGTTCCCGTTTCAAACATCGAACTTCACAAATAAACTGTTTCAGTTAATCGTGATATTTCGTTATTTGTTGTTTTCATTTTTAATTTATGATTCGAAATGTTGCTCACATAGAGTTGTACTATGCAATGAGGACAGGTTGCTCTAGATCATCAAGTTTGAATGTCAACTTTACAGCGTTGCTTTCTCTCATCTTCTTTACTCCTCGGTGATCGCACAGCGGTTGGCTTCGATTTGCGATGTTTTCGCGGCGATGATATGCCCCCAGAATAGCCTTCTCTGAGCTTAGGTCTCCCACATGTTCACGTTCATGTTGCATTTCTTTTAGATTGGCTTTCAAAGATCTTTACATCTCTTCTCTTCGCGTCATCGCCCGCGTTTTCCTTCTTAAAGCTTACTATAGAAGATTTGCTCCGGTAGTTGAGAGTCCGGCATCCCCCGAAGGTGCTACAGAATCGCACTGATTCAGGGCAAGATGAGGGAATAGCAACTCAGATGGTTTGGACATGTACTGACGTCCAACAACGACACCGTCGCGAAACTTGCCCTTGTTTGCATTAGAAATCGCCGAAGAGCGATCGAGGGGTAGGCCGATAATGAGATGGGCAGACACCCTGCACAAAGATCCCTGTAAAACCGGCTTTCACCCGGACTAAGCGTATGATCGTGTCAAGTGAAGACAAAAGTGGTGAAATAGATCGAAGTCTTCCTTGAGGGCCGTACCTTTCGAATGTAAATCAATAACTCTATGTCTGTGTTTGTAATGCAGTTAGTGGTGTACCCCAAGGCTTAGTACTGGGTCCCTTGCGATTCCCGGTGTACGTCAATGATCTGCCAGAGGGCATCTGCCAACATGCTCTGAGAAGTGACTTCGAAGATCATCATCTGGATATCATCAAAGTTATGGGATTTGTCTCTCAATGTCAAAAAATGCAACCACGTTCCAGTCGGTTCTACACCCAACACGCCACTTGATTTCCAATCTGACCGATTGATTCTGAACGAGACGACGCAGTCCAAGGACTTGCGCGTTGTGGTGAATACCTCCGGTACTTTCACTTCCTAATATATTCAGGAGATGAACAAAGCTCGTTGTCTCTCTTTCTCATCTACCTTCTGCCACCCCGAGAGCCGACATCCTCCTACAGCTGTACGTGTCGCTGGTACGACCATTCTGGAATATAGAATCCAGGCCTCATCCCCCTATTTCGTTCAAGATATCAAGAATTTTGAGCTAGTTCAGAGGCTGGTGACGCAGATGCTCAACAGGTTCCACGAAAAACGATTGGAGGCCCTCAACCATTACTCGCTCGAGCGTAGGCGGCTGCATGGCGACCCCATCCTCGCCTTTAACATAATGCCTCGTGATCTCTTCCGCAAAGAAGGTTTCGTAGAAACTCAGAGATGTTGTACCTGAGACAATTTCGACTGAATCGTTGGAAGGCATTTTTATTCGATTCGGGTAACTGCGCCGCGGAACAAGAATTCGGAAGCTGTGGTCAACCTGCAAACGTTCAAACAGTTCTAGACGCCGCTGGATGCATTATAATCGCTGACATGCAAAATCATCAACAGGAATTAAATTCTACCTTTCACTCCAGCACCAGAAGTGATCTTCATGGTACTCAGCAAAAGATGTACCAGTACCACCGGAGTTTTGTCTCAATAGAAAAAGGGCAACATTCTCTGTCCGTTTATCTGCTCCGTGGAAGAGCCTAGCGGAGGAGGTAGTTACGATGCCTACCATATCCAGGTTTAAAGTCACCTCGGACAGAAATTCAGACTGTATATAGATATACATATTTTGTAACTGCTCTTTTACATGGCTTGTTGCACTTTGATATTTTTTTCAATAAATTTGATTTGAGTTGATATTTCAAGCAAATACTTAAATTAAAGCTTTTAATTTTCTTAAAACAATAAAAAAAATTATCAAATAAGTAAATATAGATTGTACTGTTTAGATCCTTCGAACTGATATTTACGTCTTAGGTGTTATTCTCAGAACAATATGATTGTATTTGATTGATTTGACGTTAGCACATCCATGTCGCCTGTCCGAGTTGGTGCCCACTTAACCACGGCCACCTTCATACTCCGTTAAATAATGCAAGGAACCATATTTTTTTGTCTAATGTTTAAAAGCCGCTTACAGCTATCAAAGTGATTACAATAAGCGGCTTCTGCATAAGTTTGGGTTTTATTCGTCTACTTTACAGAAAAAGCGCCACTTTTCTGGTTATGGCTTGAAACACAAGGTATTTTCCAAACGTTTCATTGTATATGATTAAGTGAACGTAGTTGCTATTTTACACATAGCTAGGGCAATTTAGGGTTTATGCCTTTTCAAACAGTACCAGCGCGTAACTGACAACATTCGATTCGCTATGATTTGAACTCAATATTTCGCAACGGTATTCATCAAGCTAAAAACGCATTCCTTTATTATCAAAAAGAAGAATACGGAAGAGGAGGAGAAAACGGAAGAGGAGGAGAGGAAGGAGGAAGAGGAAGGAGGAAGAGGAGGAAGGAGGAGAGGAAGAGAAAGAGAAAGAGGAAGTTTTGAAACTTATCTAATGCCGATAAAGTAGCAATGCTTTATCGAGAGACGTAAAAAAAAAATGACGTTCAGAAAATATTGGGAAAGCTGAAAAAAAAATGGAAGTTATCCGAACAAGTATTCATTTTGTAACAAAAATTTGAAGAACATAAAAATCTGTGTGACGGATTTTCGGTACATTATCACATGTCTATATAATGAAAGGGAATATTTTCAGATGAGGTGAAAGGAGGAATTGTAAAGATACCTATATATATATATATATATATATATATATATATATATATATACATGCATATGTATACATATTGTTTATTCTATGGCTGAAAAATACGTTATGTAAAATATAGATAAAATGAAAAAAATACAGGTAGAAAAATATAATAAAAATAATCTATTTAGTAATTTATGTTTTAAATTGGCGCCATTTTCCAATCGAAAACGACACATACACAGCCACATACGTATCTCTCCCTCTCCCTCTCTCTCTCCCTCTCTCTCTATCTCTCTCTCTCTCTCTCTCTCTCTCTCTCTCTCTCTATATATATATATATATATATATATATATATATATATATATATATACAGGGTGTCCCAAAATAATGTATACACCCTTTGAATTGTTATAACTCGTTCAATTTACTGATTTTTATTTGCAAGATTCACACACAAACAGAAGAGTAAGAATATACACGTAAAAATACTGACAGTAAAATTAACAAAAACATAGAAACTTAACTTTTAACAAAGATAAAGGCTATTTAGGGTAATTTCAGAATGTTCATAAAATGAACCCTCACCCTAACCCCAACCCGTTCTGCTCAATACACTTTCCATATAGTGAAGACGTTAAGAACTGTACCTACAAACGTCCTGCAACATTTACTCATTGGGCACATTCTACTACAATTGCTACTCCCATTTGTTTGCAATTGCTTCAGGTTTCTTGCTTTAAACATTGTAGCCTTTACGTTTATTAAAAGTTAATTTCTTATGGTTTTGTTAATTTTAGTGTCAGTATTTTTGAATGTGTATTCTTACTCTTCTACTGTTCTATCAACCTTGTTTGCAAGTCAAAATCAGTAAATTGAACGAGTTTTAACGATTCAAAGAGTGTATACATTATTTTGGGACACCCTGTATATACATATTAGTTGAGTAGTCAAACTCATATTTCTATGATGATAAACAAACACACGCAGGCATATATACAGGGTGATTCATAAGGCACTTCACTTAGCTATTTAAAATGATTACCATATGAAACACAAACATACTATGAACTTTTGATGATTGTTTATCTTACTCTCCAATTACTGCTATTTGTTATTTTAAATGTGTTCGTTTGTATATTTGTTTCTATATATATTTATTTCATAATCAATCAAATATGCTACAAAGAGTCGTAAATTCCTTGCAAAAAAGAATGGAGCTATGCATGCAGAACGAAGGTGGCCATTTTGAAAATTTTCTGTAATTTTAAACTCCCATAAATGAATTTGTTGAATAAACTTTCTGTTTGTATTACCGTATTTTTTAACTTTATAATTTCAAAAATAAATATCTAAGTGACTTATGGATCACCCTGTATATCGAGTTCATATATATATATATATATATATATATATATATATATATATATATATATATATATATATATATATATATATATATATATATATATATATATATATATGTATATATCTATATATAGGTATATATATACATATATATACATATATATATATGTGTGTGTGTGTATTTGTATTTACAGATTTATAATAATAGAAGTATAAACATAAATATACATATACATATATATATATATATATATATATATATATATATATATATATATATATGCGTGTTTTGTCGTTTACGACTCATCAGCGTAGCTGGACAAAACGAGAGTCGAAACCATGGCCCCAGAGTCTGAAGCCTGAAGCTCTACAACTGAGCCAATCTCCGCTAGTTCTGGAATATATCGATTGGTTTATAGATGCCATTTATTTGTTTATCTTGTTTGTATAAATCATTTCACGGGCAAGAATTTATATATATATATATATATATATATATATATATATATATATATATATATATATATATATATATATATATTAATGCTTGCCTGTGAAACTATTTATACAAAAAAACACAAAGGCCGCTCAGATTACACGTTGTTTACGAAATAAGCACTGGAAAATGAATGTACTCGACGCATGCGCATAGAAATCAATTTGCGTCATGTGAATTGAACCTGTTAAATTTTCTATTAATCTTAAGATGTCTTTTAGCGGAAGTTTGTTTACATCGCACCTCTTTTTTACTTTCGTCATTTTTGTCTATCCACATAGAAATCTTAATATCATGTTCTTTTACAGTGCATGCATATATGTATGCAGTCTATGCATGTATGTATATATGTATGCATATGTATATATGCATGCATATATGCATGTATATATGTATTTGTATTTCTCTCTAACCGTCTGTATGTCTCTCTCTCTCTCTCTCTCTCTCTCTCTATATATATATATATATATATATATATATAATATTTATAAATAAATATTAATGATTTATTATCTACAGACATCGATGTTTCATGCTTACGCAATCTTCATTGCACGAACTCCGATCACAAATCTGTACTGATTCGCAGTCAAGAGCGTCTCCAGTTGGCCACCACAAATTAGCTTAGAATTAAGAAGGAATTTAACTTTGTAAATACCAAGTCGGCGAGTATATATATATATATATATATATATATATATATATATATATATATATATATATATATATATATATGATAATAAACATATATATAGATATGTATATATCAAGAAAAAGAATGCTTAAAATAAAAGATTGAAGAATTACAAATTTTATTAAATCATAAAAGTTCAAAAACAAGGAGAAATTAATTGTTTATTTGAAACATCTCACTATATAACATTAGGTATTTCATATGATGTTTTCTCGCTGACGAGAAAAATATCGTTTTCGAAATGTCTAGATATAAGGGACTATAACTTTTTTCAGTCGAACATATTAGATCAAAATAAATAATATGTTGAATTTTTAAATAAGTTCTTTGTTTATTTTTATCTATATTCTTAATAATTCTATGTCAATAAATATTGAATTACTAATACGAAATAACAAAAGAAAAATAATGTAAATTACTTAGAGTTTAAAAAAAAATATATTATTAAAAAAGGAATATTCAGCTCTTTGTTACAATAGGGGTGCGTTCGAAAAATAATGCTGTTCTTTGGTTTAAGAACCAAATTAACCATAATAATAGTTAAAGTTAGATTTCAGCTAGATTATTTTTTTTGGGGGGGGGGGGAGGAGGCACCCGGACTTACGGTTAGAGGTTGTAGAACGTATAATAGAGTGTTTTGCAATGCCAAAATCGTTATCAGCGCACTTGAAAAGGGGTAAATTTGTAGATTAAAACACTCAGCTAAGCACCCCCTAAAAAATAATATTCTATTTCTTTTTTGGCGATTACGTGTAAACACCGCAAGTTATTTGGTGAAAAAAAGGCAAAAACAAAAAAACAATGAGTTGAAATTAGAGTGTAGCAACACTTTCGTATATAAATTTTACCTAATATGATCCCCTTATTTTTAGAACATTCTAACTTTTTAGACAAGTTAACTAAACGTTTTCACCATTCACCGTAAGTCCAAGTGACAGTATTGTAAAACCATACATAATCGCCCGCGCAGATTCGCCCCCCCCCCGCCCCTAAACCGCGCAGAATATATCTCCCATAGAAGAAAAAATAAAAGTAATAATTTTGGTTAACTGACCTAAAACGTTAGAATGGGTCGGAAATGGGGGATAATTTTACGTAAAATGTATGCACGAGGCTGATTTCCAATATTTGTCTTTTAAAAAAATTATTAAAAAAAATTATTTCTCCCTTTCCGCCAATTTTATCAGGATGTTTACTGTTTACACGTAAGCGCCTAAAAAGGTTGAATTTCATTTTGGGGTGTGTTTGATTTCTGAAGCTGTTACCCGAAAAACGCATAACACCACCCCAAAACAACATCAGACGGGAGTGATTTCACAAAATTACCATTTTTACATCGCTAGAATATATATCAGTCTTGTCTTGTTTTTATTTTATTTTATGTAAACGAAAAATAAGTTTGGTTCAGTTTTAGTATAGGGACCATAGGAATATCTCGCGTATTTCGCTTTTTTCTTCTGAGTGATAGAAAGGGGAATACATTATGTAGTTTAATTCAGTGTACCAAAACATTAAGTAATAAATAATTAAAAAAAAAAGAAAAAATATGTCTAATAATAATGTTAACGCAACAATGCGTAAGAGGCAAGTTTAGTCATTTTCGTTGTTGTTAGAAATCCCCGGAAAAGAAATAAAACAGAACAAATTTAGGTGTTTAATTATTAGATTATATATATAAATGAGAAGTAACGTAAATAAGTTGATGTTTGATTTAACAATTTAAAGTAAAAAGAAAAATAATACTTATCTGGTTTCTCGAAGGTTTATTTTTGTTTAAAATGTGACGTTGTTTTTTTGGGGAACGATTTGATGCATAATACCTATGTACGCTTTGCTGTGATTGGATGGTTTACACATTCTGAAACTGTTCAACTTGATCGCATTTACTTGTGAAATAATTGCCAAACGGTGTATGAGGAGAGTAAGAGTTATTAATTCATAGGGAGAAATGAGCGTGCTACCCTCTCTTTGGTTTACTTAGTTTGGAGAAGCTTACAGAGGGGACTAATAATAACGTTTTTGTTACGGTTTTAAATATAAGTTAAGGTTTCTGGAAACACGGTCGAAGGTAGTAGGCGACAAGTGATGTGTTTCGATGCATTTGAAGCATAATTTCTATTTTCTACTCAAACTGATTTAGGAGGGGAAATCAATTCTATTATATATATATATATATATATATATATATATATATATATATATATATATATATATATATATAGTCTCGGAAGTTTCTCAACCATTAAAACTATATTAAAAAAAAACAAAAACAAACAAACTTATAGTCCCAAGTCTTTCAGTGGAAAATCACTCATGTAAGTCAATTTATTTTTTACAGTTATTATATTAGTTTGTTTCTAACACTATTTTAAGGGATCATCAGTTGTTTACCATGAAAAACTGTTTCGGGAATTTAAAAACAAGACAGTATTTAATTTCATGGCTTCCCAGCAGAGTTGATCAGACCCCACTTCCCTTAAAAGACAAAAACATAAACGTTCCTTATACTAAATCTACGTTTTGTTCCATATAAATGTTTTTCTAACTTATATTAGTTATTTAAAATATATATATATATATATATATATATATATATTAGACAAAATGCCTAGGTCCAGAGCGTCTAGTCTATATAATAAAAGTGAACGTATGTGTGTCTGTCTCGCTTCAATAATCATGTATGCCAATTTAATTTTATAATTAATTCATAATTGATCTTCATAATAAATAGAAATAATGAAAAGAAAAAAATCATCACGTGTGCAAATTACATTTTATGAGCAAAGAAGAGGATTAATCTTAATAGCTGATTATCCATATAGAATAAGTAAACGTACGTGTGTCGTGCGCGTTTCGCGGTATTAAGAGAGAAAGAGATAGAAATAGATAAACAGAGAGATAGAGAGAGAGAGAGAGAGAGAGAGAGAGAGCGAGAAATAGAGAGAGAGAGGGGGAGAGAGAGAGAGAGTGAGATAAAGGTAGATAGAGGGCGAGATTAAGTTTTAGGTAGCAATAGCCTTAATGATTTTTAATTATCGATTTGTTTCGTTTCAATAATTTCAAGTAACAAATAAGAATTAAATTGCGAACAGATATCGATCGTGAGAAGTCAGATAGTAGATACTAATCTAGGAAAATATATTTAATATCATGTAATATTATTTGTAAGGCAAATTTTGAGACAGGCAAATATGGAAACGGGGTGCAGGCGTGACATTCCGAAATATGGTTATGGATAACAAGAGTATAACACTAAAAAACGATTGCAGATCACTAATTTGATATCTTGAATGAAACTAGCGACATGTTTAAGAGTAGTAGATTCGTTGTGTATGCTTTTAAGTAAAAAAGGTTTGTTTCTGTGAAGACGTTTTTTTCATCTGAAAGCTTAAATTTTTAATTCCGTTCAAGTTGTTGGTGGGAGGAGATTGGTAATTGGTGAGTTTTTCAAGCTAGTTTTATTATTGAATGTATTTAAGGCAAGGGTTAGGGTTAGGGTTAGGGTTAGGGTTAGGGTTAGGGTTAGGGTTAGGGTTGGGGTTTCGCTTGGGTTTTGTATACGCGTGTAGGAATGCATGAATGGGTTTCACAGAATTGTAGAAGGGAAATAAACAAGCAAAATACGCCAGAAATGTTTTGCGAAATTGATTTAGTGAAGTTGGTTCTATCAAAAAGAGGTGAAAAAAGACAAGAGGATCTGAAAATCAGGGGTGGCGCCAAACACGGAATGTTATAAAGCGGTTGCATAGGTGGAGAAAGAGGGGGAAAAGGAGGCAGAGTCATATTGAAAATAAAAAGGTAAAGAAAGAACAAAGAAAAAGAAGATAAGAAAAAGTGTTTTCCCAGGGAACGATTACTGACGAAGTCTGAAAAAGAATATAACAAAATCCATTTATATATATATATATATATATATATATATATATATATATATATATATATATATATATATATATATGTGCAGGGTTTCCACTTGTGGGTTTTTAAATCTAGATATTATTTTAGTATTTGAAATAAATCTTGCATCTTACTTTTTAGATTTGATTAATTTATCTGAGGAACTAAATTGTTAAATACTTGCTAAAACTTAAAAAAATATTAAAAAGGTGAATATATATATATATATATATATATATATATTTTAACAGTCGAACACTTTACGACAGCTGCCTTTAAATAAAGTTAATCTCTCGCTGATTTACCGGGTTGTTGACAACGGCCGTGTGGTCTAAGACGTTGGAATTTGAGTTTGAAATAGAACTCGTGTTCTGGGGGTTCAAGTCCGGCGACCAGTGTGAATAATTCTACTCTATCTACACTGACGATTCTCATGAGGATGAAACGTATACGTATCGTATGTGATATATATATATATATATATATATATATATATATAAGTTATGTATGTGAATATGTTCATATAATTGTATACACAGGAATATCTCTTACACTAATTAACCGATCATTAGGTATTTTGGAAAATGTTTTTGCTACACATACGGGTCTAAATGTGTGATATATGTAGCTTAATTTAGTTGTATGCAATGTGTGCGAAGAGGGAGTGGAAGCCCTCGTGAAAATTCAGATACCTTTGATTTAATGTGACATTTTAACAACAGGTATTAGACACCACACTTCATTACTCTCCAAAATTCAATTGATTTGGAGTATTTTTACAGAGTCATGATGTTGGTCAACGCCTTCATTTGAACATTCTAATATTTCAGATTTGCAGTCGATCGAATGTCATTATATATGCATTGAACTAGATTTCTTAAATTTAAATTTCTTTCTGAAACTTAAACTTAAAATTTTAGACAGTGTCTAGAATAAAAATCATTTAATAGATTTTGATGAAAATTCGACGAAAGATTCTAGACATGAAGTTTAATAGTATTGTATCTTGATTTTAATATTTGTAAGAGAATATAAAAGTGGTTCAAAACTGTTCTGTTTGGCGATCTCATTTTTCTAGTATATATATATACTAGCGGAACCTGTCGCCCGGCGTTGCACGGGAGAAAGTACTACCTATTGCATGACCTCGAATAAAAAAAAGCGGCCTATTGTTCTTTCTCTCCCCCCCTCCGTCTACCGTGTTGGGGAATGTTTTAAATTTAAAAAAAAGAAAAAAAGTGGCAGAGTAAAATGGGATCGAACGCTGAAACTGGCGATCATGTAACTTGCCTTCTTAACGACTGCGTCACGGTTTCTAGTTAATAATATATGTGAAAATAGGTCAATTAAGCTAAGCTTGTTTATTGACATGCATGTTATGTTCAGATTAAGCTTCTGCCGACCAAATGGAAAGTTCAACAATGACACGTTTAAGGTCATTTGTTGATGAAGTAAATGGATTTAGGCAAGTTTTCTATAATATGCGTGTTAAAGGTGTATGATTTTGAAAATGTAAATGTATCAGGGTCTACGAGTATCTTGGCGGTTATATAATTAAATAGGAAGTTGATTTGATGAAGATTTTGTAGCCGCCATGTTGAATGATTAAATGTTGCAGTAACTGTATTCGTTACATTCATTTGCTTAATTCTGGAATGATTATAAATGTAGAAGTCATAGGTAGAATTAGAAAGAACGTAATCTGATATTCGCGGAAAATCATCGGAGTGAACAGGAGCGGTCAATAAGTCTTTGCGTATTGCTTTATATTATGTAGTAAATTAATACCAGGCAAATAATAAATAAGGACGAACTGTTTTGTGAAAATTAAACTGTGTTTATTAGTTCCCGGTGTCGATGAGTGGAGTGACAGTACATAATTCTAGGGAGAAAGGTTTTGCTACCACCTAGAGAGAGTCGGAAATGGCGCGCCAAATGTAATATTTAGTGTTAGGTAGAAAGAAATAAGAAAAAAATTACTAAAACACGCTCGAGTGAATAAGTGTAATATAGAGGTGAGTTTAGTAGCCTGTGATGCATGTGGTTATTTTCCTATTCTCCGAGAAGGTACAGGGGGAAAAACGTTTCTACTTTATATATATATATATATATATATATATATATATATATATATATATATATATATATATATATACGAGGCATGTCTAAAAAGTATCCGACCTTAGGCCAGAGTAAATATTTTAAATACGTGACGAGGTTGGGGCCCTAATCAATTTCAAAGTAGGCCCCTTGTGCTTACACACACTTAGCCCACCGATCCATCGATTGCCGGAAACATCTCTGGGAATCTTCTTTTGGAATGGTGTTCATCTCCGGCGTCTCGTTCCGCATTATCTCTTTTTTTTCTCACCCTCTCAACAACAGCTGCACTCCGAGCTGTTTGGGACCTACCAGAACGCTAGTCACTTTCGCTGATGTGCGTCCATTTTTGAATCGGTTGACGCACTACTTAATTTGTGTTACATATCGCATCTTCTCAAAACACCTGCCGAATCTAACGCGACCGTGGAGATGAACACCCTTCCAAACAAAGACTACCAGAGGTGTTTCCGGCAGTGGGTTGATCGGTTGGCTGTGTGAAAGCACAAGGGGTTACTTTTAAGAGGATTAGAGTCCCAACACTGTCATGTATTTGAAATATTTTTCTGGCCTAAGGTCGGGTACGTTTTAGACAGGCCCATATATATATATATATATATATATATATATATATATATATATATATATATATATATATATATATATATGTGCGTGTGCAAATTATTTAATATAGTTTTGATCGATTTTTATGAGAATCAAAATTCCATAGCATTATGAAGCTGAGTATACACACATTTAAATAGTTTTGCAAAATTTTAAATACAGCTATAAATAAATATATTTACAGAACAAATGTATGTCATACAGTGATTTGTTGTCAATTTCAATACAAAGTTAAGCTAACACGTTTTTTTTGAAAGAATCGAAAACATAACTTAAATATTCCCGTTGTCAGAGCATTGTTGTCAAATGAAAAAACTTAATCAGCACGGTTAAATTTAATGCAAAAAGTCGTCAATTTTTCATGAAAATAACCCATAAAAACACAAAAAACAATGGCAAAATGGGAATTGACAGATTTTAAACAAAATTTGAATCATTTGAATGTTCAAAATTTGAATCATTCGAATGTTCAAAATTTGAATCATTTGAATGTTCAAAATTTGAATCATTTGAATGTTCAAAATTTGAATCATTCGAATGTTCAAATTTTGAATAATTTGAATGTTCAAAATTTGAATCATTTGAATATTCAAAATTTGAATCATTTGAATGTTCAAAATTTGAATCATTCGAATGTTCAAAATTTGAACCATTCGAATGTTCAAAATTTGAACCATTCGAATGTTCAAAATTTGAATCATTCGAATGCTTAAAATTTGAATCATTTGAATTTTCAAAATAATCTGTTTCACACATCGAAGACGTCGCATTGAGTATATAAACTGAAAAGTCTATACCAGATTCAGTTAGAAAAACCGAGAAGAAAGATCAAGAATAAACTCTTACATTAGTTAACTTTACTTGAACGGATATTAAATCAAAGTATGACATATCTTTTATCTGTAAATTTATAGTAATATAAATATATATATATATATATATATATATATATATATATATATATATATATATGATAAGTCAATGAAAATAATTAGACCTGCAAAGGGAAGCAACTCATAATATTCGGTTGTTCAAAACAATATTCGAAATTTGAAAAAGTATTAAAGTATTAAAGTATTTTTCAAATTTCGAATATTGACTGTCTTCATCTGTCAACTTATCCATCATTAACCTCCTCTGATGATAAGATTTTTATCTTTTAAAAGCCTGGCTTAAAGAATGAAAGAGAAGAAAAATAAATATTGTCATTCACTAAACCTCCTTGTTTTGAACAACCGAATATTATGATTTGCTTCTCTTTGCAGGTCTAATTATTTTCATTGACTTATAATATTTTAGCTCGATCCAGCATATTGAGCTTTCCTTACCTCACAATAGGTTCAACTCTCTAAAAGTTTACCTTTTAGTTATAATTTATCATATATATATATATATATATATATATATATATATATATATATATATATATATATATATCGACAGACACGTGTTTCGTATTATAAAATAATCATCAGTGTGGCTTCATATAGCCAACGTGTCGACCTCAGATCCCCATTCAACCACTAACTATGAAAGTCCAACGTCTTTGCTTGCTTGGCCAAGTAACCTACTGCGATAATAGAGAAGAAATATATCGTACTTAATCACGATCATTTCAGTGGAGGATTTATTTCAATGGTTTCAATTCAAGAAGAACTTTACGTATTATCCAAGCAAATTCATTCTCTTTTTATGCATCAAAACTTTCTCGCCTAGGGGAGCAAATATGTACCTGCTTCGTCCTATAAAAACTAATCAGCGTGGGTGTATACAACCAACGTTTGACTTCGGGGCTCGAACATCAGACCCTCAGTCACCACTGACATTGAAAGTTCAACGTTTTTGCTTTTTTATATATAATTTAATTAATTACGTGTTTTTAATCAGACGTAACCACTAGTTTCATGCTATGAGCGATCGTTAGATGACTTCAAACACACTTTTGGGAGCATATACATATATACTAGAACTCGGTACCGCGGGGTTACTTCCCAGCTGACCACAACATTGTCGTATTAAAGTCCAATGTAAAATACATCTTGTTAAGCTGTCCTTCTAAATAATTAAATTCTTCCACCATCATTACTAATCACGGTGTTGTCTCACCGTCAACATTACACTCATTAACCCCTATCCTCGAGTGGCCTTTGGACTTTGATAAGTGGTGACTTGTTAGTAAACTAAAACGTATACACGCCGCAAAACAGGTCAAATGAAATCCTTAATCAGAACAGTTTTATGTTCTAATTTGAAGATTAAAATCAAATGATAATGGTACTAAACCTTATGTCTAGAATCCTTATTCTAATTTTTATCATAATCCATTGCATCACTTTTATTCTAGAAAATGCATAAATTTTAAGACGACAGCTTAAAGTGTTTTAAGAAGAAATTGAAATTACAGGAATCTAGCTAATTTGGTGTCTAATGAATATGGGTCAAATTTAATGCCAATCTAAAATATTTCAATTTTCAAATGGGAGGTTCTGCCCATATTATGTCCTAAAACATGTAAAATATTCCCTCCAAACTAAAATTTTGGGAATATTTATTAATTGATGTCTTATACGTATATTTTTAGATTTCACACTAAATAAAAGTATCTGAATTTTAACGAAGAGCTTCCACCTCATCTAACTAAACGTTTAATTAAAACTAAATAAAGTTTACATTACTTGCGCTTAGCAGCTGTGTTACAACATTTATAATGGTCGGTTCATTACTTTCGGAGGGAATCTTGTACATACAAATATATAAATATATACACATACCTAATTTTATATAAATATATATAGGTAATAATATAAAAGTAAATTTATATAGTTTACGTGGATTCGACTTGGAATCAATTTCCGAACGATGAAGCTCAATATCTAATATTTAAATTTTAAATATCCAAACAAATTATGTATTAAATTCAGGGTTGCATCATCCTTTGATTCAATGAGAATTTTAGAACAAAATAACTTTACACATGTTTCTAGGAGAGTCAGGGGAAATCAGATGTAGTCAAGGGGATTGTAGCTGACTCCCCTTTATCAGAAAGACGAAGAGAAGACATATACGAGTGTAATCCAGAGAAAAAGGCCATAGAAAAAATTGACAAATGCGCGATCAGAGACTTCAGATCATTCAATACAAAAGTTAAATAAAGAGGAAATCCGGGAACCAATCTGGTTATAAAAGCAAATAACAATGTTCAAATTATTGCACAAGTTAAAGATCTAAAATCAGAGAACTATAGAAAGTTTGAAATAAGATATAAATGACGTAAACATTGAAACCCCAGAGCATCGCCTTCATCCCGATAAAAGAATCAGAGAACGTTTGTGAAAGAATAATTGAATTCAATACTTTTTTTATTTGTAAAAAAAATTATTATTATTTTTAGAGTGGAACTTCGCTTTTTGAACATATTTTGTTCTGAAGGGCTGTGCTACAATCGAATCATATTGTCCCATTAAAAATAATGTAAAAGAGATTCATTCGTTAAGATTCATTAAGACCCAATACTCTCTCTCTCAGGTCGCAAGTGCACCGAAAGTGCTATAGTACTCATCACCATGTAACGTAAACCTCAGACTCGGATCTTATTTATTAAACAAACATCTGGCATAAAACGCATTGAAAGAATGCCACTGCTAAAATAACTGCGATCTCGGTTAAAGTAACTTCTTTTTTTACTACATTTCATATTTCCATTTCTTTTCCTTTCCTTCTCTTTTTTCTTTCCCTCCTCTTTTTATGTTAACGTCTCTACCGCACATGTCTTATTATTCTTTCTTTCTTCAAATAGTTAAACACGTGTCAATTACATCTCGTTGTGCGTTCTTCTTTTTCCTATGTTTTTACCGTCATCGAATAAATTTAAAATCTTCACTTTTTCTAAAGACTTTCGTTGATCCGAATGAAACAATTACAATATATATACCTTTATATATATACTATTTCATGTATACGCATATAATATTTAAAGGTGATATACATTTTCAGTATTTACGTCAACCGTACTTAATACGTAAGTAGAGCTTATTTTCATACTTTACTATATATATATATATATATATATATATATATATATATATATATATATATATATATATATATATATATATATATATAAGTAAGCAACGTTCATTTAAATTCCAAAAGTCAAGACGAGCAATTATTTTACGAACTAGTTTCGCTCAAAGTAGACCAACCAACATTAGTATGTTAATGTTGGATCAGTCATCCTTGAGCTCTTCAGAAAGTACAAAACGTTCTCAGTCTTAAAAGTTATAAACCGTAGCGTGACATGAAAGATAAACGTTCAAAAAACCAACTGTGAACTTACATTCGCGTTTCAGAATTGCTCCACCCTGTGCAGCATTCCGCCATCTTAAAATCTTAATTCCGAGTCAGCACTAATGCGCATAACATCTTCCAGCAATCATTATTTTAGTCTTATTTCTCCGTATTAATTATGTGATAATTATAGTTTATCTATAAAATACTTAAAATTAACTCAAACCTTATTCTCATTATATAATTTACGTTATTAATATGGGTATCTATTTACTTCATCTGAATAGGAAAATAAGTGTGGAGTTAATACAAATATGTATTCCATTTGACTGGTATTTTCTTATGGTCTACTATTTAAATTGGTTTAAGTACTATAATAGTTTCTATTTAAAATAAAAATACATTTTCTAACTTTTAGATAAAAGTTCCTTATAATTTTCGCTATACACAATGGGGGTATACATTTAAAAAAAAAAAATCAGTATATTGAACATAAGAATGTCAGCTAAAGCTGTTTTTAGTTGTTTTTTTAAAACCAAATTCATTTTTGTATATGTTCCTTGTCTGATGCCATTACTTACTAATGGGTAACGTTTACACGTTGGTTGAATATTTTTTAATAAAGACTATTTTTTATTACTTCAAAAAACTACGCGGACTCCTAGTCTAAACAAATGCCAACCAGCGAATATACGTTTAAAAGGGGGGGGACAACTCTATATTGACAAAGTACGCTTTCTTTTGCTTCTCAATTAACTTTTAATCATGAACGATAAAACTCGTCTTCCCTTCATGCTTGCGATAATATATATTATATATAAGTTATAAAGTTTTTTATCGTTTTTACTGGCGATAGAAACAGCGCTGTTTTCAGTATTTCTTCATTTCCTAAGCAGTAAAGAATATTAATACAATATTCTTTACTGCTTAGGAAGGCGCCTTTAATAAGACGTGTGATTATTTTTATTTTCGCTTAGGAAGTGGAAAAATACTAAAAAATAGCGCTGTTTCTATCACCAGTAAAAACAATAAAAAAACTACGTAACTTAACATTTAGGCGATAAAAAAATCGTGTATATCTCGCGAATGGTGGTATGGTTTGGTGGTATATCATCAAACTACAGACAATAATATCGAGGGATCGATTCTTGTCCAGATTAGCTATTCTGAAGACGACTAATAGCCAAAAACACTTGTCAATGGACTCCCTTTATGTACGAATATATATATATATATATATATATATATATATATATATATATATATATATATATATATATATATATATATGTATATATATGGGGTAAGGTACACGATAAGTCATGAAAATAAAATGCCGTGGTAGACAAAATGAGTGAAAAAAAGACAAACAAAAAACAGGTTAGAATGCAGGAGAAAAACAAAAACGAGAGATTTGACCGGTTTCGTTCGTATTAACGAAGTGAAGATTTGGAAACAATTTTATTTTGAAGGCACACACATGGGAGAAGGAAAAGATGATCCGATTTTCACTAAAAGGCTTCTCATATGGTCCAATCGGATCATCTTTTCCTTCTCCCATGTGTGTGCCTTCAAACTAAAATTGTTTCCAAATCTTCACTTTTGCTGAAAACGTTCGTCAATACGAACGAAACCGGTGAAATCTCTTGTTTTTGTTTTTCTCCTGCATTTTAACCTGTTTTCCGTTTGTCTTTTTTCGCACACACACACACACACACACACACACACACATATATATATATATATATATATATATATATATATATATATATATATATATATACTTTTATTATACAGTGGAGAATACGCTCAGATACTGCTCCATTTATAGTGTGAAATGTGTATTCATTCCTTTCTTAGATGAACAAGTAATATTATAGCGTATATTTTTGTTGTCGCTTATCTTCAATAATAGAGCTTTTCTCTAAGAAACATTGACTGCCAGTCAGTTAGTCAGTCAGTAAGGAAGTACATTGTGTGATATGGCCGATCAAGTGTTTGGAGAGGCGCGCAAAATATATCCATTATAGATACTGTGCTCCATTGGTAAAGACCAGTGAGCGGTTGATTGTACACACAGGCTAAGATCGCATTACGTTCTAATCGCTATCAAAACGTAGATCAACTTCAAGTGGGTCAACCTAATGCAATCTTGTCTCCGCGTTATCAACCTACAACCCCATGCCGCCTTCTCTCCCATCACTTTGCGTTTAGTAAGTAGTTATTAAAACTGTTTTCACAGGATTCATTTTAATATTCATATCTTATGCGGCTTTGTGTCGACCGTCACAATTCACTGTACTACGAGGCGCTACCGAAAAATTACATAACTTACTAAAAAACACTCACCGTTGACTTTTTTTAATTTAGAGTGGATTATTTCTTTATGATTTTTTTTCATGTGACGGGGTTGTCTGAATTGCTATTTGCTTTCTCTCTTTCTCTCACCACTTGAAATGGTTTCATCTGGGGGATAGTAACTCGCTAACCTTCGCGTGACAAGGTGGATTTATATTTATTTATTTATGTACAAATAAATACACATTGTTCTTAATTATAGTCAAGGATATTAACTCAAAATAGGTGCTTCTTTACAAACACCCCGCTATAAAAAGCGCCATATCATTATTTCGTTATAGTAACGAGTCGCCATTCACATAAGACAAAAGCCACTCGAAGATAAGGCTTAATGATATTGTCAGTTGGACGAAGAGCACTACTATAATAAGTGGACAACATTTGATTACTTAAAAGGACGGCACGACAAGTATTTGTTGACATTGAACATGAAGCCGACCATGTTGTAATCTGCAGAGAAGCAGTCTCGAGTTAATCTGTTCCACAAATGGGAGGTTCATGGTAAGTACTCGACCGATCTCAAATCTCTGGTTTCACCCGTAAAACCTTTACAGTAAGAACTCATTTTACTATCAACACTGCAAAGAACTCTAATTTTTTCCTCTGTTTACCTAAAGCGAAGCAGAACTTCAGTTAACAGATTTCCTCTCCAAGCACTTCTCACTTGTACACCACGTTAACGAGGGACTGCTTCCCAACAGACTAAAATATAATCGTTTTCAAGTCCAATGTCAACACATACCTGTCCTCTGAAGTAACCAAACTTTGACCATTTCGCTCATCGTCCTCAATCCTTTCATAGTACTGTTTTATCATTCAATTAATAATCTCAGTAACCGTATCTTCGAGTGAACCATTAGTATAAAAATAAAAAAGTAAAAATAAATAAATAAAGGATACATAAATCTTATGATGTATTATTTATGTAACGAGATTATCTCGGATTGATCGAAAAAGCGGGCGGGAAGTGACGGTGGCTGAGTGGTTAACAACATGGACTGACAACATGAGAGTGCGAAGTTCCAATCCAGTTCGTTCCACAGAAACACTTTCGCTAAGGATGGTAGCAACCTCCACGTGGTCTCTCATGTAAGTACCCAATGTCTTCTTAGAAAGATATCGGGGAAACCAATGCCAACAATAAATCATCTGATCCATACGAAATGGTTTGAATGAATGAATGAATAAAAAAGCCGGATAATGAATAAGAATTATAACCTAGATGTAGGCCAGGGTTGTGAGTAGACCTCGCGTTTCGAATGCAACTCTGATTGTTTTGATAATTGCAAGGTTGAGATGAAAATAAAAACACGAAGAAACTATTTTTAGAGTTACGTCACCGATCGAGGTGGGCGCACGCCCCGCCTTTTTGCTCTCTCCTGCGGGGAAAGGGAAGTTGACTGTATCGTGTTTCGATTCTTTATTTTTGCTGCAACGATTTTCGCATTTTGGGATCAGTAAAGAACAGGGTATGACGCGACATGATTAGCAAACTAGACAACTTTACATTGTGACGTGGTTGACGAGTGGGTTCCTCACATTGTGATTTGCCGGGGTTTGTGAAAAGTACAGCGGAAGCCCCAGTAGTCTCTCGCTCACACACAAAAAAGATAATGAAAAAGTCCCACAAACGAATTATTTTACTTGTATAACAGTTGCAATCAATGTCAAAGACTGTGATTGGTCAAAATGGTACCGGTAATAATTGCACAAGTGAATAGATAGGAAAAAATGTCATAAAGCAAGAACAATTCGGTAACGGAAATTAGGATTGTTCAGGGGGGGGGGGGAGCTAGACTCCCTCCCGTAATGTTTTAAATACGGGCTAAGTTCCCCCCCCCCTTAATATTTTAAAATTTATATCTTAAACTTTTCTATTTTTTGTTTGATGGGACTAGGTTCCCTCACCTCTAGTTTTAAATACTGTACATTTAAATCATGTACATTTAAATCATACACATTTAAATGTAGATATAATTTCTGTTTTGATTTGACAAACTTATTAATGTTTTCCCTGTATGTATTGTAACCAAAGTTTTGATAAACCCGTGAGATTTTCATCTATATCTTTCTCTCGTGCCATTTTGTCCTATTTATCCATTTTGACCGGTGCCATTTTTACAGGTGCTATTTTTACCGTGCCATTTTTTTCCGGTGCCATTTTTACCTAAATTCGTCAAAGACGGGTCTGTGACAGCGTTACCTTTAGCTAATAACTCGGGAGAACAGACAATAAATACGTACACAACGGAATGATTGACGAGACTCAAAACATTGCCACGAGTTATCGCGTCACGAACTTGCTTTTAACTCGACGTGACTAAAACTAACATAGTTTGAGAAAAACACTTCAAATTTATGTTTTTTTTCTTCATCTAACACACGTGGTAGTGGCTTTTAACCAATGAACCTACCACATAATTTCTTTGACTAATGAGTCACCATTTATCAAGTCCTAAAACCCTATCGAGGATAAGGGTTAATGAGATGTGTAGATTACACGTTGAATGATGATGCATACTATGAGAAGGTTTGAAAATATCTACATGCAACTAACTAAAAAACCCAGCAATAACAACCCAGTAAACAGCAATTTTTCCTCCATTGTTAAGCCTTACCGTAACCCAGTAAACAGCAATTTTTACTCCATTGTTAACCCTGACCGTAACTCAGTAAACAGCAATTTTTACTCCATTGTTAACCCTGACCGTAACTCAGTAAACAGCAATTTTTACTCCATTGTTAACCCTGACCGTAACTCAGTAAACAGCAATTTTTCCTCCATTGTGAATCCTGACTGTAACCCAGTAAACAGCAATTTTTCCTCCATTGTTAATCCTGACTGTAACCCAGTAAACAGCAATTTTCCTCCATTGTTAAGCCTGACTTTGTTAGAAACATCGTTTATGGAGGAGTAACTGTCAAAAAGGGGGAACATGAGAATTACGAGGCTGCTGAAAGTAAACGCTAAGTTCACGTTATACTCTCCATAAGATAAACATTTTTCTGGGCAGCGAGCCGTCACAATTTAAAAAAAAAAAAACGATATTAGCATTTAATTAATTTAATGACGTAGCTTTTAATGTCTGATAAGACATGTTTTTTATATCATTATCCATCGTTTTAAGCGGCGCCACATTTGGTGAAGGGGTGATACTAAACCAGGGTCGCAGAGTCGGAAGGTATGAAGTCTGATTCCAACCCCGACTCCAACTTGACGAATTCCAAACATTTAGACTCACATTCCATAAGCGATTTTTCTGACAAAGGGGAAAGAATCGCTGTTTGCTGGGTCGGCTCTTTTGAGTGGTTAGCATGTGGGCGATTTTCATTCCTAACATAGTATTCATCATTCAACTGTTAACCCTTATCCACGATTGACTTTTGGCTTTGATTACCAGTGACTCATTAGTAAAAAAATTAATACAAAAAACATGGCAGCTAAATGGAATACACCGGAGAAAAATAAGCCCAAGGTTGGTAATAACAACTGGCGGGTTTATATCTGTGGGGAAGTATGTTCTGACAGAGGGAGGAAATTGCTGTTTTCATATCTGTGGGAAAGTACTAAATTTTTTTTAATACAAATCTCACGCAAAAATTATCAATACATTCGACAACTCGTTGCCCTACTTTTTAACAGGTGCGCGATAGCGAAAAGAATAAACGATTAAATTTCGGAGATCAAAAAGAGACAGCCAATCAAATTTGTGTCAATCTAACAAATAACATATTCTGATAAAACTTTATAATTGTCGTTAAAATCGCCGTATAGATCTCTTAGATATCACATATATGTTTGCCAAGTTTAAAATATCCGTTTTGACTAGGAAGAAAGAGTAGTAGCTGTTCGAATGCTATACTTAATCTATTCTGTCCTCGGACAGTGAATGTGAAATCCTTCTAGACTGAGACAATTTCCGTTCCATTTAATAATCATTTATTTCGGAAAATAATCATTATTAATGATTGATATTTATTATGATTTACATTTGAATAGAAAATAACCCCCGAAAGTAGTTCCTCTATAGTAATACGACGAGGAACTACTTTTTTCATCCGCGGCCGATAAATTGAGTGTAACAATACACAGTTAAACTAATACAAAAAAAGTATCTGTTTTAAAGGAAAGACCAGTATTCTTAACCTTTAAATCAGGGAGTCATTTTTTAAGAAGAAAATAATAACAGGTGACAACGGTTGACATCATACTTATTTTTTGGAGGCGTTTTTACCCGCCGTTCGTGATAATGGCGACTGACGACTCTGTCTTGTTCCAAAGCAAAGTGCCCCTTTATGGAGAGCTGGATTTTCCCTCACATTAAAAACCGACCTTGGGTCTAACTTTGCCCTCGTGTGGCGGCAAGTAATGAGGAACATATAGTACTTGATTTTTAGGCCAGTGTTGTTTGGCGCTGCAATCGAAGATCGTGATTTATTCTACCTACTCAGATACATTTTTCGAAATATAAAAAGAACACTAGAAAAACTGTGACCCATTGGATCACCCATTGAGCTTGGAGTAGATTTTTTAAAACTTATGAACACTATCTATTTATCTGTTCATTTGCCATGATTGTTAGGGTGTTAGCTAATGGTCTAGGATACCGAGGTTCAATACTCGGTCGAGTCATACCAAAGACTAAAAAAAATGTACTTAATGCCTTCTTGCTGAACACTCAGCATTATAAAGTGATGATCAAGGGTAAGTGCCGTAATCCTAGGAAAGGAGTGACGTCTCTCGCTAGACCTCGGTTTAGTAGCGGTTGCAATACTCGCTCCTTCGGGAGACCCGGTAGCATCAAACAAAACACAACGATAGAGACAAGGACGTGCTCGAGAAACTCTGTTTCTTTATTCTTCACCACCAGCTGGTGTAAGTTTGGTATACATATATATATAATTAAATATTTCTTTGTTAGCAAAAGTAATTTGGCATTATTGTTTTTTCCCTTGCCTTCCGAAGAAACCTCTTTCTTTACCTTGACAGCGGTTGATTTTCGACTCTACCCAACGTAGGTTATTTTCACGAAAACCAGGCAGAGTTATTTACCTTCAACATAGAGAGAAACACGACAATACGTTCTGTAGCAGTCCGCTCCCGGAATATAGGGAAGGCTTGTGATTCCCACGCCAGTTGTTTACGGCAGTTCGGCCGTGGTGGGGTTACCTCTCTTCGGGGCTGACCCACGACAAGTTTTTCTCTATATCCTTCCTACTCGATTTCTGCTAAGTAAGCGCTTCTTCTTCCTTCGCTTAAAACCGCCGTTTTAATTTCTGACTTTGCACTCCGGGTGCCTTTTTATTCTGGCCTCGTGCACTTGACTTTTTTTTTTAAGGTTACCGAGTAGTTTTTTTTACGACGTTGTACTCCAAAATGAACTTGTCGCCTTCACACACCTGGGCTCGTTCAAAGGTCATCGATTCATTTCAGTTGTTCTTTTAGCCTAATTGACAATCTATCTAGTCTTCGTTTTTTTTCAGCCTCCCCGTGACGTCTTATGCGTTATTACTCAACATGTCTGCATCATTATTTTACATTTCTTCCATGTTTTGTCCTATATCTGTTGCAACCTCCATGCGACTGGTTAGTTTCAGTAGTTTATGTGCTCCGATTCTGCATTTGAGGATTTTTTTAAAGATTTCAGTTGTTTTCATCATCTCCGTCCGTTGTATAGTCTCAACCTCCTCTATAGTCTTTTTTTCCATTCGGGGTGGGGGCTGTCGTTACTACTTTTACGATTATTGGTATTATATTGTCTTTCTTCATGTTTCATATTCCTTTCAGTTCTCTGAATTAATAATAATAATAATAATAATAAAAATAATAATAATAATTATTATTATTATTATTATTGTCGTTTGTTTTGTCAAATTTTAATGTTTTCATTCAGCATTTTATTATTGTGTGTAGCATTCTTTTATTTAAGCAAACATTGTTAAACACAACAGAATTCACCGCTTGATTACACTTTTAGTTTATTTTCGATTGTCTTAATATTATTTTTAGTTTGAACATCGACAAGATTAATAAATGTTCCATATGCATCACGAGTACTTTCGATTCGTCCTCGAATCATCTTCAGGTGACAAAAACAATGAACGAAAAGCTGGAGTAAAAAGAAGAGAATTACACAAAAATCGAGAATGCTATATGTAAGATCGTTAAACGTCAAAAGCAAAGCGGTGTAGTTCCAGAAAAAAAAGTTTACAATTTATATTCGGGGACGACAGAATTAGCGTCACGGGATTCATTCTATTTACGTTAAATATTTTCAAATATTCTTACTAGTTTCGTATGTAATGTTATTTATGGTAGATTGCTGGGTTTAAGTAAAGATAGCTTCAAGTATTTTTAATATTTAAAAATTAGTTTCAGAATGTAACATTTTTGTATTGTTAACTAAAATTTGTCTGAGATATTTTATTATAATCTACCATAATAATAATTTCTATTCTTTCACAAACACTGTAACGCAATTTCAATTAACTTTTATAAAATACAATCAGGAAGACCCGACGTTGCTTAGGATTAAATAAAGATCACTACTATGTTATGTTTATGTGCTCATAATATCATATTACTTTCTTTGTGTTTACTGGCCCCTACTCCTGTTTCGTCCCCTAATTTTATCCGAAAAAGCTGAAATGTTTAAACACTTTCTGAATTAGTGCCTTATACATATGGTTTGAATTCTATTTAAATCGAATATAAGTATTTGAAGTTTTAAGAGATTTCTGTCTCAATAGGGCACTTAGAGTTGAGGACACGTAGATATTCATCACATAGAGGGTAACGTAAAGATTCGGGACCACTTCCATTGTTTTCCTCAAAGAATTTTATACAGATATAAATTTAATAAAAAATAGAATATATTTTAAGTTATGAAGGAGGTTCGGATCCCATGGCCCCCTTTATGTTAGAAGGGCACTTAGAAATTAAGAACCTCTTTCTTTGTCTTTCCCAGAAAATTTTATATAAATAATAAAAAAATCATAAAAATAGGATATATTTAAAAATTTAAAAGGGCCATGAACTTATGTTGCATACCATTCCGGGGAATGGGCCGTGACGGTTTTCGTTTTGTATACTCGTCCCGGAACGGGCCGTGGCAGTTCTCGTTTAAACAACTCGTCATTTTTAAAACATAAATCATATGTGTTGCATACCTTTAACATTCTCGCACCCTCAATCTTTCCTCGCCGCGTAGAGGGGTGCGTCGTCCAGTGGTTGCATTATTTCTTCTTTCTATCTGCCGTGAAACACGCCGCGGCAACAAAAAGCTTCATGACCGACTCAGGAGACAAACAATCTTCATACACTTTTAAGTTCTGTTTTATTTGGCGTTAGTTATCCGTCAGCTTAGAGATATCCACTAACGTCGAGAGAGAGACCAAATTACTGCTTTCGTAATTACTTATCAATTAAGTCCTTAGCCATTCGTGGAGGAGTGAAAAGAGATGTCACACCTGTATTTTCATAGAGAATTAATTCCCCTAATCATGTTGCAGACATCATCGTGAATCACGTCCGTTGGGCTCGCCTCCAAAACCCAGACTAGCAAAAACTATGCTTCCCACGCAAAAGCCTGTGACGTCACAGAACCCTTATGCGCAGGTGCATTCGTCACAGCCTGACTCCTTTGAACCCCCGACCTAAAAGGTCTCATCAAAATGGTGGCCTGTCACGTCTGTGAGCTCCAACCGTGAGAACAGCCCTATTCTGCACTCGACTGTACGGGTTCACCCGCACTAAATCGCGCAAGCCAGACCAAACGATTCCCAACAGATACGCCTACCACAGGGCCATTATCCAACACTTATAACCCGCTTATGGTGCATTTAGAGATGCGTGAACACTTTCATTGTCTTCTTTGGTAACTTTTACATAAGAATACACTTTTAGATGTTATCTAGATTCTCTAACCTATTTTTCTATAGGTAACACACATACATCACACCACAAACACACACAGAAATTTGTTTTTGATGTATAGAAGATTTTATAAAGAGGTCTAATTACGTTAAAATGTTTATCGATAAGATTAAGATATTTCATGCCTAGTTTATGTTACACCATTTGATTATATCGTGAATTAACCAATTAATATTTCTATTACTCTTATTTTTATTATATTGTATCTTGTTTTTATATTTAATTACAATGTCAACTTATCCAGTATTTTTAGAGGTGTTATAGAAGTTGCTTTATTTAAAGAAATACTTGTTCGTTAATTGAATTGTTGCTAAATCTACACTCAATAGAACTGGGATTATATTTGATAATTGATAATGGTGGTTGGATTTTGGGTGTATGTATATTGGGTTGGCATCTTCTCTCATATGTACTCTTATCTAAATTGAAAGTAATATCTATGGAGTTTGTTGGTTTCAAATTCGCTAATACTTCAACTCTTAGGCCTATTTTTCCATTTCCTTATATATTATTTTTTGAAGTTTTCACCTATGACATCTTAGAATTCCTTATTATAACTAAGCCATAACTTCTATATAAACCAATATTGTTACGTTTTTATGATAGTCGCTCCAGACAAGACATGAAGCCACTAAAAAGAACGAAACATAATTAATGCAAAGACAAAAGCTATAGGTAGGAAAAAAGTCAGTAGGGAGAGAGTTCCACAAAATTGCGATTCTTGGAAATAAGCTATTTAAGAATGTGTACAAAATATTTAGAGCTTCAAATTAGTAAACCACGCAGAATCTAATGATCCCATCGTGATATCAAAGGAATTCGCCATTCCAGTTTCTATCGGTTGATTACTACTGTTAATTATTACTACACTTCTTAACAACACTGTGTATTTATTTGTAAACAATATATCCGTCCCGTCACGCAAAAGTTTGCCCGAAGAATAATAGAAGAATGGACGCAAATCTATTTCTATAATCAGACGTTTTATTTATTTTTTCCTATCTGCTTCTTATACCGATTTATTAGTTTCTTCTTTCATTTATTTCTTTTCGTAAACTTTCCAGTTCGGAGCGTTTTCTTTTTTCTCTCTTTCTTTTTTATTTTTCTATTTCATTTTTAATCATCATCATCATCATCATCATCATCATCATCATCATCATCATCATCATCATCATCATCGTTGCTTTATCACTTCTGAAGAAGAACCCCTCCCTGGTTTTCTTTCCACCTTGTGTTATCCTTGGCTAGGCGTGGTCTAGTAAGACCTAGTTGGCTCTCGAGGTCGTCTCTCCACCGGGAGTTTGGTCTTCCTTAAGGTTTTTTTCCATTGCCTCGGGGTCCATTCTGTCGCTATATATATCTACCTGTTTGTATATCTCGAAATGTGACCTGTCCATCTATGTTTGCTGTTCGTATGGTAATGATGATGTCATCCGGCGTCATTTTAAAAATGTCTATCTACATACCTTTCAATAATCAAAGGAGGAACATTAAAGGAATAACTTTAAAAAAAGTCAATGTCAAGATTAGTATTTCTGTCTTTAGGTCATCAGAAGTAACACACGTTTATTTTCAACTCGCGATAGTTCAGTCCTATACTATTGAAATGAAAACAGTATTAGTAAGTCAGACTTACCCCGCTGTCTGGAATGAATTCGAAAGGAATCCTCCACTCTCAATAATAATAAAAAAACAACTGTAGGTGTTTTTTGGTCATCAGAAATGGTAATAATAATTTATACATGAACATTAAATTTCTGACCTGATTCTATGATTTTATATGAATATTAGTGCGAACACTGGCGAAGCATAACCTTTTCTCCGTCATTTCTGACGGAGGGTTACACTAGTATTAAAGACTTTTTCAGAGATTTATGGATACAAATCTATAATGTCGAATTGTAGGACAGTTAATTTATTTTTCTTCCCGATAATACACGGTGTCCCAAAAGTCACTGACATTGACTACCAAATCCTGAAGTCTCATAGTAAATTCTAGTCTTTGTTCATAATCCTGAGGCTGAAGCTGCTGGACAAGCTGAATTTTGTATGGAAACATGTCCATGTCATGCAACATCATATGTAAAGAGGATCGTGAAACTCCCAACTGTCGGGATCTTCTTCTGATCGCAACTGTTGGATCTTCTTCTAGACTTCGCTCCGATCCTCCTGATTGTCTTCAGTTCTTTACTGATCTCGGGAGGTCATATACTGCACCTTGTTTTTGAGAACGGCTTATTATGGCTTTAATGGCATTTACACTTGGCGCATCTCTAGTGTTAAAATATCGTCGGTAACACCGCTGGGTTTCTGAATTTGACCCATGTGACTGAAAGTACAATGTGGGTTTGTTCCTCAATGCTGTATTTGCTCATGATAACGTCGGAAGGAAAGCTTCAACTACTCTGAAAAAAGAAAAGAAAAATATTTTAAAACAAAGAAGTTATGAGTTTTTTTTAAGTGTCATGGCCACCCTATAACACCAAACAATTGTTCCAGCCGTGTTTACTCGTTGGTTTAATTTTGGATCTATTTTAAATCTTCTTATTAACTTCGGAGATCATGGTTTTACTAATTCTTTCTATTTCAGGACTAATCAGTTGAGTTAATTAGTCTTGATGCTTTTTGTTTTTTGTTTATTTCGGTAGATGGTCACAACTTATCAAGGCCAGATGCCACTCGAGGATAAAGGTTAATAATATAGAATGATTTAAGTTCGAATACTTGTTGAGACACTTATGGATAGGAGTATGTTTATATTGTCTTTACAGATGCCCAGGTTTTAATCTGTGGGGAAGCAGTCCAGTGGCAATGTGTCCCAAAGACGGGAAATCCTTGCGAAGAAGCTCTCTTTGTAGACATTTTGCCTGACGTTAGGCACACTGACTAAGGAAGAACGTTTTTCTTCGTTGTGTTAGTAAGACGAGTTCTTGCTGTGAATGTCTTACAACGAGGAACCAGAGATGTGAGATCAATCCGTATGTTGGTTTATTATTAAAATCACTCTTATGATTCTTTAGTAGGATGCACGCTTCCTTGGGTTATAATCTGTAACTTGCCGGTTTGTACGAATTACTGGTTCTTACTAATATTATAAAGAAATAATATTCTCAGGAAATGTTTTCTTGACACAGATCCGCTTATGATTGCTATTGTACAAATCAACGTTAACATTATTGTTAGTGTTGTTGTTGTTATTGATAATGTTAATCTAATCGTCCAAAGGTACCTTTCGTATTTGTCAAGGAGTTCATTTTTATCTCGCTGTTCTTTCTTCTTCCAACATTGATTTTTCTTCCCTTTCCTTTCTTTTTGCTTAATATATATATATATATATATATATATATATATATATATATATATATATATATATATATATATATGTGTATGTGTGTGTGTGTGTGTTTATTCCTTTCTTTTATTCATGTTCCACTCCCGTTCGTTGTATCACCTTTTCCCCCTTCCCCACCACCCACTAAGTACTGTTTTTCCTTATCTCGACTTATCTCTGTCCTATTCCGCCGCCTTGGCCAAGAAGGTTACCATGTCTCGTCCCCCACCCGACAAATTTTCAAAACCAGGAGCTACGTCCCCCCTCCCTCCAACACTCCGCTACCCCTACTCCTCCTCCTTCTTCTTTATCCGCATCTGTTCGGGTTGTGAAGGTAGAAGACGCCGACAGGAGTTGAGATTCGGCCCGCGTCGACTTCGGACGTCGAATGTTTGCTTAGGGACCTTATCGCGTCACAAGTTGCAGAACTGGACCCCCCCCCCACTACCTCACATCAGTTTTTGCCCGCCTCTCACCTCGTACACCACCGCCGCCATTGTCGCGCGGAAATGAAGAGATAGGCGGCCGATCACGTGACTTCCAAATCACCTCTCGACCCTAGAGATGCGCGGGTAGACGCGCGTGGGAACAAAAGGAAAATAAATAACGGGTAAATTCAGTCGCTATCAACAAGATAAAAAACAAACCAACCAAACCCAGAACAAATTGCTAATAATTTCTAATATAACAGTATGCGCCTTGTCTCTGTCTTAATATAGATATGTATAAATAGTTATCAGTTTGTGCGTAATTCATTCAGTATATGTTCAAGCGGACGTAAGCAACAGCAGCAGCTGACTCGAAATATTCTTATTTTTTTTATTAATGTAAACAAGTCGACAATTTTTTGTTTTTTCTAAATAAATCATCCACTCTATAAGAAAGACCAATGTGTATTTATTTACAAATAAATGAATATATGTATACTTTTATCGCGTCACGCAAGAGTTAGCGAGTAAAACGTGTGTCTATACTAAAACTCCGGAAGAACCCATTTCAAGTGGTGAGGGTAAGAGAGAGAGAGAGAGAGAGAGAGAGAGAGAGAGAGAGAGGGAGAGAGAGAGGAGATGGGGGTTAAACAACATACAATGAGAGAGAGTGAAGGTGATCGATAGAAAGTTAGTATGAAATGTGTAACTTCTGAGTTATTTGCAAATTACAGCTAATTAGAAATATTAAAATCGAAATTTTTCTAAACCATAACACAATCCCAAAACTGAGGAATATTTAGCATGTACTTTGTGTGATTAAAAGATCCATGAGATTGATTGCAGAAAAAAACAGCTTAAAGCCAGAATGAACAATCTAAAATTTTGTTCAAAAAGACATAAGATGCCAGAAAAAGGTACAGGAACATCGCTTGATCAGAGTTCATAGGCTCACAGAACGCAGAGATTAGATGGCGGAAAGTGTTTATCATTGCATGACCTCTGACATTTAACCTCTTAACTCACAAGATCTCTATATTTTAGACTACTATGTATGGAGCGTGGTTAAGAAAAGGGTTAATGAAAACCCTAGTAACATTAAATAATTCATAAAAAGCTCCATAGTAAGAGCAAGGTTCAATATGAACAAGGACCACCAGACTTTAGCATGTAGGCGATTCATACCTCATATAAAAGCTGTTGTCTAATCTGGAGGAGACTTTAATGAATCAAATTACACAAACACATTCATTTATTCGTATCCTCAAAATCTATTTTCAGTAAAACATACTTTATTATCTTTTTCTTTTTTGTGTATGCATAAACGTGCTGAAAAAAGTACCGTACACATATATCGTTGAATCGATAATTGCATAAAAATAAAAGAATAAAAAAAAACTATTTCCTTTAATTAACCGAGCTTTTCAACTTTTATGGTTGAAGCTGAAAAATACGGGACTTCCTGCGTTTTAATCATTTTTTGAACTTCTTCCTTGTTTGTTATCGTTTACCCAGGCTCTCTCGCATCCACCCGGTTTCGACCCTCATTTCTTATTGCTAACCAACTATATTATCGGCTCCCCAATTATTCGAACAACTGAAACGAACAGGTTTAGCATTACACAGAAAGGAAACACATTTGCAAGTGTACATAAACACAAGTCCGTTTAATGGTGAAGTAATCTTCAATGAGACAAACTAAAAAATCGTAAACCAGATTAGTCTCCCTTCTATTTGGAGCCGGGGGTCATAGAATGTGGATTTTATATTCAAGACTATGTATCTTTGTTGATATAAAGCAACTTTTTGTTAATGTGAAGTGTGGTGAGGGTAGCCAATTTTGTCATTGAATAAAAAACAACTAGTTCGTTTTTAGATAATAGGTGAAAAGTGATGATGATAAGACGTATTATCTCGCCCTTATACCCATCTTTTACGAGCGCTGAGACCTTCATGATTTCAAACTACAAAAAATACGGGACTTCCTTCATTTCAAACTGCTTTCACTCTCTTTTATTTTCTTTTTATTTTCCTGACTCCTCCCTGTGACTGTCCTCATTGGTTATATCGGACCATAAATTTGGCCCTATCTCTGTATTTAACCTAAATCCTTGTGGTCGTGGCGAAGTAGATACAGACGTAGACTGACGAGTCAGGCGTGTCAAATTCTAATACTATCGTTTCCATTGGACCAGCTTCACTAGGGGTTTTGGTAACCTTGCTGTGGTCCATCTCGCAAGAAACTAATTCTAGAAAGAACTGTGGAAAACAATGCCAACAATAGTATCGAGATTGCCCCTATTTACTTGCCTCCCGAAGATGACAGAGTTAGACATAAGATAGATATTTAATGTGGAAGAAAATCCTGCTCTCCCAAAAAGGGCACGCTGGATTCGGACAAAAATGTCAAAAATTGCCTTTGTCTAGAAGGAATTCTTCCCTCACTAACCGAGGACAGGAAATATCAGTGTAGTATCAAGAAAGATACTACATTTTGCTCCTAGGTCGAGACTGTAAAAAATTGTGTAGCTTTCTGATTCATACAAAATGACCTTTTTTGCCTTGATCTAAAGTTACGAACGACTAAGATTAAATTTAGAAAAGTCATTTATTTTAGTTTAGTTTTTGAAAAAAGATATATTTTTCAATATTATATTAGAAAGAAACATTAAATAGTAGCAGTATTTATACGGCTTTACTCGAATATAGACTAAATTAAATACTAAACATAACATATTAAGTTAAATTGAATAAAAAATATATAATATATTTTGTCTCCACCCGGGTAAAATAGTTCTGTTTTCCAATCTTCCGGACCGGAATAAGTATTTTTGAAAGACGCTCAAGCACAAAAACATTGTAAAACAAACATAAATAAAAATTGGCTGATCAAAAGCAAAGTAGTATATATTATGCGATTAAGTTCTCATGGTCTATATAAAAAATACATTGCCAGCGGAACAAGTATACTGTAATTTTTAGAAAAAATAGTAAGTGACACATGAAGACTAAAAGAAAACAATAAATATGAATCGTTTACACTTTCGTCGTGTTTATGGGAAATTACGTTGGCAGCTAAGTACTATTAAGTCATTATAGTTCAAAATTCAAAATAGGGGACCGAAAAAACAGGCTCACCGCAAATAAAAAAAGACAGGTAACAGTTATTATATATAAATAACATACACTAATACTAATATGAAAACTGCGTATCTGGATGTGTCTGAGTTTATGTGTCTGCTAACTCCTTTTAGACTATTAGACATTAAAGTTATATATATATATATATATATATATATATATATATTATTTGTTGCTCCAAGAAAACCCGTCTAGATGGGCACTGTAAGTGTAGTATAAACACAGCATGACGTCGCTAGCTATATGTGCATCATTCATTTCATGAAGTCTAACGCTCTTATGACGCCAAGCCGCCGGATAAAGTGTTAAAATTATCACTGTTTATTCGCTATTAAGCGTTGGCCGAGTGGTTCTAGATGTCGGGATTTGAGTTGCAAAAAACTCGGAATCCGGGGTTTCGAATCGCATGAGCAGCAGTGAATAGGCATATCTCTAAGCTTATGAGTCCCGATTATAAACGACGAAATGTATACGTACATAGATAATAAACAAAACTAATATTTATATATATATTCATCTTATTTCATATAAAGTACAAATTTACAAGAGGGGTAACACTTTTTTATGTTTTCTCTTGCTGTTGGTGTGAAACCTTCTTTAAAGGCACGAACATTTTGTAGTAATAAAAGTTAAATTATTGTTTTTTATGACAATTTCAATCGTGGATAATCTTACCGTATCGACGTAAAGCTGTCGAATGCCGTAATGCAATGTTACGTATCAGAATGAAGTAATTGTTTATTTTATCTAATGTTTCGAGATTTTAAGACGTTTTTTAAACGAATCCGTGATTATGTTTCTTTAAGAACAAATTATTTATTTCGTTTAAATAAATATGAAATACAAAAAAGAAATATTTCATCAAAAAAAGTCAAGCGTGTTTATATTTATGAAAATTGTTTCATGGAGAACCGGAAAAAAGAAAATGTACTAAGCGCTCAGCTATCAGCAATTACTGCCGCTGGCATAATTACAGTAAAACAGCAGTTGAAATAATTTTTATAAATGGAAAATGTTTATTTATTATCATCATATTAATATAATTTAAAGAAATAAATAGGCTAATATTATCTAAAACAAATTTAATAGTTTATCTGATAGCTAACCTAGATAGATCAAATATTTATCTTTTTAGGTTATTGTTAAAAATGTCTTTAATTTACAAAGTTTCCGCGCCGGAATAAGTATTTTTTAAAGAAACCGGAGCGAAGTATGTTTTTCTATTTCAAAAGAACATGCGACAACAGTAATAAATAAACATTGGCTAGACAGAATCAAATATTGATTTGTCATATTAATGCTATTTATTGTACTAAGAGACGAACATGAAAACTTACCAACGGCAAAACGGATTAGGTGTTTTGTATGTCGACCGACTACTGTTTTTTGTATAAGTAGCAAGAACTTTTTATAATTAGAACTGGGAAGTGACGATGGATAAGTGGTTAACGACACGGGTGCCAAGTTAGAATTCAGTTCGTTCCAAATAAACACTTTCACTGACAATCTTCACGTCGTCATTTCCGTAAGTACCCGATGTATTTCTAGAAAGGATTCTAACTAGAAAGATATTGGGTAATAGAATCATCCGATTCATATGAAATGATTGAATGAATAATTGGAACTAATTTGCATGCGTGAGGAACTCACTTGCATGTGTAGAGACCAACTTACTTTAAACAAGATGGATAAAAAATAGACGGTGAGCCGAATTTTGGACAGATCAGAGATAGCGTCTGTGTTGGAAATTTGTCAGTGGCATTACGGTTTTGTTTGGAGAGGAGTTTCTGTTGCAGTTTGGACCATCGTTGTAACATCATTACGGTTACAAGAGATTTATATAACTTTTTTTCTTACAAGCTAAACATGACAAACTCTGTTTATATAGTAGATAAATAAACTAACGTTTTTCACCATGTATTTTAAAAAACCTGGTTAAAACAAAGCATTTTGCTAATCTTGGATCTTCATGGTTGTAATTAAACAAAACATAGGACTTTGATCCTTTCGTTTTCAGTCTGTTTTAGTTATTTCTCTTAATTTTGTCGAAGTTAATCTAACTATATGCATTGGCAGCTACGACGCACACGCCTTTCTAATATATATAGAGCAGCCAGTCTACGAACATTTAAGGTGACAAATCGATATTTGATTCTGACTAGCCAATTTGTATTTATTATTGTTGCACCGTGGTTTTTGTAATAAATATCTCCGTCAAAGATAAAGTAAAATTTTGGGATTCTTTAGATAAGGATTGATAATATTTTTATGGATTATTCAAACTACTGTTCCTATCTTTGATGTTATTATCACAACGTTTCGACCGATGTTACCTCCGACCTTCTTGATGTGCGTTTTGTCGAACTCGGTAATCTGTACGGAATTTCAAGCGGGACGCTTTATTTAATCTACGAGGTTAACTTGCTCAGTTTCCGTCAGTCATGTCCGTGTAGATGTTTTAATTAATTCGTAATTGTATTTTTAGTATCGACCGTGCGGAGGATTGAACCTTCAACCCCCAGAAAACTGTCACTCAGAACTAATGATTACTTAGCACGTTTATCCGTTGTCAAACATCAATAAATAAATATCCTCCAAGTTTCGGTTTATAATATCGACACAACCACCTCATTAAACAAATAAAATATTTCAGATTTGATTTACACATGCGTAACGGTTAATATCGTTGATTAACAATTAGTGCTGATTGACAGTCTTCTGGGGGTTGTAGGTTCAATCCTAACTACTGACGATAATAACTTAGAATAACATACATATGAACACTGTTGGAATGAGAATAAAATATCCCTGTTGATTGAATAAATGGTTAAGTTCGAAATTCTGTACACGTTCTCGAGTTCGACAAAGATTCCCAAGTTCGACTATTAGGTTTCCAAGTTTGAAAAGATACATACGAAGACAGTCGAAGGTTACGTCGGCCGAAACGTTGTAAATAAAACAACTAAGATGAGAATTGTAGCCCCAATATTCTAAATAATCCAAACTATTAATAGCTTTTTCTTTTCATATAACACAAAGGGAGGTAATTCGGTATATAGTAAAACGAATGCTACAGTAGCAGCCGACGGAATATTATTATTGTTTATAAAATAAACACGACACCAACCATTTTTTGAAGTGAATTCAATTGCGAAATTTTATGTACAGATGGGTAACCGCTTATCAAGGTCGACAGGCCATTGGAGATAATGGGTAAGTTGTAGGTAAGTTGAAATCCAAACTTTGTATGGGAAACAGGGTTGATTTCGTTTTACATTGTTTACAACATATACTTCTATGTATGTACATCGTCTATTTAAATATGTATATGTAGTTAGCAAAGGCAAAATATGTTTCTTTATGTTGCTACGTGTATCTGTTGGACAGTCATAATGCCAAACATCAACAGCAACCGGTCCCTCTTAAAGTCCAGAATTTCTTCACCGTGGTAGGAGCGGTTAAAATGTGGTAGTGTCAGGGCTACCTGGATAACAGGGCTGTAGTGAAAATACAGAAGGAGTCAACATCAGGATCCGTCGTCGTCTGGTCATCTTTCTCTCTCTTTTGTGACATTCAAATCTATGCAGTGGGGATAGCATGTGCCACCGTCATTCCATTTGTGTTTTCTGAACCAAACCGTTTCCGACTGCGTATACAACCGGTGGGCCTTGTAGCTCTGAGTGTCGGGGGAGAGATGCCACATCCTTCAATATTGCAAGTATAACGAACAGCTATGGAAAACGAGGAGTACTTCATGCAGAACAGACAATCCTGGTTCACTTCTTCTTCTCCTCCTCCTCCTCCTCCTCCTCATAACCTCCTCCTTCTCCCCAACATTAATAAGAACAACGACAAAAGCAACAGCAACTGTTTTTTTTCTAGTGACTTTAATTATAAAGGTTTTAGGTAAGTCTGGAAGTTATGTAAAAAGTATGCCACTATATTTAGCTAAACTAGTATATACATAACACGCTAAGGCATTTTATGTTTGTACGTACGTTCTTTATCGCATTTCAAACATGTTAAGAAAATGAGATTGGTCGACCAGCAAAGATGATTATTGTTAATTAATCTGATGTCGCTAAGGTAAAAAAATTCAACTTTACCCATTTCAAAATTAATTGTTCCATAATCATGTTTCATAATGGATGTATGTATGTGAACGACTACATCAGCTAGTATGGATTTGGTATCGAGGTGCAAATCTTGTCACGAAAATCTGGGGAACAAGTTCGCTCTGGAACTAAAAATATAAACAAGCCTGAACTCTGACTCTTCATTATCCTCTGATCTAACAGGTGCGTTGCGACAGGCTCGGAGTCCCCATTGGAGGCAATTACGTCACAATTGTGGGAACGAGAAAAGAAAGAAGCTTTTTAGCAGTTTATGTCTTGGAAGCATGGTGCACGGATGCAAATTCGTGATGTAAATCAGAAAAAAAGGATTTAATTCGCCTAAAAGAGTTGATAGCGACTGGTAAAACCTCCTTCCTTCCTATTCTCGTAACAAAGTAGATCTAAGATAGGAAAATTAATTGGACTCTCTCTCTCCAATGTAATAAAGTATGAACTTTATAATTATGACGAGAAAAATCTCTCTAATTTAATGAATGTGGAGTTTTATAATTACAACAAGAAAATATCTCTCAAATACAGACCAGTTAAGTTGTATGCCAGATTCGCCTTTTTCCTCTCTGCTTGAAAAGTTTTAATTATAGACCTTAGACGATCACGATGACGACAGCGAAGGCAGACCACTACGACGATGACGACGGCGAAAAGACAACACACGGGCGTCGGGCGTCAGTATACGAAAAAAGAAATGTAACACGAACAATTTGAAGTAAGGAACTTTGATATAAAGAACATGGATTGTAATAAAACAATATATACAATCAAATTATCTCGCCCTATTGACTAAAACAGTACAATTTTAAGTTTCACAAAGTGGCATTCGGTTTAATGTATTTAAATAACATTTAGCTGATAATTATTTTCATGGTAATAAGACAGAGAATATTTATTGTTGTAAAAATAATTAAATTGCTACAATTTTAAAGAAAGTAAGAAAGTAGCGACAATTCGTTTTATTTATTTAGCTGACAATGACAATCTTTTTTACGAAAGAAGAAAGAGTCATTTCTTCTTAATAGTACTGCCCCTGAGAGACATTTATTATTCCAAATTATTAACAGCAATATAGTTATATTGAGAGATAAAGACAGCACCGTGGAATTTCCATGGAGTCCCCGCTAGTATATATATATATATATATATATATATATATATATATATATATATATATATATATATATATATATATATATATATTATGAATTGAAAATATAAGCCATTATCAATGCAAGATTAATAAAAAAATTTTTTTACTTTAATCTTATTAATTTCGGAATAAAATTGTATCATCAGAGTTGACCAGTATTGTGTCATTTTTTTTTCATCAAAAAACACAAAAAACAAAAATAAGCAAACTTTTTTCTTTTGTTTTTCTGATGAAATATCCTTGTTATAATGTATCACCGCCGATGTCGTTGGCGGTTATGAATTCAAATTCTGGTTGTAGATCGAAGAAAGCATTTGCGTGCTCGTAGTTTAATAAATGGGTCGTTCAGTTTTAAAGCATTGCTGGATCAGTATTATAAATTGAAAATAGAAGCCATTATCAATACAAGATTAACTTATTATTTTTTTACTTTAATCTTATTAATTTCGGAATAAAATTTTATCATCAGAGCTGGTGAACTCTGATGATAAAATTATATATATATATATATATATATATATATATATATATATATATATATATATATATATTGTAATAGTTATATTGTATAGCTTTTATTTTTCACCCCCTCCATTGTTTTTACTCATTCAAAACTGTTTTATTATTGGCCTCTTAGTTATATGAGTTAATTTTATTAGGGGAATTTCGCATTATCACATTTAAAGTACGTGCGAAACCTGACTTCGAAGCTTAACCATTGTGAGATTTTCTATTCCAGAAGGAAAGTTCATTTCTTGCACAAAGCAAAATAGGAACCGTGCTCAAAGATAAGTACAGAAAGTTGAATCAGAGCGACATCTTGTAAAGAAAAAGAAACACCAACCGTGTATATTAATTGAACAACTTTACTTAGGCAAGTAATAAAAAATGATGTACAAAATAGTAAAAGGTGAATATACAGAAAGTAGTTGTGCGAATACGTGCATCCGCGGAAGTCTTTTGTTAACAGGTGCGCACGCTTCAGCCCTAACAGTTGCTGGCTCTTTAACTGGTATGACGAAAGCTTATTTCGTAATGAAGCCAACTGTTAATCGATATCGGCGGTAATAATGAAAAAGGAAAAAGAGGCGGGAACTCTAAGCGTTTGAATTTATATAGGTCGCCTCACGTGGCTCCTCAACGATAAGTGATTGGGTCCTGGAAGTATATATATATATATGTGTTTGTTTTGTTTATTATCTATGTACGTATACGTTTCGTCCTTTAATCGGGACTCGTCAGGATAGAGAGATAACTATTCTTTACTGGTCGCGTGATTCGAAACCCCGGGCTCCGAGTATTTTACAACTCAAATCCCGACATCTAGACCCACACGGCCACCGCTGAATAGCTAGATAAACAGTGATAAATTAAACACTTATTCGGCGGCTTAATGGATATTTAGTGTATTCTGTATACATTTTATGAAAAAGGCATTATAAAAATAGATAAATAATGTTTCATATGCATTCCCATGATATTTAATATGTACACCCCGTGGAAACATTTGTTTGCTAGGAGTAGTTAATTGTGTGAACATTTTCTTTTAAAGAAAAATACAAATTTTCTATGCATAATATTTTGGGCTTCCATAGTAAATAAACAATGATTAGGACATTTTAAATGCGTATATCAAGCAGGGTGTGGATTCGTTGTTCTTCACAAGCATTTATCGATTTTATTAAAAGTAGACTAAGATGATGATGATGATGATGATATAAAACAAGAAGGTATGACGAAAGCTGAACAAGAACAATATGGTAAATAAAATGATGAAGAAAAACAAGAGGGTGAAGAAGAAGGAGAAGAAGAACAACAACAAGAAGATAGAAAATAAAAGAAATAGGAAAAATACGGAGATGCTGAAGAAGTGGTCAAAAAGATAAAAAAAGATAACGAAAATAAAAAACGAAGATTAAGTAGAAAATGAAGAAGGAGATCAAGATAAACAAGAAAAAGATGAAGACTAAAATGATATAAAGAAGATAAAATGATAAAAAAGATGGAGATGATGATGAAGAGTGTAAAAGCAGATGACTGTGATCAACATGATGATGATGACCGAGAAGATGCTGATCAATTTGTGAAGAAGACGAATAGAAAAATAACTAAAGAAGGGAATGAGAAGAAGACAACGATGATATTATTATAAAGAAATTAATGAAAAAACAACTAAGGGAAACGAGAAGAAGAAGAAGAAGAAGAAGAAGTTTATGATGCTTATCATGAAGATAGTAAAGTGGAAAAATCAAAAAGAACAAGAGAAAGACTGGGAATGAGAATAATAAAAAGAAAAATATGTTTATGAAGAATAAAATAAGCTAGAAGAAAAAGGAGAAAAGAAGAGGAAGGAGAAAAAGATGATGATTATGAAGATGATGATGAAAAGGAAAAGATAAATATAGAGGAACAAAGAGAAAGAGGAAGAAGAAAAAGAAAAGGATGATGACTATGAAGAAAAAAGAGGGAGAAGAAGAAAAGAAAAAGAAACAAATGATGATTAGGAATGAGATAAAGAAGAAATGAAATGAGAAGAAAAAAAGAAAAGAAGGAAAAAGATGAAGAAGAAGATGGTGCTGAGGAGGAGACGGAGGAGGAAGATGAGAAGGATTATGGAGTAAAACAAAAAAGAAGAAAAAAGATGATGATTAGGAAAAAGATAAAGTGGATTTTAAATGAAAAAGAAAAGGGGACAAAGGAGAAGACGACGAAGAAAAAGAAGAAGAAAGAGATGATGATGATGATGATGATGATGATGATGATGATGATGATGATGATTTGGAGGAAGAGGAAGAGGAGGGGAAAGATGAGGAGGATTATGAAGTAGAACTAAAAGGTGTTGATTGTGCTGAAGAATAAAAAAGATGATGAGGAGAAGGACGAAAGAGAATAAGGGTTATATAAAACAAAAAGGTGATGATGATAAAGAAAGAATATGATGATGATGAGTAGGAGGATTATAAAGTAGAAAAAAGATGTGACGATGATAATGAAGAAAAAAAAACTAAGGGTGACGAAGAAAGGGATAATTTCGCGCGTCGTAACCGTGTCAAGGAAGTGACCCACGTGCTTTTAGCTAAAAGAGAGAGAGAGAAAAGTTCGTCTGTCTCTTCGTTCCGCATTTCATTACTAGCGAACGCGTCGGTTGGAGCCGATCGACGACTCAAACGATTGGCTTTTGCTCTGGGCGCTGCCGGACGCACACGGCTTCCTGTTATCTGCCAATCAAAACCTGGTTTATTAATACTTACACAATGTATGACGGTTTTCTTGGATCGGGTCCGGGGCGGAATGGGAAGGGTTAGTTAAATCACGAATTCGCGGAAATTAAAAGCGTAGCGAAGACGAAGAGTGTCGTGCGCCGGACGGTTTGGGCAGGGGGAACTCTTGTTCGAACACTTGGGTCTGTCATAGACGGCGGAGATTTAGTGGATGGTTCTTCTGGCATCTGTCACCGCAACTTTAAAAGCAAGATTTTTAATGAAATATCGACCCGGCCCAAAACCGTCCAGAACAATATACCCAAATAAAATTCGACTTAGTTTGGAATACAGATGAAAGATGTATATAGAAATAAATTTAGAGATAGATAGATCGATCGATAGATAGATAGATGGGTTGATAGATAGATAGATAGATAGATAGATAGATAGATAGGAGAAACTCAAGACAGAAAGTGTATACTATTGCCCTTATTGGAAGGCAATTTAATTAATTAATTTATATATATATATATATATATATATATATATATATATATATATATATATATATATATATATATATATATATATATATATATATATTCGTACTTAGTACATAATTCTCGCCAAAACCTTCTATAATACTAACACATCATCTGTACCTGATAAACCTCATTCCCCTGAAGATGGGTCTGAAAGTACTTGAGAGACAAATCCAAACTATGGCAAATTCCTCAGCCAATTCCCCTCCTAAACTAAGATCCTGATTCGGACTATTGAAAACATCTACCAAAGGATATCTAGACATGAGTTGTAACTTATATTCAACAATACTTGCCCGCAAGAGAAGATACTGCCTAGCTATATATATATATATATATATATATATATATATATATATATATATATATATATATATATATATATATATATATATATATGTGTGTGTGTGTGTGTATGTGCTTGTCTTCTTGGTTTTGGCTTTCTAGTAAGTAAAATTACCAACTGTCACGAGCGTATAACGCAATGCTCTTTGTGTAAAACAAACGGCGCTTTCGACATTTGAATTTCGCTTACTCTCAGATGATGGCTAAGTGGTTACAAGCGCCGACTGTCGTCTAGACGGTCAAGTTTCGATCTAGGCTTTTCTAACCGAACTGAAGTGTGTATATATATATATATATATATATATATATATATATATATATATATATATATATATATATATATATATATATAGTATAGATTCAAACGACTGTCCTACCCACTAACTTTGAACTCAACGTCGTGAACCTCTATGCTATATATGTATAGTTTACACATCTCAGCCTATACGCACTATACCAGACATCAACAGGAAATACTTTACACAAGTTTCTCTCTAATTTGGACTATTCCGTATATGAAACGAAAATGGAATCACAGCGCTACATACAAGGAAGCTGAACAACTACGACATAATATGCGAACTACAGCGAACGACCGATTGTGGAGAGATACCTACTTTTCATCGAAACCTTGGCAAATGTCCCATTAATCGATTAATAAACACCCCAGATCGATGTCTTGGAGAGCTCAATGAATATAGAATGTAGAATAAAGTTAGTGAGTATCCCTGCCATCACCCAAAATCATTTCATTGGGAAATTAAATTCCATCATAATGCATTTCGATGTATTAGTCCAGAAGTCAGTCATTTTATTCTATTGTTTGATTGTAAATTACAAACAAAGTCCCCACCCAACATAAACACATACAAACCGCAGCGAAGCAGACAAGTCAATAAGTTCCCCCAAAGAACATTTTACCAATATTTTTATATCGTGAATAAAGACTTAGTATTTTAGCTGAAAAAAGACTTACCGGTTCTTACCGTTCAATTTCCTTGTCTAGGTTGCGATTCATAGTTTCCTCAATGTTCCTGGGCAACGCCGAAACACGGATCTCTCTAATATATATATATATATATATATATATATATATATATATATATATATATTGGTACAGAAAAATAAGTACAACATTCGTACCGTCGGTTTAAAACTTCAGCGCAAAACATCGAACAAGAATTAATCGTTTATACAAAATCTCTTGGGCGTTTCCAAAGGGAATTCGGCTGGAACTCATCGTCTTCTTTTATTGACTAACGTTCTGATCGATCTGATGTTCTAATAGAAGCTACCTAATATCGACTGGGCCAAGGTCGATCCAGTAAGAACTTAGACTTTGGCTGTAGCCTACGTGTTGAACCTTTAGGCAAGGTTACAAATTAAGACACGAAATAAAGTGTCATTCTATTGCCCATATTTGTCATATTAGAGCCCTAGAGTACTGTTTTTAGTTTAGAGAAAACGAAAGTTTCAGTGAAATGAGAAATACCAAGGTTTACAGTTCACATTTTTTGATTTATAAGATTTAAAATTTTTGTTTGAGGAACTTCAATCTGAATTGTAAGAAAATGTATTGTATTGTTGAAAAAATACAGTAAAAATCGTTTATATATTAAAAAAATGGTGAAAGTTGTTAATTCTAATAAATTTAAGTGTGAAACATAAAATTGACTTATATACAACAAGAATACCTTCATTTTCCTTAATACATAACAATGCTGCTAGTGTCGTATGAATAATGGTTCCACTCAGGCGTGATTGATAAGGATACTATAAAGGTAAGTAAAATACCAGTTAAAATGTTTATTGGCAATGCTTATATTAACAGTGCTAAAATAGTAACAATGTAACCAGTAAAATACATAGCCCTGTTGTGCTCGCATACCATTAATGACAATAAAAGTGTAAAAATTTGGGAATTTCTTTGCTTTTGTACATTTAGTGTTTAGTGTATATGAATTTTCATCTTAACCCTATTAAGGGCATATGATTTCAGTAGACTGGCATTTTTCATGGGATGTCACTACTTTTGTAAAGGCTATGCCTCAATACAATGCCTTCTCATAACTGATATAGTTTATAGTTTGACTAATCAATGTTTCTTCTAATATTTACAGGTAAATATTAAAAAAAAAATATGATGAGTGTATATTTACTCATGATACAATTCAAACTAGAACAATTTTTTCACAGTTAATATATATACTTATATTAACTGTGAGTTAATCAACTTTGTTTTCTCTTAGGCTTTATTATTCCTATGCTAAAATGTAACTTAGTTATGGGATTGAGTTATGTTTAAAGAAATTGTTTTATTATTCTAATTCCATTATAATCTGTATATATATATATATATATATATATATATATATATATATATATATATATATATATATATATAATCAACAATTATAGACAGATATATACATAGAGAGATAGATAGGTAGGTCGATATTTCGTTGAATTTTGTTGTAAGAAATTGCAAATTTTTTAAAGACTTTCGATTTCATCTGACAGGAAATCGTAATAAAAACTTCCTCACTGAATTAAATAAATTACATTTCATTGAAAGTTATTAAATGGAGTCAATCATCATTTCTTTTCATAAGAGAAAGTTCAGTGAGAAATCTCGGAAATATTAAAATGGTTAAGTTTATAAGTTTGTTTTGAATAATCAGCCGACATTGAAAGTGGATTCAAGCAGTGTGTGTGTGTCGTCTTTAGTGTGAGTATGCGTAAGACAGTGAAAGAGTTGATGCATTGTGTCTGTGTGTGCGTTAGTGTCATTGTGTCTGTGTGTGCATTGGTGTCATTGTGTCTGTGTGTGCGTTGGTGTCTGTGTGTGCGTTGGTGTCAGTGTGTCTGTGCGTGCGTGGCTCAATACAATGGTAATTTTTAAGGTCTTTTGGAATTTTCTGGAAAATTAAGGTATATGATAACTTGAAATTTAAATGCCATCAACTAGACCTTAGAACCTCTATCTCTGCCCAAAATCAGCTGAATCCATCAAATAGTTGATGATATACAGGGTGGCACATACGTACGTACGTACGTACGTACACACGGATAACATGATTTCATCATCGAACTTACTGGATCTCTGGGTTGCCTTGACTAATGATGCTGAAATTCTACACACTTATATAACATATCAAAAACAATTGTGTGCAAAGTTTTTACTAATTTGGTTTATTGTTTTTTGAGTTATGATTGATAAAAAAATGAGATTTCTAGCATAGGCCGTTTTTGAAGTCTATTAAGGGATAGAGCGCTCTCGCGCCTCCCTTGATTTACATTTAAATTTAGTGTAAGGAAGGTTTGATAAAAAAGGTGGTGATGGTGAAAAATAACAGTTGAGATTTAAACAGGAGATATAAAAAGATATAAAAATAAAAATGAAAATAATAATAATAAAAAAATAAAAAATAAAACAATTTCTATATAATTCCCGTGAGTCAATATTATAAGATTCGTATATTTGGCCGTTACTGTTTTGGGTATGATGATGTGTGTTCTAAAGGAATTAGGGGGAGAAAGAGGGTTTAAGGATTAAAGGCGTTTAAAGGGACAACATTACTTAATATGGATTAAAGAACTTTAAATCAATCCCGAAGGAATTTAAATAAAGGTGTCATCCGGGCGGTCTAAGGGCAGTAACTCTGTAGGGATTTTAAATGGTTTGAAACCGCTTGGGGACTTATGGAAGTAATAATAATGTTGTGATATGGAGGTGTTAGCCTCTTAATGACTGGAGAAATATTTTTGGGAAAGTTGAAATAATTGCTCTTGAAAATTAGTGTGGATATGGGTTGATTAAGGTGTTTGTTCGTATTTTTTAATTTTATTTATATTAATAAGGGGTGATAGTTGGGAAAATGTTCTGGAATGGAAGTCAGTATTCAATAGGGCAATAATGGGGTTATGTATTTAGCAGAGGGGGGAAGAAGCTAGGCTTTTATATGTATCGGTAAGACCAGTTTATGAGTGGTGCTTGTCTCCTGTGATGCATCACTTAAAGATTTCATCGCGAATATTCAAACCGGCTGTATTCGGGTCAATGATGGCCCTTGATATATGGTATTTTTCAGCGTCACAGAGAGGACATCTATTTATGGCTGGAGATAAGGATGGCTTTCTCTAAATTACTTTCCATTTGCTAGTAAAGGTGTATTTTCTTCTTTAAGTTGCCATATTCAGATCGCGAATGCCGTATTTGCCTTGTTTTTGTATCTGAAGGTGTTTCTGTGTGCGTATAATCTTTGCTTGAAGCTTCCCTGCGTCATGCCAATATATTTTTCTGCTCTACCGGTAGTCTGGCTTGTGACGGTGGCTTCATATACGAGTGAATCGATTTTGCAATTCCTCTCTCTCTCTCCCTCTCCCTCTCTCTCTCTCTCTCTCTCTCTTTCTCTCTCTCTCTCTCTCTCTCTCTATATATATATATATATATATATATATACAGGATAGGGCAGAGTGGGCGGACGTTTTTTTTTTTTTAAAGAAATTTATTCACAGATTTGAGTTCGTATTGAAATAGCATTTTATAAAATCAAGTGTGGAAAACAACATCACTCATGTGGCGTCCGTTATGAGTGATACATTTTTTAAGGCGTTCTTGGAAGTTTTCATAAACTTTTTCAATCATGCTCTAGCTGTCTGAGCTGTCGCCCCATCCTGTTGAAACCACACACGTCGAATGGCAATACGTTTTCGTAGTAACTCAGATAAAAAAGAAGTTGTTTATCATCTCAATATAGCGATCCGAGTTCACGGTAACAGCATTCCCATTATCCTCTGCGAAAAAGTAAGGACCGATGACGCCAGTTTTGACTATAGCTCACCAAACCGTCACGTTGAGGGTGTTCAGCGGTTTTTCTGTGCAATTGTTTTGGATTTTCAGAAACCCAGTAACGGCAGTTCTGTTGATTCACCATGCCATAGATATGAAAATGAGCCTCATCACTCACGCACAATATGAGGTTGTCATTTTGCTAAAAAAATGCCTGCATCTCATGTGCAAACGTCACTCGCTGTGCGTAATCCCCGGGTCTCAGCTCTTGCACAACGGCCAACTTGTAAGGATGGAATTACAGTTCTAAATGCAAAACACGCCTTACCGAACGATTACTCAGGCCTAGTTCAGAAGAATGTTTCCGAGCAGAACGAGTCGCACTGCGCAACACGGCTTGTCTAACGCGTTCCACATTTTCAGGGGTACGTACTGATCGTATAGTACCTGGTGGTCTTTTGTTCATCAGTGTACCGTGTTTACGAAGTGCGTTAACCCAACGTACGATAGTTTTGCGAGTGGGAACAGCTTGGTTTCGGTGGATATTGAAATTGCGACGAAACTCACGCTGAACTGCCGTGATTGACTCGTTATTCTTGACGAAACTGTCGTATGCAAAAAACGCGGTGTTTTATCGTCCATGACTCCAACTGAAAAGAGAAAAAAAATGCTAAGACTTCATGAACTAAAATCTGTGAATACACTTGTTTTTAATAAAAAATTAACGATTTTGTGATATTTAAAAAAACGTCCGCCCTCTCTGCCTCACCCTATATATATATATATATATATATATATATATATATATATATATATATATATATATATATATATATATATATAATGTTTACAAAGTCTGAAGGCAATGCAAAGTGCCGTGTAGGTTGTAAGCTGGAAGGAACAAAAATAATCAATCGAAATGGGACTTACTATTTATTTTTTCTTAAAATCTTACATAACAGCAAGTGTGGTGTCGGCTGTTTGTGTGTTACCCGGATGATTATCAAAAATCATTTATTTAATATGTCGAGAAAATCTTCCCTTTGTCAAAAATAATAAACACCAAAGGAAAAATCCGTTTGTGTAGAGAAGACACCAACATAGATGCCAGAGAGTAGGGTAGGGGCAAACCAGTCACGCAGTGAATAGAAATTAATAAAATTATGTTCTGCATATAAGTGTAGTGGTTGAAAGATATGCAGCACGTCTGAGGTGATTGCGTCCCGAAAATCGATGAAAGTCGGGCGAGCTTGCTGACTCCTTGTCACGTGCTGGTCACGTGAAACTCAGCACACCATATTTGGTTTTTCTGGCTGGGAATCAGGTTTTAGATTATGGGCTCAGTGTGGGCTTTTTTAGGACGTGGTTCGAGACACCGTGTCGTCGACGGTGTTCAAGTTATTTTTACGTGAAAGTGTTATGACTTTTTTCAAAAGCTAGTCTCAAGGAAACGGCCGAAAGAAAGGCTGATATTTTGAGTGGTTAGGGTTAGTCAAAAATTGTAATCCTCTTTTCTTCTATAAAAAAAAGGGTTGGTACCTTGGGTAATTTGATATTTTGAGAAAGAAGCGAAAATAGATATATATATTTCTTAAATAACAAAATTAGTTGCAAAGGAAGTCCTATTCCGATGAAATTCTCAAATGTGGCAATATATATATATATATATATATATATATATATATATATATATATATATATATATAATTATGAAGCCCTAATAACGTTGAGTCTTTTCGAGAGTAAATACATTGATGATTCATACAAATTAGACTGGTTGCATGATTCTCTACTATAGAATATTTATCCTCCTTAGAATCACACTACTTGTGTTTATATTAATATACAAAGCATTTCTCTCGAGTTAAAAGTGTGATAGGGTCCGTAGCCTGATGGTTACGAAACCAGGGTCCATAACGTCGATTCGAAATTCGAGCCATCCGAACGGCGATGCGGTTACGTAATTTCATACTGACGAGCACAAAATAAAAACGCGAAACATATATATATATATATATATATATATATATATATATAATTTCTATGGATATAAAATATTTATAATTGTGTGTATATATATATAGAGAGAGAATGGTTGTTTGCTTATACATCCCTATAATAATGGATATTATGTATCTGTCTGAAGCCGAAACTATAGTATTAGTTTTGATCGCTCTTTTTTAATATTTACTTGAAACCGCAACTATATTATTAGTCTTGATCGCTCTCTTTTTATATCTATTTATCAGCCCATATATAACCATTCTAAAACTTACCCAAGCCTCACACGTCTTTTAAATTTACATAATTAATTTGTATCAGAGCTTCTTAAGAATTAATATTCACAAATATACATTTATTATATCTACTTATCAGCTGCTTTATATACCCATTCCAAAGCTTCCCCCAAAATCACGCGTCTTTCAAATTTACATAATTAAGTTTTTTAAAGCTTCTAATAAATTCATATTCGCAAATATACACTCATGATTGTTTTTTTCAGATTTCCAGATGTATTTAAAATATTTTCCTCGATAATAAACTTAATAAAATTATAAATACACTTAAATAAATACATTGTTTTTTTATCTATATAATTGAATTACGTAATTAAATTAGATTGTTATGGAATATGATGGAACAGTCGGCAGCCATTCTAACGTTTGGTTAGCCGCCCTCTTTTTATTCGAACGCACAGAAAATTCTATTTCAAGAGAGATAGGGAGAGGAAGAGAGAGAAAGAGACAGAGAGAAAGAGAGACAGAGGGAGAGAAAAAACGAGAGAAAGAGAAAGAGATAAAGAGAGAGCAATTAAATAAAACAACTAGCAAAAATATGCGACCAGAGGGAGCATATATTTGCAAGTATATATAATAAACATATTAAAAAATAAGTTCTAAGACATAACACGCTTGTAGTTTCAGTAGCCTACTAGATGTCAGCTACTTCTGTGTGTGTGTCTCTCTCTCCCTCTCTCTCTCTCTCTCTCTCTCTCTATATATATATATATATATATATATAATTTTAGGTATGTGTATATCTTTGATATATATTTCTATGTATTCGAGTAACTCGTAAACTAATGATCCGATCATTATGAATTATGGAATATATATTCTAGACTACACGGTGAGTAACGTGAGCATATTTTTCTAAACTGTACCATTTAGGGAATGTGTCCCCCCAAAAAACACACTGAAGATAAGAGAGGTACAAAAAATTTAATAGAGAATATAATTGCTCTACACACAAATTTTAAGTTAGATTATAAATTATATATATATATATATATATATATATATATATATATATATATATATATATATATATAGTTTTAAATACAAGAGGCGGAATTTTACTTTGGAGCTCTTTCGACCAACTTCTCGACAGCAGAAATCGGTGATGTATATAATTCACGAGAAACAGCAAGATGTGGGAACGTAACTGCCGATGAGATTATGAGATAAGCGTTTTAAAAATAAATGATTTAATAAACCGATTAAAATCGTTTAAAAAGCAAGTTCCTTTTTTAAAGCTGAGAAAAAAATAGCTAATTAACTTTCCCTAAAGTGAATCGGAGATCTTGCGAAGTCCTTCTGCTTACAAAAAGAAGGCTTAAGCAAGACGATAACGACGGATTCAAAGATTTTGAAATGAAAGACGGAATTCGTCGAGTATTTACATCAGTATAATACGGCACAAGGCTAAGAAGGTGGGTTATGAAGGCAATGCTCCAGGTGGAAGAAGACGAATGGCCTCTAAAAATAGCATGTACGAACGCCTCAGGATATTGGCAATACACCAACCCGTATGTAGGTAAAACTAATTTAATAGTACTTATTTAAAATTAATATTGGTGTGTATATATATATATATATACATACACATATATATATATATATATATACATACATACATATATATATATATATATATATATATATATATATATATATATATATATATATATATATATATATATATAGTATGTAACAATATAGCAAAAACAATTGATTTATATAGTCCACCTCAATTTGTATGGGAATCAATTACCAGCGCAGATTACAGCTCAATATTAAAGCATTTAAAATGTTTTTTGAATTTAGATAATTTTGAGAATCAAGTTTTAGCTGATATTCCCCATATATCGCAGTTGACGATTCTGATGCTTATCTGAAAACTTTTTACCTGGCTCACTTTACCTGGATGATTGATTTTTAAATATAAATTTAAAAAAAGATGTTTTCAACAGAACTTTTCCATTCTAATCATACTTCCCAGCATTCCACGTGCTCGAAGTCATGAATAATTAAGGGTGTTTCAAACACACCGTTTCATTACAACAAACCAACACTGTAACAACAAGTACTTTATGATATACAAGAACTTTATTAAAAAAACAGAGTTCACTTTTACTAATATGAAGGTTCTCTCGGCTCTGAAGAAAGGTTTTAAACCTTAAGAATTTAAGACAAAAGTTAAAAAAATTAATAAAAAAATATTTACATCTTATCAATGACTTTTAACAGCATTTTTCTTTTCGAATGTATATATATATATATATATATATATATATATATATATATATATATATATATATATATATATCTAGGCAGCATCTTCTCTTGCAGGCAGGGTTTGTTGAATATAAGAGACAACCCGTGTCTAGATATCTTTTGGTAGATCATTTCAATAGTCCGAATCAGGATCTTAGTTTCGGAGGGAATTGGCTGATAAATTTACCATAGTTTGGATTTGACTCTCAAGTACTTTCGGACCTATCTGGGTCCATCTTCGAGAGAATTAGGTTAATCAGGTATAGACCATGTGTTAGTATTTATAGAAGGTTTTTGGCGGGAATTATGTACTAAGTACGAAACTATATTTGGAGCTATAAACATTTTAGAATATTTTACTGATATTAAAGTTAATTCTATTAATTAGGGTTTTTTTGGTTTTTATATATAGGGCTTCTAATATATAGAGTTTTTGTTTGTTAGTACTAAATTCTAAGATTTTGGTATTTTCTACTAAGAGTTTTCTGAATTCCGATCGGGGGCAGGAGTGGTAGTTAGTTAAGTGTTGGGCTATGGCGCTAATATCAGACAAATGCATCGTCAGTCTTCTCGACAGAGTCGTGGTAGTCAAACCTATGTATATGATTTATATATATATATATATATATATATATATATATATATATATATATATATATATACTGATAGTTTATGAGTATTGGCTTTCATCATTTGGTTATATAGAACTGGATACAGAGAAAAGTCATTTGACGAATTGCTCTACGCGTGAAACAAATGGTCATAACTGATGAAAATGCAAGTAATTTATTAAATTTTGAATACTAGCAATTATAAGTTTTGCTAGTATATATAATGTCAGTTTTGAATTTGCTCATGAGCAATCGATTTTGATAATTTCTTGTTGACGTACGATACTCCCACCCCTTAAAGGTGGAGATAATGCTTGTGAGGATGACAACAGAACATATATTACATTACGCTCCTCCAACAAAGGGGTAGGTAGTTCCTAGTAGGATGGTATCATGAACACAAAACAGATACTACACTTCTTATCCTTTTCCCCAAAATAGAATGTAATTGATGGGAAGATGGTATCATGACGGAAAATAATATACTACATCAAAGGAGGAGGTAATGCCTGAGAGGATGGTCTCATGACAGCAGAAAAGATATTAAACTACTCCCCACCCCTGAACTGAACATGGAAAAGTAGTACATTTGAGCATTAAAATATAGTCCAATAATACACAATTAATAGATGTAATAGTATAGTTTCAGTTTCAGACAGCCAGATATCAAATCTCCATCAATAATATATATATATATATATATATATATATATATATATATATATATATATATATATATATACATATATATAATAGTCCTTATTTACTTGCCTACATACAAGGGCAGGGTTAGACTCAAGGTCAGTTTTTAATGTGGAGAACACCCAGCTCTCCAAAAAGGGGTACTCTGAATTGGAACAAACATTGCCTCAGTCTAAAAGGACTTCTTGACTGACTAAGGAGAGAAAAGATAAAGTACACTATCAGAACAGATACTACACTTTGCATTATTTATTAGCAGAAAATATAAAATATATATGTAAAACGAATTATACACAAAGTCACCAGATATTACACTTTGTTCCTAACCAAAATGACAACCACATACATGCCATTTCATTGCATCACAGCTCTCCAGTGTGTCTAGGCAACCTAGGCAACCAAGTACTTCAAGCTGTGATAGAAACCCAACCGTTTTGTCAACAGTAAGACTTCTTACCGATTACAATATCAGCAAAAGCTACGAAGTAAGTGAAATCTTAATGATTATATTAAGCATTATCAACAGCCGAAAGTGCGCTGTTCTTTTACGAAGAACTATATATATATTGCTCCTTATCTCAGTGAGGACAAAGCAGATACTACCACACCGGATCCTAACAGGTACTACCATACCGGATCCTAACAGGTACTACCATACCGGATCCTAACAGGTACTACCATACCGGATCCTAACAGGTACTACCACACCAGATCCTAACAGGTACTATCACACCGCATCCTAACAGGTACTATCACACCGGACCCTAACAGGTACTACCACGCCGGACCCTAACAGGTACTACCATACCGGACCCTAACAGGTACTACCACACCGGATCTGAACGCACCTGGAAGTAGTGGGAACAAATCTAAGATGGCGACGCTCCTCAACTTGTAGTCTAACCATCGGATGTAATTTTACTAAGCTTTGGCAATGCGTGTAACAAGGCCGTGAAATAAGGGTGCTTTGTCAGAATTGACTTCGTCTCTCGTTTAGATTTATTACCATCTGTAAATGGCGAAGACGATTCTCTGTGCTCGGGCTGGTCTAATATGAGGAGGCAAGTGAACTATTTCCGCACGAGATGAACTTGTTCAGCATCACACTTCGTTTGGAGGTCTCCGAAGAGGCACTTTATAATATGAAAGAGAATATGAGATCGGCTGAATGGGAACTGGAGAGTTAAGTAAGAGAAAGGATGACTTTGGGATTAGGGTTAGGGTTGGGTTGGGGTTGGAGTTAAGGGTGAACAGAAAGGCGGGGGGAAATACGCTATTGATCGAATTGTTGGAGAAAAACACAAGACATTTAACCACGTGTCGAAGGAGGGAGAAAGAGGTACGGAGTGTAAGACACAAACAGAAGAAAGTGGGATATTGAGTGAAAGGTAGAGAGGTAAAGAGAAAGAGGTAGAGAGAGAGAGAGAGAGAGAGGAAATCGAGTAGATTACTGTAGGCATTAAGAGAAAGGGAGACATAAATAGAGAGAGAGAGATGGAGAGAGAATTGAGTAGACGGATCGATAAATGGGTAAGAGTGTTTGATTGAAAGGCCGGATATGATAAAACGAAGGGAAACAAATTTAGAGTTTGCGATATAAAGAATATATATATATATATATATATATATATATATATATATATATATATATATATATATATATATATATGAAATAAAATATGAAACTAAAAGTATACTTTTAGAGAGTATAACCTATAGTGTAATAGTATAAGCTCAATATACGAGATAGAGCAATTATAAAGCTAAAGTAAAGAAGTGATATAAATATGTACGAATGACAAATCTATTTCAACATCGATTGTTCAATGCAAGGTGTACTCGGTAAAAACATGTTTATTTTTCTTTCCTTAAGCCAAGGCATTTCAAAGATTAAAATCTTATCATCAGAGGAATTAAATAGATAGATAAGTTAGCAGTGGAAAAGGCAAAATTCAAAATTTGAAAAAAAATATAAAGTAATATATATATATTAAAGTAAACATTCACAGGATAAAAGCAAAGAATTTCAACCGGGCTTATATAATAGTGCACAATAGTTCATAGAGCTATTTATATTAATATTTTTATTCATACAAACATGTACAAAAAGCTTTTTCAATATGAACATCTAAATGTAAGATAAGACTTTTCCGCCTGACGAGATCTTAGTTTCAAATAACACATAATCGACGATAACATCGACATGCCAGTGTAGCGGCTTTTTGTACATGTTAGTTTTAGGGCTCATCAGCGTGGCTGTGTCAAGCGAAATTCAAAATCTATTAGAAGAATACCTATCCTAAGACGGTTAACATTCCCCGAACCAATTTTTAACCAATTTCATGTCTCCTTACGAAGATTAAAATTAATATATGAGGCTACTAAACCTTGTGTCTGGAATCATTATTCTAATTTTGTAAAATGTAAGTCTTCAGCTTAAGGTTTCTTGAGGAGAAACGTGAATTCAGTGAATCTTGCTTAATTAATGTCTCATGACTACGTAGGTATATATATATATATATATATATATATATATATATATATATATATAATTATTTCAACAAGCAGACAACGCCGCAGCCCAAAACCTATGAAAGAAACAAACCGGAAGTCCTAGACTCGAGTTTCACCCTCCTTTGGGCTCATCAGTAGAACACATCCGAACTTAGAATTCGAAACCCGAGTCACTTGCTTGCCAAGCGAGTACTCTGCCACTGAGCTAACTCGCCACATACAAAAATGTCTATTAATTTACACAGATTAAACCAACCGCAGCGATGCCCGACTGTGGATTGTACCTACTCTTCTCAACAAGAGGTGTAGTCATCCAACTACTTAGAACCCAGGCCGATGTTATATATATATATATACACACACACACACACACACACACACACACACACACACACATATATATATATATATATATATATATATATACATACACACACTAGTGTGCAATATATATATATATATATATATATATATATATATATATATATATATATATATATATATATATATATATATATATATATATATATATACACACACTAGTGTGCACCGTCCGTCAAAGTATATATACTGCGGCGGTGTTCGCATTAACAGTTATGTAAAATGATAGAATTATGGCAGTAATTTAAGTTTTAAATAAATAAATAAATTATTATTATTATTATTATTATTATTATTATTATTATTATTATTATTATTATTATTATTATTATGATGATGATGATTATGATGATGATGATGATGATGACATCAAGTAAGTAAACATCACTTACCGTTGACATTTTAATTTGAATAGAATATTTTTCCTGAATCTATTTTAGACGGCAAGGGTTGTCTGATTTGCCATTTGTTTTCTCCTCAAAACTTGGGATGGTTTCGTCCGTCATATATATATATATATATATATATATATATATATATATATATATATATATATATATACATATATTTATATAATTATTAATAATTAATATGTAATTATCTACAGACGTATACTGTTTCATCCTTGCGGAATCATCAGTGTAGAGATAACTATTCAAACCAGTCGAAGAATTAGAATCCCGAAACAAGAGTCCTCTTTAACTCCAAATCCCAACGCCTGCACCAATAAAGCTTAGCTGAAGAACTATACGAAATCATGAAATATAAAATCCTATTATGCCGGGCCGGCGGGCAATATATGCACTAGATTAATACCCGTCCAAAATGGTGTCTAATGACTATGACTATAAATCTGAAATATTTGAATTTTCACATGGGAGATTATCATTCCCCCTAAAATTATCTCTAAAATATATCCAAAGAAACAGAAATTGGGGGAACATTTATTAATCAATGTCTCATACCAATTGTTAAAATTTCGCAAAGATCGGAAGTTTCTGAATTTTCACGAAGGGCTTCACCACCTCTTTGCTCCCTTGGCATGAAACTAAATTAATTCAAATATAACCCACATTACCCACCTTTACGCAAAGAAGCTGTGTTCCAAAATTCATAATGATCGTTTAATTAGTTTAGGAGTGAATCCTATACATAAAAATATATAAACATATACCGAACGTTATATCCCCTAAATGTAAAAGAATACAACAAATGATGTGCCTATATTACTTACCGTATTGCTTAGAATATATATATATATATATATATATATATATATATATATATATATATATATATATATATATATATATATATATACGAATAAAGTTGAAATATGAACATAAAATAAACATAAAACTAATATTTTTTCAAAAGTGCTCATCAAGTAGAGCTTTACAAATACACTTATAAATATATATATATATATATATATATATATTTATATATATATATATATATATCGTAAGAAAGAGGTGTGAAGAGGCAAATCGGTAGATGCAGAAATAGATAGAAAAACAAGGCTCAATGAATAAATACGAATGAACGCGTAGAACACCTCAGCTTAAGCGTAAACGTGTTCAATTGAGAAGCGATCGGCCAGTAAACTACGAAGCATTCGAATAATTCAATAAAAAAGAAAGTGAATTCGATTCCTTATCTTTGTCTTATACACACACGGGTATATATATATATATATATATATATATATATATATATATATATATATATATAGGTGTATACATATACATATACATGTATATATATATACATGTATATATATATACATATATACATATATATATATATATATAAACAATTACGTGTTTTTATGATATACATATATATATATGCACACATTTTATATAGTATATATATGTATGTATATTAAATAAATATATATACATATATATATATATATACATACATTATATTAAGAGGGAGAGAGGTGCCTTGTTTTTTTCCACGTTTTACTTCATCTGTTCCTTGAACACCCTGCTTTTCCAATCACATCTCTTTCCAATCTTTTTTGTATTATTTTTATTTTTTTATTCCAAATATCATTATCTTCTATGCTTCGCCTGCGCCATTTGCTTGTTAAGACGTTTAGTATAAGATTCGCCCATCAGAGAACCAAGCACACCCCCACGTCTTATGTATTGATAAAGAATAAGTACAAAAAAAGCCAATAAAATGTCACGGATTTTCATTTCCTGCGATGCATGCGCGTAATGGACTCTATGCGCATGCGCAGAAGCGGTACTCCCCATCTAGGTGTGTATTTGTGCTTTGTTTTTGCGATATAAGCAACAGATTTGTCTACATGTTTTATTAGAAAAACAATCACCCTTTTATATACATTTTATGTACATATAGAAATGATATATAATAAGAATATACATGTAGAAACAACAATCACCCTTTTATATTCATTCCGAAAACTATTAAATATTTACGTCCGGAAGGCGCATATATTTGCTTGCAATATAAACATTTTACAGAATATTTGACAAATTAAAAAAAAAAAATTTAATATAAAATTTAGTTACGGGCCGGACTGCGGGCTGTATGCTTGATACCCTTTCATTTAAACCGTAAATTAATAAGAACGTGTTGAACGAACAGAGAATAAGAAATGTGGAAAAGAAATATTTTGAAAAAACAAAAAAAAAATTTTAATACAAAACAAAAGAATGCGACACAAAGTTGACAATTGGAAAAATAGAATAGAATGAATAAAAAAATTAAATCAGAAAAAATGTAGAGAAAAAGAAAATTGTTAAGAAAAAAGAAATAAAGTTTTAAAAGCGAAAAAAAGAATACTAAAATGTTTCAATAGCAAAAAGGATCAGTATCGGAGGGAGTAGGTTACCATGTTAGAATAGCCATTAGAAAGAAAATCAAATTTCATGGCGTCCCAAAAATCCAGCGCCTAATACTTATACGTCATTACATCGACGATTCTTTTTCTTCTTCTTTAGTTACGTCCTCACATTTTTAAGAGAGGTTTTGTCTGTCTGTTGGTCGGTCCGTCACATTTCAGTTTGAAATAGGATTTGTATCGCTAAAATCGCAAACATAATGGACGCATCTTATTTTAGATGCGTCTTAGCATCTCCGTAAGAGCCTCAGTCCGTCGGTCTGCTTGTCATGCTTAATTTTCGAAAATCATCTTCGGAAGTCTGTCACGCTTAATTTTGGCATATAATTTTTTTATTGCTCTGTCACGCTTACGTTTCAAATATAATTTCCTTCGGTCTGTCACACATGTTTCAAATATAATTTCCTTCGGTCTGTCACACATGTTTCAAATATAATTTCCTTCGGTCTGTCACACATGTTTCAAATATAATTTCCTTCGGTCTGTCACACATGTTTCAAATATAATTTCCTTCGGTCTGTCACACATGTTTTAAATATAATTTCCTTCGGTCTGTCACACATGTTTTAAATATAATTTCCTTCGGTCTGTCACACATGTTTCAAATATAATTTCCTTCGGTCTGTCACACATGTTTTAAATATAATTTCCTTCGGTCTGTCACACATGTTTTAAATATAATTTCCTTCGGTCTGTCACACATGTTTCAAATATAATTTCCTTCGGTCTGTCACACATGTTTCAAATATAATTTCCTTCGGTCTGTCACACATGTTTCAAATATAATTTCCTTCCGTCTGTCACACATGTTTTAAATATAATTTCCTTCGGTCTGTTACAGTAAAGTTTCAAATAGCATTTTGATTGGTCTGTCACAGTTAAGTTTAAACTAGCATTTTCGTCGGTCTGTCATGCTAAAGTTTCAAATATCATTTTCGTTGATCTGTCACGCTTAAGTTTCAAACAACTTTTTCGTCGGTCTGTCATGCTTAAGTTTGGAATAGCTTTTTCGTCGGTCTGTCACATTTAACTTTGAAATTTTGGCATAGCATTTTTATAGGTCTGTCGCGCTTAAGTTTCAAATAGCTTTTTCGTCGATCGGTCATAGTCACGTTTCAAATATAATTTTTGTCAGTGTGTCACGCTAAAGTTTCAAATAAATTTCTTGTTAGTAATAATATAAGTTTCGCGAAACTTTTTCGTTCGTCTGTCACCCTTAATTTTCAAATAACAGTTTCATCGCTGAACGCGCAGATTGACTGGACGCATCTTTGAAAGATACGATATTGTTTTTGTCTGCGTCTCTGTCCGTTTTTTTCTTGTTTTTTTTCTCGCTCTCTTTTTTTCTCTCTTTCAGGCCCAAACAGCCTAGTCGACGTTGTTCACTGTTATCCGATGATTCCGGAGATTAAACTAATATAAATCGAATGGAATACGAATACCCTAGAGAGGAGATATTGAATTAGGAGCAAATGAAACAAAAAGAGATGGCGAGAATATCTGCGCGTTTCATCATGACCTCACAGAACGCTGTTATTCATTGAAAGAAAACGTGACGCGACACGATCCTATTCGCATCTTAGGCCGACTTCCGGTTAAAGTAACTCCCTCACTTTTTTGGGGCCTGAACTAATATATCTTCAGCCGGAACTCTTCCATACTAACATAAGTATGCAAAAGTATACATTGCAAAAGGATATCCTACATAGTGTTGGAACAATTAATCGGAATCGGGAATCGAAAAAATCGGAACTTTTTAGGGTATAGGAATCGAAAATTTGTGCCTACTTTTCGATGCCCAAAACGATTCTTTTCATTGTTTTTGTTTTTTGTTTCTGTTTTTTTTGTTTAAAACTACATTTTCAATTTCTGGCACTAATGATGAAATGATAAATTATTGTTGATTTTTAACTGCCAGTAAAACTAAAATTTATAGGTCACTCCCTATGTCTGCATTTTTTGTTTGCGAAAATATATGCACATATTACATTATCCGAAAATTAAAAAAAAAAAATAACAGCAACTCCATAGCTCAATATTTAGAAATTCTTTTTTAATCTCTAAATATTGAGCTATGGAGTTGCTGTTATTTTTTAAAAAATTTAATCAGAATCGGAATCGGTAATTGTATCGGAATCGGGAAAACTATTAGAATCGTCCCATCACTAATTCTACAGTTAGAAAAGGTGCAACGAATGGCAACAATCATAGTACCTGAACTAATGCACCTGTTATATGAGCAAGGACTGGGAATGATTAATTTTATTACTTTGGAAAATGGAAAATTAAGGCGTCACCTCATTGAAACGTTCAAGCTTCTGCATGGTTATGAAGAAGTAGATCCGAATGCATTTTTATTCATCATTTGTATAAGCAAACAAGGGTTGAAGCTGTTTTCTCCGCATACTAGACTGGAAGTACGAAAACAGTTGTTTAGTGTATGTATCATAAAGCAAAGTGTAGTATCTGTTCTGATGCACTTTTCTGTCCTCGATCAGTAAAGCAGAAGTCCTTCTAGACTGAAGCAATTTATTTTCCAATCCACAGTCCCCCTTTTTGTGGAGCTGGATTTTCTCCACCTCAAAATGCGATCTTGTGTCTACGTCTGTCTTCGTAGGGAAGCAAGTAAACAGGAACAGATTACCCGAGGAGGCAGTGTATGCAGAATCGACCAACAGTTTCAATAACCATGTGGACAAATACGTGAAGATGGGGCCTCACAAAAGACAGTACTAGTCTCACTATCCTACAATTCACTGCGAACATTTAGCAATAAAATGGATGAAATCAGGCAAATTATGTAAAGTACCCGGCGTTGCTAGAATGACAAATTGGAAGAATTAAACATGACCTAATTCAAAATTGAATTCGAAATCTAGTGGGGGAATGATCTTTTTCTACTCTATCGTCATTTCAATGCAAGGTGCTTGACTGAGCCTCAATCTTTGTTCTCTCAATGTAATACATTCAAGGCAATAACTCGTCTTATTACCACAACTGAAAATAACTTTCCTTATTTCCTCCGTATGCCTGGCATCAGACTTTCCATGAACAGTTTCTTTCCAAGAAGTTCCTACATGTGGAACACTTTACAACAGAATTTCTTTCCTACGGACTACAAACGATGATCTTCATATCCAATGCTAACTAATTCTTAGTATAGACCGCCCTCATAAGTAACCAAATTTTATTCATTGCATTCATTATTTTCAATCGTCGCTTTATATTCATCATCATTTTACTAACAATCTATCCATCTCATAAACCCTTATTCTCACCTGGTTTTAGCCTTCATAAGTGGTGGCTCATAAAAAGAACAGTCACTCTGTGATCGCACGCAAGCACTACTTATAAATGACCCCACTAAGATATAAAAAAATCAATTTTAAATATTAAAGAAAAGTTTAGTTGTAATCAAACAAGATATACCAAACGTGGCCGACCTTTAATATTCAATCCGCTACTTTGTTCACAAGCAAGTCCAGAGACGGCATATTATCTTACTTGTCAATAATAAAATTATGTCTGTGTCAACATAAATTTGCCCAGCATTTCTCTTCGAAAGTGTCGTGGAAGAAGCAACGATAATGTTTTCTTCTCTCCTTATTTTGAAGTCAATGTAGTAAGTAAAACATGATGATGATGATGATGATGATGATGATGATGATGATGATGATGATGGTGGTGGTGGTGGTGGTGGTGGTGGTGGTCGTCGTCGTCGTGGTAGCACCAAACTCGGCTGGTATCACACCCAATGGTCCTGAAGGTTCAAGGAGGATGGAAAGACACAGGAGAACACCGTCCAGGCTTCCACAGAGAGTACTGGGACGTTTGGGAAGGTTATTGCCACTCAAAATTCCAGAGAAGACCCACGGTTGTTGCCAAAACGAGATCAATGGTAAACGGCTGTAACGATGATACAAAATGATTTTCAACGGTTATCAAAAGAGGCGGAGAGTGCTGTAAATTCGAGAAGACTTACCACTCAGATTCCAGGGAACATCACTTGTTATTGCCACCGAGCAAGCACTGATAATAACTTATGTGATAACTCAAATAATAATAATAATGATAATAATAATAATAATAATAATAATAATAATAATAATAATAATAATAATAATAATAAAATAATAATAATAATAATAATAATAATAATAATAATAATAATGACATGAAACGATTAAGAAGCAAAAATCAGAAACGCAAGGAAAAACTAAATGGGAAACATGAAGAAATAAAACAAAAGATAGCAGCAATAGAAGGAAGACTGAGACGATACAGGTACAAATCAGAACAGAGCAAACAGAACAGGACCTTTGAAAACAATGAAAGCCAGTTTTACAAAAACGTAAATGGAGAAAAAAACAACAACAGAGCAACCGAACCCAACAGAAACAAAACAATTCTGGAGCAAGATATGGGAAGTACCAAAAAAGCACAACAAGAATGCCCAATGGTTGAAAAACATGAAAGATGAACTGCAGGAAATCGTACAAGGAACCGAAACAGAAATCAACACAGAAACGATCAAGAAAACCCTAAGAAAAATGGCAAACTGGAGAGCACCAGGCCACGATGGAATACATGCATACTGGTTTAAAAAATTCACGACCCTGCATGAAAGACTAGCGCAGAAACTGAGTGGATGTATCCGCAAAACAGACGTACCAGAATGGATGACGGAAGGAAGAACAATATTAATACAAAATGACCCCAAAAAGGGAACGACCCCCAGCAACTACAGACCGATAACATGTCTACCAATAATGTGGAAAATTCTCACAGCACAACTGAGAGAACAAGTCTACCAATCCCTGGACAAACGTGGGCTGCCGGAAAGGACAAAGAGGGGAACATGATCTACTATACATTGATCAAAAGACTCTGAGGGAGGTGAAGAGCAGACAAAAGAACATAACCATGGCATAGATTGACTACAAGAAAGCCTACGACAGAACCCCCCAAACGTGGATAATTGAATGCTTAAAAATATACAAGATACCAGACAGGATTATTAATCTCATCCAGAAAGCGATGGAAACATGGAGACTAAAACTGACAGCCGGAGGACAACACCTGTCTGAGATAAAAATACAGAGAGGCATTTTTCAAGGAGACTCTCTATCACCACTATTGTTTATAATAGCCATGATGCCACTCTACTACATACTCAGAAAGTGTGATGCCGGATACAGGTTTACGGATACAGAACAAAGAATAAACCACCTGATGTACATGGGTGACCTTAAACTGTTTGCAAAAAACAAAAAAAGAACTGGAAAAGCTGATAAATACAACCAGGATATTCAGCCAGGATATCCAAATGGTGTTTGGAATAGAAAAATGTGCACTGCCTAGAGATTAAAAGAGGAAAACTGGAGACGACAGAAGGTATAGAACTCCTCAACCAACAGGAGATGAGGGCGCTAGGAGAACAAGAGTTATAAATACCTGGGAGTTCTGGAAGCAGACACGATCAAATATACAGAAATGAAAGAGAAGATTGGAAAAGAATATCTACGAAGCACAAGGAAACTCTTAGAAACTAAACTATATAGCAGAAACCTAGTAAAAGGGTTAAACACATGGGCTGTATCACTAATAAGATACTCTGGACCATTCATAGGCTGGACCAAAGAAGAACTCAGGCACCGTGACCAGAGGACTAGAAAACTAATGACTATGCACAATACATTGCACCCAAAAGACGATACGGACAGACTCTACATGAAAATAAATGAAGGAGGTAGAGGACTGGTAAGTATAGAAGACTGTGTGGAAGACACCAAAAAAGAGATGGAGAAATATGTAACCCAGAACACGGAAAGACTGATCACCACAGCAAGAGACACCAACCCAACAAACAACTCCAGAAGCACTGAAACCAGAAACAAAAAGACAAGAAAGGAAAAGTGTGAAGAAAAACAACTACATGGACGCTTTATAAGACACACAAGCGATGAAACCAATGAAAATAGCTGGGCATGGCTAAGAAAAGGACACTTGAACAGAGAAACGGAATCTCTGCTGACGGCCGCACAGAACAATGCGATTAGGACAAACTTTATTAAAGCAAAGATAGATAAAACCCAGGAAAACAGCAAATGCCGATTGTGTGGACAAAGAGACGAAACGATAAATCATATAATAAGAGAATGCAGCAAGCTAGCCCAAAAGGAATACAAGAACAGACATGACAGCGTGGGGAAAGAAGTACACCAGGAAATGTGCAAACAACTGAATTTCGAATATGCAAAAAAACGGTACAGACACAAACCAGAAACTGTACTAGAAAACGAAAAACACAAAATCATATGGGATATGAATGTACAAACAGACAAACCCATAACAGCAAGGAGACCGGATATGATAATAATCAACAAGAAAGAAAAATCCTGCAAAATCGTTGACTTTGCCGTTCCAGCGGACCACAGAGTGAAGATCAACAAGACGGAAAAAAGAAGCAAATATACTGAACTTGCCAGAGAACTGAAAGGAATATGGAACATGAAGAAAGTCAGTATAACACCAATAATCATAGGAGCACTACGAACAGTCCCCAAACACATGGAGAAAAGACTAGGAGAAATAGGAATCAAAGGGATAACTGAGACCATACAAAGGACAGTAATGATCAAAACAGTTACAATCCTGAGAAATGTCCTCGAATGCGGAAACCAACCCACATAAGCAACGAATGGAGAACAAACACATGGAAGCACAAGAAAACAGAACCGGGGAAAATACAACCGCACGAGAGAGGCGCAAGCATAGGCTGACACCACGAAAATTATGGACAGAAAGTCGAGGAGGGAAAGCACATACCAGACCTCCACTGGAAGAGCGCGGCCAGCTCTGGGACCTTAGGAAGGCTTGTTGCCACTCGGGCCCCAGAGGGGACCAATGGCCCTTATCAGCGGGAAATCGATGGTAGGCGGCTGTTGCGATACCGCAAGGTCATCAGCGGTGATGAACGAAAAGAAGTGGAGCATACTGGAAGTCTGAGGAGACTTGTTGTCACTCAGACTCCAGGGAATAACACAGGTTGTTGGCAGTGGGCGATCACTGACGATGACCAGTGTGATAACTCCTAGTGAGTAAATAATAATAATAATAATAATAATAATAATAATAATAATAATAATAATAATAATAATAATAATAATAATAATAATAATAATAAAATAATAATAATAATAACAATTAAAATCGTACCGGACTAGGTTGACACCACACAAAATATTTGCATAGGACCAAGGAGGATGAGAAGACCGAGGAGGGACAGCACAAACCAGACCTCCACTGGAAGTGCAGAGACTGCTGGGACCTTGGGGAGGCTTATTGCCACCCAAATCCCAGAGAAGACCAATGATACTTACCAGCGAGAAATCAAGGGTAAACGGATGTTGTGATACTGCAAGTTTATTTGCGGTAGCTACCGAAAAGAGGTGGAGAATATTAGAAATCTTGGGAGACTTGTCACTCAGACTCCAGGGAATACCACCGGTTGTCGGTGAGCAATTACTGATTACCTGTGTGAGACCTCATAGTGAGTAAATAATAATAATAATAATGAGACCTGCAAAGTGTAGATTTTGCTGTTTCAGCAGTTTACAGGGTAATGATTAATGACGCAGAAAAACGAAGCGAATACATGGAACTTGCCAAAGAACTGAAAAGAATCTGAAACAGCAAGAAAATCATTATAATACCAATAATTATAAAAGCACTATGAACAGTCCCTAAAAAAAAGGAAAAAAGACTTAAAGAAATTGGAATAAAAGGAAAAATTGAGATCATACAACGAACGGCAATGATGAAAACAATCTAAATCTTATAGAAAAAATCCTTAACTGCGGAAATCAACCAACATAACCAACGAACGCTAACCTGTCGCAGACAATTTTAGATAGAAAAAGAACAAAACATATAAAAAACCACCACACAATCTCAAAGGAAGTGAAAACCACACCAAATAATAAAAATATACTCCCTCACAAATTCACAGACATACGCACATTCATGTAGTGACATCAGCCTCGGCTGGTACCACACACAGCTGCCGTGAAGGGTCAAGGAGAAATGAAAGGTCGAGGAGGGAGAGCACCAATTAGACCTCCACTACAAGAGTACGAGAGTAATGGAACTATGGGGAGGCTTATTATCACTTAAATTCCAGATAAAACCAATGGTAAACTGCTGTTGCGATAACTTCACATAATTTTCAAAGTTATTGAAAGAGATGGAGAGTGCTGTAAATTTGCTGAGATTTCTTGTCACTCGGACTCCAGGGAACACCACTGGTAATTGTCAATTAGCAATCACTGATAATAACTTGGGTGAAAACTCTTAGTGAGTAAATAATAATAATAATAATAATAATAATAATAATAATAATAATAATAATAATAATAATAATAATAATAAGGAGACCGAGGAGGGACAGCACAAACCAGACCTCCACTGGAAGTTCAGAGACTGCTGGGACCTTGGGGAGGCTTATTGCCACCCAAATCCCAGAGAAGACCAATGGTCCTTACCAGCGAGAAATCAATGATAAACGGCTGTTGTGATACTGCAAGTTTATTTGCGGTGGCTATCGAAAAGAGGTGGAGAATACTGGAAATCTGGGGAGACTTGTTGTCATTCAGACTCCAGGGAATACCACCGATTGTCGGTGAGCAATCATTGATGACCTGTGTGAGAACTCTTAGTGAGTAAATAATAATAATAATAATAATAATAATAATAATAATAATAATAATAATAATAATAATAATAATAATAATAACAACAACAACATCAGAACAACGAGATCAGACAAGATAATCTAGAAAAAGAAGAAAAAAATTGCCGTATTTTACATTTCGTCGTCCCAGCAAATGACGGGGTGAAGCTACATAGGAGAATAGGCATAGGGGCCGAAAAAATAAACAGGTACATAGAGCTTGCCACAACTATTAAGGGGATATGAAACATGAAGAAAATTACTGTAATATCAATAATTGTAGGGACAGTTTCGAAAAAAGATTAGGAGAAAAGGGGGATTGCACCATACAATGAACACACAGAATCGAGTAAATTGAAATATAACAAAAAATATAGAAAGAACATCACACGAGCTCAAGGAGACTGAAACTACAAAAGTGCCATAATCTGATTCCACATAAAATTGTCTGGAAAGGTCAAAGAAGATGGAACGCTCGAGAAGAAAGAGCACCATCAAAACCTCCACTGGAAGGGTGCGAAAACTACGGGAACCTTTAGGAGGCTTATTTTCACTCAAATACCAGATACAATCAACAGTCGTTATTCATGAGAAGTCATTCGTAAACGACTGTTGCGATAACACACAATGATTTGAACCTGTTTATCGAAAAAGGCGAAGAGTGCTGGAAATCTAAGGGGACCTGTTGTCACGTAGACTCCAAGAAACGCCACATGGTATTGCCAGTGAGCAATCACTCATAATGACATATGAAAGGCCGCTGTGAAACTAGTTGGATCATTCTACCGCTTCAGAAAGTACCTGACTCCAAATCGCTACCTATATAAGAGTCAGATGCGTTTGAAGATGTACCACTGCTCCTATATATGGGGAGGTGCCGCACAGAAATCCTTTCCTGCCTTAACAGCGTGCTAAATCGATTTCAAAATCTAGTGGGGGTTATCTCGTTTCTTCTCTACAACCCATTTCTCACAGAAGATACGTCGCTAGTCTCTCTCTACTCTATCGTTACTTCTATGAAAAGTGCTCGACTGAGCTCTAATCTTGAATTTTTCCTGGTAACACATCCTCAGCAACAACTCGTCTACTACCACAACGTAAAAAATAATTTGTTTTTCCCCTCCATGTGGCGGATTTTCCACGAACAGAGTTTCTTTGCAAGGGTTTGCTGCTGTATTGCTTCCCTGGTGATTACAACATGGTCGTCTTCAAATCCAATCTCATCAATTTTTTGTTATAAATAACCAAACACGGTTTGCGCCATTGATCAATGTGAGTACTCGTGTAGTGTTCCTCATCTTTCGGCTGACAATCATTCGGTCTTATTAAACCTGATCATCGAGTGGTTCTTAGCCTTGATCAATGCTCAACAAATAGTATATATATATATATATATATATATATATATATATATATATATATATGTATAAACAAATTACTAGTGACTAAATAATAATTTAATAATACATATTAATGAATCGTTCTTAAATATAACACATCACTTAATAAGTCGCAGGTTTAACATATAGATGACACAACTAATAAATAAAAATCCATATGATTTTTATAAAGTACTATCCTTTAACTGACACGTATTAAAATGTTGGCCGAATCGGATTATTAGTTTACAAATTACAGTTAAATGAAGCTACTGTTGCACATTTTCAAAACAATGGAAAAATCTGAATTGCGTGTGTTAATAAGCATTGCTTTCTGATGGAGAAAAATACGGTTCAATTAAATTAATAGTTTCATGGGTGTTATTAAGACTTTACTCTATCGGAAACCCTTGTTACAGGTTGGGATACTGACTTTAAACGCGGTCGTACAGACACAAATGATGCTGAACACCCAAGTCGCCAAAATTCGGTAGTTGTAAGGAAAACATAAAAAAACGCTACAAAATCGTTTTGGTCGATCATAAATTGAATATGGCGAGATAGCAAACACGTTTAGCATATCAAAAGACAGTCTATTCTCCATTTTGCAATTGTCAATAAGAAAGCTGTGTTAAAAGTAAGTGTCGCGTTTGCTCACTGTCGACCACAAACAACAAATCGTCGACGATTCAGAGCGTTGTTGGCAACTGTGTCAACGCAACAAAAAGGAGTTTTTGCGTCAATATGTGACAATGGATGAAACATAGATCCACCACTTCATTCCGAAGTCAAATCGGATGTCAGCTAAGTCGAAAGCGACCAAAGACGCAAACCTAAGTAGGCAAGTGTTTGGTCTCCGTATTTTTGGATGCGCAAGCTATTCTGTTCAAAACATATTGAAAACAGAAAGAACCATCTAAAGCGAATGTTATTTAACATCATTGGTGCGTTTGAAGAAGGAACTCGCCAGAAAACAGTCCTAAAAAAGACAATAATCGTGTCACAAATCGATCGCAACGATGACTAACTACATGAATCGCGCTTTGAATTGCTTCCGCACTCAACCTATTCTACAGATCTGCCCCAACGACTACTGATTGTTTTCAAACCCCAAAAGAATTTGGCTCCAAAGAAGAATTGATATAGAAAACTGAAGCGTATTTCGAGGCCAAAGACAAATCGTTCTACATAAAATGCCTCAAATTGTTAGAGAAACGTTGGAATCAATGTATCACCTGAGAATAAAACTATGTTGAAAAATAAATTGGAAAAGCTTTTTTAAATTATTATTTATAAGGTCCGGCACTTATTGAGTGATGTTTTAGTTTAAAACTTTCCTCGTATTTACCTTAATATTCTACGGATAATAAGTAAGTGAAATCGTACCTGAAATGCGAAACCATGGCTATACAGTACGAGAGACATAGACACGGAGAAATATCAAATTGATGAATTACATTTAAGACGAGAGGAATCCGTGGAAATTTCTGCAGTTGTATCCGCCCTCTGCTGTATATTGCAGTCGTGCATTCTATGGACGTCCGATGCGAACTCAGACAGCACGATATTATTGTAACCTCTTTGGAGAGAACAGATTGCGTCGCCAAGAAAGTGTATTTTAGTTCGTGTTTCACGTTCAGTGCAACAATGACATCAGATGGAATTTAGGAAAATTACATTTTTGCATAGCATCTTCAGCTATTAAGCGATCCCATCTTTTAAAAAAGATGGAGGGTTATAACGTACGCATGGACATGACATTGTCTTAGCGTATACTTATATACAGCATAATCACGTTGACACAGCGATTCCGCTACATCATCGAAGTGAAGCGACGTTGAGTCTGGTCAGTGCTAGATGGGTGACCATTTGGGAATACCAGGCGCGGTATGTGGACACCTAGCTATGGGAAAATAGCTTCGTCGACCCGCAGTGCCTGGCGTGGTGACTATGGCACAAATCCCTGAATGACAGTCACCAATAAAGTGGACGGAAATCAGGGAGAGGTTCTTCTTCCAGGAATGATAAAAAAAACCTTGATGATGGTGATGATTATTATTATATAGATAACAAACAAGAAAAAGGAAAAGTATTAGAAATATTTTCTTTTTACTTCGTGTTTTTTTAAATAAAAATAGCAACGGGCGTAATAAAGACACTTTTAATTGCCCATATTCAGAGGATTAAGTATTTCCTTTTTGTTTCACCTGTGGTCCCGCTGGTGTAGACACGGAAGTAAAATATGAAAAGGCCATCCATACCTATTAGCACTGCACTTAGAGTCAACGAACATGTCGACGTCTTTCGTTCGGCACAGCGTGTGTTCTCTGCTTTCTTCGAGGAGTTCAGGTGTCTTTATTGTGTCCAGTTTCATTTTCGATGGGTAATTAACTCTGGTTTCTATTTAATGCGTCGTATTTCTTTTTTTCACCGACATAACGGAACACAGAATAAATAAAATTCTTCTTTTTTTAAAAAATTATTTTGTGTTGAAACGAAAAAGAAAAACACAATTTTTTTTTTATAGTTTAATCTGTTTCCACTATTCTAAAGGTCATTCGCTTCATAGTTCTACTCGCATTTATAAATGAATTAAAAAAAAATCTGTAGGGGTGTAGAAATACCTGATATAGTACCCAGACGCAATGCTACTGACTCGGGGAGATGGACCCGTAGATTTTGTTAGATCATCCATCTAAAAGAGAGAAACTCTAGAATATAAAACCGGCGCTCAACATCTTCTTTCAGTCATCTTGCATCGGCTTGTTACTTTGTAGAGACAGAGCGTGCTGTTCGTGTCGTACACACGCTCAGCATGGCCATCTACATGTGCAGATAACCCTACATGAGATTCAATGGTAAGAGCTCACCAAAACAAGTATCAAACAGTGTATATAGCTATGAACAAATGGAAACCAGTAGCCTCGTATGCAATAACTGTAGCAATACTTGCAAAAAAAAACGGACATTATAATCTTGTAGGGATGGCTTTCTTTTGTAAAGAAGTAGCAACCACTGTATATATATATATATATATATATATATATATATATATATATATATATATATATAGATAGATAGATATATAGATATATATATATATATATATATATATATATATATATATATATATATATATATATATATATATATATATATATATATATATATATATATATATATATATATATACATACATATATATATATATACAGGGTGGGCAAAAATAAGGGTCCTATTTTTAAAAATTCATAACTTTTTTATTTATTGATTTTTTTAAATTTTTTTTTTAGAATAAGTAAAGGACCCCTTCCGAAGCAAGCATGAGCCGTATTAGCCCTAAGGAACGTACCCTCATTTAGAAAACATTATTTTTGCTTAAAAAACTCAAAACAGTGTAAAAAACAATACTTTAGTTTTTGTAAGTTTTAAGAAGTGTTTTTCGGCTAAAATTTGTTTTGTTTATTTCAAAAAATCTCGGAAGGGTCAGTCTACACACACATAAAGTTTGGTGAGTTTAACTTTTATTTTGTGGAAGTTATTCAAATTCAAGTTATTCAAATTTAAAGATAGGACCCTTATTTTGGCCCACTCTGTATATACATATATATATATATATATATATATATATATATATATATATATATATATATATATATATATGGGTATAATCAGCCAACAAAATGAAATTGACATGACATGAATGTTTGACTTACGATTAAGGTGTCTAGGTTGGTTTGACGATTTTAGAAACAAGAAGCTAAATTCAAATTTCTGTTTTCGTTTTGATATTTTTAGAATAAGATTTGAGATACTTTCCCTTCGACTGTCTTGTATATATTTTGAAAAAAAAGTCGAAGTAAGCCCTATTTTAAGTTTTCGAATTTGAACGATCTCTCTTTCTCTCTCTCTCTCTCTCTCTCTCTCTCTCTCTCTCTTTCTTTCTATATATATATATATATATATATATATATATATATATAATAATGGTAATAATCCAGGTGAAAAATATCCACAGGGTGGTAATCCAGAGAATTTTAACCGGGTTTATAAAAAGTGCTCAATATCAAAATAGAGCTTTATATATGATAATTTTATTTACACAGACATGTACAAAATCTGCGACACTGGTATGTCGATGTTATCGATCAACAGTTACTATAAACTGAGATCTCATCAGGCAGAGTTAGAATCCGATCTTAACCTCAGATCATATTTTTCTCTCCAAATATGATCTGAGGTTAAGATCGGATTCTAACTCTGCCTGATGAGATCTCAGTTTATAGTAACTGTTGATCGATAACATCGACATGCCAGTGTCGCAGATTTTGTACATGTCTGTGTAAATAAAATTATCATATATATATATATATATATATATATATATATATATATATATATATATATATATATATATGTGTGTGTGTGCGTGTGCGTGTGTTACGTTATGAATAAAATTGAAAGTCTCTTAAAACGACGCTTCTCAAAATGCGCAAGTTTTGCAGGACTTTTTAACACTTGTTTTTACCATTAATTTTTAAGCCTTTAAACTGTCGACATTAAACAATTAAACTGCTCCTTTTTATATAGAATTTTACTCGCTTGTCGTTATTGCGTGAGTCGATGTGATCGGATGGAAGGTCTCTTTTAACGGAGACTTTTGTGGGTGTACATTTATGCGATGACGAAAAGTTATTACAAACATCTTAACTCTTTTAACAATATTCTCAAACTCTGAATGCATTTTATATTTTACCTTATTTCGTCTGGCCGTAATTTTACTCTTCGTCGTCTAGTTGTCTACTGGTTGAACGTTGTGCCATGTGTTTTTCTACGATTCTTCGTCTGGAAGTGATCTCTTTCTTGGTCGTCTAGTGGTTTAACGTTTTGCAGTGGGTTTTTATGTTCTGAAAATGAACACTCTTGGGTACGACGAAAAAAGGCTTCAAAGATATTTCGAGAGATTCAGGGAGGTTTTATTTACCTATAGCCTGTGAGAGAGTCACTGTCTTCGACTGTTGTTACTTTTTGGTTACCTTACTAAACTGCTAACTAGATGGGGGAGATAAGTGGGTTTTTGTCTCATCTTAGAGACCCAGTCCTAAACTTTTCCGACTATCATTTTTTTGGACAACCGTCCGCTTTTCGTCCACGAAAAATCGTTCTCAACAACTATTCGCTTCGGCTTCCATGGCGAACTGTCTCTTAGGACATCTTCTCCCTTTCTCTTTCATGACGGGACTGACTTTTGATTGTCGCTTCAACAACAACAAGTGACCTCACAGTCCTTTGTGTTGTCATGAACGAACATCCCTACATTGTGTCTGACCTTTATTGACCCCAAATCTTTTGAAGTCAGCAAGGCCCTGTCAAACCTATTATGGTTTACAAAACGAATCATTCGTGGTAACAGACTTAATCATCCCAAATAGATATTAGTTTAACCTGCACTGAATCCAACAAATTCACCCCGGTCACAATTAATACTAGTTGACCTACACTCTTTTTAGAAATGCAGGGACCCTATAATCTAACATGTGTTTGTGTGTGTGTATAGAAATTAGAAAATAGAAAAAGGATGAACCACAAACTATGAAATAAAAAATCACATGAAAAAACATACACTAATATTTCGCTTCTTTTTATTTGCTTTAAAGTTTCGTCATGAGTGAAACAAAGAGTGACATCGATACACATTTTTACAGAGATATGAGGAAGGGGCGAAAAGGCAGAAGAGTGTTGGAGATGAGGGTGACGGTCGAGGAGGAAAAGAAAAAGAGTATTAGGTAGATCAGTTCAAATATAGGAAGGCACCACGAAGGATGTGGAAGAAACAATGAAGGTCATAGTAAGATGAAGTTATGCCTATCACACGTGTGTGTGCGTTGGGATGTTAGATTGATGCATTTTGAGCAGTTTCAGTTCTCTTAGTTCGCGTAATTTTCTTTCTATATTTTTGTTCTATTTTTATTTCAACGTACCTGTGGCTGGTTAGCGTTACATGGTTTCTGCACTCGAGGATTTTCCGTAAAATTTCGACCGCTTTCATAATTACCATACATTGTATTGTTTCAATCTTCCCTTTGATTCCAATTTCTCCAAGTCTTTTTCCAAGTTTCCGGACTGTTTTTAGTGATTCTACAATTATTAGCATTACAGTAATTTTCTTTGTGTTCCATATTCTATACAGTTCTATAGCAAATTCCAAGTATTTGCTTAGTTTTCCTGTCTTTTTTGTCTTTAGTCCGTGAACTGATGGGACGGCGAAATCTACGATTTTGTTTTAACTATCATTCCACAGGATTTTATGCTTTTCTATCCTCCAATACTGTCTTCGGTTTTTATCTGTACCATTTATCTTCCTGTGCCCCTCTAGTTTCTTTAAGGGATCCTATTTGTTCATTGAGTAGGCCACAGTTATTAAGGAAGTAGTAGATCTGTTCCTCCATTTGTATCGTAAAAGTTTTCCACGTGCTTGGCAGTCAGGTTATCGGTCTGTAGTTGCTTGGGATCGTTCCCTTCTCTATATTTTTGTATTAATCTGGTTTTAGCTTTATTCGCCCACTATAATATGTTCGTTTCGTGTTTACATCTAGGTGTTGTGTTTTTCTTTTATACAAGGTCTCGAAGTTTTAATAACAGAATGCATGAATTCCGTTGTGTCCAAGTGCTTAGCAGTTTTTAATTTTGTTGTATTACGCCTTACCGATGAGTGCATAAATCCGGTAAACACGCGTGTCGTCGCCGCCGCCGCCGTCGTCGTCGCTGTGAACCCAGGCTGTTTTTCGTATGTTTATAGAAAACTTCGTGGACGCCAATATACAGTTATTATTGTTTTCAAAAGAATTAAATTACTACAATTTTAAATAAATAAAGAATAAATACATTCGTTTCATTCATTTAAAGAGTATGTAGCTGACAGTGACAATTATTTTTAGAAAGAAAAATGAATCTTTTATTAAAATAATTAAAATAATATTGATTCTGGCAAATATTTATTATTTCAAAAAGAATATTATTATTAACAGTAAATTATACAGTTTAATGTTGAAAACACCATGGAATTTACACCATATCCGCTTTTTATTACTATTATATCACGAAATAGTCATTCAAATATGATTGCGAAACCAAGCCTAATAAAGACATCACACTTCATTGTCCATCTTTTCAAATAGCGCGTTATAACATTAAATAATAATAATACATTTAGCTTATTTGAACACTTACCGTATTAATTAATACGGCATAATCAAGTTGACAAACCTGTTCTCGTTAAGCAACGCTGAGCCTGGTCAATACAAGATGGGTGACCATTTGGGAATACCTAGCGCTGTCTGTAGGAGGCCGTCAGCCCCTCCCTGCACGAACTGCAAAGACCTAACATCGTCATCTCTCCTAACCGAGATATACATGCGACTGGGGATCGCTTGTGAATTTGATCTTCATTCGGAGGAAGTCGGTTCAGTCCGCCAAGGATTAATACCGGTAAGGGATTTGAACACTTTACAGCAGTTTAATGATTTATGCAATCTTCGAAATGTATTAATATCTTCCTGTTTATTAATATATGTGTAAACGTAGGAGTTTCACATGTTGGCCGGTCATAATTCAGGAAGGGGACATTTTGTATTCAGCACCGTCCTCTTTTGGAAGACATGCGCACGGGGTAACTGTCGTGCCTCTACACCGCCTGCTTGCCGAGAGGCGGTCTTTTCGAATCGATTAACATGGGAGTCGGATGTTTGTTCCGCTTGTGATAGACGTTGGCTCTGGGGCAAGTAGCTTGACAAACATAGAGGTAAGCAACGCACAGTTCTCTAAACCTATTTGAATTTTTACTCTTTTATAATTTGCTTTGTTTTGTCTTAGAACATGTTTGTGAGACTTGTTTATTTTCATGTATTTCCAGTTTTACGGTGAAAGGATGTTATAGTTCAGCGTTAGCCACGTGCGCGCAAATAAATACATATTCATCAGTGTAATTCGTGTCCGAGATCTTTGCTCCAGTTTGCTTGCTGTTACAATATGCGATGCTTATCAGTTGAATAAAAGTGTTAATTCTTATTCAAACGTATAAGTCTTGAATCTATTACTAATGGAGATTTGGTATCTGTCTGTCTCAAGCCGAAACTATACTATTACTATCTTTTAATGCTCAGTTCAGTTTTATTATGATGTTGACTAGGCCTCTTTTGGGAAACGGTCGGGTAAAATATAATAGAATATATCGAGAGTTGTACACAGTTCAAACGGTGACTTGGATAACATCTTCACTTCACTCGTGACGAGAGTTGCCTTTCTTTTAATCCCTTGGAGCATCTCATTCTCCAACCTCAGGAAAGGGTATTAGCTTACTCTACATCAAGTTTATTATACTATTTAAGACTAACGTAATATCTTTCAATGCTCAATGCATGGGTTCAGTGTAATATGTTCTTTTGTCATGATACCATCCTCCTAGGCATTACCGCCTCCTTTTGGGCAAGGAGTATTTTACAATTAATAGACTTCATTCATAGGACTAAATAAATGAAGAAACAGCTGTAAAATATTAAGCTCGACCCAGCCTGTTATTATTTAATGTAGCTGCTCGACTGAACACCGATCTATGGTTTCCCTAGTAAAAAGAAAAATCATAGCAAAACTCGTCAAGCTACAACCACCATAAATTATTTTTCATTTCTTACTCTGTGTACCTAAAACAAAACGAAACTCCCATGAGCAAAGTTTCTCTCCAAGAATTACCCGTCTGCGGAACACAATACCACAAGACTGCTTCCCGGTTTACTACAACATGGTCGTTTTAAAATCCAATATTAACAAATTATTGTTGAGCTGTCCTCTTAAATAATAGAATTCTGGCCAGTCTTAACCATCGTTACTAATCTTCACTGCGTTGTCTCATCATCTATCTGATAATCTCATTAGCCCTTATCCTCGAGTGGCTTTTTAGCCCTAGTAAGCAAACTGAAAGTAGTAAGGACTTCAGTGATTGTTGTGTTATACCGTTACCTGCCTTCTTTTTCCCTGTAAATCGTTCTATTTTATGCCCCCCCCCCAAATACAAGTGCTAAAAACAACATCCAGTCTGACAAGGTGTTTGGATTTTGGCAACAGAAAATCTTACGTTTCCCTTTACTTACGTTTACATATAAAACGCGAAAAGTTAATCACATCAAGTGGAACCGTTACTTAAAGAAAATCTGCCGGCTTGTCTGCGATTAACGCCATTTTTAAGAAGTGAGTGTTCCTTCGTGCCCTTTCTCGGCGAATTAACCCAAAAGAAACAAACAAAAAAAAAATGCCCGAGTTAAAACGATTCTTTATTTAGCTGCTTAGCGTCGTCGGCTACTTTGAACTTCCGACCGACTGCATGGAGAATCTAATGCCAGACGGATCTTTGTAACGTTTGGAATCTTCCAATCTTCCATACCGCAGATTAATCTCGTTTGGTGCAGTAAGACTAGTTTTTATTAGCATGCGCATGCACATGCACATGCACCTCATAGACGTAACTATTTAATGGTTTTAGAGATAAATGCAAAGAGATGTACGCTGTTTATTGGTCCCCTCGATTTATAAAATCGGGGGATTTATGTTTTGAGGCATGTCCGTCCGTCTGTCCGGATTTTTCTCCGCAACCATCCACTGAATTTCTCTGAAATTTTGCATGAAGTTGTAAGTTTGGTCAGGTTAGAAAGTGACATTCTCCGATTTTTGAAAAAAATCTGGTTAGCCCCCAGGGGGTCAAAAGGCCCCGAAATAGCAAAAAATGACATTTTTTGCCCCATAACTTTTCATCCATCCATTCAATTTCTCTGAAACTTAGCCAAAACGTGGAGGCAATTGTTCCTAATAGAAAATAAGTATCGCTGACCTTGGAAAAAATCAGGTTCGCGCCTCCAGGGGGTCAAAAAAGCCCAAAATGGCAAAAAATGACCCTTTTCTCCCATAACGTTTGATCAATCCATTCAATTTTTCTGAAACTTGGCCAAAATTTAGAGGCAATTGTTCTGGATATAAAATGAGCATCATTGACCTCAGAAAAATTCTGGTTCTCGCCCCCAGGGGCTCAAAGGGGGGGGGGTAAAAAATGCCCCAAATTGCCCAAATTTATTGTTGCATTTTACACTCGCCACATCGAGTCACATACCGAGGGGGGCCACGCACGCGCGGCTTGTTAATGTTTGTCTTTGTTAATAAAATGTATACGACAAAACTGTTGCTACTATGCACGAGAACTAAACAATAGATAAAACATAACCTCCCTATTTATATAAAGTTATGTATGGGAAATGAATAAGCAAAAAAAAACAAGAGATATTTTTTTATATATTCATCAACGTTTTGTCTTTATTGTAAGACTTCCTCAGGATGATAATTTGAAGAAAAATGTCATGCAAGTACATCGAAATTTTGGGTTGACATGATGGGTTGATAAGGAAAAGTAGTAACCATGGCTACTGTGAGCACTGGACGAGAGTCCAGGCTGCGAGAAGTCAGTAGTGGCGAAGAATGAAATGAATTAATTACGTCGGATTACTCTCATCTTTCCTTTCTCAAAGTTAGGTATGTGTATATATTTATATATTTATATGTATAGGATTCACTCCTAAACTAATTAAGCGATCATTATGAATTTTGAAACACAGCTAATAGATTTTGGACCACAGCTGATAGGCATGAAAGTGGGTAATGTTTGCTATATTTAGTTTAATTTATTTTTATGCAGAGAGGGCTAACGGGTGGGGGGAGGGGAAGCCGTTCGTGCATACCAAACTCCGATCCCGGTTAAAGTATCACTTATTTTCTACTGCATTTCATGCATGTTTCCATTTGTTTCTTTTCATTTCTTTCTTTTTCTTTCTCCCGCTTTTCCCATTTTAACGTCTTTGTCGCACGCGCTGCATAATTTTTTCAAATTGTTACGTATGGACCACAAACATCTCGTTATGCGTTTTCTTCTTTTTCCTATGTTTTGCGGTTATTCAATCAAATTTAAAATCTTCATTTTTTCTGAAGATCCGAACAAAACCGGTAAAGTTTTCGTTTTTTGATGAATACTTCCTGTGTTTAATTTTTTTTCTTTTGTTCTCTCTCTCACTCACTCACTTACTCTCTATTTCTTTATCTGTCTGTCTCTGTCTGGCTCTCTCTTTCTCTTATATATATATATATATATATTCTCTTTTTTTTGTTTTTAATTATTCATTTCGACTTTCCATAACTAAAAGTAACATCAGAAATATATATATATATATATATATAAAGAGAGAAAGAGAGAGAGAGAGAGAGAGAGAGAGAGAGAAGAGTGTAGTGCAGTATTAGTGCAGTTCCAACGAGAGAAAAGTATATATGTAAAGGAGTAAGGCTACCAACATTTGTAAAAAGTTGTTTCCAACATTTATTTATTATTTTGTTATTTTATCATTTCATAATTTTATATAACGCGTTTCAAGCGGTGATCCGCTATCATCAGATATGTAAATTCATTTGAAGGAAATTAACATATCTGATGATAGCGGACCACCACTTGAAACGCGTTATATAAAATTATAAAATGATAAAATAACAAAATAATAAATAAATGTTGAAAAAAACTTTTTACATATGTTGGTAGCCTTACTTTACACACACACACACACACACATATATATATATATATATATATACATATATATATATACAAGGAGTATACTATGGAGTTTTCCTCTTTAGCCTTAGTTAACACAGGCATCTAGGAGAACGAACCACTCTAATATAATACCTGCAGTTGAAGTTACTACTAGTCATCGGACTTTTTGTCTGTCACCGGGTGCATAGGTTTCGATATTCAGTGAGTTGTCGTCCTGTCGCACAAGCGTTGGTCACTATAATTCTGTAGGTGTGCTGGTACCTTTTGCCTATGTGATCGGTATTTAGTTACCAACTATTGTGCAGCTTGAAGCATCATACTCCTCTTCCGAGCTACGAAAGCGAGGTTGTTTAGACTACAGCTAACATGCCAAGCTTGCAATTTGATAACCACGTCACGTGCCGGCGTGATGAATCACCACCGAGTGCAAGTGCAGCAGAATCAAACACGAGCAAGAAGTGGCTTCGATTCTGGTATCCTATGCATTCATCACAAAACCTGCCACATATGTAATATCATCTATATAAGTTGAGCAGACTTTTAAAGTCATATACGCGCCTCTCACTGGGTTTTACACTAGTATCACTTTGATACGCAAACAGTTGTCAGGCTTGAAAACGAGTAGACAGCCACACTATATATATATATATATATAATAATAATAATAATAATAATAATAATAATAATAATAATAATAATAATAATAATAATAATAATAATAATAATCCACGTAAAACAGCCACAGAGTAGTAATCCAAAGAATTTCAACCGGGTTTATAAAAAGTGCTCAATATGAAATAGAGCTTTTATATATGATTATTTTTATTTACACAGACATGTACAAAATCTGCGACACTGGCATGTCGATGTTATCGATCAACAGTTATTAGGTTTTATTCCTTCCAAATATGATCTAAGGTTAAGATCAGATTCTAACTCTGCCTGATGAGATCTCAGTTTATAATAGCTTTTGATTAGTAATATTGACATGCCAGTGTCGCAGATTTTGTACATGTTTGTGTAAAAAAAAATAATCACATATTTATATATATATATATATATATATATATATATATATATATATGTGTGTGTGTGTGTGTGTGTGTCGAGGTGTATATGTGTGTTCGTTTGTGACAAGTAAGACGTGGACAGTCTTTGATGTCACTAATCAGACACTAATCAGGAATGTTACAAAGTAGAAAACTTCTGGCTTTGTAAGATTATTTTTGACACCTATTTAACACATAGGCGCTAATTCTTGTTCCTTCATTGTTAGGTTTGAGCTTTATCCGTTGCGAAAAAAGCGCTTAGAGAGTTTCTAACTTTTTCCAATCCACGTGTAAGTCTTTGTTTTTTTTTTTTCATTTTTTTCTTCTTTTGTTTTCATCAATCCATTCTAGACCAACACTTCGCAGGTGTCAAGCCCAGATCAAACCGACATAGAAAAGCAAATACAAGGCTGAAAAAAAAAACCCCTGCAAAACTGAAACAAAGTCGCCATCGATGTTTTCCGTTCGCGAACGACGACGTCCTGTCTATTTGGGTTGCCAATTTTAGCAGATCTATTATGAAAACAATTAGTATCCGTTACGACTGGGTCGCCATTTTTTATTTTCTTTACTTCTTCGCACAATTGTCTCGTGTTGAGTCAGTAGACATACATAGATTCTCTGTGTGTTTGCGCACATAGACACTCTGCGCACGCGCACGGGTGTCTGTGTGAAATGAGTAACAAGGGGGGAGCGTTTAAGGTTTGCCATTCGTTTTCCTTCCTTTAGCGTCCTCTTCTCTTTCTTCGTGTAGGGGTACGGGTTGTGGTAGAAGAAATAAAGGGTCAGATAAGGTTATCGCGGTTTAAAAAAAGTAGATCATCCCCGTCGTATTAGGCCAAGCCAATCAGAGAAGCAAACAGAGTAAATTGATAATATTCGTACAGTCCATAAACATGCAAAAGTCACCGTGGGTGTGTGGGAGAGAGAGAGAGAGAGGGGGGGGGAAAGAGAAAAAGAGAGAGCGGGGGGAAGATAGTGAAGGAGTGAAGAGAAATAGAGACAGAGGGAGTGGAGAGGAAGAAAGAAAGCGAGAGCGAGAGTGAAAGCAAGAGTGAGGAGAAAGAGAAATAAAAGAGGGGTAAGAGAAAGACAGTCATCGAGGATGAGTGGCGAGAAATAAAAGAGAGAGAGAGAGGGGGTGGAAGAACAGACAGAGGGAAGAGAAATAGAGAGTGGAAAACGAGTAGAGATAAAAATGGAGGTAATGGAGAGAAATGGAGAACGAGATAGAGGGGAAGGGGTGAAAAGAACACATGGAGAGAAATATGGAGAGGGATTACTGAGGAAGACAAAGATGAAAAAAGGAGGAAGGAGGGGTAAAGAGAAAGAGAGATGGAGCAGAGATGCAGAGAGAGGAAAGTTGTGTGGAGAGAAAGCGAGTACTGCCTAGCTCAACGAGCCGGATTTACCGTACTTCCTGAAACCGGTGGTATCAATGTCTAAGCGAATTTTAACTGGTGTGTCTCCCAGGGAGGTGTCGACGTCCTCCCACATACAAACCTAGTATTCCGAAATGGTTACCCATCTAGTACTGACCAGACTCAATGTTGCTTAACTTCGGTGATCTAACGAGTACCGTTGTGTCAACGTGATTATGCCGTATTTGAACTCGACATAACCGAGTTCATAGTTTGCAAGAATATCTGTTTGACTCATCACGCATCTCCAATGTTATGGAGAGTCTAATAAGAATGGTGATGTAAAGTTGAATCGGGAATATGCTCGACTTAGCTCCAATCTACGGTCCCTCATTATAAAACATTCGCAACAAAGACGAAAGGGCATCGTCTATAATATCCATACCAAGGCTCACACTACAAATTGGTGACTACGTGATTGTGAATACGCAATCACAACAAATATTTAACTGAGAATGACAATTATTTTTACGGAAGAAGAGAGAGACAATTTTTTGCTTAAATCTGACATACATCTATTATGTCGAAATAAATGTTATTATTATCTGTAAATTATACAGATAGATGATAAAAACAATCGCGGAATGTCCACGGTGTCCGATTAGCATGGATCTCAAATATTGGACGAGTAGACCACCTTGAGAATAACAGGAAATGGAAGGTCTACCCGAGTCAACTTTGTGAACCCGAAGTGAGGATTGCTAGCCTGTTGGAATTAATAGAAACGGATATGACATCACATGGTTCGAAGAGAGAGAGAGGGAGAGAGAAAACAGCAGAGCTCGTTTGGGACAGGAGCACAAAACACGTGTACGTGAAAAATGTTATGGGCTGAGAAGATATGATTAAACAGTGATTATTGATCTCGCCATGACTATCCCAACTGCTCATTGATTTGGAACGAAGATCAAGATGAATAAACCCATCTGTCTTACATCAGTTTTTTCTCGATTTAGAAAGTATAAATAAGTATAAATAAGTAGTTTTGATTTCAGAACAGCAAGCCATCAGCCTAGAAGGATCACACACAAGCGCGTACAAGAACATGCAGCTACCAAGGTAAGAATGCAATCTGTGAACTGTAGCCCTTTCATGCATACTGTTGTTCCACAATAACAAATAGAAAACTTTTCAAAAATTATCATAAATTTTGATTTGTCCAATTATATTTGTTTTCGTCAGAGTCATGGACATCGAGGAATACGTTTTGCCTCCATTATCAGTCGTTACGGGCCTTTTCGTAAGTCAGCTCAACTTGAAGGCACGTGGTTCAAGAACAAGTTAGATCCGCTGCATAGAATGTCTGTAAAAATATCATGCATGAAAGGGTTATGTTTCTGTAACGATTATGGCAACTTGGTTTTGTGCACGTATAACACAAGGTTGAAACGCAACATGGGCTTACAAGTGTAAATGTTGTGTGCAGTGATGTGTTTTGCTTTGAGTTGAGTTGAGAAGATGGTCAAAAAGGTTTCACAAATACCAAAGTAAACATTACGCGGTTACGTTATCGGAACGTTTTGTGAAACGACTACATAGAAATTGTGCTGTATAGTAGTTATGGGCGCGGCGTGCCGGGATCACGCTATGTAAAGTTTATTGCATTACTTTCACTAATACTCTCAGGAAAGTTATGAATCCATATATCCTACAACATAGGAGATGCCTGCCTGAGCTCCAATTTCTGGTTTCTATTTCCAAGATCTTCGCAACAAAAACTTATCTTCCTACCGCAACTAAAAATAACTGTCCTTTATTATTCCTCATTATACAAACAATCATCCATCTCCTTCACCTTTATCCTCGAGGGGCTTTTTGTTTGGATTACGAGCAAGGTGATCCATAATACAGGCCTGGCAAACATGCGACTGGATCCACGACTAGGGGCGAACATGTGAGGATCAAAATCACTACTAAATAATAATTACAGAGAGAACTTTTAATAAAATATTTCTTAGTAATGTTCAGTGATTAGAAACTATACATATTATTAGGAAGCAGCTTACAATAATTGATTTATTTCCATGAAATCAAAATGTAAAAAATATAAAAGAACTAAATTCACAAAAGATCACTTTATTCACCATGAATTAGACACATTTTTGATATTTCAAAAATCATGAGTCAAGTTGTTTATGTTGACTACTTGATTACAGAACATAATACAATCAGAAAGCAAATTCAACATTTTACAAAATCAAATCCTTTATGAACAAAATAATGTTCGGAGAAACAACTTTGATCATTTTTACAAAATTTGTTACATATATACGTCCTCATACGTAATCAAACTTCTATTCATCGTTTTCAATCAATCTCATAATATTATTCCTCATTCCACTGGCAATCATCTATCTCATTAACCCTTATCCTCGAGGGGCTTTTGGCCTTGAAAAGTGGTGAATCATTAGTATAAGCAGTGGGTAGACCAGTCTAGCAGAAGGGAAACTCCTGGCGTTGTCTTTAGTCGTCATGTACTTCTCATTACTTCACTTCGCCAATGTACTCGAGTAATACCGGTTAAGGGAGGTGCGGTTAGAGATTGCGCAACGCGAGAGGCACCCTTACAGATGCTGTCCATTGTTTCGCGGGAATGAAAGGAAGCCTTCAATAAGGTTGTAAGAAAGAGAATTCTTTTCGGGAAGAGATGATGGATACGAACATGCATATTAGTTATTGGACGATTGCAACATTTTTCCCGATTCCGATAAAATTACCTATTCGGTTCTAAATTCCCGATTCCGATTCTTTTCAAATTTCTAAATATTTAGTTATAAAGTTGTTGTTTTTTCAATTTTCGAATTTCCGTAAAAACCCATGTAATATGTGCATATATTTCGCAAAAGTAAGGGTACACTTTGGGGGGTGGGGGTTACATTACACGTACATATCTTTCGGTGCTTGTATAATAAAAAGCCGAAAAAAAGTTTTTTTTTTGTCTATTAGTGTTGGAGAGGTAAATAAGGGGCAGGTAACTCTTACCACGAATTTTAAGCAAGATTTTCCAGTAATCAAAACTGATGGCTTTAATTGGCGTTGCACATGTGGCTACTGTGCAAGGAGAACGTCGATTAGACATAAAAGGGTTAGGGTTAGGGTTAGGGTTAGGGTTTAGGGTTAGGGTTAGGGCTAGGGTTTAGGGTTAGGGTTAGGGTTAGAAAAATATTGTTCGAAAGCTAGAGCTGCTGTGAAGAGTTACCTGCCCCTTATTTACCTCCTCAACACTAAAAGACAAAATAAACTTTTTTTCGGCTTTTTATTATACAAGCACCGATCTTTCGAACTTTTGTTTCTCTAACCTTTTCCTCGTAATTGATTGAAAATAGAGATTCGATAAACTCATTATGAGATTTTCATGTATATTTTTCACTTGTGCCATTTTTTTTTCTATTTATCCACTCGTGCCATTTTACCTGTGCCATTTTTACCGTGACATATCTTCCGGTGCCATTTTTACCTAAATTTGTTACTATGATATATAGATTTTTACCTTTACTAGTAGTTTAAAAAACAATAAATATTGGTATTAGCTAGGGAAAATTAAGTTTTAAACAACAACAAAAATTAAAAGTACCGTTTTTGAAATCGGAAAGTAGGCACACATTGTTCCGATTCCGGTATCAATTCCGATACTCCAAAAAGTTCCATTTTTTTTAAAATCCCAGATTCCGGTTCCCATTAATCGTGGCCACAATACTAATGCATATCGTTATATTTGGCAGACGTTAATGGAAGAAACATGAACGTATTTTAAAACCATCATCCGGATATTCGGCATAACAAGAGAATAGAGCAAGAGAGGAATGGAGAGAAAGAGGGAGAGAGAGAGAGGGGAAGAAAGAAAGAGAAAGAGAGATTGATTCGATTTTGAGATCTTCAGGCTGTAAATTCGGAATGCAGCTAACATATGAAAAGCAAAAAAAAAAAAAAATTAAAACCAGGAACACAAGCAAGATATATTGTTGCACCATCCCCGCCCGTTTCTCCGACGATTGCGATTGCGAACCAAAGGGGTAAGGTACACCACCGATTCTTCTTTATTGGTGGGGGGGGGGGTGAGAGGAGGAGGGAGTCTTTATTTTCTTATCTGTCTTTTTCTATTTCTTTCCGCTTTTTTCTTGTCCCTCCCTTTCACAGATGATTCCTCCTCCGATTCAACCGATTTGTCCGCGACTGCTGCCATCCTCTCATTCGTCAGCGTTGCTATCAGCCGCAAACAGCGTGGAAGGAATACGAAAAGATGTGCATCAAACATTTGCGAATATATATATATATATATATATATATATATATATATATATATATATATATATATATATATATATATATATATATATATATATATATATAAGGAGAATACACGTGCCAAGCCAGATAAAATTAATTTTCCCAGACGGAACAGATTTGCACCGCTTTGATGTCCTATTACGAAAATTAAAATCAAGATATGATGCTACTAAGCCCTATATCTATAATCCTTACTCAATTTTTTTTTTTTATTAAAGTCAATGATATGATTTTAATTCTTAAAAATGTTTAGCTTATTGTTTCTTAAAAAAAGCAATTGACATTCAGGGAATCTTGCTTAATTGGTGGCTAACGACTATAAATAAAATTTAATGCAAATCTGAAACATCTGAAAATATATGTAAATATGAAGTTATGTCCATATTATGTTCTCCACCCGAAAACCCTTTCAAATACCCCGAATAAACAATATTTATTAATTGATATCTACTACGTACTGTTAAAATTTCATAAAAGTTGAGGGTATCAGAATTTTCACGAAAGCCTTCCCCCTTCTTTTTAAAATCCTTTTGCATAAAATTAACATACAAAAATTCATATGCTGGATTAATTAGTTTAGGAGTGAATCTTATATAAATATGTACCCATACTTAAATTTCTCTCTCTCTCTTTCTCTCTTTCTCTCTCTCTCACTCTCTCTCTCTATATATATACATATATATATATGTATAAATATATATATATATATATATATATATATATATATATATATATATATATATAACTTCTTTGTAATACAGCAGGAAAAATCCCAACAGAGTGCTCGAGAATTAAAGTTAAAAATTAAAAATTAAGAACGTAATATTTATTTATTTTGGTACAGAAAAATTAGTACAATATTCGTACCGTCGGTTTCAAGCACAAAAGTACTTAGCCATCCGAGAGTGACACGTGACTTCACATTTCCGAAATAGATGACAACAAAAGCTGAAGAGAGTCGGATGGCTAAGTCCTTCTGTGCTTGAAACCGACAGTACGAATGTTGTACGAATTTCTCTGTACCTATATATATATATGAAAAAAACAACAACACACACACACGTGTATATATATATATATATATATATATATATATATATATATATATATATATATATATATATATATATATATATATATATATAAAAACCATGAGCAATAATGCAATACAGCACTACCGGCAGCTAGGAGTTTATATAAACAGTTAGATCAATTTCTCCCCTTTCTGGCTTTTCCTGATGGCGTCGTAGTGGGTAAAATTTCTGACTGCCGCAAAACAGTTGAGTTTCGATCACAACTTGTCTGTCTATCCCCACTGGAAAGTTGTGATGACTGTGAATGAATATATATATATATATATATATATATATATATATATATATATATATATATATATGTATAAGAAGCTTTGAGTCATTTAAAAAAAAAAGAATGCAGTTAAAATTCCCAGGGAAACTAACTAAGTCTAAAATATCGCAGGTATAAATGGATATTTAGGCAGCAAATCAATATAATGCAGGCCTCGTTCAAGAATCAAGAAAAAAAATTTTTTGCGGACACAAAAGGTACATTTTGTACACACAAAAATTAATTTGTAAATTAATTTGAAAATCTTTCTCTGCTTTCTTCTGTCTGTCTGTCTGTCTCTCTCTCTTTCTCTCTCTCTCTCTATATATAAATATTTTTTTCTCCTTATTTTAATTTTTGATTTGGTTTGAATTATGGAATACGAATAGGGCGTTAGTGTCAGTATTAAATTATATTTTATTAATGTTGGGTTTCAGTTTTTAATGTATAGTGCTTTGAGGATCTTGAGTCTGTGTGTACAATTATTTTTATGGATGGTTTTAGTATTAGTAGAATTTACCTTAATTTCCTTAATCCATGGATTTTCAAAACAATACATTAATCATCAGAAGAAATGAAATTAATAAACACAGCAAAATCATATTACAGAATTGAAAATATAAATAAATGCAAAAAATAAAAAAATATAAAAAATATTTCTTAGCAATTATTAATAAAAACATTGTACTTTGCCCAATTTTTATTTTAATCATTCATTTATATATATATATATATATATATATATATATATATATATATATATATATATAACATAGTTCACCCCAAACAAGGAAGACCGCCACTGTAAACGGAAGAGGCTACTGAGAAAAAGGGTGAGAGTTTTTTTTTCGGGGGGGGGGGGGGGCACCCTAAATTGGGATCTGTGCAGCGAGATGTCTTTTTACATTAGTTTTAAATTTCTGCATGTCAGTATCGTCAGGAAAACAGGGAGAAGGGAGGCAGTTCAAGAGTCCAGCAGCACGAAGAAAGAAGCTTTTGGAGTAGAAAGCTCTTCGGCATCTGGGGACCTCCACAGTGAATAGATGTGATTTGGTAGATTGTCGGGTTGGGCTAGTGTATTTGCGTCGTGGGAGCACCAGAGCAGCAAGTTTATCAGAGCACAATCCATGAAGTACTTCTAAAAAAGGGACAAGGAAGTAACATTGCGGCGATGGGACAGGGGCTGGTGCTTGGTGGATAGTGAGGGACCTATCAAGTTGACGACTCTTTTTTTTTACCTTGTCTAAGAGGGAGAGACTAGTGGATGATGCCCCAACCGAGATGTGGCAAAAATAATGCATGCATGGGCAGATGGTGGCTTTGTAGAGATATAGGATAATGTCGGGTGTGAGAAGTTTACTGGAACGGTACAGGGAGCCCACCTTCTTTGCAACAGCCCTGGCAATGTCTTCAATGTATTTATTCCAATTCATGTTTTCTGTGAAAGTTAGGTCGAGGAGTTTGAATGATGAACTCCCAGGTAGGGTGTTATTTGCCATGACAATCGGTGGTTGAGGAGGTTTCTTGTAATTATTGAAGGAAAGTAACTTTGTCTTTGCGGCATTAAAAGTTACCATTCATTTTTTACTCCAATCTACTACAGGCTGGAGGTCATTTTCTAAGGATTCAGCTATTGCCTCAGATATGTGTGTGTCGGTTTTGCCTACATGACGAGAGTAGAGTGTGGTGTCATCAGCAAATATTCCTATCTCAGTCTCAATGACACCAGGGAGGTTATTTATGAAAATCATGAACAGTAGAGGTCCTAGGAGAGATCCTTGGGGTACACCAGCATTTATGTCATGTTGCTTAGATGAACGGCCATCGAGTACAACCTGGATCTTTCGTATTGTTAGGAAGGATTTAATTATATTAAATATCTGTCAACGAGTGCAGTTTTAGGAGAAGCCTTTCATGCCATACCTTGTCAAAGGCCTTGGATATATCAAGCGCTACCGCCCTAGCTTCACCTGCCTTGTCCAGTGTATGATATATATATATATATATATATATATATATATATATATATAAAGAGAGAGAGAGAGAGAGAGAGAGAGAGAGAGAAAGAGAGAGAGAGAGAGAGAGAGAGAGAGAGAGAGAGAGAGAGAGAGAGAGAGAGAGAGAAAGAAACGTTGTTATAAATAACATAATTCTTCTGTTTAATTATACCATTTAATTTTTTCAATTTTCTGATGGCCTTTTTGTATTAAAATTAAAAAAATTCCCATAGGTGTCACGCACGTTTTCGATTCTTCTCCAAATCATCCTCAGGTGTCAAAAGCAAATAGAGCAATACAACTGGAGAAAAAAAGAGAATTTTGTAAAAGACGGCGAAGAAACTAGCAAAGAACTTTTTCGCATTTTACAGGAAAGACGCTGACAATTTGAATTCTAGCGACGACGGAGTAGCATCACTAAATAAAATCGCATTACGTTAAGCATTTTAAAATGTTACCACTGGTTTCATACGTGATGTTATTAATTGTAGGTTTTTGTGTTTTTATGTAGATAGCTTCCAGTATTTTGAGTTTAAAAAAATTGGTTTCGGAATGTATGATTTTAGTATTATTAACTAGAATTTGTCTTAAATCAGAGGGAAGGCAGTTATGCTATCTTAGATGTTGGTCAATTGAGTTAGAGTTTGCAAAATGCATGGTGGGGCGGCAAGATAGGGTAGTGGTTTTAAAACCAATGTAGCTATTCGCTTTATTATTATAATGGGAGTTACATTCTCCCAAAAGACATTTAAACTGATAAATATCATTGGTTCTTTCTAGTAATGTTTGAAAAAAAAAAGATATAATTAAACAGACGAATGCTGTTATTTTTAATAATGTTTGCATAAATGAGAAAATTCTGCCTAAATATACACAATATTTATATATATATATATATATATATATATATATATATATATATATATGACAATAACTTGAAATCAACTTCTCAAATCAAGGCAGCAAGTCTTGCATATGCAAAAATAGATCAATATTTTTTTGAATAGAGCTTTATAGCAATAATTGATAAACGTTGCTTATATTGACACTTTACTGCGGTTTGATTGACCACCCAATCACCAGATGTGTATCAGTACAATCCTGAACAAAAGAATTAAAGTTTGTATTCAAATGTATAAAAAACGTTCAGTTCTGACCGTGTCGTATCAAGTCAACTATTGAGAAAGTCTCATATTACCGTTTCCCTATTTATTGAAACAATTGTTAAAGATTGCAAACCAAACATAACTCTTTTGTAATTAGTCTTGATTCTTATCAAAGTATTTGAAACATATTGATAACCATTAATATCTGAGTTTGTTTTATTTTTAAACGAAAAACGTGCAAATATGTCTATACTACATACAATACTTAGAGTTATAAAACCTTCTTAAATATCTATTCTGATACTAAACATGAGTCAATCGACGTCGGTTTCCCTAAGTCTTTTTTTAAATATATATTTTAATAAACTAAAAATATATCTTAAGATATACCTTGCTTCTGGGATTTAGTTAAGTTTGAAAAGAACATTCTCTAATTGATTAATTAATCGTAATTTATAATTAATTGAAAAGGTCACCGTTTCTCTAAGCTATCTATATATTGGCTGATATCACTCTTCCCGAGAGCTCAACGTGTAAACTCCTTCGTCTGACAACATGAAGTGTAAGAAGTATTCAGAACACGTTGCCAAGAATGCGGGTTCCTTTTTCTGGGTGATAAAACTTATCACACTTACCAGTTTTCTATATCTAGAGTAGGGTTTCTCAACCGGGGTCCACATGGACCCTGGAAGTCCACGTAATATTATTAGGGTCCACAGTCAAAAATAACAAATTGGGAGTCCACAGTGATATTTTGGTGGTCCATGGAGCAATTCCTTTTCAGAACGGTTATTGCTAAAAATAAAATTTCTACTGTAATTTACATCATATTGAAATAAGTAGAGAATATATATGAATGATTTTTTGTTTAATATTTCCTTTTGACCTATCTACTCACCCAGGAAATCTTTGACTATCATTAACATCGATGGAACCAGATATAAAGAAACTTGCTGAGCAGCATCAACCACATGGATCTCATTGAATAAATCTGCATTTTTTTTCTAATCACACTTATTTAAAAATAGTTTATTGTGAATTGTTTAGCAGTGTGCATAAACACTCTATAGAATTTAATTGTAAAATAATTTATTTACATTACATTATTTTTCTTTTAAAATAAAGCATAATCATTTACTATTTCTTTGATGATTGATATAATCTTATTACTTTTTATGAGTGAAAAATAGAATAAGCTTTTCTTTTGTCGAATAGCTATGAGAGGGTCCATCAAAAGAAAAATAAGGGAACAGGGGTCCATGCGTAAAAAAAGGTTGAGAACCCCTGATCTAGAGCCAGCGTTCGCCCGTGCATGAAGTATTGTTATCATGTCTGTGCTGGTGCACCAACCACTTGCCTCTCCCTTTTGAACAGAGTGCAACAAAAAAAAAGAACTTCTAACCTCATAGGTTCTGCAATGTCTACCATGCTCCACCTCGTGTCGCATCGCCGCAATGTGCTTGTTTTACAAGTACTTTCACGAAAGGTGCTCCGACGAACATACTGCACTTGTACTCCGTCAACATAAATACCCACACCCACCCGACTAGCAGAAAACTCCCTATTTTTATTGTAGGGGTCTCTAGATACCGGAAGATTTGCTACGCAAAGAGTTTCTTTCCTGAAACCGCTCGCCTTTAGAATTTCCTCTTTGATCTCTGTTTCTCCGACTGTACATACATAGTCGAGGACTGATAGAAATTTATCAGTCTTGAACAAGATTCTAAAGATATTGAAGAGTCGGGCATGAGAAAGATACACACGAAATCACATTTCAACTCTCCCTCAAAAACAAGTCAAATCAAAAAGAGAGATTATTTTCACGCTCCTAGAAAAACAAATCACCCCAATAAAAAACAGGAAAGATAACCGCTCAGCCCCTGTTTCCGTTGTTCATCTCTTCATATTGCCCATACCGTTTTTTACATCTGTCTAACTTGTAGAAGAGTAAGACACAAGAGTTCACATTGCCAAACGAATAAAGGAAATAAGAGTCGAGTTCAATCCATAACAACAAATGAACAGGACCGCATAAATATAAATAAAAGTACGTATAAGTAAAACTCCCGAATAAAAATGTCAAGTTACAACTAGACTTTGGTTCAAACGTTTTGATAATAAACATGCATACATTGAAAAGGTAATAATAGCAGAAAAAGACTAACACTTTTCAGACAGTTTTCTTCTATGTAACGATGGACTCCTGTACAGTGAGAGAGTTATCATCCCCTAAAAATTACAGATGAGAATCCTGAAGGATTTTCATGTTGGCCACCCGAGGAAAATAAGATGAAAAGCTTAATGCGCAGCTATGCATACTGGCCTAAAATGGACCAGGACATTTAAAAGATCGTCAATACGTGCAAAAGCTGTGCCTTGGCGGCAAAAGCATCTCCTATTAAATATAGTCTGTGTCCCCAAACGGACGACCTTGGTCAAGGATACAGTTCGGACATTAGAAGGTTTTACTATCCACTTATAGTAGATAGTTTCGCCCGAAGTGTTTTGATGTAAAAAAGCCCACTATTTAGGTAATTATAAACTTCTTTCAAGAATTATTCGCCCGTTTTGGGGTAGTCGATTGTTTGGTCAGTGACTACGGAACTCAATTTACGTTCGCCGACTTAAAAAAGTTCTGCACATCACGCTCCCCCGTACCAACCGAGGTCAAATGGCCAGGCAGAGCGTTTTGTGGACACATTAAAAAAAGTCATAAGAAAAGTGTGCGGCATTCCCACAGAAAAAAAGCCCTGCAAGTATACAGGATCATGCCAAATATTAACACACAATTCTCATTATCTCCTGTAGAAATTGTGTTTGCGCGTAAGATAAGATCAGTTTTCGACAAATTGTTGCGAAAACAAACCAAACTAGGACGAACCCCTATTGTACCATAAAAACGTAACATCCCAGGAGAAAAAGTATTTTTCAAGATGTTTGGAAATAACACATCTTTCTGGAAAATTGGTACGATACAAAAAAAGAATTGGAAATATAGTTATGTAAACTGTCAGTTCTCTCATAAATCAAATTAGAAAATGAATGTCGGATGACATTGATAACACTCGCTAGGAACAAGAATAATTATGGATACTATATACGACACTTTCGACATACAGATACCCCAAGAAGCCTCAGAACAGCGACAATCTAAAAGGAAACTTAAGTCTCCGAATCTTATCAGTATCATTCCAAAAAAGGAAACGATACTGAGACTCCTGCCGAGGTAATATTTGGGAGGGGGTTTATCGTACCTACCTTACGAACTACATGAACTTTTCCGCTTCACTATAAATACTGGGAGCATATGCCTCTCGGTGTTGGGCCTCGCCCCATCCTGTTCAGTCTCTCATTAACTTCGGTTGATTGAGGACGTCGGGATGGGGTAATACCAGTCGAGGATTCGTTCTCGACAATCAGTCCGGCAGGAACTGGGCCATTTACGTGGCCTTTTATCTGCCGGGCTGAGGTATATTGTCCTGGGTTTTCCTAGGAGGTGCACCCTCCCAGGCCTTGCCTTCCCTCTTTGGGGAGGGGTAAGTTTATTTCTTGCTGCCTGAGGCGCCCTTACCGGGGAATGCCGACGGGGTTGCCCAGGCTATTTTTGATAGGCCAGAGTGCTCCTTCTTTAGGGGCGCTGGCTGGCTTGATCTCCCCACTTTCCGACCTTGTGTCACATATTGCTTTGTGGGAAGCGATTAAATACCTGGACGTAGCCAAGTCTAATACTGGCAGTCAGACAGACATTCAACCACTCTCTTTATATTTTGTATTTAAACTTTTTCAATATATTTTGTTTCACTTAATCTCTAATTTGTGCCTTCTTTTCAGACCTCTTACCAGTCCACAACATTAATACAAATCAAAATCTTATCCCTGACAATTCTTTTCTCTATTAATTTTATTTGTATCTAACTTATTTTAAAATGTATTATAGGTGCAAGATTTGGCGGGCGCCCCTCCTAAATTGTAACGTTTACAAAAATAATAAAGTGCCTATGTTACTCACTAGGTCGCCGAGAATGTATATTGCAAACATTAATATGATCGGTTTCATAAAAATACATAAATAAAAATTATAAATTTATATATATGCGTCCTCTAAATGTTAAAATTCACCAGAAGAATAATATGTCACATGTTACTCACTGTTTTTCTGTAGAATATATATTAAAAATTTATAATGATATGTTTATTAGTTTAGGAATTACCGTGTAACTCTCTCTCACTGTTGCTCTCTCTCTCTCATTCATGTATATATATATATATATATATATATATATATATATATATATATATATATATATATATATATATTCTCTGAAATTCTTGGTCTGATAGGGGTTGACTTTCTGTGAAAAGTGCAACCGAAACATGTATGCACATATGTAACCAATAATGTTATATATATATATATATATATATATATATATATATATATATATATATATATATATATATATATATATCTCCCTAATGGTTTGAATAACTCCGACCGCTACCAATTGCCCCCACACCTTCGACAGTTAACTTAATTTCTCTCATTGCTACCCATATTTGAGCCCATAATTTATCTTTTCATAAGCGACCCTTTGAGCTAACATGACGCACGCCCTCCTAAATGGTTTTAATAACTATGACCGTTATTAAGTTTCTCCCATATACCACACCTTCCACAGTTAACTTAATTTCTCCCACTGCTACCATCGGTTTGAGCTTTTAATTTATCGTTTCATAAGCGGCCTTGGTGCTTATTTTTTCCTTCTGCTACTTTACGTCACAAACAGACAAGACTTTTTTTTTTAGATATTTGTACTTGTGTTTTATTTTGTCAAAACAATCATTCCGAGAAAGTGTTGAAATAAAGATGAAACGTTGATGAATACATAAATAATAATTTTTTTTTTCTTTTTTTTTTCATTTTCCATATATATATATATATATATATATATATATATATATATATATATATATATATATATATATATATATATATATATAATATATATAATTATTAAATAAATTAATTATAATTATTAAATAAATTAATTATAAATAAATTAATTATTAAATAAATTAATTATAATTATTAAATAAATTAATTATAAATTATTAAAATCAGTAAAGAAATTCTGTTATTTTTAAAAACCCGTGCAAGAATGACGTTGCATTTGTTTTAAAATAAGTCTTAACCGTTTTGTTTTGTGCTTTTTTCTTATTGCGTAGATTGTTTTCGTCCATATACATTTGATTGTACATTTTACCAATCTGAGGGATTTAATGAACAAAACGATGAGTTGCACTGATCTGTAATTGATTTGTTTTTCTTATTTATTTCCTACAATAACATATTGCAACAGCTATTGTAAATGTACTCCTTCTCTCTCACTCTCTCCTTCTCCCCCTCTCTCCGTCTCTCTGCCTACCCCCTCTCTCTCTCTCTCTCTCTCTCTATATATATATATATATATATATATGTATATATATGTACCTTTGTAAGATGAGTGGGGAAAAACCAGCAGAGTGCTCGATTAATAAGCAATATTTATTCATATATTATTTTACAGAAAGTTAGAACAACATGGTACCGTCGGTTTCAAATCAACAAGTGTACGAGTCTTATTGATTATAGTCAGGCATTGTTGTAGATCTTGTTTGGAAAATGTTTTTTTGAGTATATTTTTTGAGAGTGATCGACTGTAGGGCTGTCAGTGTCGCACAGTCACTTTCGGCAAGTGCTATATTCCTTGGTAAGGTTCGTGGTAAGAAACTCAGCAGAGTGCTGTAGATGTTGCTGACTGTCCTTCCAAGCTTCGGTTTTGCTCGGCTCAGGGTCACCCAATCTTCCTCGGGACATCCGTTTCATGCTCCAAGAACACAGTTTTCTTTGTTTTTAGATAGCTTCGTTCAAGTAGTCATTTCAATGATGCCATCCGTCAATGCGGTAGTTCCGTGACCGTGCAGGGTCAAGGCTCTCTTTGGTCATGAAACTGCTTCGTGATTTCAATCTGCCTTTTAGTTGTCAATGGCTAGATAGGAGTTGTCTTCTGTCGGTTCCTGTTTGTGGCATTGGATTCTTAGATGGGCATCCCTTCGGATTTGGGGAGGTGCCATTGCTGCCAATTTGTACACCGCTCCTAATGGGGTTGTCTTAGTGTCTCACTGGTTCTGCGGTATGCATTATTAAGTTCTTGGTCGATTGATTTTGCATAGGATTGTCTTCAGCTGAAATTTTGATTAATAATAATAATAATAATAATAATAATAATAATAATAATAATAATAATAATAATAATAATAATAAATTATTAATTAAAAAGGAATTAAAAATTGAGGAAGAAAATTTTTTTTTTTGATTAATTAAGTTTTTTGTTTTTTTTTAATGTGCCGGCCTAGGCTGACACCAGACAAAATATTTGTAGAGGGTCGAGGAGGATTGGACGAGAAGACCGAGGAGGGACAGCACAAACCAGACCTCCACTGGAAAAGTGCGGAGAATGCTTGGACCTTGGGGAAGCTTATTAATATCAAATGATCAGAGGCTGTTGCGATACCGCATCGTTATCGAAAAGAGGTGAAGAATACTGGAAATCTGGGGAGGCTTGTTGTCACTCAGACTCCAGGAAATACCACTGGTTGTTGTCGGTGAGCAATCACTGACGATGATCTGTGTGAGAACTCCTAGTGAGTACAAATAATAAAGACTAATATCCGCATTTCCACGCTCGTGTAAAGTCAGATGTTATTGATTCTTTGTGTTATATTAAATGCATATATTAATATAAATATATTTTATCATACATTAAATATGATGGATAAATTCAGTGTGAGATATGAAATCCTTCTTACAAAATTATGAACACGGCAATATTTCGCATTTATTATCATGCAAAACAATAGCGGAACCGGAATTTGTATGGAGAGGCAGCAATAATCAATAATGCAACTAAAATAGTTATTTACATAGAAAACTTTTATCTCTTTATAAAAAGTTAGATATGTGTATATATTGATATATTTTTTTGTCTACGACTAACTCTTAAACTAATTAACCGATCACTACGAATTTTGGAACACAACTGCCAAGCGGATGGGTGGATTCTGCGGGCTATATTTAGTTTAATTTGTTTTCATGTAAGGGAGCCAAGAGAGGATTGAAGGCCATTCGTTAAAATTCAGATACCTCTGATTTTGGTGAAATTTTAACAATAGTTATTAAACATCAATTAATATATATTCATTAAGCACTGTTGTTATTTTTTTGACAGTGAATTTAACTACACATACACACACACATATATATATATATATATATATATATATATATATATATATATATGTCAGGGTTTGAGTTGTAAAATACTCGGAATCCGAGGTTTCGAATCGCATGCCCAGTAGTGAATAGTTATATCTCTATGCTGATGAGTCCCGATCATAAAGGACAAAACGTATACGTACATAGATAATAAACAAACAAAAAATGTATTATTTGTAGCTCCTAGAAAATCCGTCTAGATGGGCACTGTAAGTGTAGTATTAACACAGCATGACGTCGCTAGCTATATGTGCATCGTTCCTTTCATTAAGTTGAACGCTCTTATGCCGTCAAGCCGCCGGATAAAGTGTTAAAATTATCACTGTTTATTCGCTATGCAGCGTTGGCCAAGTGGTTCTCGATGTCGGGATTTGAGTTGTAAAATACTCAGAATCCGGGGTTTCGAATCGCATGACCAGTAGTGAATAGTCATATCTCTATGCTGGTGATTATAAAGGACGAAAAGTATAGTACATTAATGTAAAGCATTGGGATAGAGAAAAAGGGGTTGCCACCCAGACTTATGGGGGAAGTTTAATTGCCACCCGAACTAATGATTAGTGTTAGGTTTAATGAAGGGAATAATTTTGCTTAAAGACGACGGAAGACCGTTAAAAATCGATTTAGCCAAACTAAGAAAAACCGAAAAATTAAAGAGATGATGAAATAAATTTATGTGTATTTTTCCTGGTTGTCTAGCGCTAAGGCAAATCAAACGACGTAAATTTAAAACTGTTTGGGGGTGGAGCGTTGAGGCACCCGGACTTAGGGTTCATGTGTAATTGGTTAATTGGCAACCTGTTTTTGTTTTGTTTGAGGGGATTTAAAAAGAAGTTAGAATGCAGTGTGACCAAAAGTAAAAAGAAAAGAATTGCGACGGGATTTATTCTTTTAATTTGGTAAAGAAAAAGGGAAAACCCGAAAAATATGATTAGCAAATGAAGTACACATTATTACGATAACGCGCATGTATGTATCGGTAAACGTTATCAAAAACGAAGAAAAGGAATGCGACGCAGAAACGGGAGTGATACAATAACTTGTCAAAGGAAACGGAAAGAAAAACGAATAATATGATTGGAAAGTAAAGTACACATTGTGATTATCAAGATAATGTATGTATCGGTTAACTTTAAAAACAAAACAATCGTAAAGCTTACCCAAACAGACGCCTGGTAATATGTACGTAATCAAAGTATAATAATAATAAAAAATAACTAAATAAATGAAGTAAAGTAAGAAATAAGTTTAGAAAAAGTCTTAGCGGACATTTTTTGTTATTCAGGCAGGAGAATGTTAACCGTTCGAGAATAGAAGCTGAAGCGTAATCTGGTATTCTCGAATAAAAGTCGAGCTGAATTAGCTAATTTTTTTCCGTTTGTCCAAAACCCGAAAAAATGTGACTGTAAATAAATAAATAAATAAATAAGAGTATAAATTCTGAAGTGACTATGTTAGTATTACAAAACTGCTATTCTTATATTCCATGAAACTGAAATATGGAAGAAAACATTCTGAATAGGGAGCGGAATATTTTTAGGTTAAACATGTATAGTAGGTTACAGAGAAAAAGAGTAGCGTAATAAATGAAACACAAACAGTGTTTACTCAAAAACATAACCTCATGAACGACAGACCCCGGTGGTTCCTGGGTTTGGGGGAGTAGATATTAGTGCGAAAGTGAAAATTGCGACCTGTCTTGTAAATGAATGTGTAGGGAGAAGCAGCTTTCATGAAAAAAATGTAGGGGATTTTGGAAGAGAACGAAACAAACACATATTATCTGGAAACACGCATCAGGAATTGGACTAGGTGGCTGGTTGAACAGATTAGCATATAAAGCTTCTAGTTCTAAAGCTACAACAGCCAGTGAAACTAGACTTTACCTTATTATATAGACGAGTTACAGAAAACATCAGAATGATAAGTTACTTTCGTACGCACGGAGGAGAGAAAGACAGGCAGATAGATGAACGGATAGTTCGTCTCGCTACACCTAGTTGTATGGTGTGCCCCTCCCCCACCCCCATTGTGGGGAAAAACCTAGACACGCCTGCTTGAAGTCTCATAATCCCCCAAAACAAAAAATCTCCGCCCGGAAATAACGTGGTTTCACGATTTCCGTCTAGGGTCACCCCTGGCTCTTAAAAAATCACTCAAACCTTTCCATTCAAACACGGCTCTTGTCATGTAATATTTCTTCGTTGGTCTATGTTCTAGCTAAAGCGACACCGAGAGAACACAGGAGTAGAAAGTATAGATGGTTATTAATTAATACCTGATGAATTTGGTATGCTTCCGGTATTAGCAAATATTGTTCCAAAATGTAAACAAAATTGATAGCCTCAAGCGCCCTGTTTCAAATTGGGGTCGTGTTATGCAGTACCTGGGCCAATCATGGTGCACACAGTCAACAGCTATGTAAAAGACTGACGGAAGCGCAAACCTAAACACAAAACAATATGAGACTGATCTTCAAAACAGAACACAAACATAAGTCACAGCGTAAACGAGCGAAATAACGAAACGACATGTTTGGAACGATATTATGTGTTGTTCGACAAGTAGGTTTTTTAGCAAGATTTATCTTGGTTTTAGCGCCCGTTAGCATCGCGGACGGTTACAATTGTTATGGTAATCTACCCTACTGCGTCACCCCATGGACTCTACTAAACACTATGAATAGGGATAATGGTGCTAACAGAGAGAGTCGCTATGACAAATCCAGAAACAGTCTCTGCCAACCCATTACTTCTGTACTTTCTGCTAATTATTACTCTTGTTAATTACTTATTAGTTGTCTTATTTCTCATCGGTCTTTTAAGGTCACAACAGAAATTGAAGAACATCTTCAGATCCATGGAAGAATTGACGATCACACGCATCGGCAATGAAGCATAAGTAAACTTTAAAGAACGTTTGTTGCAATAGATATAGATTCGTTTACTTTTCGTAAATGATCAGCGTTCGGACATTGGATGGCATTTATAATCGATATGGTTATCATAGCTGTTGTTGATGGCGATGCTCGTGACTATTGAGTAAAAGTATCTACTAATATTGACAAATAGGTCTACGTATCCAATCAATAGTACTTTACGACGAGAGAAATAATTGCCAGTGTACTTAACGCAGGCATATTTGCATTGATATAGAAATGTATAAACATGTTTATATAGATCGATACGTATAAAGAGAATGAAATATAAATGCTGATCAATTGGGAGATCTTTAACAAATAATACTGATATATATATATATATATATATATAAACATAATGAGATTGACATATATAAGTATATGATATATAGATAAATATTGAACATAGTAAGATATTATTATCTGAGTTAAATTGTGTTATTCTTTATTCACACACACATTATATATATATATATATATATATATATATATATATATATATATATATAGAGAGAGAGAGAGAGATGAGTATTAGAAGGCTATCACAATGCAAGAAATGGAAATATGTCGGCGTTGAGAAGTAAGACAAAAACAAGTAATTTTAATTTATATATTTTTTCAAAACATTAAAAAATATTTTGTTTTCCTATATAGCAAATTATACTTGATTAGGCAGTCTATATATATATATATATATATATATATATATATATATATATATATATATATATATATATATATATATATATATATATATATATATATATATGAAGTGTGTTGGATACATAAAATTAATACATTATCTATATCAATTCCAAGAATTCAAGTACAACGAATATTTGGTGTACGATAGTTTCTAAAATGATTTGGAATATTTTATTTTGTATTTTATATGATTCTAAAAGATCTCTTCATCAACGCCCCTTATGTCATCACATATAGAAGTTAAGCAAGAAAAACATCAAATTTAAGTATTATTTAAAAAGATACGTGTATCCAGTTATTATATAATTTTATACAACTCTATAAGATCAATATTGATTATAGTAATAACTATAATAATATATGGTATATAGTAATTTAACTATTTAAATAGAAAATAAATAGAATAGAATAAAAATAATATAATATTTAAGCATAAAGAATCATAATAAATAACAAATAAAATAAAGTACAGGTTAAAATAATTAAATATAATTTGAAGATAAAGAAAATAGACAATAGTTAACATATATAAAGGATTTTGGTATCATAACAATTTAAATTAAGTAATAAAATAATAGTAGTAGTAATAATCTTACAGAAACATTATTAACATGATAATAATATTTCTAATATATAATTTAATATCATAATATTAATTATTAATTATAACCAGGTCAATAATAATATAACATAAAAAGACACATATATTAATAAAGTTGGTGGATTATTATAAAGATTTAACAGAATACTATAACCATAGAATTAAAGAAATTATATATATAAAAACTATAATGTAAATAAATAGAATAGGGAATTATAATAACTATACATACAAATTTAACAGAATCTAAAAATTCAAATTAAACATTAAAATTAAAATTTTAAAATTAAAAAGAAATAAAAATAAAAATGTAAAATTAAAAAAGAATTAAATTCTATATAAAAAATATCAAATGTAAAAATAATAAATAAAAATTAAACACAATAAGTTTAAATTAAAATAAAAAAATAAATATTGATATTTGCTTAAAAATTTACATTTTAAATATGCAATATGCTAAATACAGTAGAATATAATTATATGGATATATATTAAAATTATAGAGAAAAACTACCAGAAAAAGGGAAAAATAGAAAAATAATTTAAAAAGAAATAGTTAAAAAGTTTTATTGAGTATATTATATATCTATATTAATAAAAACAGATATGTAGATAAAAACACATCTAAGGCGCTTTGATATCAAGACAAAAAATAACAACACATCAAAGAAAGAAAATAACAATGAATAAATACATAAGATGCAACACAAAAATGAAACTTTGAGGCAACCGGTTCTTGGGTTAAAATTATGTAAAATTGTTCACATCAAATATCCAGTCAGTACAAGAGGAAAGGAAAGAAATATGTAGGTTTAAACTTCATAAAAAGAAAAGTATTACGTTTACACAGTTTCAAGTTATCCAGGAATTGTAATCTTATAATTGGTTTGGTATGGTTTGGTAGTTTTGTTTTACGGCATATCAACCCTTTTTGGGTTATTTAATGCCGAATCTGGTTATTATAGTAAAAGATTTATGCTTCAAGTTCTAAAAATAAAATAAAAAATGGGAGGGAGAAAGGGAGAAAGGGAGAGGGGCTGTTGTTTTTGTTTTTGGTTTTGTAGAACATAATTAAGTTTTACAAAAAAAAAAAAAAAAAAAAATGTAGGTGAATTTCGTCTCAGGGAGCCACAGGGCAGCCTGATCTGGTATCACCATCTTATAATTGGTATAAAAGCGCTTAATTCAATCATAATGGGGTAGAATCCATCTGCCAAATCTTCTTTACACAAAAATCAAATTCAATTATAAATTAAATTAAAATAAGATTAACGTTTTTTTTATTAACTAGAACACCTTCTATCAAAGTTAAATTAAACAATCAAAGGGAGATAATTCTATTCACAGATATAAAAAACGTTTAAGAAAATTATAAATTAAAATATATATACATTGTATTATAAATTGAAAATATAAGCCATTATCAATGCAAGATTAATTTTTTTTACCTTAATCTTATTAATTTCGGAATAAAATTCCATCATCAGAGTTGGCCAATATTGTGTCATTCTTTTTTTTTTTCATCAAAAAACACAAAAAGAAAAATAAACAAACTTTGTCTTTTGTTTCTTTTGTTTATTTTTGTTTTTGTGTTTTTTGATGAAAAAAAATGACACAATACTGGTCAACTCTGATGATGGAATTTTATTCCGAAATTAATAAGATTAAAGTAAAAAAGAATTAATCTTGCATTGATAATGGCTTATATTCTCAATTTATAATACAGACCCAGCAATTCTTTAAACTGAACGACCCATTTTATTTTATATATACATATTTTAAAATAGCTGACTCAGTAGAAACAAATTAAACTATTATTTCAAACACCTAAAAGTAATTAAATATATTTTATGAAAGTTACATTAATTATTTAAAATAAAGATCATTGAATTTAAAATATAGAACCTACGATAATCCTTAGGGTTAAAAAAATAATGATTTAATATACAATATTAATTTATATGTATTGCTAATACACGATTAAAGAGAATATTTACAGAAAAATAAATTATTAAGAATTAAGATAAATATTAAGATACATTGTTAAATTTAAACATATAATTTTATTCTTTTAGTCTAAAAGAAACATGCTGTAAGGATTAAAATGAAGAAAGCGCTTGTCATAATCAAATATCGATTTGTCAGATGCAATGCTATATGGGTCTAAAATTAAATATACTATGGTCGTATTTTTTCTAGTATATATGACCAACGAACATATAAAAACTGCCTCCATCAAAGAAGGAGGTAATGCCTCGAAAGATGTCTCATGACAACAGAACAGATACTACACTATCCCCAAAAGGAAAACATAATCCCTGGGAGGAAGATATTATCACCACAGAACAGATACCACACTAGTCGCTCCTCAAAAAGGAAGCAGTAATGCTTGAGAGGATGGTAGTATGACAAACGAATATATACTCCACTGCTCCTCCCCCAAAAAAGAAATAGGTAATGCCTGAGAGGATAGTTTGATGACAACAGAACAGTTATTGCACTAGCCCTCATTTCCGAAAAAGGAGGGGGTAATGCATTGGAGGATTGTACAGCAGAACACTTACTACACTACACTATCTTTGAATTAAGCCTTGAAGGTACATTAGTCTCAAATAGTATAGTTAACTGCATTGAGAATTAAAATATAGTAATAGTATAGTCTCGGCTTCAGAAAGACAAATACCAAATCTCTATTATTAATCGAAGTAATAGTATATTTTCAGCTTCAGACAGACAGACAGATACAAAATCTCCATTAGTAATAGATATAATGAAAGAGAGAGAGAGAGAGAGAGAGAGAGAAAGAGAGAGAGTTTGGTGAGAAATGTATGAAAGAAATCGTATATATCGATAGTTATGAAAGAAGGCCAAGATTTGTTATTTATTTATATAAAATTGTAGCAAAAACAATAAATATTCTCTGTTTTATTACTCTAAAAATAATTGTCAGCTAGGTATTCTTCAAATCAATAAAACGAATGTTACCTTTTAAAATGTATTTGTTTAAAATCGTATTGTTTTAGTCAACGGGACGACATAATTTCATTTTGCAACAACTCATTTTAAAATGGGTAAAGTCGGAATTCTTTACCTTAGCGACATTAGATTAATCACCAAACTCATTTTATTAAAAGTGTGTGAAATGTTAAATGACTTAGTGCATAATTATATATGCTATCTATAATTTTAGAACTGTTTCCTCGTCTTTGCACAAGAGGGGGGGGGGCTCATAGCTACGAGTACAAGGGTGTTGGTTAAAGGGTGGAGGTTATCTTGAGGTTCTGAGTTCAATCCTGAGCAAAGACAGCAAGATTATTTAACAAGTTAACTAGAAGAATGTTACGTGACCTAAAAATGGCATGGCGCCTGTGTTTCTGCTGGGGCTCGAATAAAGTGTTCAAAATTCTGTGACGGTTTTCGAGTTGGGCACAAAAATAAGGTCGCAGAGCAAAACGGTTGAAATGTTGTGATAGCAACAGCCAAGATATTCAAGATGTTTTTTGAATGGCTTGCCTAATTACAATCTTAAAACAACGTTTAGTAAAAGTTTAGGCAAAAACAGTACTCGACTCAAAGTCAGAAGCAAACGGTGTTCGGTTAGATTAAGTTCCTCATATTACACATTATCCGTAATATAACTTCCGGCGAGAGTTTTAATTTCCCAAATTTATTCATTTATTTATTAAATTGTTTGGTCAAAGTACAGAATCGTAAACAAAATCTTCCTCCTCATGTTAAAAATAACTTTCTAAATAATAACGTTATTATTTCAGCACGGTCCGTAAACTACAGAAGATTATTTAGAAAGCCATTCTTTACATGGGTGGGGGCTTTATTAACTATTATGTACTTTTACTTAACAATTTAATAAATTAATTAACTAATAAAAATTAGTACAAACTTGGCAAACCAGAAGAGTAAGCGACCTAAAACAGGAAGTTTTTAATATAAGGAACTAAATCTGACCAAACACCGTTTGCTGCTGACTTTGAGTCGGGTACTCTTCTTGTTTACCCAAACTTTTACTAAACGTTGTTTTAAGATTGAAATTAGGCGAGCCATTCAGAAAAGCCTCGCGAGCAGCCGCGGTTTGCCTCGGACTTGTCTTAACGATCCGGCGTCCCCCCCCCCCCCCCCCGCTCGCAGTCAAGTGATCATCTGTTATCATGGAATTTCTTTCGTTTTTTTATTTGCCTTTTTTACAGCAAACAACTCCGATTCCAGTTTTTTCCATTTTTAATAAAATGTCTTCGTTTTTTTCTTTGTTTTTTTTTCTAAAATAAAAAATAACCATGATAAAAATCATGCCAGAACATTCAAGAACATGACGTCTTCCGAACGTTCAACAACAGTAAGGAAACCCCTGCATAACCTACTCAACAAATGCTGTACAATTTTGCTATAATTGCTTCGAACCGTAATAATCTTTATTTCGCTTTCTTCTTCTTCTTCTTCTTCTTCTTCTTCTTCTTCTTCTTCTTCTCTTCATCATCATCATCATCATCATCATTTTCTTCTTCTCCTTCTTATTTTCATTATAGTAATTATCTTCTTTTTCTTCTTATATGTTTCTTCTTTTTCTTCTTCTTCTTCTTCTTCTTCTTTTTCTTCTTCTTTTTCTACTTCTTCTTCTTTTCTTCTACTACTACTACTACTACTACTACTACTACTACTACTACTACTCTACTACTCTACTACTACTACAAAGTCTAACTACAAATATTGTCGCTTCTCCTTCTTTGCCGTTCCTTTCTTTTCTTTCTACTACTACGTCTCCAAACACTTAATAAAATACTATCGCCCTCTTCTTCTTCTTCTTCTTTTTCTTCTTCTTCTTCTTTTTCTTCTTCTTCTTCTTCTTTTTGTTTATAACATGTCTTTATTCTTCTGTATATCTATCCATCTCTTATGTATTTCTAATACTTAAAAAAACCCAACTAATATACTTTTCAAAGCTTACTAAGAAGTCTATGGTGATATAAAATAATTTTCAAATTTGGTTAAAGTTATTGCCTTTTGTAATGCAAATAAATGTCAACGTTCCATACATTTTGATCTTTCATTAAAAGAAATATTTTCGTTCGTTTTTTCTTCAGAGATCTTCTATATATAAAGGGTATTCGTATGATTGTCTGCATTTGTTCTCGGCTAAAACTCTAAAAGAACCCAACAATATTTAGATCAGAAAACGTATATATTATGATATTAATGACCTAGTATGTTCATTCGTTCGTTCGTTCCTTCATTTTGTGTCACACTTTTATCGGTATCACAAATAAGGGACTTGTCATGAAGAAGAGAAAGCGGGAGGAGCACATATTCGGTGGGAGAGTTAGTAGCCGGGTGGAAAAGGGGCTTGTTATGAAAAAAATATGTTCGTAGTAGAAGGAAGAGAAAGCTAGGAAATAAATTTTGGGAGGTAAATTTTTATAACACCAGCTCATATACTTAGCAATCTAACAACAAACAAATGTGTTCCTTCGTTGAAATCTTTAAAACATAGAACGTTATCTCGTCAGCAGTTTTCTAAATAGAGCGCCCAGTCTTCTCAAATTGTCACCCATCTGGTACTGACCAGGCTAAACGTCGCTTAACTTCGGCGATCTAACAAGAACCGGTGTGCCAATGGGATAATCTGGGAATGACAAGTAATGTTTTCTTCTTTGAACTTGATGACATTACGCACCTTTCACAACGTTTCATAATTTGATAAACAAAGCGTCTGCTTTGTAGCCAACTAACACTGTTGGATAGTGGCCTATGGGAATGGACGTATCTGTTGGAAATCGTTGGTTTGACTTGCGCGAATTAGTGCGGGTGGACCCGTGCAGTCGAGTGTAGAATAGGGCCTGTTCTCACAGTCGGAGCTCACAGACGTGACAGGGTCACTGCGTGACGAGACCTCAGATCAAGGGTCAATGTTCACCTGCGGTAGTGGCTCGGTGACGTCACGGGCTTTAGCGTGGGAAGCAGAGGGATCTGTGACGTCACAAGTTCTTCGTGAGAAGCGAGTTTAGCAGTATGGGTTTTGGAGGCGAACCTATCAGACGTGATTTTTACCATGTAGTCTGCAACTTACATAGGGGAATTATCTCCCTAAGAAAATACAGGCGAGAGATCTCTCTTCCCCCTCCACGAATGGTTAAGACTTAATTGATAAGTAATTACGAAAGCAGTAATTTGCTCTCTCTCTCTCTCTCGACGTTGGTGAATATCTCCAAGCCGATAAATAACTAACGCTTGAAATAAAACAGAAATTAAATTAAAAAGATTGTTTGTCTTCGGAGTCGGTCATGAAGTTTTTGTTGTAGCGGCGATGTTTCAGCAGAAAGAAAGAAGAAAGAATTCAACCACTAGACGACACACTCCTCCACGCGACGAGGACAGAAGAGAGGGTACGAGAAATTTAAAGGTATGCAAACTATATGATTTTTGGTGTTAAAAAACGACGAGTGTTTAATCGAGAACTGCCACGGCCGTTCCGGGACGAGTATACAAAATGAGAACTGATGCAGCCCAAGCAGAGGGGCTATGCAACCGCACGAGAAGAGCAGATGAACAGTCTCTGTTTTTTTTTGTTCAGTGTCAACTCATGAAATACCCATTTGCCTAATTTCAATTTCTTTCAAAGTTAATGTAAATATAATTTGACAGTTTTTGTATTACATACTTGATATGTTAATCTTGAATTCGAGTCGATGATACTCTTTACTCATCATCATTTTAAGAAATTGATCTTCCCGATTATGAATTATATTTAAGAGGCTCATCTCCGAAAGGAAATTAAAAACAAAAAACTAATTGCGAGCGATTTGGTGTTGGACGCAATTTTGGTGTTAAACGAATATTTTGAAAAACACTCATACAACAAACGGGCACGAATTATCAATTTTTGTCGTTTATGTGAAATTGCCATAGATTAGCACTACAAGTCAAGAATTATCACATAAAATCGCTTCAGCCGGACCTCGCTGTTATTTTGCGACCAACGTGCGAACGGTGTTTATGACTCGAAGTGCTTTCCCCTCTTTTCGTAAGGATGTTATCCCTACCATTCAATACAATCTTGTTGTTTATCATTTTCGTGGCCAGTACGAGGCTGACTATGTGGGGCGTACCATTCAACGATTAGAGGTCAGAATTTTTCAACACATCCACATTTTGATACGTAGGCACAGAAAGTGGCTACAAAATTGGCTATTGGAGACCATTTATTGGAGTGCCAATTGTGCACTAGAAGGTTTTCTGATGAGGCGTTCTGTGTTTTGCACAGGGCTCGTTCGAGAAATCATCTCAAGATTCTCGAAGCGGTTGCCATTAATTTGCATCAACCGTTCCTGTGCAAGCAGAAGGAGTACACCCACAATTTAAAACTGATAGGTTTACGTTGAAATACTTACCATAAATGTATATTTTAACCCTCATTCCCCAATTCCTTTTATGTTTTTTTGACCACGCTTTCATCTGTAATTTCACTCCCAATATATCGTCGACGACTCCCTTTTCTTTTAACCATATTATTAAAGTAAAAAAAGAAGATTATTGATCCTCACTACTCGTGTTTTTTTTCATTATTTGGGTAATAAAGGCCTCCCTCTTTTTTAGTAATTATGGCAAGTTCGCCAATATTACTAAAGTTTATTCAAAAAAAATTTACCTACAAAAATCTCTCTCTCTCTCTCTCTCTATATATATATTTATAAAGTTAGGTATGTTTATATGTTTATATATTTGTATGTATACGATTGATTCCTAAACTAATTAAACGATCATTATAAATTTTCCAGTACATCTGCTAGACGGAAGGGGGAAAATAGAGGGTAGAAGCCCTTCACAAAAATTCAGATATATCGAGTTTTTGTAAAATTTTAACAATAGGTATTATAAATAAATTAATAGGTATTCCCCAAATTTCAGTTTATTTGGATCATTTAAAGGGTATTTGGACCTCTTAAAATAAAGAAGAATAAACATTTCAGATTTTCATTGTATTTGATCCCTAGTCATTAGACTCTGATTAAACAGGATTCCCTGAATTTAAATTTCTTCTTAAGACCCTTTAAGCTTAAGCCTTAAGTTTTAGACATTTTATAGAATCAAAATCATGTAATAAATGTTCATCAAAATTGGAATAATGTTTTTTAACATAAGGTTTCGTATCATTATATCTTAATTTTAATCTTCCTAGGATGACATCAAAGTGGTAAAAGACTGTTCTGTTCGAGGGATTTACTTTACCCGTCCTTGGGTGGGTATCCTTCTCGTACATTATATATTTAAGCAAAGGCACGCGTCAGCAGCAGTTGACTGACATAATAGAGACTCCAATGAGGACAAGTTGTGACTAGTTTCCCATGAAACTAGTGGCGGGAAGGTAGTCTCTTGCATTTTTGTTTCGGCCGACACATTGTGAAGTAGATAAATAAAGAGATAGTAGATAAAAACAAAGATTTCTATTCGCCAGCCATTTACACGTTGACATTTGGGCCGCTGGAATGCTCCTTTGAATAAATTTTGCATTCTTGTCTTATATCTCTCGGGTTCTTCGAAGATTCGGTTCCTACCATTATCAGCGAATATGTTTGCAGTTCTTCGTTCTGTGGCGCGCCATGATGACCTTTCACTGGCTACTGTGTCTAGGTCCTTGCCACTTATTTCGGCGCGTGGAGATTTTCTTTGATGTTATAGTTGAAGCGGTTATTTGGGGGAAGGCGGATCTCTAACTTTCCAATTGCTACATAGCCAACACACCATAAAGAATCTGTCTGTGCAACCAGGGTTCCTCGATGCGAACGACGTGGTTAGTTCGACGTAGATGAACAGGGAAGATTATAGTTAGATATTCGCTGCTTAATAAAATGTTCAAGTACTTTATTCCGCAGATTATATACATGTACCGTAAATGATAAATGTATATGTATAATAAAAACAAAAGGGACTGCCTAAGACGTTTTGAATTTAGATACGTTATATATATATATATATATATATATATATATATATATATATATATATATGAAAAATATTTGTTGTTGTTTATTATCTACGGACGTATACGTTTCGTCTCTTTTCAATCAAGACTCTTCAGCGTAGAAGTATGACTATTCACTACCGGTCACTCGGTTCGAAACCCGAGACTATAAGTATTTTTCAACTTCAATCCAACGTCTTAAACCTCGCGGCTAATATCCGAACAGCTGATAAACTGTGGTAGTTTAAATACATTTATAAGCGGCGATGAGCGACACAGGCATTCTACTTATATTAAGGAATGATGCAATATATATATATATATATATGGGAAATGAAAAAAGAAAAACCAAGAGATATTTTTTATATATTGATCAACGTTTCGTCTTTATTGTAAGACTTCCTCAGGATGATAATTTTAAGAAAAATGTCATGCAAGTACATCGAAATATTGGGTTGACATGATGGGTTGATAAGGAAAAGTAGTAGCCGTGGCTACTAGGAGCGCTGGACGAGGGTCCAGGCTGCGAGAAGTCAGTCGGTGGCAAAGAGTGAAATGAATATGGGAAGCTTTGAGTGGGTACAATTAAGGCAGCAGTGAAAAAGGGGAGAGGTGAGAGTGTTAGTGAATTTGCCTTAGGGTGGGAGAGAGGAGAGGGGGCTGAGGTTTTTGTTGTGGTGAGGTGTGGCATGGATTTTGAGGGGCTGGGGAAGGAAGGGGGAACTTAATTTCCCATTACGTCGGATTACTCTCATCCTTCCTTTCTCATATATATATATATATATATATATATATATATATATATATATATATATATATATATATATATATATATAACTCAATGCCTGTGTTTTCGCGATGTTTCTGTGTTTTCTATAGAAATAAAGGTTAGATAATCTACATAACATCTAAAGTTGTATTATTATGTAAATATACCGAGTAAGACAATGGAAGTATCCCTGAATCTAAAAGTGCACGGCTAAAGAGGCTATGAGGGCATAATCCCCTTAAAACTTCAAATATATATGATTTTTATAACATGTAAATCATATATATCAAACATTCTGGGGAAGACAATGGAAGTGGTGCCGACTCTCTAACTGATCTCCAAATCTAAGGAAGCTATGGAGACCGAACCTCTTTAAAAACATCAAATATATCCTATTTTGTATGAAATTCTATCATATGTGTAAGGTTCTGCGGGGAAGACAATGGAAATGGTCTCGAATCTCTACGTTCCCATCTATGTGTCGAATATCTACGTACTCCACCCTTAAGTGACCAATGAGGGCACAACCCCCTTAAAACTTCAAATACGCATATCCGAATTTAATTAAATTCAAACTATATGTATAAAACACTAATTCAGCTTCTTTCGACTATATTAGGGGACGAGACGGGAGGAGGGGCTAGTAAAAATACAGTAAATATACAGAAAGTAATATTGTGCTGTGGGCATAGTGAAAAAAGTACATAGTAGTGATCCTCATTCAATCCCGAGCAACGCCGGGTCTTCCTGCTAGTTAAATAAAACAGAGTACTACATATACTATACTTCATAATGTTTACGTTTAAAATATGGAACTAATGATTTACATATAGGAATGACATCCTTACAGCGATGTTGTTCTCTATATATTTTACGATCATTCTTTGTATAATTTTAGGCACTGTAATGTTGGTGTTCTTATACTTTGCAGGATCTCCAACATCAGTTGTTTTAATGTGAAGGGCAAGACTTTCCAAACACTCGTTCGGGAGCTCCCCTATGTCAACGGTACGGACTTCGTTGTCCATACTGAGAAGTGTATGCAGGAGAATATATGGCCCTTCTCTTGAGCGTACTCTACGTTTAGACTCGTCCAACTGGACAAAACGAAGATAATTTTCATAACGTCACCATTAAGTAAAATCCCACATGTACACCAAAGGGCATCATGCTAAGCGTGGTTCAATCCTTTGTATATATTGGCAACACACTCTCAAGTAATGGATCTTTCCACTCCACAATACTTCGAAAGATTAGCCTTTAGCAACGCGTGTAGTTAGAGAGAGCAATACTCAGCAAAACGAAGTTTAGTGTAAGCAAATCGTGCGTCTTTTCTATACTCATGTATTCCTTCGAAACGTGAAATACGTAACGTTGGCAAATCAAGACCCAACAAATCTTCCACAAAACATGCCTTCAGGTGAACTTAAACGTTGATTGAGAATAATTCATCTATTACTAATGGAGTCGAAACTATACTATTACTTTTGTTATATAACGAAGAGGGGTCAGAAAGAGAGTTACCCAAAGGAAGGGGGGGCTGGGCAGAAGTCGGAAATTACGTCATTTACGTTTTGGAGAGCGGTCTGGCACTTGAGCCTGAACCAGCCGACCGATTAGACGTGAGAAACGCGGAGTCCTTGCCAGCACGAGTGGGGGCGGGAACGGTGGATACAGGTGGCTAATGGGTCCACCTGTCTAAAAGTGAAATGGTATATATATATATATATATATATATATATATATATATATATATATATATATACGTATATATATATATATATATACGTATATATATATATATATATATATATATATATATATATATATATATATATATATATATATATATATATTAAATTCCCGAAACAGTTTTTCATGGTAAACAACTGATGATCCCTTAAAATAGTGTTAGAAACTAACTAATATAATAACTGTAAAAAATAAATTGACTTACATGAGTGATTTTCCACTGGAAGACTTGAGACTATAAGTTTTTTTTTGTTTTTTTTTATATAGTTTTAATGGTTGAGAAACTTCCGAGACTATATATATATATATATATCCAGTTGATTTCTTTATTTGTCCTGTTCAATAAAACATCATAAAAACCAAATCCGGCGTCCACGTGTTTATCTTTTCAATGGCCGAGATACACACGCCTGCAGCGATTACACCTGTGTATAAACCGCGAAGGTAAGCAGTATCAGACACTTATTGATGTACTCTTTTATAATGCTCAATGCAGTTTATCAGACAAATATAGCATTTCTTAATGCCTAATTAACAGATTGAAACGTGGTCTTTTTTGGGGGGGGAGGGCAATCCGAGCTTTTGCGCCATTGTCACAAGCCATGAAGAAGAGAAATTGTACTGTTTATCAACCGTATAAGTGTGCTCTAGTTTTTGTCTTATTTTTCTTTTTAGGGAGGGATTATATTATATACAAGTGGCGCTAATTTATAGAGATTACAGAAGAAATAATAGTTTAATTTGAAATGTTTAATTTCGTTTTAGAACTAAATGAGAATAAAAATACTTATGCCCAGATGAGGTTCGAACACATAACCTTCCGCTCTAAGTACAGCGCGCTAACCTATTACGCTTATGAATGAACCCCCCCTCTATCTCTCTCTCTCTTTATGTCTCTCTTTCTCTCTCTCTCTCAAATAAACAGATGCAATCAAACCTTGGTTAAAACCAGAAAATGGCGGCATTCCTTTTGTTTTGCGTCCCTCACTGTTCCTCTCTCTACTTTCCCTTTCTTCCTCGTGTCAACCAAAAAGAGAAGAGCAAAGAGAGAAAGAAAATGGAAAGGAAAACAATCCAAACTGTCTTTTAACTTCCCTAAAACTAGAACACGTGGCATTATTTCTCTATTTTCATTCCGTCTCTTCTTTCTCTTTCTTCAACACATTCACATGAAATAAGTCACGTAACGTTCTCAGGAAATTTTACTTGCTTGCTTGCTTGCTTGCCTAACCAAGATTGCGAGTTTTAACAATTTCTTTTGATTACTAAATATTTCGTTCACGACGATTATTTAGAGTTAAATTGGTTTATCGTAAACAACGTTTTTAAATTAAAAACATCATAAAAATAACCCTAAAATATTAAGTTAAAACGCCGTGTTAAGAAGAAAGGTGGTTAATATTCTTTCCTTTCCATTTCTACCATAGCTAATGAAAACGCTTGAAATAGCAGTTAGAGAAAGATATTTGTGGTGAAATTCGAAAAATTGACTCTAATTACATTTTTTCGTTGTTTCCTCAATACCACTTTTTGCTGGAAGACGATATGTAAGTATGCGAGGCTTAGCTCATATGATTCTCTCTGTGATATTTCTAATAAAAAATAAAAACTCTTGATCAGACAATTTCATGTATCTACATGTTATAAGGAGATATCATTTTTTATGTATCAATTTTCAGTATTTACTTAAACACTGCTCACTACATGAGTAGAGCTAGGTAGTAAGTTATGAAAATATATTTATGACCATTAAGCTACACAGAGGCTTCCGTGTTCCATCCCCGGAATGAATCGTCATGATATATATATATATATATATATATATATATATATATATATATTATTTTATTCATATGTTTTATTAATATCTCATTTTTTAGCCTCTCTTTAAGGTTTTAGTACTAATCACTCAATATTACTTGAATGTAAGCACATTATTCGTATTTCCAAATTTTAGTCTAACCTTAGAAAAGCGTTTCGTTTCGTCTCAATACCGAACATGCGTTTTACTTTTATATTAACTTATCATAAGATTTCATCGGTGATCTTAGGTGACTTCGGTTTTGCCTGAATTACCGGAAGTAAGCCGACTCATCAATTTATAAAACGATAAATATTTAATATTTTTCATCGTTTCCCATTTACTTAAATAATTAATGATTTTTTTTAATTAAGACGTATTTCCTCATGCTTTATTAGTTGTTTCCACCCAGTTATTTTCTTTTTTTCTCGGGTTTATTCCTATCTTATTCTTTTTGTTTCTTTTATTCCATTATGCGTTTTCATCGGTGATTCTTAGTATATATATATATATATATATATATATATATATATATAACTTTAAACTGCATTTTACTTTTTTTTTTTAAATGACTCAAAGCTTCTTTAGACTATATATATATATATATATATATATATATATATATATATATATATATATATATATATATATACGGTTGGGTTTCAATCCCGGCTTCATGCACTAGCTGGTCTAGCTGCACTGAAGAGCTGTGATACAGCGAAACAGTCTGTATATGAATGACTATATAAAACTCCCTTTTTCTTGGGTAGAGCTTATTTGTAAGGATATCGCCAACTTAATTTAGCTTGAATGCATAGTTCATTGGGTAAAACTAATTCGAACTCCCGGCACTTGACAATGTTTACACTGAGATATCACTTACATTCAGTCCGTGTCGTAATATAGCGCAGGGGTAGAGGTGCCGATTGTCAGTTTGAGTTTCAATCCCGGCTTGAGGCACTAGCTGGTCTGTGGGCGCACTGAAGAGTTGTGATACAGCGAAACAGTCTGTATATGAATGACTATATATATATATATATATATATATATATATATATATATATATATATATATATATATATATATGTGTGTGTGTGTGTGTGTGTCCATTTTATATTAATTCATATGCTATTATATGTGTGAGGATGTAAATTGTTATCTGAGTTCAGTATTTGGAGTTATTTCTCAATGTAAATGACGTGTAGGAACTATTTGGTAATATATGGCAATTCCTTCCTTAATAAAATGGTCTTTTTAGTTTTAGAAATCTAAAAAAAAATTGACATTTACGTCTCTTTGAACAAAAGTAAGCTTAGGTAATTTCCCTTTCATATGATTAAACCATTTGAAAAAACGCGCTGAATTTTCGTTTATTCTAAATCTCTCATTTGGATTTTTGATAATATGCACTTTGATGCGGAAGTAATTTTAATAAATTATTTTTTACCGAGGTATTTGACAATGGATCTTTTCTTGTGATTTTTGTTTTGTTTCATGTGGAATTTGTAACTTTTTGGGAAGTGATTGCTGCTATTCTTTGTTAGACCTCTACGAAAACTTTGTTCCGACAATGGTCTTTTGTTTAAAATAATGATGTTTATTCTATGACTTAAAATAAAGACAGTCTTGAAACAGCTGTAAACAATTATAATACATTTTGTATTCTCTTTATTTGGAATGTGATTTGAAAAGCGTTTTCAATCGTCAAATGCACAAACACATACAGACACACACACACATATATATATATATATATGTGTGTGTGTGTGTGTGTGTGTGTGCTTTTGTGTTTATAAATAAAATGAAATAAACATTAGAAATAGTCTTCGCGGATCAACCAACGTTTCGACGTTTAAAGTCCTGAATGAGACGTGTAAACGTTGAAACGTTGGTTGATCCGCGTAGACTATTTCTAGTGTTTATTTAATTCTACTTATAAAAAGCTCTTATTTGTGTTGAGCACTTTCGAAAACTTATTGGTTTTTAGTTTATGTTATCAATATATTTAAACGTATCTAATTAATACATATATATATATATATATATATATGTGTAGAGAGAGAGAGAGAGAGAGAGAGAGAGAGAGAGAGAGAGAGAGAGAGAGAGAGAGATGTATGTATCCGAGTAACATAAAAGCAGATTGGACGCGTACAGTCTATCTGCAGTGTCTTGCAGCTAAAACATCGAGTGTCTGCTTTTTTTTTTCAAACTGACTCAAACAGCAAACTCCTAAACGGCTGCTAACGACTGTTCTCATTAAGCGTTATTAACGTTTAATACTGCATTATCGTTTTCGTCTTCCATTATTATCGTCACCTTTTTTGTATAAGCCGCAGATTATAATTGTTATTAACAGTAGTGGAAATCGATCAGAGGACCCCTTTTCCCAGCCACCTTACCTAAGACTGACAACAACCCCCCGCCCGATATACCTCTCCACAGCCCAACGCCTATCTTGCGCCCTCGCTTCTTCGTGTTCCGCAGATACAATCCTAAGCGAATATTATTCATATTTCTGTTACAGCAACAAAGACTGCAATTAGTCCACGTCTTCTTCTTCTTCTTCTTCTTCTTCTTCTTCTTCTTCTTCTTGAGTCCTTTCTCTACAACCCCTACCCAAATGCTGCCCCTCTCCTTATCTCAAAAACCCCCAGCACGCTTTTTTCCTCTTCCGAGTCAGCTCCATCCTGTAAGCGGTCTCCTCCCCGGCTCAGTTCTTCGGAGGCCTTACCTTCACCATCCCAACAATCTGCATCCACCTCTGCACCCTCCTCCGTTTAACCCACCCTGTCTCCAACAAACTCTCCCGAGCCGACCAGGAGCCACTACTAACAACAACCGATCCCCCCCACCACCACCACCACCATAGACACCGCCATATACGAACGTTTAACAACGCAACGTGGTGGTGGTCGGTGGGAAGAGTAGTGTTATTACGCCGGCCTGAGTGGAGGTAGTGGAAGGTTTGGAGAGACTGTGGGAGAAAGTCGGTGGCGTAGCATCCCGAGACTTAGTGAGGGGCAAGACAGCTGGATCTTCGGCCGGCGATCACACATTGATGCTTGGAAAATATAAAGGCATACGCACACGATATTTGAAAGAGAGAGAGAGAGAGAGAGAGAAGAGAGAGAGAGAGAGAGAGAGAGAGAGAGAGAGAGAGAGGTGTAGGTCTTTATATTTTCATATATATAGCAGCATTACCTGGCGTTGCCCGGAATTAAATGAGGAAACATTAATTATGCAGTATAGTTAACAGCCGATAAATCGAAAATATATATATATATATATATATATATATATATATATATATATATATATATATATACAACAAATAACTTTTATCAAACACATTAAAATTACATTTTCTACCGGCCTTTATACTTTAAACATTCTGAAATTATTTTCATTTTTTTTTAAATTTGATTTTGTCGAAAGCTCCCTCTTTCTTAACACGAGATTCAAAATGGCTGACTTGCTCCCTTGTTGTTGGTAATGCATTTCTCAAAAATAGTAATACAAAAATGACTTACCTTATCACTAAACCTTATTCAGACTGTGATCTCCCGGACTTAGGGTTAATCGTAGGGTAATTCATTTTTTTATACTATCTTTTAAGTCTGAAATTAGCGACTATCTCTAAAAATAATATCGACGATATTTTAACTTCCTCGTGTTCGGAAAATTCAAATTGACGATAATAAATTCAGAGATAATAAATCTTACAATCAGTTTCCACACTTTAAAATTATACAGGTCGGTATAACATTAAATTTTAATGCGTTTGGTGAAAGTTATTTGTATATATATATATGTATATTTTCGATTTCTCGTTGGCCTTTTAGCTAGGAACAAAGTATAGTCCATATGGTTAATTCCCTTTCAGAATATATACGGTTATGGTGGACCCTAATTGATGTTTTTAAAGGAACAAACAGGTAGAAACTAAAATTATATGAGGTAGAGAGAGACACACACACACACACACCCATATATATATATATATATATATATATATATATATATATATATATATATATATATATATATTAGAATAATATAAGGATAGTTATTTTATATTAGATTATATATATATATATATATATATATATATATATATGTATATCTACAACAAATATATATATATATATATAACAAATATATATAAATATATGTAAAAATATATATATATATATATATATATATATATATATATATATATATATATATAACAAATGCCTTGCCGAATCTTACTTCCCTGATAGCTTGAAAATTGCCTCTGTGGCACCAGTCTTCAAGAATTTTGGAGATATAACTGACCCTCAGAATTATCGGCCTATCAGTCTACTTCCGCTCTTCGCTAAAATCTTCGAATCTTTAGTCTATCTAGCGATAGTTCGGCATCTCGTTAATGCTAAACTTCTTTCTGACCATCAGTATGGATTTAGGCGAGCACATCTACTGCGGATAACCTAACGGTCATCTCTGAACGAATATACCATACACTGGGCAAAGCAATGGAAGCTAGGGCGGTAGCGCTTGGTATATCCAAAGCCTTTGACAAGGTCTGGCATAAAGGTCTTCTCATAAAAGTTAATTCATATGGTATTACTGGACAAATATTTGATATAATTAGATCCTTCATAATCAAAAGAAAGATCCAGATTGTCCTCAATGGTTTTTCATCTAAACAAGATGACAAAAATGCAGGTGTACCCCAGAGATCGATCTGTGGACTTTTATTGTTCCTGATTTTCATAAATTACCTCCCTGATGACAGTGGGGTTGAGATGGGTATGTTTAATGTTTACATTTATATAGATGTACCGATGGCCTCGTTTGGTCTCTACCACTGTTCTACTTTGATTTCATATGAAAATTCATGAACTGGTTTTTTATTCTGTTTATTTTTCCGTGTTTTAATATCCGTCAACATTATGCCACACTTTTATTTGACTGAATAGGCTTAGTTTTTACAATCTTTTTTTCTGTTATATGTTATAGCAACAATTTATCTTTATTTTATCGCATAGCAGCCATTTTTCTTGGTTTTTGAGAATAGAGACCATTTTCTCTGTTTTATAGTATAGCAACAATTTTTACATCATAGCAAATATTTTTTTTCTATTTTAGGTGACAGCAGCGATTTTTTTCTCGGTTTTACGGCATAGCAACCATTTTTGCTCTAGTTTACATAGCAAATATTTTTTTCTATTTTAGGTGACAACACCGGTTTTTTCTCGGTTTTACGGCATAGCAACGATTTTTTCTCAGTTTTACATCATAGCAAATATTTTTTTCTATTTTAGGTGACAGCAACGATTTTTTCTCAGTTTTATGGCCTATCAACGATTGTTCGGCGTTTTACGGCACATCAACGATTTTTTATCGGTTTTACGGCATAGCAACCATTTTTGCTCTATTGTACATCATAGCAAATATTTTTTTCTAATTTAGGTGACAGCAACGATTTTTTCTCGATTTTACGGCATAGCAACGATTGTTCTGCGTTTTACAGCACATATTTGTTACGGTTTTACGGTATAGCAACGATTTCTCTGTGTTTTACGACATATAAACCATTTTTCGTCATTTAATAGTGAAAAAAAATCGTTAACGATTCATTGTGCAGGACTAATGTAACATGATTTGCTATGTAGCCAAAATTTTGGAAGAACTTATATCTTCACTCCTGTCCCAACGATATTGAAAACAATAGATAGGATTTGGACTCGGCGCTCTCGATTTCATATTCCAGTATGGTATCCATTAGGTCAATCGTAGAAAAGCATTACTTAAAAAACAAAACAAAAAGTGTTGATAAAAATAATTACTACAATTGTTTGTGAATTATATCAAAATATGAAAGAAAAAGAAAAGAATAAACATGATTTATTGCAGATCGTCATGTGTTATGAAAAACATTCGAATGTAACAGTTGACACACATGTCATAGGATCAGTGTCAATGATTTGCGGCTTGAAGATATATATCGATTACTCTGTCTCACACATGCATACACATTCTCTAAACGAGTATACCATAACTAATACTTGGAACAGAGAAGACAAAAATTAGAACTATTAGAAGAGATAGATCAATAATAATAATAATAATAATAATAATAATAATAATAGTAATAATAATAAATAAATAAATAAAAAATAATCAGCTCCCCTCACCCCCCCCAAAAAAATATATATAAATAAAAAATATTAAAATAAAAAAAAATTAATAAAAAAAAAATGGTACCAGCCTAAGCTGACACCACACAAAATATTTGCATAGGGTCAAGGAGGATGAGAAGACCAGGAGGGACAGCACAAATCAGACCTCCACTGGAAGTGCAGAGACTGCTGGGACCTTGGGGAGGCTTATTGTCACCCAAATCCCAGAGAAGACCAATGATCCTTACCAGCGAGAAATCAATGGTAAACGGCTGTTGTGATACTGCAAGTTTATTTGCGGTGGCTATCGAAAAGAGGTGGAGAATACTGGAAATCTGGGGAGACTTGTTGTCACTCAAACTCCAGGGAATACCACCTGTTGTCGGTGAGCAATCACTGATGACCTGCGTGAGAACTCCTAGTGAGTAAATAATAAGATTAATAAGAAGATTAATATTATTAATAATAATAATAACAATAATAATAATAATAATAATAATAATAATAACAACAACGATAATAACAATAACAATAATAATAACAACAACAACGATAATAACAATAACAATAATAATAACAATAATAATAATAACAATAACAATAATAATAACAATAATAAGAATGATAATAACAATAACAATAATAAGAAGAAAAATTATAAGAATAATGATAATAATAAAAATAAATGATCATGATGATAAAAAAGGATGATGATGATGATAAAAAATGACGACGACGACGACGATGATGATGATAATAATTATAATAATAATGATAATGATAATGATAATGATAATAATAACAATAATAATAATAATAATAATAATAATAATAATAATAATAATAATAATAACAATAACAATAACAATAACAACAACAACAACAAGAGATGAGGGTGCTAGGCGAGCAAGATAGCTACACATATTTGGGAATTCTAAAAGCAGACACCATCAAATCTACAGAAATGAAAGAGAAGATGGGAAAAGAATACTTACAAAGAACAAGAAAACTCCTAGAAACGAAATTATATAGCACGAATCTAGTAAAAGGTATTAAAACCTGGGCAGTATCGCTAATAAGATAATCTGGACCATTCATAGGCTGGACTAAAGAAGAACTGAGGCACCTTAACAAGAGGACTAGAAAATTAATGACCATGCACAACGCCCTACACCCAAAAGACGATACGGACAGATTCTACATGAAAATAAACGAAGGGGGAAGAGGACTGGTAAGTATAGAAGATTGTGTGGAAGACTAAAAAAAGAGCTGGAGAAATACATAACTCAAAACACGGAAATCCTTATCACTGCAGCAAGAGACACCGTTCCAACGAGCAACTCGGGAAGCACCGAAACCAGAAACAAAACGACAAGAAAAGAAAAGCGGAGAAGAAAAACAACGACATGGACGCTTCAGAAGACTCACAAGAGAAGAAACCAACGAAAATAGAAACGGAATCTTTACTGATGGTTGCACAGAACAATGCAATTAGAACAAACTACATTAAAGCTAAAATAGATAAAACACAGGAAGACTTTCAATGATTACATCTTTCTCAAAGGCAAGCCATTTTTTCTTTATTTTCTTTATTTTGTTGGTATTAACCCGAAGGGTCGGATCTGCCGTAGAGTCAGAAAATACGTCAAGTTGTTAGAGACGATAGTTTAAAGGGAAGTAAAGTTCGGTCGATGTTGTTGCGCTGGTTTGGCGTCTTATGAACAAGGAAATTGATAATTATCTTTGAAGCACCCATGTATCTGACTATTTATATTTGATTTTGAAACACCAACACATGTCACTGCTCGATACGTGATTAGATTTTGGTAGTAATATGAACATATATCTATGACAAGAAAGCTACACAGAAACGTTTTACTCCTAAAGTAAATTATCAGGCTAAACAGGAGGATGTATGGTTGGCTATTGCCTTTATATTAAAGTAGGGTTTACACTAACCAATCAAATATATTTGCAGCAATATTTCGAAGAGTAAATCAGGTCTGCTGAACCATCTCCATGCCCACAATTTAACATTAAAATCTTGTATAGAAACCATTTTTTAGTAAAAAAAAGTGACAATCACCATATATATATATTCCTATATATAAAGTTAGGTATGTGTATATACTTATGTATTTATATGTTCAAAATTCAATACTAAACCAATTAACTCATCATTATAAAGTTTGGAACACAGCTTCTATGCGTAAAAGGTTGTAAGGTTGACTATATTTAGTTTAATTTATTTTTATGCAAAAAGGTGTAAAAAGGGATGAAAGCTTTTGTAAAAAAATCAGATATTTCCGATTTTTTTGTGAAACTTTAACAGTAGATATTAGACATTAAATGTTATTCAAATCCAAGTTTATTTTAAGCATTTTAAGGGGTTTTAAGGGGCATAATATGGGCACAACTTTCCATTTGAAAATTAAAATATTTCAGATTTGCATTAGATTTGATCGAGAGTAATTAGCCACCAATTAAGCAAGATTCCCCGAATTTCAGTTTCTTCTGAAGATCCATGAAGCTTAAGTCATAACTTTTAGCCATTTTCTAGAATCAAAATCATATCATGCATTTTGATCAAAATTGGAATGAAGATTCTAGACATAAGGTTTAGTGTCATTATATCTTGATTTTAATCTTCGTAAGGGTACATAAATGGGGTGCCAAACTATTCCGTTTGAGGAATTAATTAAACCCGTACAACCACTACACTATCCCGCCGCCTTATCATGCATCTTGTATACTCTAGCTCAATTTACCAGCATTTACAAAAAAAAAAAAATAACAGCCCCTTCTGATCTAAGATACATTTTAGTAAACAACACTAAAATAATAAATTCCGAAACCAATTAAAAAAAAATACTCGAAAATATATTTATCAAAAACTAGCGACCTACAATTAATAACATTACGTGTGCAACTAGAAACAACATTTAAAAATGCTTAACGTAACACAATTCATCATGTGACGCCCATTCCAGCGTCCCGAAATTGAAATTGTTAACGTCTCTCCTAGATCTGCACTTGTTCGTTCTTTTGATGTCTAACCGACTTCACGCGCGCGTTCTCGACTGCTTTTTGAAAGTCGATTCTCTTCTGCAGTTTCTTGTTCATTTGTTTTTGTCACCTGAAGATGATTCGACGAAGAATCAAAAACAGTCGCGATAATATGGAACATGTATCATTATTTTTTTTCTTTTGACACAAAAAAGATCATTAGAAAAATTGAAACAATAATAAAACACATAATCAAGCAGTGGAATTCTTTTCTGTTTAACAATATTTGCATATATATATATATATATATATATATATATATATATATATATATATATATATATAAAACTAGCAGGAATACCTGATGTTGCTCGGGATTGAATGAAGATCACTACTATGTACTTTGCCACTATGTTATTAAAACCATATTATTTTTTGCTTGTTTTTACTGCCCACTCCTCTAGTTTCACCCCCTAATATAGCCGGAAGAAACTGAAATGTTAGAAACCTCTCTGAATTAGTGTTTTATACATATGGTTTATATTTTATTAAAATCAGATATACGTATTTGAAGTTTTAACAAGGGTCTATTCCCATTTGTCACTTAAAGGTGAAGGCACTAGATATTCACCACATAGAGGGTAATGTAGAGATTCGCGGACACTTCCATTGTCTTCCCCAGTAAAATTTACATAAGAATACACTTTTAGATTTTATGAAGATTCTCTAACATTTCTTTCTGAAGGGAACACACAAGCATCACACACAAACACTTATATATATATATATATATATATATATATATATATATATATATATATATATGCAAACATTGTAAAAAATAGAATAATTCGTCTGTTTAATTATACCTTTTATATTTTTAAAATTTTTCTGATGGTCTTTTTGTATTAAAATCAAAAAACTTAATAAATGTTCCATAGGTTTCACTGGTTTCACGAACGTTTTCGATTCTTCGTCGAATCATCTTCAAGTGTCAAATTTTCTGAATTTAAATCGTCAACCATTTCCTTCTATGAGCGTTTCTCTGCCGTCTTTTTAAAATTCTCTTCTTTCTCCAGTTCTTTTGTTCATTTGCTTTTGACACCTGAGGATGATTCGACGAAGTATCGAAAACGTTCGTGAAACCTGTGAACCTATGGAACATTTATTAAGTTTTTTTTTTTATTTTAATACAAAAAAGATCATCAGAAAAAATGAAAAAATAAAAAAAGTTATAATTAAACAAACGAATTCTGTTATTTTAAACAATGTTGCATAAATGATAAAATGCTGCCTAAATACACACCATTCAAATACACACACACACACACACACCCACATATATATATACATACATATATATATATATATATATATATATATATATATATATACATAGAGAGAGATATGTTTTTTTATATTATTTTTGCCATTCATTAAAAAAAACAATCTTTACTTTAATTAAACTTGTCTAATGTACCTTAAAGAAATAAACATGCTTTCTTTTAGATGACCAACACAAATTTATATTCCTTTTTTTGTACTTTTTTTGTTCTGCGATTACTGCCATGGGGCATGATAGAAAGCGAAGGATTAAAAAATAAAAAGTTAGGATAACTTTGAAAACAAAACACTCGACGCTTTTAAAGTATAATTAACATCTTATGAGCAAAATGCAGAGGGAGATTTTTTTTTCTTTTCTCCTATTTCGATCACCAAATAAAATATGTACATATGTATTTTGGTAAGTAGCTTCGTTTTTTTTTGTTTTTTTTTTTTCAGTTTTTACTCGGAAGAGAAATTAATAGGACAATAACAAAGTTATTTGATGGGATCAATGCAATATTAACCGAAAGCTTTTTACGTTTTTTTAAAAAAATTTCTTAGTTGAATTATTCAGCTTTCGGCTGACGATGATCGATTTTCTTTATATAGAAAAGTGTTTTATTCGTTGTCTATCTATTTATTTATATATTCGCGAAAACAAGCTTTTAATGCGGATAAACATTTGTTGTCTTAAACAAATACTTCCCGTCTTTCGTAATAATTAACGTATCTTTTATTTATATATTTCTTTACTTTGAATTCACACCAAACAAGGCACACTGCCACTGAGACCTAGAGGGGTTACTCTGAATTAGGAGCCAGTTCGATAGGGCATACTTAGTGGGGAGTTGTGTGGCAAGATGCTTGTTCACATTACATTTAAATATCTGCATGTTGCTACAGTCGCAGAAATTAGGAGTTAGGGAGAGAATTCAAAAAGTCAAGTGGTTCGAGGAAATAAGTTATTAGTGTAGAAAGCTTTCCGGCATCTGGGTACCTCTACAGTGAGATGTGTGATTTTGCTGCTGGTTGGGGTTATTGGGGGTATTAAGGTTGAGGGGGAATAAGTGCAGCAAAATCGTCGTGTAAGTACTTGTAAAACAAGCACAAGGATGCAATAGTACGGCGATGGGACAGGGGCTGGAGCTTGGTAGACAGTGTGGGATACTGTTAGAGACACTTTCTTGGACTCTGTGCAAGAGTGAGATACTATTAGTGTACTTATGTTACACATATGTATACACATAAGGAACACGCACATGCCTGATAGACAGGTAATTATTCAAAATTGAATTGTTAAAACTGTAGACATGTACTGACTGAATTAGATAACTAAGCGCCGTAGGCCAACTCAAATACGCACGCGTGCACACACAGACACACATACTCATATATATATATATATATATATATATATATATATATATATATATATATATATATTTTGGTACAGAAAAATTAGTACAACATTAGTACCGTCGGTTTCAAGCTCAGAAGGACTTAACCATCCGACTCTCTTCAGCTTATGTTGTCACCTGTTTCAGAAATGTGACTTCACGTGTCACTCTCGTTTGGGTGCGTTATTTGCTTTCGAGTTTTATGTATAGTTGTTTAAAATTAGTGTTTGGGAGGTTTAATAAGGTTTGAAAAAAGGGAGGGGGTGAAATGTAACAGGATTTAAAATTTGAATAAATTTAAATATATAAACAAATGAAAAAATATCTTTATACAAATCCCGTGAGTCAATGTTTATAAGGAGCGTGTATTTGGCCGTTACTGTTTTGAGGGTTAATTCTGTGTTTTCTAGAGAATGTTAAGGAGAGAAAATGGGTTTAAGGATTATACTTATGAAAATATAAATAGTTTTTTTAAAAAACCTATTTAAAGAACTTTAAAGCAATCAAAAAGGAATTTAATTATTTATAAACATAGATCCATTATTATACATTAGATCCATTGTTGTTTCTGCTTCTCGTAAAGTCGGTTCTCTCTATCGCTCCAAACACTTTCTCACACCTGAAGCTATTCTCTATCTCTACAAATCCACAATTAGACCATGTATGAAGTACTGTTGTCATATTTGGGTTGGTGAATATCTGTCACATTTGAGGGTTCTTGATAAGGTGCAGAAATGTATCTGTAATTGGATTGGCCCTACCCTTCCTTCTTCTCTACACCCCCTCTCTCACAGACAAGATGTTGCTAGTCTCAGTCTTTTCTATAAATACTGTTATGGCATGGGTTCTTCAGAATTATGTGATCTATTCCCCGCTTCTTTTGTTCCAGCTCGTTTGACTCGTTGGTCTAGTGGTCTTCATCAATTCGCTGTTTTGATATCTCATTTTAATACTATTCCAGTAGCTTCTTTCCAAGAACCGCAAGCTTGTGGAACTTTCTTCCTGTTGACTGATTTCCTCCTACCTATAATCTTTGTTTTTCTAAGACTAAGGTCTATAGGCATCGCCTGTCTTTGTGATAATCATATTCGTTCTTGTTAGCTCCTTACATCAAGTGGCTTCATGCCTTGTCTAGAGCGATTTCCGCCCCCCCCCCTCAAAAAAAAAAAAGTAAAAAGAGGCCGATCGGCCTGTGGCAATTATCGACGTACAAGCCTTATTGAAGCGGTGGGTAAACCATTTTCAAAGCTTTAGCTTAGCCGGTTCACTATGCGATGTATGCTTCCGTTATCCTAAGCGGCTTTAGATCTGGTCGTGGATCGATTGATATGATCTTTTTTGTCCGACAACTTAACGATAATGGTAGAACTGTATCCGTTTCTTTTTTTTTTGGGGGGGGGGGGGAATGATAAAATACATTCAACACTGATAATAGAGATACACTCTGTGCAATCCTTGATAAAATTTGCTGCTAAGCAGGATTTGTCAAAATGCTTAATAAATTTCATAAGGATTAAAAGGCACGCTACTACTTCGGTGGTACACTTTTTGAACCAGTAACTATTGATAACGATGTTGATCAGAGTGATATTTTTGCAGCAACGTTGTTCTCCGCAAAGTACGGCTTTTAACTTCTCACTGTTACTGTTGTAATTAACTATTCGAAAATCCAACATTCCAGCTGTAGTAATTGTCATGTTGTGTCCGACATAAGTCTGAGTTTTGCTTGCCAGTTTTTTGGGCAACATAAGTCCGGGTTATTTTGAGTCTGAAAAAAGTTTGAGTTCTCGTCGCCAGTGTTCTGATCTTGAAGGGTGATAACACGGTGACAACACGGTGTTATATTTACAAGTTTGTGTATTTACATAAGTACAGAATAGTATGTTACAGAAATACTGCTCTGAGACTGATTCGAGACTTCGTCGTAAGTTCCTCTATGTATAGCGCCTAGAAAAGTCCATATATTAAGAAAATAGGGTAGATCACCCTCACACAATAACATAAAACTTATTTAAGATCGAGCATGTCGCAAGATCGCCTTTCGAATTTGTCGCTCTCATCAATTAAGAATGAAACTGTGGAGCTGATGGACTTTGACAAAAAATAGGTTACTTTGTCCCGACAAAAGCTCGCAAAGTCAAAATTCAAGATATCTGTTTATTCGTTTATTGAAAAAAAAATTTTTTTTTCAATCAACATCATCATAAATTTTTATGATGTTTTTGTTCTCCAAGAAAACGGGGCGGATCTTATGAGTAGGGCACTTTACCTCAGTACGCCACTGCTTCTTTATATATTTGGCAATAACCGTCACCCATAATATACCGTAATATACGGCATAGTCACGTTGACACACTGGTTCCCGTTAGATCACCGACGTTAAGCAACGTTGATCGTGACTAGTACTAAATGGGTGACCATTTGGGAACACCAGGCGCTGTATGTGGCCTGGAGAGGATATAGGCACTACCAGGTTCTATCATGCCCACAGAAAAGTTAGGACAGATAGAGTATATGCCTGACTCCCCGAAGACGTCCCCGGACGTTATGGGAAAACAACAACAAAAAACGAATACAACAACCGTCACCCATACTTTTCAGGACTGTAATGTCGGTGTTCTCATAAGTTTCAGAA